>CM061748.1:226472286-227072286 GCA_030979885.1 Lolium multiflorum | reverse complement strand
AGGGCGACTAGGTACCAACTATAGTCCATTCCCCCCCATCTCGCTCTCCCCCCTCTACAGTACATGAGCCTCTCCGTTCTCTCACCGGGCCTCTCCCTTCTCCTCTCCGTCGGAGTAGCCGGCCGGAGTTGGAGGGGAGATGGCGCCGGAGTAGTTAGGTGTAGTTTTAGGTTTAGTTTCTGGTCCTCTATGGCGTATGGCGCTGATGGCGGGAGGGAAGTGGCAGATCTCATCGGCCAAATCTGCACTGCCTTGCTCTCCTTCTCTGCCTCGTCGAGCTTTAGTGGCCGGAGCCGGAGATGTGGTAGTGGAGGGAGACGAAGATCTCCATAAATAAGGTCGTTCCTGGCGGTTTTGGTGGCCAGAGGTGCAGCGGAAGGCTTCTTCTTCTTCCTCGTCGCGGTGACGAGATGGAGAAGTTGCTGCTTGCTGTCTCCGGATGGTCGTCGAATCTGCAGCAGCGAAGCTCGTCGGCTTCTTCTTGGAGGATCTCCACGGCGCCTCTGTCGCCGTATCCCATGGCTGAAAGGCAGCCCCTCCATCCTTGTGTGGCGGCGACAAATCAAGGCCGCCCGTAGGACTTTCAGAGGATCTCACGGCGCCGCTGTCGCTGTATCCCATGGCCGAAGGGCGGCCCCTCCACCCTCGTGTGACGGCCACAAGCCGTCCTCAAGGCAGCAACTACCTCCGTCAAGCGTTCTTGCTGACTCGGAGGCTCTACAGACTCGTTGGAGTTGGCTCCCACCTGTGCGTCCCAAGTGGTCTCGTCCCCGGCGGCGTAGAGGTTGACTCCGGCGAGCTTCCATGCGGTGAAGAAGGAGTTGGACCTGATCGCTTTTTCTGGTTTTATCTTGAGGTCCTCAGTGCAATTTGTAAGGGCTGGCTTGTAATTTCCTGTTTCTTTATGGCCTTATCTGTAAAATGTACTCCACCGCTGAAGAAATGAAGCCCTAGGTCCTTCGGGACCCTTCCTGTTAAAAAAGAAAAGAAAGGGCGACTAATTGAGCGACAAGTTTTTCAGTAGCGGCTCCGACGATTCCTCTTCCCCATGGGCCTTGGGCTCATCAGACCAACCATACTGATCTATACAATTGTAGGATAGTAGTAGTCTATGTAGTTAGGGCCTGGCCTACCTTTTTCTTCGTCTCTAATGTTGAAGATGGTGGTCTCCAATAACAATAAAGATGTTCCAGACCCCTCACCGGGGTGGACTTGTGCTTCTTGGTCAGCGATGGATCTTGGTGCTTTCCCTTCCTATCGAGTACGAAGCAAGAGATGGATGACACTATGCAATTGTGATGCAGGGACCTCCAAGGGCTTCAATTTAATTATTTATTTTTCTAGGGTCTTCGTGTGGGTCATCGAGTCTATTCTAGTCCCTTCTGTTTGTGTGCATACGTGTCCTATATTATAGCCGTATGAAATGAGTGGTACACATATCCTCTAAAAAACCATAATTAATGTCAGTCTGAACATCCACCGAAAGTGCGCCCCTCCATGGTTCGGTGGAGGCTATGGTGTGATGTAAGATGCATCCAGATTGAAGAGTCGACAACTCACCATAGGAGCAACACCAATGGTTGCTTCCATTTACACCTTATTTTAGGAATCTCCCATTTCCATCTTAGTAAGTATTACACTACATCCGTTTCAAAATATAAGACTTTTTAGAAAAAAAAAGTTTATATTTTAAAACGGGGTAGTATGTGGTATGGTTTGCTCTTTCTTTGCGAGCTATTCACTCCATTCCTAAATATAAAGTGAACTTTAAGAACGTCTTATACTATTAATAACCAATATACTCCAGTAGGTATAGTTTTGTCACACACCATAGGCCACTTCGTAGTTGCCAAGACCCTCATAACAGAATACCATTTCCTAACATTATTATCGGCTTAATAAGACAACTAAAAGCTGATTAAAGATGTGGAGTAAATTCCAAAACAGCACAGCACGCTCGCACCACACTCCGAAACAGCACAGCCCCCCACCGGCCCTACACGTAGCCTCCGTGGGACCCTGCCCCATTCAATCGACGGCCAGCACGATAACGAACTCCTAGATCGGACGGCCCAGATTCGTCGCCAACCCGCTATATATCCAGTCTCACCTCACCCACGCGCACCCTCTCTTTCCGCCCTCCACACCTCGCGAGCCCCCAACCCCAGGCGACCCTCTTCCTCCTCGGCGGCGGCGCGGCGGCGATGCAGATGGCGGCGACAACCACGGACTCGCAGGTCGCCGTACCGCTCCACCACCCTCACCCCCACCCACACGCGCATCCGCACCCACCTCCGCAGCACGCGCACCGGCACCACCACATGCCGCAGCCGCGGTGGGTCGTCATCCCCTACCCGCCGCCGTCCATGGTGGGCGCCCCGCCGCCACCTCCGCCGCAGTTCGCCAAGCACTACCCCGCGGGGCCGCCGCCGCCGCCCCCCGCGGCTGCCGGGCGACGCACGCCGACGCCACCCGCCGCCGGATCCGGCGGGAACGGCTGCGAGGACAACAAGACGATCTGGGTCGGCGACCTCCAGTACTGGATGGACGAGAACTACCTCCACAACTGCTTCGGCCCCAGCGGCGAGGTTCGTTTGCCTTCTCTCCCGATCCGTACTAGATCTCGAGCATACAGCGAGATTTGTCCCATTTATGCGTGTTGATTCATCTCAAACTGCCATAGAAGCGTGAATTCGTGCTTAGTTTGTCGCTTAATGCAAATAAAAGTGCGATCTTTCTAAAATTAGCCGTGCTCCAGGCGGCAACTTTAAGGCCGTTCACTGCAGTGCGGACGGAATGCTCTTGTTTGTTTGGTTATTAGTGTACTGCCATAAATGTCTGCAAGCCACTTTTTTTCCCTTTCTGAAATGTGGTTTGTACTATTATGTCATAAGGGGTAATTATTCTTTGTGACGTGAGCTGCCAAACGTGCTAACTATGCCATGGGATTTATGGTATTGGTGTGTAATGGGTTAATGAACTGTCTGAACGATCCGGTTGGTTATTGCATTTTGGCAATTACGGAATAAGTAAAAGAACAGTTGGAGGAGGGAAAGGAAGCAATAATGAAAGCCTTTGCCAATTATCTTCATGGGGGTGTGCTCACTGATGTTGACAGCGAGAGTAAAAGATGGCAACTTACATGCTGCTCGGCCAGTAAGATGGTTAACTGAGAAAGCAAGTTGCACGAGCGTTCTTGTTTATTGTACAGTTTGAGAGGAACTACCTTTCAGACCTTCGCAAGCAGCAACTATAGTATGTTTCTTGTTTATTATACAGTTTGATAGGAACTATCTTTCAGACCTTCGCGAACAGCAACTATACTATGTTTATCAAATTGTGGAACGAATGTTAACCATTCATCATTTCATCTCTTTTGCTTCCTGCCAATCATTTGGTATTTGTTCTTGTCTTCAAATCTGATTTTCTAACCTTTTCAGTTCATCTACTTCGTAGGTGGTAACCATAAAAGTTATCCGCAATAGGCAAACTGGACAGTCGGAGGGATATGGTTTTGTAGAGTTCTTTTCCCATGCATCTGCAGACAAAGCTCTTCAGAATTTTACTGGGCACGTGATGCCTAACACCGACCGAGCCTTCAAGTTAAACTGGGCATCCTATAGCATGGGTGAAAAGCGATCCGAAGTTGTCTCTGATCACTCGATATTTGTTGGCGATTTAGCTGCTGATGTTACTGATGAAATGTTGATGGAGCTTTTTGCTGGCAAGTACCGCTCCGTCAAAGGAGCTAAAGTTATTATTGATGCAAACACAGGCCGTTCTAGGGGCTATGGATTTGTTAGATTCGCAGATGATAATGACAAATCTCATGCAATGACTGAAATGAACGGCGTATATTGCTCTACTAGGCCGATCCGGATAGGACCTGCAACGCCTAGAAGAACTGGTATGTCCATCTTTTGTGATTGTTCTGCAGACTGAAGTTGTACAACCTCCTTTTTGTTACTTCACGGAATTTCTGATTCTTTTCCATGCAAGTGCTTTAAGTTTTACCAAATTTGAATAGTTTTACGGCCCATGTAGGTAGCAATTAGTCATAGTATAAGATTCTGGAAAATCTTCTTAATTTTTTACCTTGTATGATCATGATGTTGCCATAGTGTTCTTCCATCTAGGGTTTTGGAACACATCTGACGTTTTAACAAAAAAAGTGGCGATTTCTTCTGTTATTTATCGTCTAATTTGTATTCTTGTGTGTTTGAGGACCACATATGTAACCTATAGCAGTATAGTAGAAATAAAAGAATAGTACCTACTTCACCAGAACTCTATGGACCACTGTGAAGGTAGCACTCCTATATTAATGGTGCCAATTACATTACAATACTACTTCAATTGCTTTATGTCCTTATCTTCATAACTGGAGGATGCATGCATCCTGCTTGTTTATAGAGGACAGTACGTACTTGGTTTCTTTCTCATATGAAATCAGTATAGAATTAATCCCTTCTTTACCCAACTTCTTCGCTATTAACTTCAGGTGATTCTGGCTCCTCAACACCTGGGCATTCAGACGGTGATTCTACTAACAGAACGGTGTGTTTCTGGTTTCCTCCTGTGTTAACCTTGTAGGCTGTTTTCTAATTTGAAGTTGCCAACCTGCTTTAGGTTTATGTTGGTGGGCTCGACCCAAATGTTAGTGAAGATGAACTGAGGAAAGCATTTGCCAAATATGGCGATGTTGCCTCTGTTAAAATTCCTCTTGGGAAGCAATGTGGCTTTGTTCAGTATGTCAACAGGTACATGTCTGAAGCTGTTACATGCTTTACTATTTTTCTTTCTACAACCTGCTGGGAGTTATAATTTATGCGTGCCTGTTTTCAGAACCGATGCGGAAGAAGCACTGCAAGGATTGAATGGTTCTGTCATTGGAAAGCAGGCAGTTCGCCTTTCATGGGGCCGCAGCCCATCGCACAAACAGGTTGGTCATGTGAGACAGCTATTTTTCTATTTTTTGTCATTCCTTGCTATAGTATCAATTTTCATCACACCAATCATCTTGCTAAAACTGTATCAAGTTTGGGAAAATTTGGAAACAAGTTACTGCCTTCCTTAATCGGATATTCACTTTGGCCCCATTGTCCAAACAACATATTTCAAAATGTCTAAAAATTTGGAAAAAATATTTGGGTGTACATCCAGATATTCTATGTTCTCACACAAATTATCGTGGAAAAAAAGATACTTTTGTGGCTTGTATATAAAAGACAACTTTTGGTGCTCTAAAGTAGCTTTTTACGAGTCACTTTTTGTCTTTTTACACAGGTCACAAAAAATATTTGTTCTCTGCAAAATTTTATGTGAGAACATAGAATGTTCTGATGTACACACAGAATTGTTTTTCATAATTTTTTAACATTTTGAAATACATTTGAAGTGCATTTTCCATAATAGGTGCATCTAGTCCTATGAGCCAAAACACCATGTCCTATCTTAATTTGCTTTTGAACATAGTCTCATACATGATATGATCTTTCCCATTTCCTGCTTCGGTGAATCTGCGCTACCTCGTCTTATATGCTATTAATGATCTTTCCCATTCCTGCTTCGATGAATCTGTGCTACCTCGTCTTATACGCTATTAATGATCTTTCCCATTTCCTGCTTCGATGGATCTGTGCTACCTCGTCCTATATGCTATTGATTATTAGAACAAGATTATTTTGTTCCATTTCGGCCTTATGGTTTGTAGTTGTTTCTAGTCGTCACAAAATAAACAATTCAAGTACGCACCCTTTATCTGTTATAAGCCTTATTTTATTTAGCTCAGCCCAGACTCCAAATACTTTTATTCAACTGCAATCAACCATCCGCCTTATCCTCTCACTTAGCTTGTAAATGATGTCTTTCTAATTTCTATATACGTTGTGCCGTTTGGCTATGCAAAATGGCTAATGCAACAATAGTCTAGTAAATCCGGTGGCTGATCTATGGTTACGCGTCATCATGTTTGATTCCATGTTTTCATTGATGCTGTTTAATCTAGCAAACACAAAAAAAAAAACAGTTGCATAGTTAAAACTGGATGGTCGTGAAATGGAATATTACTAGGTTGCCATAATTATTCACCGAATAACAGAAATTTTCTTGTTCTTGTTCTTCACAATAATTTCTTTCACATTTTCTGGTTCTATTTATTTCATCCATAATTATGGCAATAATGCAAAGCATTCAAAGTTCTATATTTCCTGCTAGTACAAACCCATTGTGCTGTAGAGACCCTATTCAAATATGTTTTAGGCTATGCATTTTGAGGATGACTGTTGACTGAATGCCACATCTTTATGGAGGCATTAGAGCTCAAGATAAGTAGAAAATATCACTCAACTGTTGCTCTTCCCTATCATCACTTATAAAAGAAGGGACCAGCCAGGATGAACCCTTGGTGGTATTTTGCTATAAAAGGAAACTAGTGAGCACCCAGTGGAGTCTAGGACTCAAACATGGGTGGGTACTGTGCGACGCTTGCGCAGCTAGCCCAATTGAGTAATGCTCATTTCTCTCTTAATAGTTAAATCAGGTAATATGTGCATAGTGGCATAGGCTGGTTTTGGGAGCCACTAGGGGGTGTACTCAATACTGAGAACTTTGAACTAGTGATTACTACTACATTTATGCTTTTCATACAACTATCTCATTTGGCACATTTTTAGATAAGTAAATATTGTCATGACACTTCTGAGTTTCCTAATTCTGCTGTTCTTTGAATTTCAAACTATTCCATGCAATTATTATCATCCTGCCACTGAGAGGGTTTGTTTTGTTGCACCCAGCATGACTTTTTAATCTTTACTTTATATCAGCTGCATATAACTTGTTGATTTTAAAGTATGTTTCTTGTGGAATTGGTTATCCATTCCCTTCTATCACTCTGACTCGCTGTTTTCTTTCCAGTCAAGGGGTGATTCCGGTAACAGGAGGAACATGTACTATGGCTCGCCGTTCTATGGTGGATATGGCTACGCCTCTCCCGTCCCGCACCCGAACATGTATGCCCCAGCATATGGAGCATACCCCTTCTACGGCAATCAGCAGCTAGTTAGCTAGAGAGAGACAGAGAGATAGGTTCCACTCCCTCCGATGGGAAACAAGGTTTTGGTCCGATGAGAGCATAGCAGGGTAAGAGAGAGAAGAGAGAGAGAGAGAAAGACAGAAAGTGTGAGAGTTGGAGGTTATAGGTCGTCCTAAAAGTGGGTGAGACAGGTGAAAGTGAAAAAAGAGTGGTGTCTGTATTCTGTAGTGTCTGTTGTGTGTATGTGTCTCAAGATCTAGAGCTCTAGGCTTGTAGACACGGAGAGTCATGGATGGTGATTCTTTCAAGAAATTTTGACTTGCTAATAAGTGAAACCACTGTTTGTGCCGCAGATTCATCTCCCTTTGGGAGTCTGTCTGCACTTGGGCCATCATGTAGAGATGGCTGGTTTGGCCTTTTATGCTAGGTATTTGTTTGTTCTTTTGTATTGCTGAGTTTTTTTTTTTGCATCATTTATGTGTTGGGCTTGTTTGTTCATTGACAGCAGAGTTCCTTTTTTGCATCATTTATGTCTTGGGCTTGCTCGTTCTGGGACAGTTTATCTGAAGCTGGTATTGAGATGTCGATTTCAGCTTTTGGTATCAGCTTTAGGTTGGCCTTACACGGGATTTTAAGATATGACATAACCCTATGTTCATTTTTTTTTTGACCTGGACTACGTAGGGCTTGCACCAGCTTCAACATTATATTAACCTCTCCCAAAAGGGAGCAATGAAAGGAGCATTGCAGCAGTTTTAGAGGGAGGAAGCAGAGGAGTTTAGGGGGGTCATAGCTATTACACAAAAAATTAAGAGCGAAGATAGAGGAGGGGGTGTGACAACGATAAGCCCAAATTGGGAAGCTAGGGGAAGGTCCTCCACAATCCCATTGAAGGCGGGAGCATTCCGTCTTCTCCAAATGGTCGAAGCAATGGTGGTGTTGATCTTGCTTCCTTGTAAGTATGGTCATGCGTGAGCTAGATATTAGCAGATATTAGCAAAGCACCAAAAGTCACGGAACCGAATTCCTGATGGAAGAGGCTCTAGACTTTTTGTGCTCGGGGGCATAAGAGCAGCAGGTGGTCCAAGTCTTCGTCTTCAGGACAAGAGAGGCAGGTGGCCGAGGGTGAGAGGCCTGAATCTCCGCTCGTTGGTTGGGAGACGCCAACATCTTGCAAGCTAGTGGAAAACTTTACACTTTAGAGTGGCAGCTCTTCTCCAAATCCCGGTGGCAAAATCATCAGTTATGTCTGGAAGAGTTGGCATTGAAACATTTATTTGAAAACTTTTTGTTAGTGAGACGGCAATCTCTAAAATCCGGGGTATCATTTAGTTCCACAAAACTCAGCCTGGAGACACGAAGCTTAGCCACAACAACATTAAGGGTGCGGTCGGAGAACTCTGGAAGCAAAATCCTTCATCGCTGAGCTCATTGACATCATTTACGTGTTCTGGGACAGTTTATCTATTGGTTTTTTATCGTTGCATGAGCTTTTGGGAGGAAGTACCATCTACGGTGGAAGGTAATGTGTTGTCTCTTTCCGACTGGAACTGAAACGTAGATCGTTTTCATGTAGGATAGAAAGTTTCGTAGGAGTTCCCATATCCTGTGGTTGGGATTCACAGCATTCTCACCGTGGCGTACACATAAGCTTCTTCTCCCTTTTGTTTCTTGTGCGGGAATGCCAGGCAAAAGAGGGGGGCCACTAAACGATGTGATTTGACCAATTCGTTTTATCATATGTGAAGGATTTTTTTTCAGTGGATCTAGGGGTGATGTAGCGTGTTTGCAGGATGCAATTGGGGCCACAGTGCTCTCTGCGTATGCATCCAGGCTTGCACACCCACCATCTTCGTGCTCGTCTTGCCATCGTTCCGCCATGACTTCCGAGATGGTGAATTTACTAATGCGATCGAGTACTGATTAGTTTAAGTAGGAACACACGCTTTTGACAGGGGGTTGGTAGAATTGGGCGTGATATCATGAGCTCACCTCCCGACGCGGATCAGATGAACAGATAAACCAGTTCACACTGCTTGTATTGATAAGACGACGACGCCGACTGGTGGTGGTGACAAAGATGGCTATGTCTT
This sequence comes from Lolium multiflorum, assembly GCA_030979885.1. NCBI lineage: Eukaryota > Viridiplantae > Streptophyta > Magnoliopsida > Poales > Poaceae > Lolium > Lolium multiflorum. Next base: position 227,063,160 of record CM061748.1, on the reverse strand, counting down.
CCATCGTCCCTTAGTGCCCAAGGAAGACCTGAAGGAGTAAACAAGTCAAGGTCTTCAAGTCTTGGTTGTGTACGTGACTCTCTTGCCATGTCTTGTACGGCGCATCATCAGACACGCCTTTGCCACACACAAAAGTCATCAAACATGGTCATGCAGGAAAAGCTGAATAATTCTTTTGTGTTCTACGTTTAAAGTACTACTCTACTAGGTTTTACACCTTTTACAAGCCTTGTTAGTTGCTTTCGGTATCGGAAATCCCCTTATGATCTTGGGAGTATATGGTTCCGCAATTGAAAAGAACATTTTAAAATATTAAAAAAAATCCGAACTAAAATTTCGCCTGTACATATCGATATTCTATATGTGGAAGCAAAGTTTCTGTTAAAACCGGCATTTTTTTGTCATTCTGGTAAGGAAGAGCTTTTTTTAGCACCGAATTTTATCTTTTTCACACATGACCTAAAAAATATTGTTTTTCGTTAAACAATTTTGCGAGCACGTAGAACGTTGAGATGTGCACACCACATTTTTTATATTTAATGTTTTCATATATGTTTTAAAGTCATTTCAAAAACCAGAAGCATATGCTCTTACGTGCAAAAACGTCTTGTCTAGCCTTTCAGTTTCTTTCTTTCAGAAAATAAGTTCACGTGGTGTTTTGGCTCTCGGAGCATATGCTTCCGGATGAATAGTAATTCAAAAAATAATATTTAACTAGATGAATGTCCGTGCGTTGCCATGGCTTTCTAAGTGTTCTTCATCCATATCAACATCTATGATACAAAATCTATTGTATTAAATCGGGATAAAGTATGCTTCCAAATTTTATGTATTTGGTATGATGAATATTGACATTGTTTTATTATATTCTTAGTCAAATTTTACAAAGTATGTCCTTGACTAAACATAGAACACGAACTAATTAAAAATGGAAGGAGTATTCCATATAGAGATAAGATAGCCACATAGTATTTCCTGTAGGTATTAGAATTTAGACCTACCCCTAGCTAAGTCCCGGTGCACTACTACTACCTCTTACCTCTGTTGATTATGTAAATCTGAATTATTTGGCGTTGCAGATGTTTGTGTCGCTTACATGTCTCCAAAGTTTTGTGAAGAAATGACATATCTTGTGTCCTAGGAAAAAATACCAGAATGTAGCGATGTAAAAAAAGCGTTATTGCAGCACTAATTTTATCTTTTCATTACACATGTCACTAAAACGGTTCTTTTTAGCTGAAATTTTATGAGTAAGCCTGGGATGTGGATATGTACATGTGCTAAATCCTTTTTATTTTTTGTAAATTGATATGTCACTTTTCATTAGGCAGGAGCATATACTCCTGCGATCAGTTCTGACATTTCGTGAAGAATTCTGGTTCAGATCGAATGGTGAAGATCTTGAGCCACTCTGTAATCGATTAAGACAGACGCGAAGAGAATCTCCAAGCAAAAAAGTTGATCTGCACATAGTTATCCTTCGTTGTTAAGTTGCTTCTACGATGCCCAAAAGTTGTGCTGAAACCTTGTACCACAGTAGGTCAAAGTACATTGGTTCTATTAATGGTAACCGGAGAAAATGCTTCTCTTTCTCCAAAAAAGAAGAAGATGGCCGATCGAAGGAGGCGTCGATCGTGCGTGCCAGCTTCGGTTTATGCGCACTCATCCCAGAATAGCTTCCTCCACGAACAAACAAAAAGCCCTTGATCCCTAGCTAGCTCGAAGTTTAATATTCCGCCTGGCGATTTTATTCGAGGAACAAGATATCCTGCCTATCTATCGTGTCAATTCAGCCGCCATTGATCGGTCGATCCACCCATCTGGTCGAATTGCAAGCGAGAAAACTGGGATGCGTGGATCGCTGCTAGGTTCCACGTGTAAAGGAGAGGCGGCGAAGGGATTGGTGAGAACTAACTTTACTCACTCTCTCACAGTACACCTAATCGCAAATTCGATCAAGTTAGCATTATGTTATAAAAATTATATCATTAGAAAGTTTAGATGTTCTATTTTCTAATAATATATTTTTTGTATTATACAATTTAAATTATATAGGTCAAATTGGCGACCTAGGGATACGGAAAGACTAGTAAACTGAGATGGAGGGAGTAGTTCTTAGACTAGTCATAATGGAAAGTATCATATACTAGTATCATACATATGATACTAGTTTATAATACAACACCTACAATGCATTGTATCATGAATTAATATCATAGTTTCATCATATTTAATGTTTTTTAGAATCTCAATGTAAATATGTGTACATGATGTGTTTTCCACTAAAATTTCTAGTTTTACGTGCTATGATACTAGTCTCACCTCTCTCCTCATTAATTGATGTGCCACATAAGATTTTTGTCTACATGGCATACATGATACTACCTATGATACTTTCATTGTGGGTAGTCTTTAGAAAGTTAGCTTGCAGTAAACTTCTGCACCATTTAATTGCATGCATCGTGATTCGCGCACATACGAGATACTCCCTCCGTTTCAAAGAATAAGGCATCCCCGTTTTACGTGCTTCTTGTTTGACCAAGAATTACTTGGTATACACAAAGATTGTTTGTATGAAATTAGTATCATTAAAATATGTTTTTCAATACGATCCATCGATACTAATTACATATAATCTAATCAAGATTTTGTTGCTCATTTTTTATGGTCAAAGTTTGTCTTAAAATACGCGTGCGACTTATTTCTTGAAAAAGAGGTAGTACAATTTAGACTGCATCTAAGATTTTTTAATTGCAACAGAGCTTGCAAATGACATTTTTTTTTCAATTTAGAGTGCTGTTTCCCCATCCGTTTTCGCCATTGAATCACCGCTTTGCTTATTACATCTTCATCGCGGGTCCTCCTGAATGGTATTGCCGGATATCCCATTTTGCATGGCCACGGTCTTCGCCAAGGCGACCCTCTTTCCACGCAACTTTTCGTTCTTTCCATTGACCCGCTCACCCAAATCCTAGAAGGGGCAACTAGACATGGGCTTCTTCACAAAGTTCGTGATCGTGGTACCATCCTTAGGACCTCCCTCTACGTGGACGACGCGACGGTCTTTCTCGCTCCCATTAAACATGACATCCAAAACCTTGCCAAGATACTTGATAGCTTCGGGGAGGTGACCGGCCTATGGACCAACTTCCTAAAAAGCTTCGTTGTTCCGATTCGTTGCAACAACATCAACCTTGATGAGATCCTTTGTGGCTTGCCGGTTAAACGGGCTACTTTCCCCTTTAAATATCTTGGGCTCCCATTCTCGGTGTGGCAACTTAAGCGCGTTGATTTCCAACATGTTGAGGAAAAATGTGTCGGAAAGCTTCCCACTTGGAGTAGCAAATACATTACCACTATGGGCCGCACGGCTCTCATCAAGTCAGTCATCATTTCTCAAGCGACCTACTACCTTGGACCCCTCTCGGTCCCTCCGGGTACCATCGACTACATAAACAAAATCAAGCGGGCCTTCCTTTGGTTGGCCAAGGCTACCACCACTAAGAATTAGCCAAACCCTTCCCGCCGGCATTGCCGATCTGCCCCAAGTCTGTGGCCTTCAGGCCATGGAGGAGGGGTGGATCTAGTTACCCTCGGTGAGAGGGCTCCATTTTTTCTGGTTTTAGGTTGAAGATTTGGTGGGGCGGCGACGTCTTCTCCAATAAAGTCTCCCTGGCTTCAGCCCCATCTCGGCAGCGACGTCGAGAAGCTTGTGGGAGTGGTGTGGTTCTCGAGAACCTTTTCTGGCTGGGGGATCTTCGGATCTTCATGGATCTTCATCGACGGTTATTCCTTCTTCCTCATCTCTAGGACGGATGTGGTCTTCTTGACCCGTTCGGGACTTCCCGTTCGCATCCAACAACGTGAAGCCAACTCAGGGAGGAGTGGCAGCAGCAGCGCACCTCTAGGATTTTGGTTGTAATTTTCTTTTTTTATTGAGCTGCTTTGTACTGCTCGATGTTTATCTTGATACCAAGGTTATTTTTTGCAAAAAATAAAATACAATCAAGGCGCTCTATCGTATTTTTTTTCCGCTGCAGCCGCGGGAGATCTAATCAGGTATCATGAAGCGTCGTCTTTATCTGTTTCTGAATCGTCAATGTCGCCGGTTGTCTCGTCTGTCCAACGCGCCATCGGGATCACAATCACCTCATACGGCAGGGACAGAGGAGAGAGGACGTATGCTTGGGTCCCTTTCTTCATAAGAAAATTAAGTAAATTGAACCCTTAATTGCAAGTCTTGTCCTCAGCCAGCCATTCACATCTCATGATCTCATCCCAAAGTCCTTGAGGCTATATAAATAGCGGCAACCACAAACGCGACGGGGCGGGTGACCCAGAGAAGATGTGAACGCGTTAATGCCTTGGCTTGTACGCGCATCCAACTGATATACTCCACAAGCAAGCACACTCCCCTACCTTGCTCCGTCTCACTCCCTCCCGCCCATCCACCTGCCGCGTGATCGATCCTAAGTGAAGCTCCCATGGAGGTGGAGTCGCCGACTTCTCCGCTGGCGGCCGCCGGCGCCGTCTGCTGCATGTGCGGCGACCGCGGCCTGGCGCACGAGCTGCTCCGCTGCAAGCTCTGCCGCTTCCGGCTGCAGCACAGGTACGTACATAGCGTGCGTGCATACGCATCGCGCCTTCTTCTGTCTATCGATCGGGGTCAGACGTTCATGGAACCGTACCTGATCGGGGCGTCTATGTTTACTGTAGATACTGCAGCGATCTCTACCCGAGGGCGACGGCATACAGGCGGTGCAACTGGTGCCTGAGGGAGCCGGCCCAAGGCGGAGGAGGCCAGGGACTCGCCGGCGCGCTGGCTGGCAAGGCCACGGATAATAAACGGAAGGCCGCGGCATCAACGGACGCGTCGACCTCCGAGGAGGATGAGGAGGAGGGGGAGGGGGTGTGTCGGCAGAGTCACGAGGCCGGATGCGCCACTAGGAGGTCGAGACCGCCCGCGGAGGTCGGCCAGCCCGTCAAGAAGCACAAGGGCGGTGACAGGGCAGCGTTACCGCCGCCGTCGCCGGGCGCAACGGCGAAGGGAAGCAGCGTCAAGAAGCAGAAGACCGATGACAGGGCAGCGCCGCCGACGTCCCCGGGCGCGTCGAACGGGACAAATGGAAACAGTAAGCAGATGGCTGACGAGAGGGCAGCGCTGCGGCCATCATCAGGCGCGTCGAAGGGTAACACCGGCAACAAGAAGAACAAGGACGACGAGAGGGACGAGAGGGCAGCGTTACCGCCGTCGCCAGGCGCGTCGAAGGGTAACAACGGCAACAATAAGCACAAGGCCGACGAGAGAGCAGCGCTGCCGCCGTCGCCGGGCGCAAAGGGTAGCAACGGCTACAAGAAGCAGAAGGCCGACGAGAGGGCAGCGTTACCGCCGTCGCCAGGAGCGTCGAAGGGTAACAACGGAAACAAGAAGCAGAAGACCGATGAGAGGGCAACGCCGCCGACGTCCCCAGTCGCGTCGAACGGGACCAACGGAAACAGTAAGCCGAAGGCCGTCGAGAGGGCAGCGCTGCCACCGTCGCCGGGCGCAACGGCGAAGGGTAACAACGGCAACAATAAGCAGAAGGCCGACGACAGCGCAATCCTGCCGCCGTCGCCGGGCGCAGCGGCGAAGGGGAATGCCAACAAGAAGTCGATGCAGGCTGGGAAGTTGACGCGGCCGGGTAGGGTCAAGGTGAGGAGGTACAAGCTCCTTGCCGAGGTGATTAGCTGCTAGGATTAACACGAAATAAAAATGGCTGCTACTAGCCAAGTAGGAAGTAGCTAGGCTCGATCGACAATTCGACATTGGTGTCGATGTCTGTACATAGATCGTGTATCCGCCGTGTACGGTGACAGTGCTATGCTGTGCAAATCTGAGAGTTTTCAGTCAATTTAACCGTTCAAATGTGCAATCGCGCATGAACACTACTGTGTAAATACATCTAACCTTTTACAAATCTAAGACAAGTTTTACGAGATGGAGGGAGTATAAACATAACCTTAATGGATTACCTGACTTCTTTTACTTGTTAAAATAATTTTTTTTCCACTTGTCTAGTGTTCTAAGTTCAAAAGTCTAGTAAAGTGGAAAAAAACTCATTTATGTATCCTTAAATCGAAAAATGGGGGTTTCAACGTCTCATAAAAGTTGTTTGTTTTGTCAGAACCCGAAGAAATTAATTCTGCATGGAAAACAAAATATCTCTTGTTTCCGGCGGGTGTAGGTTTGGTTTTTGAAATTTAAAATAAAGTTTCTTGTCTTGTGACAAAGGACAAATATTTGGATTCCGTTACTTCCCTCCAGATCGACGTTTTTTTCAACCCTTTCAACCAAGGCGACCTCCTAGACCTGATTTTGTTACAACTCGAGCAATTTCTTGAAAAATTTATTTACTACCTAAATCCCAAAACATAAGGCTTATATTATTTTTAGAAAGTCAAACTATGTCAAGTTTGACTAAGCTTTTACCAAAAATCATTAACATGTAAAATACAAAATTAATATCATTAAATAGATAATGAAATATATTTTTATATGGTATCTACAAAATATTATATTTGTTGATAGATTGCTCTAAAATTTTGGTTTAACTTAAAAAAATATAAGACTTAAATTTTGGGATGGAGGTAGTAGATATGAAGCTTTGGGTAAGAATATTGTGTTGTGTAGGCCTATTTACAGTTTGTTTCAGTTCGTCGTTCATGAATTATATCGTAACTAATTAGGGCTCACTTGAAACCATAGTTTGTTACTTCCCGAGCATTAACCTTCTACTCCGTTTCCAAAAAAAAAAAGAGTTTTGGTGAAGTGGATGATGCTACGTGGGTGACGCTTTGGTACCCTTGTTTTAAGGACTGTTGCACCAATTGGCATAGAGTATATGGGGTGAACTTCCATTTCTAGAAAGAAAATTGCACCTTTTTTGTACATTTGGGGGTGCCTCATGCCAACTTCTTCCCTCTACCCCTGAGAATGGTTTTGAAGATATATACGGGTGTTCTTCTCCAGAAACTCCAAATGGAGGCCAAGCTCTAGGGAGCCATTCAATTTTAAAAATTCAAAAATCACATCTGATAGTTACAAACATTTATAAAAAAATATAGATACAGTTAATTAAGCATGGAAACTTTCATGTGAATGCTAGGCAACATGAAAATGACAAAAGCGTAGACCTAAGTATCGCGAATAGTGCATAGTTCAAAGTTATGAAATTTGCTAGATTTTGTCATCTTTGTGAAGCCATAATGCAAAGTATAGATGAAGGTTAGGTTTTTTCTTGTCTCTGGCGAATGTTAGGGTCAACCCTAGTCTTCAAACTGACGCCTCCAACAGAAAATACTACACCCTCTGCCCCCGTTTATAGGGTTTGCGCGTATCCCTAGGTCATAAATTTGACCATGATATTATAAGATATATTACAAAATATATATTATTCGTAAGAGCAAGAACAATAGTGTAGCCGGCAGCCGGCTATAACAATTTGCCACATCATCTATAGTCAACTTATAACTAACATGTACAGTAATAAGCTATAAAAGTGTAATACTTTTATAATATATGACCCACCTTTTAGTCTGACATAGTGCCTAGGAGCACGTGTCAGAGCTGGCTATTAGATAAGAGCCCATTTCTCTTCTCTCTTCTAATCTCTCTTCTCCAACTAAGCAAACTTATAATATTTTATCTCTTATAGCCAGCCTTATTGTACTTGCTCTAATCTCAGATGTTCTACTGTCTAATGACATAATTTTTATGTTATACAATTGATATTATGTTGACCAAATTGACAACGTAAAAATACACGCAAATCCTATGAACTGGGACGGAGGTAGTACTCACATTATAATACGAAGACCTTGATTTTCATTCGGTCAATATGTTGTGCACCACAAAAACGCCTTCGGGAAGGAAACAACACCGCGTAACGTTGTCGTCGCCAGTTCCAAGGTAGCCTGAACTAAGTTTCCACCCTAGATAACGCCCACCGAGCCCTCGAGATCACCATCTTCGGAACCACTCCGGTCAATGGCTAAACTGAACTTCCACGATGTTTGTTGATCTGCCAATACCACGCTTGATCTACACCTAGGGCATCCCGGTGTTTAGCTCGCTGCTTAGACCCAAATACCACTTTAGTGCTCGTTTGGCTCCCACCATTTGGGGGCTAGAATCAAAGAATAAAATTTGTTGATTCTGAGAAATCAACTTGTTTAGCTTACATGGAATTGGTATTATAATTCCATCGAGAAATCTATGGTTTCATCCCATGCCTAACCTGAATTCCTCACCCTGTCATTTCTGCGGGCTTGCCAAACGAGATCACATCGTCAATTTCATTTCGTTTCGTGTCCGCCAGATGAAATGACGGGGAAGACTTGGGTAGGATTAGGTCTTAGATAGGATCTATGAGAACAATTTTTTTGCAAAGACAAAACATGTTCAAAAAATCTGAAAAAAAATCACAACACACATCTATGTTATATATGCAACGCCAAAAATTTGCAACTTCAAATTCGACATACATTTGGAGAGACAAAAAAGATAAATCTGAGTGTGAATAGTGTGAAATACTACTAAACCAGATCTGACACTATTCACAATAGAATTTGTCTTTTTTGTTTCTTCAAGTGTAGATCAGATTTTAAGCTGAAATTTTGTGGAATTGTAGATACAACCTATATGCATGTTGTTTATTATTTTCAGATTTTTTCGCCTGTTCAAAGTATGTTTTTTCTGGGTTGATCCTATGATCCTACCTAATGGAGAGATCCTATACAAGTCTCTCCCATGAAATGACGGGTGCCAAACGAGATCTAAGTAACGTGTAACGTTAGATAGAAAAAAAAAGTCTGATAAATTGACGGCGTAAAATTTCCCCATGTGTGTGCATGGTGAGGTTTGTCTGATAAATTGACGGCCTAAAATTTCCCCATGTGTGCATGGTGAGGTGTTTGAGGCGACTTCTGAAAAGTTCCCAGGTAGGCGGTAGCTGACGAGAGGAGGATCCGATCGGCGATCGATGCCGCGTACGGTTGAAAGGAAAAAAAAAAAAGAGGGTTTGGTTGCGGGTTGCCATCCGCCAGGCGGAGCATGACAGTGTGCGTCCCAGCGTCCGCGAAGGACCAAGCTAGCTAGCCGGCTAGCCGTAGGTAGTTAGGTTCCGGCGAGGTGGTCCACGCGGCGAAAGGAATGCGCTCGGCGTCGTCGGTTGCGCCGCCCGGCGAGGTGACCGACTCACCGTGCGCTTCTCCGATCATTCCCTTCCAATCATTCCGGTTGGCGGCCGATCGTGCCAATCACCCCGTTTCCTTCCTCCGTCGATCGTTCGGCCGGTTGCTCGCGTGCTGATAAATCTCTTTTCTTCTGTAGCACGGCCATCTAGCCAGAGCTTTACACTCACCTTCCTCACAATCGAAAAATATCGTTTAGCGGAAGTTAGGCAGCTACCGTACGGAGATGGGCTGCCATCCGTAAGGTGTAGGAAAGGACATCGAAAAATGACCAGGCCTAGCGGAACCTCGACGCATAGTGATCGGGGTGTCCGCGCAGACGTAAACGCGGCACAAATATGCGTTTCGGATGCATCTTCACGGACGCTGCACGGTCGTGTCTGACGGATGTTTCATCGGGTCCACCTGGCAGCGACCTAGGCTCGATGCGTCTTCTGAGGCGCGCCAATAAAGGTGTCGAGACGTCGCTTCGAAAGTCCACGTTGATGGCGATGCTTCGCCTGCCGAGCGGCCGTCGCCCACCTCTGCCAACGAAGTAATGGCGATGCCACGCGTGCCGCGCCCCTTGCTGGCGTGCAGTTGACGTGGAAGATAGAAATCTTTGTGGTATAACTTTTCTTCAGATCCCCGGCAACGGCGCCAGAAAAACAGTCTTGATGCGCGTAGATGTACACGTTCGTTGGGAACCCCAAGAGAAAGGTGTGATGCGCACAGCAGAAGTTTTCCCTCAGTAAGAAACCAAGGTTATCGAACCAGTAGGAGCCAAGAAGCACGTGAATGTTGTTGGTGGAGGAATGTAGTGCGGTGATACGTCTCCGTCGTATCGATAATTTCTTATGTTCCATGCCACTTTATTGATGATGTCTACATGTTTTATACACATTATATGTCATTATTATTCCGAACTAACCTATTGACGAGATGCCGAAAGGCCCTGTCTTTCTGCTGTTTTTGGTTTTAGAAATCCTAGTAAAGAAATATTTTCGGAATCGGACGAAATAAAACCGAAGACCTTATAATTCCCGGAAGCTTCCAGAGCACCGGAGAGGGACGAGAGGGGAGCGGGGGCCCCACACACCCCGGCGCGGGGGGCGCCCTGGTCTGGGCACCCCCGTGGCCCCTCCGACTCCATCTCTTCGCCTATTTATTCGTCCCTGACCTAAAAACACCGATACGAAGACGAGACCCGAGAAAACCTTCCGAGCCGCCGCCATCGCGAAATCAAGATTCGGGGGACAGAAGTCTCTGTTCGGCACGCCACGACGGGAATTGCCCCGGAAGCCGTCTCCACCGCCATCTTCACCGCCATCGCTGTTCCCATGATGAGGAGGGAGTAGTTCCCCTGGGGCTGAGGGCTCTACCGTAGCTATGTGGTTAATCTCTCTCTCGTACTCCAATACAATGATCTCATGAGCTGCTTTACATGATTGAGATCCATATGATGAGCTTTGTATCGCTACTAGTTATGTGCTACTCATGTGATGTTATTAAAGTAGTCTATTCCTCCTCCACGTGTGTAAAGGTGATTAGTGTGTGCACCGTGTGGTTCTTGTCGTAGGCTATGATCACGATCTCTTGAAGATTGTGGAGTTAATTATCATTATGATAGTATTGATGTGATCTATTCCTCCTTCATAGTGTAATATGGACAGCGTGTGCACTATGTTAGTTCTTGGTTTATCTTGCAAAGATCTATTATGCTCTAAGGTTACTTGAACATGAATATCGAATGTTGTGGAGCTTGTTAACTCCGGCATTGAGGGTTCGTGTAATCCTACGCAACGAATGATGTTCATTATCAAACAAGAGTGTATGTAGCACATATGAGAAGAAGTATTTATTATGCGATCAATGTTGAGAGTGTCCACTAGTGAAAGTATGATCCCTAGGCCTTGTTTCCAATACCGCAAACACCGTTTACTTACTGTTTTGTTGCATGTTTACTCGCTGCCATATTTTATTCAGATTGCTATTACCACTCATATACATCCATATTACTTGTATTTCACTATCTCTTCGCCGAACTAGTGCACCTATACATCTGACAAGTGTATTTGGTGTGTTGGGGACACAAGAGACTTCTTGCTTTGTGGTTGCAGGGTTGCTTGAGAGGGATACCTTTGACCTCTTCCTCCCTGAGTTCGATAAACCTTGGGTGATCCACTTAAGGGAAACTTGCTGCTGTTCTACAAACCTCTGCTCTTGGAGGCCCAACACTGTCTACAAGAATAGAAGCACCCGTAGACATCAAGCACTTTTCTGGCGCCGTTGCCGGAGGAAAGGAAAGGCTCAAAGCTATTTCCTTTAGACTCTGCAATTGCGACATTTGGTTTCTTGTTTACACTAGTTAGGCATAATGGACAACAATGACCTTTTTATTCTATTTCCTGATTTAAGACATGGATGGTTTGATGCGAAAATTAAAAAACCATGGAACATATTAATATGAATGCTTTGAACACCATTGTTGCTAATGCTATGGAAAATTCTAAGCTTGGGGAAGCTGGCTTTGATGAGCATGATATTTTTAGTCCCCCATGTAGGATAACGTAGCATAGAAAACAAAAAAATTTCCTACCGCGAACACGCAATCCAAGCCAAGATGCAATCTAGAAGACGGTAGCAACGAGGGGGATATCGAGTCTCACCCTTGAAGAGATTCCAAAGCCTACAAGATGAGGCTCTTGTTGCTGCGGTAGACGTTCACTTGCCGCTTGCAAAAGCGCGTAGAAGATCTTGATCACGATCGGCGCCACGAACGGGCAGCACCTCCGTACTCGGTCACACGTTCGGTTGTTGATGAAGACGACGTCCACCTCCCGTTCCAGCGGGCAGCGGAAGTAGTAGCTCCTCTTGAATCCGAAGCACGACGGCGTGGTGTCGGTGGTGGTGGAGAAATCCGCGGAGCTTCGCTTAAGCGTGCGGGATGTGGTGGAGGAGAGAGACCGCTAGGGTTTGGGGGAGAGGGTGGCGGCCACTAAGGGGTGCGGCCAAGCTATGGCTTTGGTGTGGCCCCTCCCCTTGGCCCTCATTATATAGGTGGAACACCCAAGAGTTGGTGTACAAGTCTTCGAATAAGACCCCAACCCAAAACCTTCCATGTGTAGGGAAACCTACCCAAGGTGGGATTCCCACCTCAAGTGGGACTCCCACCTTTCCATGAGGGGGTGGCCGGCCACCTTGGGGGAAGTCCACCTTGGACTTTCCCCTCTAGGGTTTGGCTGGCCAAGCTTGTGGAGTCCTTCCGGGACTCCACCTTCCATAGTGCGTTTATTCCGGACTTTTCTAGAACCTTCTAGAACCTGCCATAAATGCACCGGATCATTTCCAAACTTGGAATATGACTTCCTATATATGAATCTTATTCTCCGGATTCCGGAACTCCTCGTGATGTCCGGGATCTCATCCGGGACTCCAAACAAATATTCGAACTCCATTCCATATTCAAGTTCTACCATTTCAACATCCAACTTTAAGTGTGTCACCCTACGGTTCGTGAACTATGTGGACATGGTTGAGTACTCACTCCGACCAATAACCAATAGCGGGATCTGGAGATCCATAATGGCTCCCACATATTCAACGATGACTTTAGTGATCGAATGAACCATTCACATACGATACCAATTCCTTTTGTCACGCGATATTTTACTTGTCCGAGGTTTGATCTTCGGTATCACTCTATACCTTGTTCAACCTCGTCTCCTGACAAGTACTCTTTACTCGTACCGTGGTATGTGGTCTCTTATGAACTTATTCATATGCTTGCAAGACATTAGACGACATTCCACTGAGAGGGCCCAGAGTATATCTATCCGTCATCGGGATGGACAAATCCCACCGTTGATCCATATGCCTCAACTCATACGGATACTTAATCCCACCTTTATAACCACCCATTTACGCAGTGGCGTTTGGTGTAATCAAAGTACCTTTCCGGTATAAGTGATTTACATGATCTCATGGTCATAAGGACTAGGTAACTATGTATCGAAAGCTTATAGCAAATAACTTAATGACGTGATCTTATGCTATGCTTAATTGGGTGTGTCCATTACATCATTCATATAATGATATAACCTTGTTATTAATAACATCCAATGTTCATGATTATGAAACTAATCATCTATTAATCAACAAGCTAGTTAAGAGGCTTACTAGGGACTCTTTGTTGTTTACATATCACACATGTATCAATGTTTCGGTTAATACAATTATAGCATGGTATATAAACATTATCATAAACACAAAGATATATAATAACCATTTATTATTGCCTCTTGAGCATATCTCCAACAGTCTCCCACTTGCACTAGAGTCAATAATCTAGTTTACATATGTAAAGATATAACACCTTGGCCTTCTGGTGTTTTATCATGTTTTGCTCACGGGAGAGGTTTTAGTCAACGGTTCTGACACACTTAGAAACGTATGTATTTTGCAATTCATTTGCGTCTTCACGCATCACTCATTTTCCAAATGAGTCGGCATTAAATATGTTTGGTCTTCTGGTGGAACCTTAATTCCGCGGTCTAAAATATGTCACTAATATTGTCACACACAATATAGCTTCAAAGTTCTGACACTATCGGAACTACACCAAGTTCTCAAAGAACTTCTTAACTCAACATCCTCAATCATTGTCAAAACAATGACATACTCTGCCTTCTTTTGTAGAATCCGTCACAATATTTAGAACTCTTCTAAATCTAGCATTGTGCTACCTTTTTAATAACACTTAGCCTAATTGAGATTGAAATTTAATTTTATATATGACCAAACTAATATCGGTGCAACACTTTACAACGATTTTGTTTTGTCATTACCCATATAAAACTATATATATATATATATCCTTGGTCCTTCTAAAGCACACATGGATATTCTTACTGTTTGTCAATGATCATCACATGAATCATTCTGGTATATGCTCCTAACTTTTAGAGCTCAGGACATCTGATTGTGTACATATTAATTGTGATTTAAAATCACTCATGTTTTTACTTATTGAGTGTCAGATACACTCAAGTCTTGTTAAAACTTCACATGACAAGAACATTTTCTTAATATTGAACTACTTCAATATCCTTTCTATGTACTTTGACTTAAACTTATTACGTGTTTCAATCTATCTTCATAGATCTTGACACTAAATATGTTTCAGTCCATATTCTTTCATTGAAGTTAATTCTCAATGAAACCTTTTTAATCAATTATATAATTACACTATTTATAATCAACGATATGTCAGCTACATAAAGTATTACAAATATGTCTCAGCGCTCCCACTTAATTTCTTGCAAATGCAAGCACCTTCATCGTTTCTGATGAAATCAAAACTCTTTGACTATTTCATCCGGTGAAGATTCCAACTCCGTGATACTCACTTCATCCAATTGAAGTTCGTATACCTATCTAGTATTCCACGGACTAGCAAAACAATTGGTTGTATCTTGTATACACCTTTAATACACACTTCTGTTAAGTAATGTATTTTGCCATCCTACTATCATATCTCATGAAAGAAATATGTAGCGATTACTAGAATAATCCACATAGACTATAAGCATTACTACGGAAGATCTAATCTTATCGTAGTCAACTCTTTGAACTTTGTCGTAAACAACTTTTCGACAAGTCGAGCTTATTCAAGGATATTCCATCCAAGTTCATCAATTTTATAGATCCATTTACTTTCAAAAAGTATTCATCTATCCTGGATTTCATGGCGCATGGCCATTTTAACGGAGTCAGGGCCCATCATAACTTCTTTGTTTGTAGTTGGTTTATCATTATTCAAAATTAATCCTTTGTTCACAAATCAATTATTTGATCACAAAGTAAACCATACCTACAAGGTTCAATATGTAATTCGATCTCCATGGCTAAAACACTTTGTAGTCATGGGAGCCATGATTGTCGTGGCCGCTTCCGAAACAAATTCCGATGCTGCGCTACTCTGATCATTATGCTCAGGTTCATAAACCTTATCAAATTATATTGTCCTCCCACTCAAATATTTCACTAGAAACAATTTCTTGGAAATAAGAAACATTGACAAACACTTTTGTCTTTGTCTCGTGGGAAGAATTCCCAATTAAATCTCTGGGATAACCAACAAAGACATTCATCCGATTTTGGTTGTAAACTCTTAGACCAAAATTTAAAGAAAGACTATTAGGGTTTATACCCATACCATAACTCGTATGGTGTCATTTCAATGGATCATGATGATGCTCTATTCAGTGTAAAAGCGGTAGTCACTAAAGCATAATCCACAAAAATATAATGGCGTCATAATATTTTATCTCATCATTAATCCAACAAGGTTTGGATACATATCTCGGATACTATATCATCATTATGATACTCCAAGAAATGTGAGTTGTAGAACAATTTCATAATTCTCTTAGATGTTCGCTAAAACTCGTAATTCAAATATTTTTACCATGATCCAATCATAGATATTTGATTTTTCTATTACGATGATTTCCACTTCATGTTGAAGTTTATTTGAATCCATTCAAAAGTTTCAAACTTCTTCCTTATTGAATATATCCACATATATATACTCAATTCATTGTTGAAAGTTTTCATGAAGTAGAAGAATCTCCCGCACACAACTATGCCCAGTGAACCACATACATCATCATGTATTTTTCCACTAAGTTAGTTGCCCGTTCAACTTTTGGCCTATGAACGGTATTTTAATCATTCTCTTTAGAAAAGATTTGCAAGCGTCAAATGATTCAAAAATCAAGTGACTCCAAAAATCCATTTGCATGGAGTTCCTTCATGCGTTCCTTTCTAATATGACCTAAATGGCGGTTCCACAAATAAGTGGAATTCAAATCATTTGCCTTATGGCATTTTAGCGTCAGTGTTATGTATGTGTGTTTTCACCATTAAGATTCATAATAAATTATCCATCGTACATGGAGTAATGTCATAATTTGAACAACTCATTGTTTTCATTTGACCAGAGCAAAATAACAATTATTAAGTTCTTTATTATAAATTCTAAGGGCTAGGTAGAATGCCAACGACAAACATAATAACACTTTATTATGTTCCAGACGTGCATTATTACCATATTCCTTATCAGTCACTTAGGCCATTGTATTCTTGTATTGCGTTGTTTTGTATGACACTTCATACCAACCAATATGGTACAAATACCCAAGAATTTCATTATGTGACCAAATGAGAAATACATCCATAACATGTATATCATTTATATACATCTGAGCTAGACTTTCTAGTCTTTTCTTTCTTTCTGCCAAAATATCTTTTGTAGTTTCTCTTTTAGCTTTCCTCATTATTCAGAAAAACACTTCAACATCAATAACTTCTAGGTTTGTTGGTCAAATACCAATAACCTTGAGGTTCTGAAGTTGATCATCATATGACAAGTGTTGCAGATTTCACTATTAGTAACTATGTAATATGATGAACAATTTCACTCATAATTTTATCCATCAATTCATGATGACTTTCCAAGACCATGTCTGTACATGCTAGGCTTGTAAAGTTTAACCTCAGTATTCGCATGTGCAAATCTGGTTTGCGCCCGTTGTATGCACACGTAGAATCTATACCTTAGTATTCGAAACGACGAGTGTTTAGCAACGATGCATACTAAGGATGATTACTTCATGGATATGCGAATATCGTTAGTGCCCCAATAGTTGGAGGATTGGGACGCCTTGCGTCTTCAACCTTCGTACATTCCCATAAAACTTATGAGTTTATGTAGTCTCACCAAATTATATTCTATCATCTTGCAATAAGGTCTTTAGATATCACATATATCTCATACCTTGATTATTTCTGAAAACTAAATTTTCAGCTCCTTACTTTTCAAACAGATTTGAACTTCAAGTTTCACGGAGACAAGATAACTTTAGGTACTAATTGAAACCATAGCTCTTTGAATCAACAATGTGAGGTTTATTAAAAGTTTGCAATAGGACTTAATCATTTCTTGATTCTTTAACAATACGGTACCAGTCCGTAAAGTTTATTTTCAGATTTTAACAGTATTTCTATCTCAATAACAAGACTAGCGCTTGGTAGAAAAACGGATGCCAATACTACAAATTAATTCAAAATACTACTCAGACTATGTTTATGATAATTAGTTCATGTTTTAATCTAATTACTAATGAACTCCCACTTAATACAACATCCCTCATAGTTGTTAAGTGGTACACGATCCAGATCCACTACACCAAAACCGATCATCACGTGAGATGATGTAGCTTCAATGGTGAACATCAACATGTTGATCATATCATCCATATGACTCGTGTTCAACCTTTCGGTTTCCGTTGTCCCGAGGCCATGTCTGTACATGCTAGGCTCGTCAAGCAAACCCAAGTATTCCGCGTGTGCAACATGGCTTACACCCGTTGTATGTGAACGTTGAGTCTATCACATCCGATCATCACGAGATGCTTCGAAACGACGAACTATATCAACGGTGCATACGAGGGGAGAACACTTTATTATCTTGATATTAATGTAGGGATCATCTTATAATGCTACCGTCGCGATCTAAGCAAAATAAGATGCATAAAGGATTAACATCACATGCAATTCATATGTGATATGATATGGCCCTTTAGTCTTTGCGCCTTCGATCTTCATCTCCAAAGCACGGACATGATCTCCATCATCAACGGGCATGATCTCCATCATCGTCGGCGTAGCGTCAAGGTCCATGGCGCCGTCTTCATGGTTGTTCACCTCATGTAGCAACTATTACAACTACTTTGAAATACTACTCAACATGAAATTTAAAGACAACCATAAGGCTCCTGCCGGTTGCCACAATACAATAATGATCATCTCATACATAGTCATCATCACATTATGGCCATATCACATCACCAAACCCTGCAAAAACAAGTTAGACGTTCTCTAATTTGGTTTGCATATTTTACGTGGTTTAGGGTTTTCGAGTGAGATCTAATCTACCTACGAACATGAACCACAACGGTGATACTAGTGTTGTCAATAGAAGAGTAAATTGAATCTTCACTATAGTAGGAGAGACAGACACCCGCAAAGCCACTTATGCAATACAAGTTGCATGTCAAGCGTGGAGCAAATCTCATGAACGCGGTCATGTAAAGTTAGCCCGAGCCGCTTCATCCCACTATGCCACAAAGATGCAAAGTACTCAAACTAAAGACAACATAAGCATCAACGCCCACAAAACAATTGTGTTCTACTCGTGCAACCATCTATGCATAGACACGGCTCTGATACCACTGTAGGATAACGTAGCATAGAAAACAAAAAATTTCCTACCGCGAACACGCAATCCAAGCCAAGATGCAATCTAGAAGACGGTAGCAACGAGGGGATATCGAGTCTCACCCTTGAAGAGATTCCAAAGCCTACAAGATGAGGCTCTTGTTGCTGCGGTAGACGTTCACTTGCCGCTTGCAAAAGCGCGTAGAAGATCTTGATCACGATCGCTTCCGGCGCCACGAACGGGCAGCACCTCCGTACTCGGTCACACGTTCGGTTGTTGATGAAGACGACGTCCACCTCCCCGTTCCAGCGGGCAGCGGAAGTAGTAGCTCCTCTTGAATCCGACAGCACGACGGCGTGGTGTCGGTGGTGGTGGAGAAATCCGGCGGAGCTTCGCTAAGCGTGCGGGATGTGGTGGAGGAGAGAGACCGCTAGGGTTTGGGGAGAGGGGGTGGCCGGCCACTAAGGGGTGCGGCCAAGCTATGGCTTTGGTGTGGCTGGCCCCCTCCCCTTGGCCCTCATTATATAGGTGGAACACCCAAGAGTTGGTGTACAAGTCTTCGAATAAGACCCCAACCCAAAACCTTCCATGTGTAGGGAAACCTACCCAAGGTGGGATTCCCACCTCAAGTGGGACTCCCACCTTTCCATGAGGGGTGGCCGGCCACCTTGGGGGGAAGTCCACCTTGGACTTTCCCCTCTAGGGTTTGGCTGGCCAAGCTTGTGGAGTCCTTCCGGGACTCCACCTTCCATAGTGCGTTTCTTCCGGACTTTTCTAGAACCTTCTAGAACCTGCCATAAATGCACCGGATCATTTCCAAACTTGGAATATGACTTCCTATATATGAATCTTATTCTCCGGACCATTCCGGAACTCCTCGTGATGTCCGGGATCTCATCCGGGACTCCAAACAAATATTCGAACTCCATTCCATATTCAAGTTCTACCATTTCAACATCCAACTTTAAGTGTGTCACCCTACGGTTCGTGAACTATGTGGACATGGTTGAGTACTCACTCCGACCAATAACCAATAGCGGGATCTGGAGATCCATAATGGCTCCCACATATTCAACGATGACTTTAGTTATCGAATGAACCATTCACATACGATACCAATTCCTTTTGTCACGCGATATTTTACTTGTCCGAGGTTTGATCTTCGGTATCACTCTATACCTTGTTCAACCTCGTCTCCTGACAAGTACTCTTTACTCGTACCGTGGTATGTGGTCTCTTATGAACTTATTCATATGCTTGCAAGACATTAGACGACATTCCACCGAGAGGGCCCAGAGTATATCTATCCGTCATCGGGATGGACAAATCCCACTGTTGATCCATATGCCTCAACTCATACTTTCCGGATACTTAATCCCACCTTTATAACCACCCATTTACGCAGTGGCGTTTGGTGTAATCAAAGTACCTTTCCGGTATAAGTGATTTACATGATCTCATGGTCATAAGGACTAGGTAACTATGTATCGAAAGCTTATAGCAAATAACTTAATGACGTGATCTTATGCTATGCTTAATTGGGTGTGTCCATTACATCATTCATATAATGATATAACCTTGTTATTAATAACATCCAATATGTTCATGATTATGAAACTAATCATCTATTAATCAACAAGCTAGTTAAGAGGCTTACTAGGGACTCTTTGTTGTTTACATATCACACATGTATCAATGTTTCGGTTAATACAATTATAGCATGGTATATAAACATTATCATAAACACAAAGATATATAATAACCATTTATTATTGCCTCTTGAGCATATCTCCAACACCCCAAGCATTGAGGAGAAAATTTACTTTGATGATACTTTGCCTCCCATTTATGATGATTATAATGATAGTAGTCTTTTGTTACCACCTGTTATGGAGGATAAATTTGATTATGATTACAATATACCTCCTATATTTGATAGCTACTTTGTTGAATTTGCTCCCACTACAACTAATAAAATTGATTATGCTTATGTTGGGAGAAGTAATTATTTTATGCATGAGACTCATGATAAGAATGCTTTAAGTGATAGTTATATTGTTGAGTTTGCTCATGATGCTACTGAAAGTTATTATGAGAGAGGAAAATATGGTTGTAGAAATTTTCATGTTACTAAAATGCCTCTCTATGTGCTGAAATTTTTGAAGCTACACTTGTTTTATCTTCCTATGCTTGTTACTTTGCTCTTCATGAACTTGTTTATTTACAAGATTCCTATGCATAGGAAGCATGTTAGACTTAAATGTGTTTTGAATTTGCCTCTTGATGCTCTCTTTTGCTTCAACTTCTATTTCTTGCGAGTGCATTATTAAAACTGCTGAGCCCATCTTAATGGCTATAAAGAAAGAACTTCTTGGGAGATAACCCATGTGTTTTTTTACTACAGTACTTTGTTTTATATTTGAGTCTTGGAAGTTGTTTACTACTGTAGCAACCTCTCCTTATCATGTTTTTGTGCCAAGTAAAGTTTCTATGTCAAAGTTGATGTTATATTTGGGATCGCTGCGCAGAAACAGCATTGCTGTCTGTCACGAATCTGGGCACAGGCCTCTGTAGAAAATTCGAAAAAATCTGCCAATTTACGAGCGTGATCCTCAGATATGTACGCAACTTTCATTAGTTTTGAGTTTTTCCATTTGAGCAAGTCTGGTGCCAGCTTTAAATTCGTCTTTACGGACTGTTCTGTTTTTGACAGATTCTGCCTTTTATTTCGCATTGCCTCTTTTGCTATGTTGGATTCATTTCTTTGATTCATTAATGTCCAGTAGCTTTATGCAATGTCCAGAAGTGTAAAGAATGATTGTGCCACCTCTGAACATGTGAATTATTAATTGTGCACTAACCCTCTAATGAGTTTGCTTGAAGTTTGGTGTGAAGGAAGTTTTCAAGGGTCAAGAGAGGAGAATGATATACTATGATCAAGATGAGTGAAAGCTCTAAGCTTGGGGATGCCCCCGTGGTTCATCCCTGCATATTTTAAGAAGACTCAAGCATCTAAGCTTGGGGATGCCCAAGGCATCCCCTTCTTCGACAACTTATCAGGTTTCTTCTAGTGAAACTATATTTTTATTCTGTCACATCTTATGTACTTTACTTGGAGCGTCTGTATGTTTTTGTTTTGTTTTTGTTTGAATAAATAATTGTTTGGGAGAGAGACACGCTCCGCTGGTTCGTATGAACACATGTGTTCTTAGCTCATAATATTCATGGCGAAGTTTCCTCTTCGTTATATTGTTATATGGTTGGAATTGGAAAAATGCTACATGTAGTAATTCTAAAATGTCTTGGATAATGTGATACTTGGCAATTGTTGTGCTCATGTTTAAGCTCTTGCATCATATACTTTGCACCCATTAATGAAGAAATACATAGAGCTTGCTAAAATTTGGTTTGCATATTTGGTCTCTCTAAGGTCTAGATAATTTCTAGTATTGGGTTGAACAACAAGGAAGACGGTGTAGAGTCTTATAATGTTTACAATATGTCTTTTATGTGAGTCTTGCTGCACCGGTTCATCCTTGTGTTTGTTTCAAATAACCTTGCTAGCCTAAACCTTGTATCGAGAGGGAATACTTCTCATGCATCCAAATACTTGAGCCAATATTCATGCCATTTGTGTCCACCATACCTACCTACTACATGGTATTTCTCCGCCATTCCAAAGTAAATTGCTTGAGTGCTACCTTTAAACAATTCAAAAGTTATTACCTCTTATTTGTGTCAATGTTTTATAGCTCATGAGGAAATATGTGGTGTTTTATCTTTCGATCTTGTCATTTACTTTTGACAGACTTTCACAATGGACTAGTGGCTTCATCCGCTTATCCAATAATTTTGCAAAAAGAGCTGGCAATGAGGTTCCCAGCCTCAATTAATTAACTTGCATTAATAATTCTCTTCACATGTTTTGCTCTGATTCATCAGTAAGCAACTTAATTTTGCAAATAGACACTCCTCCATGGTATGTGAATGTTGGAAGGCACCCGAGGATTCGGTTAGCCATGGCTTGTGTAAGCAAAAGGTTGGGAGGAGTGTCATCCATAAATAAAGAAAAACTAAACTAAAGTACATGTGTAAACAAAAGAGAAGAGGGATGATCTACCTTGCTGGTAGAGATAACGTCCTTCATGGGAGCCGCTCTTGAAAGTCTGGTTGATGAGGGGGTTAGAGTGCCCGCTACCATTCGTTGACAACAACAAACACCTCTCAAAACTTTACTTTTATGCTCTCTATATGTTTTCAAAATCAAAGCTCTAGCACAAATATAGCAATCGATGCTTTCCTCTTTGAAGGACCATTCTTTTACATTACTGTTGAGTCAGTTTACCTATTCTTTCTATCTTAGAAGCAAACACTTGTGTGAACTGTGTGCATTGATTCTTACATGTTTACCTATTGCACTTGTTATATTACTTTGTGTTGACAATTATCCATGAGATATACATGTTAAAGTTGAAAGCAACCGCTGAAACTTATATCTTCCTTTGTGTTGTTTCAAAGCTTTCTACTAAGAATTTATTGCTTATGAGTTAACTCTTATGCAAGACTCATTGATGCTTGTCTTGAAAGTATTATTCATGAAAAGTCTTTGTTATATGATTCATTTGTTTACTCATTACCTTCATCATTGCTTCGAATCTCTGCATTTATCTCATGTGCTTTACAATAGTATGATCAAGGTTATGATGGCATGTCACTTCAGAAATTATCTTTGTTATCGTTTTACCTGCTCGGGACGAGCAGAACTAAGCTTGGGGATGCTGATACGTCTCCGTCGTATCGATAATTTCTTATGTTCCATGCCACTTTATTGATGATGTCTACATGTTTTATACACATTATATGTCATTATTATGCGTTTTCCGGAACTAACCTATTGACGAGATGCCGAAAGGCCAGTTGTTCTGTTTTTGGTTTCAGAAATCCTAGTAAAGAAATATTTTCGGAATCGGACGAAATAAAGACCGAAGACCTTATAATTCCCGGAAGCTTCCAGAGCACCGGAGAGGGACGAGAGAGGGGGCCCCACCCACACCCGGGCGCGGGGGGGGGGGCGCCCCCCGTGGTCTGGGCACCCCGTGGCCCCTCCGACTCCATCTCTTCGCCTATTTATTCGTCCCTGACCTAAAAACACCGATAAGACGAGACCCGAGAAAACCTTCCAGAGCCGCCGCCATCGCGAAATCAAGATTCGGGGGACAGAAGTCTCTGTTCCGGCCGGGACGGGGAATTGCCCCCGGAAGCCGTCTCCACCGCCATCTTCACCGCCATCGCTGTTCCCATGATGAGGAGGGAGTAGTTCTCCCCTGGGGCTGAGGGCTCTACCGTAGCTATGTGGTTAATCTCTCTCTGTACTCCAATACAATGATCTCATGAGCTGCTTTACATGATTGAGATCCATATGATGAGCTTTGTATCGCTACTAGTTGTGTGCTACTCATGTGATGTTATTAAAGTAGTCTATTCCTCCTCCACGTGTGTAAAGGTGATTAGTGTGTGCACCGTGTGGTTCTTGTCGTAGGCTATGATCACGATCTCTTGAAGATTGTGGAGTTAATTATCATTATGATAGTATTGATGTGATCTATTCCTCCTTCATAGTGTAATATGGACAGCGTGTGCACTATGTTAGTTCTTGGTTTATCTTGCAAAGATCTATTATGCTCTAAGGTTACTTAAACATGAATATCGAATGTTGTGGAGCTTGTTAACTCCGGCATTGAGGGTTCGTGTAATCCTACGCAACGAATGATGTTCATTATCAAACAAGAGTGTATGTAGCACATATGAGAAGAAGTATTTATTATGCGATCAATGTTGAGAGTGTCCACTAGTGAAAGTATGATCCCTAGGCCTTGTTTCCAATACCGCAAACACCGTTTACTTACTGTTTTGTTGCATGTTTACTCGCTGCCATATTTTATTCAGATTGCTATTACCACTCATATACATCCATATTACTTGTATTTCACTATCTCTTCGCCGAACTAGTGCACCTATACATCTGACAAGTGTATTTGGTGTGTTGGGGACACAAGAGACTTCTTGCTTTGTGGTTGCAGGGTTGCTTGAGAGGGATATCTTTGACCTCTTCCTCCTGAGTTCGATAAACCTTGGGTGATCCACTTAAGGAAACTTGCTGCTGTTCTACAAACCTCTGCTCTTGGAGGCCCAACACTGTCTACAAGAATAGAAGCACCCGTAGACATCATGCGGCGCAACACCAGTGAAACCGGCGCCAACGTGGAACCTGCACAACACAATCAAAGTACTTTGCCCCAACGTAACAGTGAGGTTGTCAATCTCACCGGCTTGCTGAAAACAAAGGATTAAGCGTATCGAGTGGAAGATGGTGTTTGTTTGCAAAGAACAGAAAAGTAGAATGTATTCAGATGTAAAAGAATGGACCGGGGTCCACAGTTCACTAGAGGTGTCTCTCCAATAAGATAACTAACATGCTGGGTGAACAAATTACATGCGGGCAATTGACAAATAAAGATTCAATACATATCAATGATGATTACTATGTGATTTAATCAGGGCATTACGACAAAGTACATAGATCGCTATCCAACATGCATCTATGCCTAAATAATCCACCTTCAGGTTATCATCCGAACCCCTTCCAGTATTAAGTTGTATAATAATGCTGTAAAGTATGTATAAAACATTCAAGTATTGTCATAAAAGTAGCATGGAACATAAGAAATTATAGATACGTTTGAGACGTATCAAGCATCCCCAAGCTTAGTTCCTACTCGCCCTCGAGTAGGTAAACGATAACACAAATAATTTCTGAAGTGACATGCTACCAACATAATCTTGATCAACATTATTGTAAAGCATATGAGATGAATTGAGTGATATGAACAAAAGATTGCTAACAAAGATAATGACTAAACAAATGAATCATATAGCAAAACTTTTCATGAATAATACTTTCAAACAAGTATCAATAAGACTTGCATAAGAGCTAACTCATAAGCAATAAATTCTAAGTAGAATGAATTGAAGCAACACAAAGGATGATTAAGTTTCAGCGAATGCTTTCAACTTGTAACATGTATATCTCATGGATATTTGTCAACATAGAGTAATATAACAAGTGCAATAAGTAAACATGTAAGAATCAATGCACACAGTTAACACAAGTGTTTGTTTCTAAGATAGAAAGAAGTGGGTAAACTGACTCAACATAAAGTAAAAGAATGGCCCTTCGCAGAGGGAAGCATGGATTACTATTTTTGTGCTAGAGCTTTTGTTTTGAAAACATAGAAACAATTTTGTCAACGGTAGTAATAATTCATATGTGCTATGCATAATACTTCTACAAGTTGCAAGTCTCATGCATAGAGTACTAATAGTACTCGCACCTTGTCCTACTTAGCTCGGAAAACACGGATTATCATCGCATAACATATGTTTCAATCAAGTGTCACAAAGGGGTACCTCTATGCCGCCTGTACAAGTGTCTAAGGAGAAAGCACACATTGGATTTCTCGCTTTTGATTATTCTCAACTTAGACATCCATACCGGGACAACATAGACAACAGATAATGGACTCCTCTTTTAATGCTTAAGCATTCAACAACAGTTAATATTCTCATAAGAGATTGAGGTTGTATGTCCAAACTGAAACTTCCACCATGATACATGGCTTTAGTTAGCGGCCCAATGTTCTTCTCTAACATATGCATACTCAAACCATTTGATCATGAAATCGCACTTACTTCAGACAAGACGAACATGCATAGCATCTCACATGATATCCAACAAAGGTAAAGTTGATGGCGTCCCCAGAAACATGGTTACCGCTCAACAAGCAACTTATAAGAATTAAGACACATAACTACATATTCATCACCACAATAGTTTTTAAGCTATTTGTCCCATGAGCTATATATTGTAAAGGTAAAGGAATGAAATTTTAAAGGTAGCACTCAAGTAATTTACTTTGGAATGGCAGAAAAATACCACATAGTAGGTAGATATGGTGGACACAAATGGCATGGGTTTTGGCTCAAGGTGTTTGGATGCACGAGAAGGTTTGGGCTAGCAAAGTTGTTTGAAGAAAACACAAGTATGAACAGGTACAGCAAAACTCACACAAGAACATATTGCAAGCATTATAAGGCTCTACACTGTCTTCCTTGTTGTTCAAACACTTTACCCGAAAATATCTAGACTTAGAGAGACCAATCATGCAAACCAAATTAAACAAGCTCTACGGTAGTTCTTCATTAATAGATTAAACTACATGATGCAAGAGCTTAAACATGATCTATGAGAGCTCAAACAATTGCCAAGTTATTCCAAACCATATGCAGCATTTTCCGATTCCAACCAAATAGCAATTTAACGAAGCAATTTCAGCCTTCGCCATGAACATTAAAGCACAATTAAGAACACAAGTGTTTCATATGAAAAAGCGGAGCGTAATATATCCAATATAAGAATGGTGGGATCCAACTTTATTCAAACCATAACAAAAATAAAAGCAAACCGACGCTCCAAGTAAAGAACATAGGATGTGATAGAATAAAAATATAGTTTCACTAGAAGTGACCTGATAATGTTGTCGATGAAGAAGGGGATGCCTTGGGCATCCCCAAGCTTAGATGCTTGAGTCTTCTTAAAATATGCAGGGATGAACCACCGGGGCATCCCCAAGCTTAGACCTTTCACTCTTCTTGATCATAGTATATCATCCTCTTCTCTTGACCCTTGAAAACTTCCTTCACACAAACTTCAAGCAAACTCATTAGAGGGTTAGTGCATAACCAAAAATTCACATATTCAGAGGTGACACAATCATTCTTAACACTTCTGAACATTGCACAAAACTTCTAAAAGTTAATGGAACAAAGAAACTCATTCAACATAGCAAAAGCGGCAATGCGAAATAAAAGATAGAATCTGTCAAAAACAGAATAGTCCGTAAAGATGAATCTGGAAGGGGCACTTAACTTGCTCAAATGGAAAAACTCAAAACTAACGAAAGCTGCGTAAATATATGAGGATCACGCTCATAAATTTGCAGATTTTTTAGAATTTTTTACAGAGAGCTCTGCGAGAATTAGTGACAGACAGCAATGCTGTTTCTGCGCAGCGATCCAAATCTATCATCAACTTTAACATAGAAACTTTACTTGGCACAAAACATGATAAGGAGAGGTTTCTACAGTAGTAAACAACTTCCAAGACTCAACAATACAGTAAATAAAATAAAACATGGGTTATCTTCCAAGAAGTGTTTTTCTTTAACGCCTTTCAGCTAGGCGCAGAAAGTGCAAATCAAGTAACATCAAGAGAAGAAACATCAACATCATAGCTTGTTCTAATAATAGAATCAAAAGGCAACTTCATTCTCTTTCTAGGGAAATGTTCCATACCTTTCTTGAGAGGAAATTGATATTTAATATTACCTTCTCTCATATCAATAACAGCACCAACGGTTCAAAGAAAAGGTCTTCCCAACACAATAGGACAAGATGCATTGCATTCGATATCCAAGACAAAAAATCAACGGGGACAAGGTTATTGTTAACCGTAATGCGCACATTATCAATCCTCCCAAAAGGTTTCTTTTTAACATTATCGGCAAGATTAACATCTAAATAACAATTCTTCAATGGTGGCAAGTCAAACATATCATAAATCTTTTTAGGCATAACAGAAATACTTGCACCAAGATCACATAAAGCATTACATTCAAAGTCATTGAATTTCATTTTAATGATGAGCTCCCAACCATCTTCTAACTTCCTAGGAATAGAAGTTTCAAGTTTTAATTTCTCTTCCCTAGCTTTAATGAGAGCATTTGTAATATGTTTTGTAAAGGCTAAATTTATAGCACTAGCATTGGGACTTCTAGCAAGTTTTTGTAAGAACTTTATAACTTCAGTAATATGACAATCATCAAAATCTAAACCATTATGTTCTACAACAATGGAATCATTGTCACCAATATTTTGAAAAATTTCAGCAGTTTTATCACAAACAGCAGTTTCAGGCAATTTTGTACGCTTTGAACTAGGAGTAGAAACATTGCCAACACCCATTATTTTACCATTGATAGTAGGAGGTGCAGCAACATGTGAAGAATCAACATTACTAGTGGTGGTAATAGTCCATACATTAGTTACATTATTTTCATTAGCAAGTTTTTCTTTTTCTTCTCTATCCCACCTAGCATGCAATTCAGCCAACATTCTAATATTATCATTAATTCGAACTTGGATGGCGTTTGTTTTAGCAAACCTAGCATCTTTAACTTCCTCAGGCTTAACTTTCAATTTTAAAAGATCAACATCAAGAGCGAGACTATCAACTTTAGAAGCAAGAACATCAATTTTACCAAGCTTTTCTTCAACAGTTTTATTGAAAGCAGTTTGTGTACTTATAAATTCTTTAAGCATGACTTCAAGACCATATGGTACACTCTTATTATTGTTGTAAGAATTACCATAACCATTTCCATTATTAGAAGGATATGGCCTATAGTTGTTGTTACCATAATCATTCCTATAAGCATTGTTGTTGAAATTATTATTCTTAATGAAATTCACATCAACATTTTCTTCTTGAGCAACCAATGAAGCTAAAGGAACATTATTAGGATCAATATGAGATCTACCATTTGCAAGCATAGACATAATAGCATCAATCTTATCACCCAAAGAAGAGGTTTCTTCAACAGAATTTACCTTCTTACCTTGAGGAGTTCTTTCAGTGTGCCATTCAGAGTAATTGATCATCATATCATCAAGTAGTTTAGTTGCGGCGCCCAAGGTGATGGACATAAAAGTACCTCCAGCAGCTGAATCCAATAGGTTCCTCGAGGAAAAATTCAATCCTGCATAAAAGGTTTGGATGATCATCCAAGTAGTCAGTCCATGGGTTGGGCAATTCTTTACCAAAGATTTCATTCTCTCCCATGCTTGAGCAACATGTTCATTATCAAATTGTTTAAAATTCATTATGCTACTTCTCAAAGATATAATCTTAGCAGGAGGATAATATTTACTAATAAAAGCATCTTTACATTTAGTCCATGAATCAATACTATTTTTAGGCAAAGAAAACAACCAATCTTTAGCTCTTCCTCTTAATGAGAAAGGAAACAATTTCAGTTTTATAATATCACCATCTATATCCTTATACTTTTGCATTTCACAAAGTTCAACAAAATTATTAAGATGGGCAGCAGCATCATCAGTACTAACACCAGAAAATTGCTCTCTCATAACAAGATTCAGTAAAACAGGTTTAATTTCATAGAATTCTGCTGTAGTAGCAGGTGGAGCAATAGGAGTACATATAAAATCATTATTATTTGTGCTAGTGAAATCACACAACTTAGTATTTTCAGGAGTACCCATTCTAACAGTAGTAAAGTAAACTAGGCAAATAAAGTAAAAACAAGTAACTAATTTTTTGTGTTTTGATATAGAACAAGTAAATAAGACAGTAAGTAAAGTAACTAATTTTTTTGTGTTTTTAATATGAAGCAAACAAGACAGTAAATAAAATAAAGTAAGCAAGACAAAAAACAAAGTAAAGAGATTGGAAGTGGAGACTCCCTTGCAGCGTGTCTTGATCTCCCGGCAACGGCGCTAGAAAAAATTGCGTGCAGTTGACGTGGGAGATAGAAATCTTTGTGGTATAACTTTTCTTCAGATTCCCCGGCAACGGCGCCAGAAAAACAGTCTTGATGCGTAGATGTACACGTCCGTTGGGAACCCCAAGAGAAAGGTGTGATGCGCACAGCAGCAAGTTTTCCCTCAGTAAGAAACCAAGGTTATCGAACCAGTAGGAGCCAAGAAGCACGTGAATGTTGTTGGTGGAGGAATGTAGTGCGGCGCAACACCAGTGAAACCGGCGCCAACGTGGAACCTGCACAACACAATCAAAGTACTTTGCCCCAACGTAACAGTGAGGTTGTCAATCTCACCGGCTTGCTGAAAACAAAGATTAAGCGTATCGAGTGGAAGATGGTGTTTGTTTGCAAAGAACAGTAGAGTAGAATGTATTCAGATGTAAAAGAATGGACCGGGGTCCACAGTTCACTAGAGGTGTCTCTCCAATAAGATAACTAACATGTGGGTGAACAAATTACATGCGGACAATTGACAAATAAAGATTCAATACATATCAATGATGATTACTATGTGATTTAATGAGGGCATTACGACAAAGTACATAGATCGCTATCCAGCATGCATCTATGCCTAAATAATCCACCTTCAGGTTATCATCCGAACCCCTTCCAGTATTAAGTTGTAAACAACAGATAATTGCATTAAGTATGGCGCGTAATGTAATCAACACAAATATCGTTAGACAAAGCATCGATGTTTTATCCCTAGTAGCAACAAGACATCCACAACCTTAGAACCTATTGTCACGATCCCAGATTCAATGGAGGCATGAACCCACTATCGAGCATAATTACTCCCTCTTGGAGTTACAAGTATCAACTTGGCCAGAGCCTCTACTAGCAACGGAGAGCATGCAAGAACATAAACAACATATATATGATAGATTGATAATCAACTTAACATAATATTCTATGTTCATCGGATCCCGCCAAACACAACATGTAGCATTACAAATAGATGATCTTGATCATGTTAGGCAGCTCACAAGATCTAAACAATGATAGCACAAGCGGAGAAGACAACCATCTAGCTACTGCTATGGACCCATAGTCCAAGGATGAACTACTCACGCATCAATCCGGAGGCAGGCATGATGATGTAGAGCCCTCTCGGTGATGATTCCCCTCTCCGGCAGGGTGCCGGAGGCGATCTCCTCGAATCCCCCGAGATGGGATTCGCGACGGCGGCGTCTCTGGAAGGTTTTCCGTATCGTGGCTCTCGGTACAGGGGGTTTCGCGACGAAGGCTATTTGTAGGCGGAAGGGTAGGTCAAGTGGCGGCACGAGGGCCCCACACACCAGGGCCGCGCGGCCAGGGCCCAGGCCGCGCCGCCTGTGTCGGCGCCTCGTGGCCCCATACCTCCCTCGGTCTTCTAGAAGTTTCGTGTAAAAATAGGCCCCTGGGCGTTGATTTCGTCCAATTCCGAGAATATTTCCTTACTAGGATTTCTGAAACCAAAAAGCAGAAAACAGCAACTGGCACTTCAGCATCTTGTTAATAGGTTAGTGCCGGAAAATGTATAATAATGCTGTAAAGTATGTATAAAACATTCAAGTATTGTCATAAAAGTAGCATGGAACATAAGAAATTATAGATACGTTTGAGACGTATCACCTCGCTGCCTCCAGCGTATATAAAAAAGAGGGCGCACGCTCGTCTTCCTCATCCTCTCCTCCACACAAAGTCAAGCCGTCACAACCTTCATCGTAGCATCGTCTCGCTCTTCCTGCGACGCAACCAGCCCCGCGAGGTACTCCATGGCTAGTCCAGGTGGCCGGCGAGGTGGTCGAGGCCTCGAGCGTGGCCGCCGCGGCCGCCGAGTTGGGTCAGCTACGGCTCCACACTCGCCGCCGCCTGTGTCGTCGTCGTCTTCGCAGGAGGTCCGGTCCTTCGAGTTCCTCCTCCGCATCGACAAGGTCCCCCTTGGCATCAAGCGGCTCCTAGACAAATGCGCCGAGTTCATCGATGGCGTCGAGCCAGCCGAGTGGCACCTACGGGAGGCCAGCTGCAACTTTTGCCGGTGGCCTGTCGAGTTCTGTTTGACAGGCCGGGCAAAATGTACCTGCACATCGGGTGGGAGAAGTTCGCCCGCGACCTCGATCTCGAGCCCGGCTGCCAGCTCACCTTCCTCTACGAGGGGGGTGGCGAGATGATCGTCAAGATGTTTGACGACACATCCTGCCGCAGGCACTACCACACCGACAAGTCCGGCTCGGACACCGACAGTTAGAACCGTCAGAGTGTTCTTTCTTTGCAGCGAAGATGGCCATGAGCCAATTGAAGCCACTAGTGGAGGTTTATTTATGCCCTTGGTAGGACAACAAGGCTATCATTGCTAGCTGGATTTTTCAGTTTGGGTGATTGTGAGTGTCCAAGAGTGTTCTTTCTTAGCAGCGAACATAAAAAACCTATGAGACCAACACTAGTTAGGTTTTCTCATTTTGCAATGTTTAAACCATGTTCCAAACTATGTATTAGTTTATGTAATGATTGTATCTATGTTCAAATGAAAAAGAGAGAAAAAATAGAAAAAAATGCGTCGGGCCTGCGTGGGCAAAAAACAACCATTTTTCTGTCCGCGAAACGACACAAGCAGATGCGTGTGAACAATTTAGTTTTCCGTGTTGGATCGTCTCCTTGGAGATGCCAATTAGGCTATACAATCCGCGAGTGCAAGGTGATGATGCCAAGATTGGTTGAGTTTTGGGCCTGTCATGGTTGAAGATCAGTCGAGCAGTGGGCTAACCGCACAACCGAGCAATCGAATGTGCTATCTTTGCCAGGAAAGATAATACAGTGGCCACATGGCCGCATGCAGCGGAATCTCTAGGACCGGTCTACCAGTGTTATTCTTATTTTATTTTATTTTCTTATTCTTTTTATTTTCTTGTCTAGATAAAGTTTTTTTTTGATTTTTATTTGTGTCTGCTAATAGTAAATGTGTTTTTGTGTTTTCGGATTTAATTAATTAATGCAGAAAATATAAATGGTGACATAAATGTTGATTTTTTTTATAATAAAAAAGTAAGCCAGGGTTTATAGATTCACTTGGCTATTATTTTATAAGGTGTAATGAACATAATATAATATTGATGAAACTTTATTATGCGTAAGATAAGCGTTCTTATGAGCATCACTGTTGTGGGTATACTTCATGGGTGTACCATCGACAGTGGCTAGATCCGCCAAGTCCGGGTGGCCCATAGATGGTGATCGTGTCATATGGCCCATCGGGTGGCCCAGTTGTTGTTGATCAAGATGGAGGAAGTCCAGCCTAGGAACAAGGAGCCGGATCCACCGACCTGCTCTAGAAGTCGGATCCAGCCTGGCCCATCAGGGGTAGCCAAATCCAGTACGGCGTATAGGGAAAGGCGGATCCTTGACGTGCACGACAATGTAATATTCCGTAGTTAGACAACTTGTATTCCGGCTAGGACTCTCCGTAGAAACCCTAGATCCTGCCGCCTTTATAAGCCGGATCCCGGGAGCCCTAGAGGCCAGACAAGCAGCAGTAGGCCCTGTCATCGACTAGGTGTTCTGAAGCTAGGTAAATCGCGTACCACCGTCCCGAGGACTCTCCGCCCGATGGCCCCTACTTCTTCTTCCCTCCATGAGGATCCCTCCTCTGGAGTACCGTTGAATAGGCAACGACAGTTGGCGCCCACCGTGGGGCCAGCGACGTCTGGAGGCCGAAACCGGGAGGGTTCTGCCATGGGAAGCTTCAATGACTCCATCGCTGTGGGGCGTGTTCTTTATGCCGGGAACTTTCCGATCGTCCCTCAGACGAGTGCTGGATTCCAGCTAGGACCGACCACGTCAAGCTCTCCATCGTCCCAATCGGCGGCATTCACATCTTCATCGGCGAGACCATCGATTCCGATGAAAACGCCCTGGTAAGTAACGCTGACGCGGACGCCGCTGAGCGGGACGCAGTCACGAAGATCCGATCTGAGTCGCATGAACTTCCTAGGGAAGATTCCGCCTTAGATCTAAAAAATTCAAAGCTCACCCAATCCGCCCTGAGCAAGAAATTACGGTGGAAGACTAGTACAGATCCGCCTGAGTCTCCCAGGTGTTAAAGAAGCAAAGGTGCCACTTCGTGCACTTCCTCGCACATACCGCAGGAACCGCTCATCCTTAGGATGGAGATGGACCCATGCAGGTTGAGGCTGCCGGAGACAACAATGCTCTGGATCAGCAAGAGGGTGCCGGAGACCAAGAAGAGTCGACACTTGAGAATCTAAGCCCGTTATCCGGCGATGCATCTTCCATGGACTCAGAAGAGTACAACCGTGCTATGAAGGAGTTGGAGGACGAGGAGAAAGCTGAGGCAGAATCCGCTCCGCCAAAGTAGGTCCTTGCGATCGTAACTGGGCTGGACAAAGGTGCTGACTCAGAAACAACTCCGCCCAACGCCAGAATTCCGGACCCGTCAAATCTGGATACTCCGCGTCGGGTTCGCTCTCGCACCGCGCCGGAGCCTGGACAAGGACGCGGCCTCGACTTCGAGGAAGGAATGTCAATAGAAGAGCTCGCCAGGGCAGCAGGCCAGGGTGCCATCGCACACTCGGAAATCCTAACCAAGCCAATAACATTCGAAGAGGCTGCAGATCCGGAAGCTCTAGAAGCCAAAAAAAAAAGAAGAGGAAACTGCTGACTGAAGCCCAAAAGTTCGCCAATACCGCAGCAGAAATGCTCGAGGAAAGGGTTCTCAAGTTTTATTTGAAGGTAAAGATAGTACATATATACTTCCTCCTATCTATAATAAGTGTTGTTGGTTTACTACAACTTTATTCTAAATCAACAACATTTTGTATAGATCGGAGAGTACACTATTATAAAAGAATCTGAAAAAGAGAAAGGACGTACGAGGTGTAGAGTAGTGACGAAGATAACATACAAACAATTGGTGGTTGTCTCTTTCGGCTGGTAAAGTAAAACGAAAAGGCCCATAACTTGATGCCTCGTTGACTCCTTGTCAAGTGTGATACACTGATGCTAATTGTTGCTGTGTCGTGGTTAGTGTACGAGGTGATTAATAAAAGGCGGCAAAACAAATAAATAAAATAAAGACAGCTTAGCAGCCGTATCCCCACATGACCGTCCAGTATCACTCCCACTACAGCACTTTCATATTAAAATCCCTACCCCTTCGCGCTTATAATATACTGTAGTAATATCATCCATCTCACCATGACTCCATGCAATCTATAAAAGGAGATGCTGGCTAATGGTAACCTCCATTCTACTATCCCACTCATCCTCTTCCTCCTGCAGCTCACTCCTGCTAGGCAGTGGTTAGCGGTTGCCGCCATTGCTCGGAGCTCAAACTCAGAAAGCTAGTAAGTGCAGCTATGGAGCCCATCCCTCTCCTGACGCCATACAAGATGGGCCAGCTCGACCTCTCCCATAGGTAACTGTCCGGCCACTTGTGTTATAATTCAGGCTTATTTTGATCGAAAAGATTTTCATAGGATTGGAATCCTGTGGATCACTAAGAATTCAGTTGCAGTTTTTTTGGAGATAATTTTCCATCCTCTTAAATATCTCGCTTGAATTTATTTAAATTTCCTGGGATATCAAACACTATCTGGTAAAAAATTCTGAATTTTTACAATCATGTAGAATTGAAAGGGACATGCCACTCTAACCCTATATGTTTCTATTCCTATGTTCCTGCGAATCAAAAGGCTCTCAATTTCTGGCTGACACCTAAGTACGATGGCGATCATGCATGAATGCAGGGTCGTGCTAGCCCCGCTCACCCGCCAGCGCTCCTACGGGAACATTCCACAGCCGCACGCAGCAGTATACTACGCGCAGCGGGCAACGCCCGGCGGCTTCCTGATCACGGAGGCAACAGGCGTCTCCGACACGGCCCAGGGGTACCACAACACCCCGGGGATCTGGACGTCGGAGCACGTCGAGGCGTGGAAGCCCATCGTCGCCGCCGTCCACGCCAAGGGCGCTGTGATCTTCTGCCAGATTTGGCACTCGGGCCGCGTGTCCAGCTACGAGCTCCAGCCCGGTGGGAAGGCACCCGTGTCCAGCACGGAGAAGGGAGTTGGACCGCAGATGAGCTTCGATGGTAGGCTCGAGCAGTTTTCGCCACCGAGGAGGCTCACAGTAGAGGAGATTCCCGTGATCGTGGATGACTTCAGGAAGGCCGCCAAGAACGCCATCGACGCGGGTACGTACCTAGCTATGTTCCAAGATGCAGGGTTTTACGAAAAATGTTCCATCTAACGTCTCATTTTGAACAACTTAATTAACTAAATTATTCAGTTAAAAAGTAGTAAAACTGTTGAGTAGAAATTGTGTACCATTAGAATCTTCATAAGAAATAGTTCCAGAATATACAATTAATTTCCTAACCTGTATGTGTAATTGTGTATATATACAACTTAACAAGGATCAAAGCCTGGCCTCAGAGACTATGTCCTTACCTAAGAGGTCATGTATTCTCAAATCATGTGCTGGCCGCGCATCGATGCAAAGTCTGCTTACTGTGACGTCAATCATGTGACAGGTTTCGACGGCGTGGAGATTCATGGCGCCTTTGGGTACATCATCGATCAGTTCCTTAAGGACAACCCCAATGACCGAACCGACGAATACGGCGGTAGCGTCGAGAATCGATGCCGCTTCGCTCTTGAGGTGGTTGAGGCAATCGCGAAGGAGATTGGCGGCCACCGAGTCGGGATCAGATTCTCCCCCTTTGCCGACTACATGGAATGCCACGACTCCAACCCTCACTCCCTCGCGCTCCATATCTCCACCAAGCTTAACGACCACAACATACTCTACCTCCACATGATCGAGCCGAGGATGGCCATCGTGGAGGGACGACATGTGGTGCCGAAGCGGCTGCTGCCATATAGGGAGGTGTTCAAGGGTGCCTTCATCGCCAATGGCGGGTACGATGGTGCGGAAGGGAACAAGGTGGTCACCGAGGGGTATGCCGACCTAGTGTCCTTCGGACGGTTGTTCCTGGCGAACCCAGACCTGCCGAAGAGGTTTGAGGTCGGGGCAGAGCTAAACGACTACGACAGGATGACCTTCTACACCCCGGACCCTGTCGTTGGCTACACCGACTACCCATTCCTCGAATAGTCATGAATGTAGCTTTGTTCGACAAATTGTGTGTCAATAATTAAATGTGCGTGCACGTGTTCGTGTTGTATTTCATCCAACAATAACCAATGTATGATTGTTGCTTCGTATATAATCAAGACCCAGGCCAGCATATGTTCAGTTCTTCATGTGGCCATCCCTCCTATTTTTTCTTCTCTTTTCAGTTTAGTCAGTGCCATCATCACGGCTCTGATTCAGCTCTTCGGTACAATGCACGCATCATTTTCATTTCAGTTTAATCACTTTAAACAGAGCAAACACCACTGGTGAAAAAAAACGGCTTCGGTCGCGGTTCGCAACTGCCATTGGTCGCGGTTGCGCAACCGCGACCAAGCAAGCGCGACTAAAGCCCACCCTTTAGTCGCGGTTGCTTACGAACCGCGACTAAAGGCGCCTCCACGTGGCCGCCAGCAGTCCTTCGGGGCGGAGGACCTTTAGTCGCGGTTCTCCTGGCCAACCGCGACTAAAGGCCGCCGCAGGTTTAGGGTTTTAGCCCCTTCCCCCTAAACCTGGTTTCTTTTTAGTTTGTATTGTTTTATTTTCTTTTCTGTTTTATTTTAATTTTGA
Source organism: Lolium multiflorum (assembly GCA_030979885.1). Taxonomy (NCBI): domain Eukaryota; kingdom Viridiplantae; phylum Streptophyta; class Magnoliopsida; order Poales; family Poaceae; genus Lolium; species Lolium multiflorum. The sequence continues at coordinate 227,025,288 of CM061748.1, read as the reverse complement.
AGGAGTTTCACATATTCTACGGTACTACATATACATGCATATGAACAAACAAATTTGAAATTAGAACCAAAAGGAATTCAAGAGGAATTGACAATATATATTCAATATCGGATGACCATATACAATTTTGAACAAGTTTCCATACATATGATTTACTGCATATGAAGTTCTACGTCCTCTACATAGTGTTCTCCTCTAGGATCGATGACTTCCTTCGCGATCCATCCAGCTAGTTCCTCTTGAAGTGGTCGGAAGCGAGCTTCTAGACTAAGCGTCTTCCGGAGGTTATTCCTCTTGATGTTGTTCTCACACGAAACCCGCTCAGAGGTGTATCTCCGGATCATCTCACAAACATAGTATCCACATAGATTGGTCCCCTTTGGCTGAATATCCCCAGTCCCAGACACTACCCTTTTAAATTGTAGCTCTTTTTTGAATTCACCGACCTTTGTGTTTACGAACCGTGTCCAAACCCTACGAGGCAAATAAAATTAAATGAACAAGAGAGTTATTAGTTACTTGATATTAGGAAATGAACGAAATAGGCCGATCGATATAGAGCGCAAGTGAATGAAAATAATTACTTCTGCATCATTTTTCTCATGTCGGCCCAAAGCTTTGCATTCAGATTCAGAGAGTCGTGGACGAGAACTGTGGAGTCGTGAAATTGAATTACTAGCAGAATCCAGTGGAACCTGCGGACACGATACATGCACAGTCATGCATAATTAACTCATCGATTAGCCACATACCTTGCATGGAGTAAACAAAAGAGAATGTGCTCAAGACAGAAACACTCACCCAAAATGGTAAGGAAATAGAATATCACTTTTGAGTTCCTGCCTTGAAAAAAACTGCCACAGGTCTTCCTCCACGTCGGCGGGAAAATGTTCTAACACATATGAATTAACGATTTGTGGGTCAATGAACCCAACATCATGGATGTTCCTTATTATGCATTCCCGCTTCTTCATTCTGCATACACAACAAGATAGTTAGGACAATATATATATATATATATATATAGTGCAGGCAATGAACGAGATGGGGTAGAAATAAATCACTTACAGAACGTAGCAACTGATGATAGATTTGTCGAGCTCGCGCAGATTGAAAAGCTGGAACAATTCACTCCGATGAATTTGTACATAGTAATGTTTGAAGTGATGCTCAGGTCTAACTTCCGCATAAATATAGTCTTTGGCGTTTTTTAATTTTATGTAAGCCTTGTACCAATTTAGCAGACCTGTCATTTGTGGAGGTAGATCCTTTTCCTGCGCAGGCTCGATGAGAGGCCCATTCGACACATATGTAATTACTACGTCCTTCATTATTGGCGCCTCATCAAGGCCTAACACTGCACGAAGAGTCAGACCTAAGTTGGCCGCTTGTTCTGTGGCACTCGCTACAGTCAATCCCGTGCTGCCGCAGCTGCTATGATATCGGGGTCATCCGGACCGGCGGCTTTCACTATGAGAGGGGCGATGGATTGTTTACTCTGTTCCCCGAGCTGGGCAACTTGTTTCCCCTCTTTTTTACTTTCTAATTCTTTCTCGGCCTCCTCCAAGGCTTTCTTCTCCTGCTTCTCCGCCAACTCTTGCTTCTCCTTCAACATGAGTGCTTGCCTACGAAGTTCACGTGAATAGTCGTCAGGCAGATTCTTCGCGGCTTGGGACGGTGTGTCAAAAATGACTTAGCCCAGCTCTTTTGCTTGTCAGAATATACTGGCTTGGGCTCGGGCTCTCTTTTCTTCTTGCAGTCCGCCATCCATTTCTCATGCTGAGCAGCCACGACCGCTGCATTTTCCTCCACACTAAGGTCCCAAGGTCTCCGGATGAGAGGCTTCAGTGATGGCTCCGGTACCTTTGTGATCTTAGGTACATAAGGCTCCGGGTTAATAGTCCAGGACTGCTTCAGCTTCTTTGCCGGGGGCGGCTGCTTCTTCGCCGGAGGTGGACTGGGGGGCGGCGTCTGCTTACCCGCCGGAGGTGAATTGGGGGGCGGCGTCGGCTGACGTGAAGGAGGTGTAGGTGAACCACCACCACCGCCGCCGCCGCCGCCACCACCACCGGAGGGGGGTGGACTTGTTCGCCTTGGCGCCTCGTCTGGAAACTTGATAAACTTCTTTTTCCAGAGAATAAACTGGCGCTTGACACCTCCAAGTCTTCTCTCCCCTTCGGGTGTAGCAATGTCAATCTCCAGGTCCTCAAACCCTGGGACTATTTCCTCCACCGTGACACGAGCATAGCCATCTGCAATGGGGTTGTTGTGGTGGAGTGCTCCAGGCTCACATGGCAAAGCACTGCCGATGGCTACCTTCGTGGACATGTTCCCAGTAGGATAATGCAGATGACATTCTTTCATCTCCTTTACATCGTCCACGGGGTAGCGAGGAGGCTCCGGTGCAGTAATTTGGATCTCCGGTGCATCAGTAGCCGGCTGGACCTCCGTGGAAGCCACGCTGCTTCTCCGCTGCTGGCTTCCGAGATCCGCTGGATGATCTTCATGCGTCCCAGCTGCCGATCTCTCCTGTACTAGTATAGACAGGGTTTTCTTCATCTCATCGACTTCCGATGCCAACCGCGCCACAACATCTGCATCCCGATCCGACTTTCTCTTACGGCTTCTGTAACCGTACGGGTCATCGTCCTGGGAGAACCCTTCTTTCCACGTAATGTTCCCGGGCATGCCTCGTACACGTCCTCCGTGTTCAGGATTCCCGAGGGCTCTTGTCAGCGCGTCGTTCTCTCTGTTGAACTTGATCTTCCCCTCTTGAGCATCCCTCATTGCGTCAATAAGGGCTTGGGTGGGTTTAAACATTTTGTTCCCGTAAACACACGCCCCTGTCTCCGGGTCTAGCGTTCCCCCATGCCCGTACCACCAGCTTTTGGCCCTTCGGTCCCATCCCTCCGTACCTGGACGGATTCCTCGCCTCCTCAGCTCGTTCTCCATCTTCTCCCACTTAGGCTCCCAAAAGCGATACCCTCCTGGCCCCATAACATGATTGTACTCCTTCTTAGCCGCATTTTCCTTATTTTTTCGATATTTCAATGAAATGCTCCGATTTCTTCTGCTTCACAAATTCTGGCCAATCATGTTCAAGTCTCTCATACTGTCCTTTGAATTCCGGAGTCTTGTTCTGGTTGACATAGTCACGGGCTAGATTTTGCTTGAATTTCCGGAATGTATCGGCCATCTTACCAAGAGCGAAGTGTTTGAGTAGCCTCCTCCTCTCCTTGTTTTCCTGAATCTTGTTACCCTCCTCATCGAATTTGTGGTATTCCGGAGGTAGGATGAAATGCTCCATAAGCTTTTGAAAGCAATCCTTTTTAGTTCTCTTGTCGACAAAAGTGAAACCAAGACGTGCCTTCTTTGGCTCATTCCACTCCTGGAGGGTGATCGAGATGTTGTCTCTAACAACGGCTCCGCATTGGTTGATAAACTTGGTGGCGTGCTTCGGGGGCTCCAGCGGCCTGCCGGTTGCACTGTCGACAACCTCGATGGTATATGTTTCTCCTGGTTTGAGCGTCTTGGTTGCGCCACGCTTTGACGACGACGTACTCGATTTTTTCGACGATCCGGCCGAGGGCTAAAATAAGAAAGAGAGTCGCGCGTGTTAGTACACACATATTTATTCAAATCAGTAAGTTTGTATCACCAGAGGCAAAATGTATATATATACCTCGGCGCCGGAGCTAGTTGCTACTTGCAATTGAAGATCGTCGTTTATCGACGTTTCTTCCCCATCATCTTGCTGACGGCCTTCATCTTGACCGTCAAGATTCAGATAAGAAGAAATATCCTCTTCATCTTGTTCGGTCGGCACATAAGGAATATCGCCTTTTATGATGCCAAATATCTGTTCTTCAACTTCTTGATCATAGTTGTCCATAATCGGGTCAGCTCTATCGTCCGCCATATGTCAGTCCTGAAAACATGTAGTAAAAACTAATTATTTAAGTGAAGAAGGGGGACGGTGGCGGTGGTGAAAGGGCGGTGGCGGTGGCGAAAGGGGCGGTGGCGGTGGCGAAAGGGCGGTGGTGATGGCGCAGCCTCAATGATCAGACGACCTAATTACCCTCAAGGATATGCGTTCGAGTAACTTAATACCGCGTCCCCGCCGGCTGGAGCCTAAGCGCCGGCGGCATGCCGGTCCCTCCCCTCCCTCAGGGTACTGCGCGCCGGGCAGCCATCACGAACCACTACTACCTCGACCTCACGCCGGAGCAGCGGATGAATCCCCGCTGGCATCCCGATAACCAGCATACTTGGGACGCCTTCTTCATCAATCGGCGTGAGAGGGCGCTCGCCAGGTATGAGGAGGACGGTCTGCCTCCTGGGAACTTCCACGAGGCCGGCCGTCGGCTATGGTGGTACGGCCGGACTCTGCAGAGCATCATGGACTACATCACGGCCGGCGATATCCCCCGCCTGCGCTACCCTCAGTTCGAGCCACGAGCGCCGCCCGACGACAGCGACGACAGCAGCGACGACGACGGCGGCAACTTAGAAGGCGACGACTACCAGTACAACGGCGGCGACTATGAAGACTACGAGTATGCATATTATACGCCTAGGCAGGAGTATGACTAAATCACTCCAAATTTCATGTATCATCAGTGCTATCTCGAATCAATCGAATCATTCGAAAATGGACACCAAACACATCACGGGCAATATAATTCACATGATCCATTCAACAAATTTTGGTACAATAAATTATTACACATCATTTCTTCCCTTGTGTCCCTGCTTGCTTACGATTGGGCCGTATCCATGGAGCATCCTCATCATTTAACTTAATGCTTGGATCGGTGTTCACTTTGAAGGGCGGAATTTCACCAAACATATTATAATCTTCTGACATGTCTGTCTTGTCCTCCACTCCCACGATGTTTCTTTTCCCTAAAAGAACAATGTGGCGCTTTGGATCATCGCATGATGTACTGATCGTTTTCTTATCTTTCCGTTTCCTCGGTTTGCTACTCATGTCCTTGACATAGAAAACCTGAGCGACATCTTTCGCTAGGACGAATGGTTCGTCAAGGTAACCAAGATTGTTGAAATCCACCATTGTCATTCCGTATTGCTGGTCCACCTTTACCCCACCTCCTGTTAGCTTGAACCATTTGCACCGGAACAAAGGGACCTTGAAGGAGGGTCCATAGTCAAGTTCCCATATCTCCTCTATGTAACCATAATATGTGACCTTTTGCCCATTCTCGGTTGCTGCATCAAAGCGGACACCACTGTTTTGGTTGGTGCTCTTTTTATCTTGGGCGATCGTGTAAAATGTATTCCCATTTATCTCGTACCCTTGGAAAGTCGTTATAGTCGAAGATGGTGTCTTGGCCAACATGTACAGCTGATCTACAACCTCATTGTCACTCATTAAATGTTTTCTCAACCAACTGCCGAAAGTCTCCATGTGGGCCTTCCTAATCCAGGATTCAGGCCCCGGGTTGTCCAAGCGTAAAATATTCTTGTGTTTCTCAAAGTACGGAGCCACCAAGCTGGAATTGGTCAGAACTGTGTGGTGTGCTTCAGTCAGAGAATGGCCGTCCATACATATCGTTGATTTCCTTCCGATCGTGCCTTTTCCACTTAGTCTCCCCTCGTGCCGCGATCGAGGAAGACCAATCGGCTTAAGGTCAGGAACAAAGTCAACACAAAACTCAATTACCTCCTCATTTCCATAGCCCTTGGCGATGCTTCCTTCTGGCCTAGCACGGTTACGAACATATTTCTTTAATACTCCCATGAACCTCTCGAAGGGGAACATATTGTGTAGAAATACAGGACCGAGAATGGAAATCTCTTCGACTAGGTGAACCAGGAGGTGCGTCATAATATCGAAGAAGGATGGCGGGAACACCAACTCGAAACTGACAAGACATTGGACCACATCGTTCTGTAACCGTGGTAGAACTTCTGCACATAGCTTCACAATGGCTACTCGAACATTTTCCGGCAGGAGCCCCCTCAAAGCAATCGGAAGCAATTGCGTCATAATCACGTGGCAGTCGTGAGACTTCAGGTTTTGGAACTTTTTCTCCGCCATGTTTATTATTCCCTTTATATTGGACGAGAATCCAGACGGGACCTTCATACTGCTCAGGCATTCAAAAAAGATGACCTTCTCTTCTTTGGTCAGAGCGTAGCTGGCACGACCTTGAAACCATTCCGGATGCTGGTCATCAGGGTCTTTCAAGCGTTGCTGGTCCTGCCGTGCTTCCTTTGTATCATTTGTCTTCCCATACACGCCCAAGAAGCTTAGCAGGTTCACGCAAATATTCTTCGTAACATGCATCACGTCGATTGCAGAGCGGACATCTAGGACTTTCCAATATTCTAGCTCCCAGAATATAGATTTCTTCTTCCACATGGGTGTGTGCCCGTCAGCTCCCTTCGGAATTGATTGTCCGCCAGGACCCTTTCCAAAGATGACTTTCAAATCCTTGACCATATCAAATACCTCAGCACCAGTGCGTTCCGCAGGCTTCGGCCGGTGATCTGCCTTGCCGTTGTAATGCTTGCCGCGCTTTCTTACTGGATGAATTTTCGGAAGAAATCGACGATGCCCCAGGTACACGTTCTTCTTACAATTTGGCAAATGTACACTTTCAGTCTCATGTAAGCAGTGCGTGCATGCTTTGTATCCCTTATTTGACTGTCCCGAAAGGTTACTAAGAGCAGGCCAATCGTTGATGGTTACGAAAAGCAACGCTCGTAGGTCAAATTCCTCTTCTTTGTGCTCATCCCACACACGGACACCAGGTCTGCCCCACAACTGTAAAAGTTCATCAACTAATGGCCTTAGGTACACATCGATGTCGTTGCCGGGTTGCTTCGGACCTTGGATGAGCACTGGCATCATAATGAACTTCCGCTTCATGCACAACCAAGGAGGAAGGTTGTAGATGCATAGAGTCACGGGCCAGGTGCTATGGCTGGAGCTCTGCTCGCCGAAAGGATTCATGCCATCCGTACTTAGACCAAATCTTATGTTCCTTGCGTCAGCTGCAAAATCTTTAAACTCTCTGTCGATCTTTCTCCATTGCGTTCCATCTGCGGGGTGTCTCAACTCCCCGTCCGACTTACGGTCCTCTTTGTGCCATCGCAACAACTTGGCATGCTCTTTGTTCCTGAACAGACGTTTCAACCGTGGTATTATAGGAGCATACCACATCACCTTGGCGGGAACCTTCTTCCTGGGTTTCTGGCCCTCGACATCGTCACCAGGGTCATCGCCTCTGATCTTATAACGCAATGCAGTGCATACCGGGCATTCATTCAAATTCTCGTATTCACCGCGGTAGAGGATGCAGTCGTTGATGCATGCATGTATCTTCAGAACCTCTAAACCTAGAGGGCAGACAACCTTCTTTGCTTCGTACGTACTGGAGGGCAACTCGTTATTCTTTGGAAACATATTCTTCAACATTTTCAGCAAGTTTTCAAATCCCGAGTCAGCTACACCTTCCTGTGCCTTCCATCTCAGCAAATCCAGTGTGCAGCCCAGCTTTTTCAGACCATTATCGCATCCTGGGTACAGCGACTTTTTGTGATCCTCTAACATGCGATCCAAATTCTCCCTCTCCTTTTCAGTTTCGCAGCGACTCCGTGCATCAGCAATGGTCCGACCAAGATCATCAGCGGGCTCATCACGTGCCTCTTCTTGATCACCTTCCCCTTCACCTTCCCCACCTTCAGCATCATCCATGAAAGTATCACCGAAATGATCAAGATAGCTCTCATCGATGTCATCCCCTTCTTCATCTTCTTCCATTATAACCCCTCTTTCTCCATGCTTGGTCCAACAATTATAGCTTGGCATGAAACCATGCCGAATCAGGTGCAGGTGAACTTCCCTTGAGGAAGAGTAACCCTTCTGATTCTTACAGTCAACACATGGACAGATAACAAAACCCCCCTGCTTGTTCGCATTAGCCACTACGAGGAAATCTTTCAAACCCGTAGTGAATTCGCCGGAGAGTCGGCTAGCGTACATCCATTGCCGATTCATCTGCATTATTATAATACAAAATATATAATTAACCATCATGCATTTGTTAAACTAAATAGAAATTAAACAATGAACTACACACATATGCATATTTTATCAATGACACATATATATGAAAGGTTCAAGTTGTTGCTAACCGCGATCGAGGAGGAAAAAATAAATGAGGAAGCTCGATCAAGTGTGGCTCCGACACTTCATATCATGTTTGTTTCATGCTCTTGGGACATTTCATCAAACACCTTGTGTGCATAAGAGGAGCCAAAAGCAAACCCTACACCCCCTTGTGAAGTTTGTGAAGAGAAGTGGCACCAAATGGCTAAGTGCTGTGGGCTGGATGGTATATATAGGGGAGGGGCTTTAGTCGCGGTTGGCCAGGCCAACCGCGACTAAAGGCCTTTGGGCCAGGCCTGAGGACATTTAGTCGCGGTTGGCCTGGCCAACCGCGACTAAAGCCCCTCCCGTCCACCAGCTGGCCACCGAGCGCGCTGGGCCCAGGCCTTTGGTCGCGGTTCGCCAACCGAGCCGCGACTAAAGGCACCATTGGTCGCGGTTCTTGCATTTCCGCGACTAATGGGGCTGGACGGAAGGCCTTTTTTCTACCAGTGCACACACACTATTTCCATTGATTCATTCCGATCTTCTACTTCATCCGCATAACAGTGCCGAGCCTGCTTCTCTCCTGGAGTCCTGGTGTTCTTCACCTCTTTCAATTCCTCACTGTCCCGCACAGAACCAACCTGAAAGCAACATGTTCGCGGTCGCGGCTGCGCATGTAAGAACCAACAAGAAGGGTGATTTTTTTATCACATGGTGTATCTGTAATGTTTAGATAACAACGAACAGTCGATCAAGATTGACCTGCACTCTTGTTAGATTTGGTTGCGGGTGGGTGTGTGTAAGTGTTGCTTGTGTGGGCTTAGCTCTGTGGTTGTAGGTTTTTGCCAATTTTATTCTAAAAACTGGACACCTTCTCAATGAATGAGGCAAAGCTTTTGCCTTGGTTTCAAAAAAAAAAGGATTGACCTACATGTGCTTTCACGAGTACTTCTTTTTAGTGCGGAAGCGCATGCTCATGAATCATGATGCCAAGATTGAGCCTGATATGGGCTAATCACATAACAACAGTTGAATGGGTTTTCTTTGTCAAGGAAACAAGTAATGTGAACACGACGGCCTCCAACGGTTCATCCCCTTCGCTCGCTTTCCTTTTTGTGGCATAATATGTACGAGGACATTCGAGCTATAGAGGCTAAGAGCATCTCCAGTTGCATATGGCCTATGGAAATTGTTAGGATTTAATTAAATAGGATAATTAAGAGGATAATCCTTCCGTTGTTTCTCTATGGCGGTTTGCTATTCAAACAGTTGTGTCCTTTTTCTCACACCCCCTTGTACGGACGCGTCCCTATTCGTGTCCCTTCACTTTGTATAAATATGTTGATCATCAATTGAATAAAACACCGATTGAATCATTTGCAACCTCCAGCACGGAGTGCGGCAGCGCCCTCCGGCGCGCCCTCCTGCAGCACAATGGCACCCTCCATGCCCGCGTCCACGCCCCGGTGTGGTGCTGCTCCAAGCGACGCCCCCACCGAAGGACGACCGATGCGGCTCCTCATGCCCCCGTGGCTGCCGTCTCCGCGCGAGCCTCTGCGTCGCACCCGTGGTCGGCGCCCGGCCCCACCTCCACAGCGGCGGCCCCGTCTTCCAACAACCCGCCCTCAGCGGCGGCGGTGGCTGCTGCTAGGGGACGACAGGGCTCTCCTATCACCGGCCCAGCTCCCCGCGGTGGCTGGACATCGGCTTGGTGCTGCTCCACGCGGCAGCCGGCTCCTGGCGACATTGATCGGCACCCCGTGATGCGACCGCGGCAGCACTAGCCCACCGGAGGCTGATACGTCCAAAACGTATCTACTTTCCCGAACACTTTTGCTATTGTTTTGCCTCTAATTTGTGTATTTTGGATACAACTAACACGGACTAACGCTGTTTTCAGCAGAATTGCTCTCGTGTCTCGTTTTTGTGCAGAAATCCAACTTTCAGGAAAAACCTCGGAATTTATACTGAAGGCCCTATTTTCCCAGAAGACTCACGGAGCCAGAAGGGCAAGCCAGTGGGGGCACGAGGGCCCCACACACTAGGCCGGCGCGGCCGGGGGCCCGCGCGGCCCTAGTGTGTGGCCCCCTCGGCTGGCCCCCGACGCCCTCCTTCGGACTACTTATCGCCTCGACCTAAAAACGCACGGGAGAAGTCGAAGTCGCCAGAAACCCTCGAGAGAGCCGCCACATCGCGAAACTCCGTCTCGGGAGCCAGAAGTTCCGGCACTCCGCCGGGACGGGGAATTGGAGGAGATCTTCACCGCCATCACCGCCAACGCCTCTCCATCGACCAGCCATGTTTCCCCCATCCATGTGTGAGTAATTCCCCCGCTGTAGGCTGAAGGGGGTGGTAGGGATTGGATGAGATTGTTCATGTAATAGTCATAAGTTTGTTAGGGCATAGTGCCTAGTATCCGTAGATGTCAATTTTATGATATTGTTGCAACTTGTTATGCTTAATGCTTGTCACTAGGGCCCGAGTGCCATGATCTCAGATCTGAACATGTTATTGATTCATGAAGATATTCGTTGTTTATGATCTTACCTGCAAGTTGTGTTGGTGGTTGTAGGTACGTGCGACTTCGTGGAGACGGCGACTCCACGGGAATGCTTGTCGACCGCGACCACGCGTATCATCGCCTGTGCGGGGGAGATATTGGCGGCGCTCCAGTACCTGAGTCCGCGGGAGGTGATTCCGCGGGACACGCCGTCTGTCTTCAGGGCCGTGTCCAATATTCCGGCCGTTGTCGACTGGCTTCGCCGCTCCTCCTGCCGTGTTGGCATTACCATGGCTCTGAGCATGGTGCTGGCGCACTACTCCGAGGGGTTCGACGTGGAGGAGGTCACCGCTGGCTTCCCCTCGGAGACTGGCGAGTTCGACGTTGCCGAGGTGCTGCGCTTGATGGATGCGGTGCGTCCCTTTGCCGACCGGGTACTGGCGACTGCGGACTTGGAGACTCACATCTCCAGCCAGGCGGCGCCTGGGGACGCGGAGAAGGAGCCGGGCCCGGTGGACTACCCTGCGGAGCGTCTCTTCCATGCCGCGGCGGCCGGCTCATTGTCTACTTACCCGGTCGTTCTGTACACGCCGAAGTTTCGTCACGGCGATGACGGCGCCGAACCTGTAGTAGAAGGGGCTCCGGGGCCATCTTCGTAGGTTTCTGAGTCCCTGTGTAAGAAGTAACTTGAATGCCCGCGAGCGGGTGTTAGTTGTAAATAAAGTGATAACTTTTGCTTAACTATGATTCAGTGGTTGCATTTGGTTTTATGTTATTTCGTGGCGGCGATGCTTTGGAGTTTGTTCCGACTACCCATGGCCTTTGGGCCAGTCGCCTTGCGACCCCGATGAAGGCTATCGACTTGACTGTTTTCCTTTTCGAGCTGGGCGTCCCCAGTCGCAGTACGTAGTCGTTGTAGTGCGAATAGCGGCCTCATGGGTGGAGTAGCGGTGAGTTGTAGTTTGCGCTGTTTGTATGTAGCGCGCCGCTCGTCGTGGCTCGGTGAGCCAGTCGCTAGGCGACTCCAAAGGGGGTCATTGCGGGCGTATTTTCCTTGGCGAGCCGCGGGTCCGTTTTGCGGGGTCCCTAGTCGAAGTACTTAGCCGCGCAAGTCGCCAGCCTAAGGTAGAGGAGGGCATTAGTGTGCTGTATAGCGTAGCACGAGGCGGTCGCCGTGGCCCGTGGGGGCTGGCCGAGCGTGCGGCCCTGCTGTGGGTTCCAGTCGCCGTTTTCATCCGACGGCGTAAGGGATGGTGGATGGCCGGACCTGGTGTTGCGTCCGGTCACACCGCCATGCCCTTGTTAGCCCGGCTACTTGGTCGATCGTGGACTTCGCTCTTCCAGCAGCGGCGACCGGAGGTCTCTCAGTACCGAGTCGCTTATCGCGGCGACTGGGCCGGTATGTACCAGGATGAGAGATGGAGATATGTAACCGGTGAAGGAGAGGCAGTCGGAATTGGAGATCAATGCGGTCGGCGATTTTTATTAATCTCTGCTTTTGCGGGCTACATTTTTCCCTTAGGTGTAAAACCGTCGGAGGAGGTTGACGTTCCAGGGGCGCTCCACTTCTCTGGTGAGCGGTTCGCCTTTGTCGTCCTTGCGGACGTCGATGAGGTAGTAGGAGTCGTTGCCGAGTACGCGGCTGACGGCGAATGGTCCTTCCCAGGGCGGGGACAGCTTGTGCATGCCTTTCCTGTCTTGGATTAGCCGGAGCACCAGGTCGCCGATTTGGAAGGAGCGACTCCGGACGCGGCGACTATGGTAGCGACGGAGATCCTGCTGGTAGATGGCGGTTCTGGAGAGTGCGAGGTCTCTGGCCTCGTCGAGGAGATCGATGTCATCCTGGCGAGCTCGCTCGTTGTCTGCCTCGGCGTAGTTGGCGACCCGAGGTGAGTCGTAGGCGATGTCCGTAGGCATAACGGCTTCGGCGCCGTACACCAGGAAGAAGGGCGTGAAGCCAGTCGACCTGTTTGGCGTTGTGCGGATACCCCACAGCACTGACGAGAGCTCTTCTGCCCAACAACCGGCTGCGCGCTCCAGGGGCACGACCAGGCGTGGTTTGAGTCCGTGAAGGATGCTCTGGTTTGCTCTTTCTGCTTGGCCGTTCGACTCGGGGTGGGCGACTGAAGCGAGGTCGAGTCGGATGCCCTTCTCCTCACAGAAGTCAGCCATCTCCCCTTTGGCGAAGTTGGTGCCATTGTCAGTTATGATGCTGTGCGGGTAGCCATATCGATAGATAAGCTCGCGTAGGAACTTTGTGGCCGTCTTCCCGTCGCACTTCTTTATGGGCTTTGCTTCTACCCATTTGGTGAACTTGTCCACCGCAACCAGGAGGTGAGTATATCCGCCGGGGGCCGTTTTGAACTTCCCCACCATGTCCATGCCCCAGACGGCGAAGGGCCAGGTGAGGGGAATGGTTTTCAATGCCGACCCTGGCATGTGCGACTGGCTTGCGTACTTTTGGCACCCGGCGCACGAACGGACGAGCGCGACCGCGTCCTCGTGGGCCGTCGGCCAGTAGAAGCCGTGACGGAAGGCCTTGGCGACGATTGAACGCGCGCCTGCGTGGTGGCCGCAGTCCCCTGCGTGGATGTCGCGCAGAATGTTACGCCCTTCTGCGGTGGCGACGCACCGTTGGAATACTCCCGAGACACTGCGCTTGTATAGTTCGTTGTTGATGATGGTGAAGGACTTGCACCTGCGCACGATGGCTCGTGCTTTGGCTTCGTCCATCGGCAGTGTTTGGCGCTCGAGGTAGCTTATGTATGGCTCGGTCCAGTCGATGCTGTCGGCGGCGAGTGCGACTAAGGTGGAGTCAGGAGCGGGTGGCTCGGCGATGTCCAGCTCGCGGGGTGCGCGCACCGAGGGGTGGCTGAGGATATCCAGGACGACGCCCGGAGGGGGTTGGAGTCGCTTGGACCCGATTCTGGCTAGCGCATCGGCTTCTTCATTCTTGCGCCTGTCGACCCATTCGACGATGTGGCCGGCGAAGCTAGCGCCGGCTTGGTCGACGGCGCGCTTGTACGCGATCATGTTGGCGTCGGTGGCGTCACAGGTGCCGGAAGTCTGGCTGGCGACTAGGTCGGAATCGCCGAGGCAGCGCAACCGCGTTGCGCCCATCTCTTTTGCGACTCGCATACCATGTAGGAGCGCCTCGTACTCGGCCATGTTGTTGGTGCAGGGCTCGAATCTGAGCTGCAAGACGTACTTCACTGTGTCGCCCTTTGGTGATGTGAGGACGACTCCCGCGCCTGCCCCTTCGAGGTTTTTAGAACCGTCGAAGTGCAGTGTCCAGTGTTTAAGGTCCGCGGGGGAGCTTGGCTGCTGGGCCTCTTCCCAGTCGGCGAGGAAGTCGGCGAGTGCCTGAGATTTGATGGCATGGCGCGACTCGTAGGTGATGTTGTGGACGCCGAGCTCGACTGCCCACTTGGCGATCCGGCCAGTTGCGTCGCGGTTGCGGATTATGTCGGCGAGTGGCGTTGAAGCGACTACCTTGATGGGATGCTCGTGGAAGTAAGGGGCCAGTCGCCTCTGGGCCCTGAGGACTGCGTATACCAGCTTTTGGTAGTGCGGGTACCGCTGCTTGGATTCGATTAGAGCTTCGCTGATGTAGTAGACCGGGCGTTGTACCAGTTGCTCCCTTCCTTCTTCCTTCCGTTCGACAACCATGACCGCGCTTATAGCGCGGTTCGACGCGGCGACATATAGGAGCATAGTCTCTGCTGGCAGCGGGGCCGCAAGGATAGGGGCATTCGACAGAGCGTGCTGGAGTTCTTCCAGGGCCCGCTGCGCCTCGTCTGTCCACCTGAATGATTCCGACTTCTTGAGCAGGCGGTAGAGTGGCATGGCCTTGTCGCCGAGCCGGGGTATGAAGCGACTGAGGGCGGCGACTCGGCCGGCGAGTTTCTGCGCGTCGACTAAGCAGGTCGGCTGCTTGGTGCGCATGACCGCCAGTGTCTTCTCCGGGTTGGGCTCAATGCCTCGTTTGGAGACAACGTAGCCTAGCAGTTGTCCGGATGGAACCCCAAAGGTGCACTTCAGAGGGTTGAGCTTGATCTTGTACCGCCGTAAGTTGGCGAACGTTTCGGCGAGGTCATTGATGAGGTCGGCCTGGTGGGTCGATTTGACCACTACGTCGTCGATGTAGACGTGCACATTGCGGCCGATCTGGCTTTCCAGGCAGCTGTTCATGCACCGCTGGTACGTTGCCCCGGCGTTCTTGAGGCCGAAGGTCATGGACGTGTAGCAGTAGGCGCCCATGGGCGTGATGAATGCTGTCTTTTCTTGGTCTTCCTTGGCCATCTTTATTTGATTGTACCCGGAGTACGCATCAAGGAAGCATAGCGACTCGGACCCGGCGACCGCATCGATAATTTGGTCGATTCGCGGTAGGACGAATGGGTCCTTGGGGCATGCGCTGTTGAGGCTTGTGTAGTCGATACACATTCGCCACGTCTTGTTTTTCTTTAGCACCAAGACTGGGTTTGCCAGCCATTTGGGGTGTTTGATTTCGATGATAAAACCGGCGGCGAGTAGCCGGTTTACTTCTTCGGCGATTGCGCGTCGCCGTTCTTCTCCTACAGGGCGCATTGCCTGTCTAGCGGGTCGCGCGGAGGGATCGACGTGTAATTTGTGCTCAGCAAGTTCTCTCGGGACACCTGGCATGTCAGACGGTTTCCATGCGAAGATATCTCGATTCTCACGGAGGAACTTGATGAGCGCGCTTTCCTATTGGGCGGACAGGCCCGTCCCAATGGTAACTTGCCTACTCGGATCGTTTTCTACAAGATCTACTTGGCGAGTGCCTGTTGCAGGCTTGAAGGTTGCTGCGGACGAGTCGAGCTCGGTTGGCTTCTCCAGGATGGCGGGGTCGTTGCGATCTACTGGGTACTTGGCGAGTTCGGCGGAGTTGTCTTGTTCGTCGGCGATGACGGCGTCGGCGAGCTTGGCGCTGACGTCCTCGCATTCCAGTGCCATCTCCGGATCCCCGTGGACGGTGATGACGCCTCGAGGCCCTGGCATCTTCATCATGTTGTATGCGTAGTGGGGGGTCGCCATGAAGCGGGCGAACGCCTGTCGACCGAGTACGCAGTGGTAGGAGCTGCGGAAGTTTACCACCTCGAACGTTATCCGCTCGGTGCGGTAGTTCACGGGCGTGCCGAAGGTGACTGGCAACGTCACCTTGCCGATCGGGAAGGCCTTCCGCCCGGGGACGATGCCGTGGAACGTAACCTTGGTGTTCTCGAGGCGTGAGTCTGGTAGACCGAGCCGCTGGAAGGTTTCGTAGTACATAATGTTGATGGAGCTTCCCCCGTCCATCAGGGTTTTTGGTAGCCAGTAGTCGGCGACCTTGGGCCTGACGACTAGTGCCACTCGCCCGGGGTACTCGATGCTGGGGGCGTGATCTTCGCGGCTCCATGTGATGCTTTGCTCGGACCAGTTAAGCCACCGGGGCACGTCAGAAAGTATGACTGCGTGCACCGCCACTGCCCTTGCGAGGACCTTCCTGTCCCGCCGGTCGCCGACCCCGGTGAAGGTGTGGAGCGAGCCGGCGCTGCGACCGAAGCCTTCCCCCTTGTGCTGGTCCTGGTCTTTTGCGCGATCCTTGTGCTGATCACCGCCGTTGTTTTCCTTGGCACGGCGGGCCCTTTCTATTTGCTTCAGGGAGTAGCAATTTCCCGTCGTGTGATTGGCGGGCTTGCCCTCCTTGCTGTGATAGATGCATGGTGCATCTAGGAGGCTGCGGGCGTCGAAGCGCTTGGGCTGGGGCCGATTCGAGTGAACGCGCTCTGGCGCGGGGCTTCATCGGCGTGGCGGTCGTTCAAACGTGTACGCGCCCGCCATTCTTGGTCGTTGACGATGTGGGTTCGGGCGTCGACCGGCTGTCCATTGGCGGCGATCATCACCCGCGCAGGGCGCGGCTCGATTCGGTTGTTAGTCGCCGCGTGCGGCGCTGGCGGCGGACCGTTGTTGGCGTTGACGACTGCGCGGTTTGCCGCGTCCGACGACGCTGCGCGACTGGCGGATGTGCGCGAATAGAGTCGCCCTTGCGAATCGGCTGCGGCGTGCTGTTGCTCCAACGCCTTGGCGACCAAGGCCTTGGCATGCTGGACAAGGATTGCTCCATCTCCCGTTTCAGGGATTCTTGCGAGGACGGCCTGAGCAGCCGCAACGTTGTCAGCTGGAGACGAATGCAACGGTAGGCCGTTGGCGTCAACTTCTGCTTGAGGAACTTCGGGTGGTGGCGGTGGGGGTGGCGGAGGTGCTCCGCGCGCCGCTCTGTCGGCGGCAGCCCGACTTCCTTCCGGGATGTCAGGGTTTTGGATTCGGGCGACCCGGATTTCTCCGTCTGGGTCGTCGAAGTTAAGGCGCGCGCTGGGGAAGTCGTTTGCGCGGGCGCGCTCCATGCGCCGGCGGTTTCGCTGCTGACGATAGTGGGATACAGCTCTCACTTCGTCTTGCTCGAGACGAAACTTCTGCCTTTCGGCGAGCTCTTTTTTCCTCTGCTCTTCGAGGGCCGCCCGGTGGGCCTCGATCTCCGTTGCGGTGGCGGTTGCAGGGAGGGGGGTGGTGAAGGCGTCGACTGGGAGCTCCTCCCCGCCCCCTGCCATGAAGACTGCGGTCGGGTAGCGGTAGCGTGGGGCCTCGACGGAGTCCGAGTCGGAGTCGCTGCCGAAGAGGGAGAGGATGGAGTCGTCCTCGAAGCCACCTTCGAAGTCACTTGGGTGGGAGACCAAGGAGATAGAATCCTTGTCCGACGCCGCGGCAGCAGAGCGGGCAGTCGGGGGCGCAGCGGTGGACTCGGCGATTGATGTTATAGCGATGATGTCGGAGAAGTCGGTGTCGATCGCGGCGATGACGGAGTCGATGGTTGGGACGACGTCGGCGGAGTCGGCGACCGTTGAGGCAACAGTGGAGTTGGCGGTCGGTGCTGCGACCGCCGACTCGGCCTCATCTTCCAGGGCCGTCTCCGCCTCTGCGTATACCTCGCCGGTGACCGGGCGAGTGGCAGTGAGGAGCTGTCCCGGCGCGAAGGGGTCGTGCGCCCGATCGGGGCGAGGCTCAGCGGGGTCGCTGACGCCAGCGAGCCCAACGAAGAGGTTGATGGAGCCGATCGGCACCATCCAGGCGTGCTTGAGGGGCGACGAGGCGGGCCGGTAGGTGCTTGGCTGGATGTGGAAGAAATTGCCGGTGGCGATCATCCTGCCGGAAGCAACCGGCCGCCGCACTGGCGAGTAGGGCCTCGCCGTAGCTCGGAGGCTTGATGTCCCATGCCCCACGGTGGGCGCCACTGTCGTGGATGTGACCACGGCAGATGCTACAGGGGGTAGCACTTCGTTGATGCGAGGGGAAGGGAACATCGCCATCTACGGGTCGAGGTGCAAGAGACGCAAGGGTTTTACCCAGGTTCAGCCCCTCCGGAGAGTAAAAGGCCTACGTCCTGCTAGATCTATTGCTCAGTGGAGAATTACAATGGGGGGGCTCAGCCGGCGGCTATGCCAGGAGCTTACAAGGGGAGATTGGATCTCGTTGACGTATCTCTAGGGTTTAAGGTCGGGGGTTTATATAGGCACCCCCGATCTAGGGTTACATGGAGATAACTCCGAATCATATCAGTTGCTACCAATCCGGGATTCGCTAACCCTCTTGCAAGTAATCTTCTTATCCAGTCGCACAGGTCTCCCTCTCGAGATCGCAGCCCAGTCGCCTTAGGGCCCAGTCGCCCGGGCGACTGGCGACTCGCCCGGGCCTCCATCTTCATGACGAGTGGGACTGGCGACCCCCCCCTATGGGCATATCCCCATCAGCTATGATCATGATCTCTTGTAGATTGCGAAGTTAACTATTGCTATGATAGTATTGATGTGTATTATTCCTCCTACATAAGCATGAAGGTGACAGTGTGCATGCTATGTTAGTACTTGGTTTAGTCGTTTCGATCTTTCATGCACTCTAAGGTTATTTAAATATGAACATTGAATTGTGGAGCTTGTTAACTCCGGCATTGAGGGTTCGTGTAATCCTACGCAATGTGTTCATCATCCAACAAGAGAGTGTAGAGCATGCATTTATCTATTCTGTTATGTGATCAATGTTGAGAGTGTCCACTAGTGAAAGTCTAATCCCTAGGCCTTGTTCCTAAATACTGCTATCGCTGCTTGTTTACGTTTTACTGCATTACTATCGCTGCGTTACTACGCATGTTTACTTCCTGCAATATTACTACCATCACTCGCACGCCAGCAGCTATTTTCTGGCGCCATACTACTGCTCATATTCATTCATACCACTTGTATTTCACTATCTCTTCGCCGAACTAGTACACCTATTAGGTGTGTTGGGGACACAAGAGACTTCTTGCTTTGTGGTTGCAGGGTTGCATGAGAGGGATATCTTTGACCTCTTCCTCCCTGAGTTCGATAAACCTTGGGTAATCCACTTAAGGGAAACTTGCTGTTCTACAAACCTCTGCTCTTGGAGGCCCAACACTTCTACAAGAATAGAAGCACCCGTAGACATCTCCATCATGGGTAAACCTCGCGATACTAAGATCGCCATATTACCATCCACTACAAGAAAAGGTACAACTCTTAGTACCTCTGCTGCTCTTGATTCACCATCTGTGATAAGTAAACTTGTTTCACCACCACAAGCTTCAAATGCTGGTACTTCTGCTGAATCTGAAAATTCCTCTCATAATCGTGATGATGCTTCTGCTGTGCTTGATAATGATGGTTCGTTAGGATCTTTTCTAGATGCTACAATTGCTAGGTCTAGGCAAATTGAAAATACTGAAACTCCTAATGAAAATGCTGCTACACTTGTTAATTCACCTGAGTCTGTTGAATATTCTAGTGATGATCTTGATGAAGATTATGTGGAGCTTGATGATGATTTTATTGAAAAATGCAATGCTACTACTGATGCAAGAAAAATTAAAAAGTTGCTTGCAGAACATGCTGTTAGATATAAACTATCTCCCGATCCTAAATTTGCCACATCTCCTATAAACATTAATGATAAAGATTATGATTTTTCTCTTGATCTATCTCATATAGCTATTGTTGAGAAAACACCCTTTTGTGGTACTGAAAAAGAAAGTGCTGTTGAACACATGATTGAGTTATCTACTCTGAGTAGCTTGTTTTCTGATGATGTTAAGATGCGTACTTATTTTGTCGCTAAAATTTTTCCTTTCTCATTAAAGGATGATGCTAAAACTTGGTATAATAATTTGCCTCCTGGTTCTATTAAAAGTCCAAAAGAATTGCTTGATGTTTTCTTCCGGAAATACTTTCCTGCTAGTGCTCAACATATTGCTTTGCAGAGAATTTATAATTTTGACCAGGAAGATGGAGAGAAATTTCCTGAGGCTTGGGCGAGATTTTGTTCTCTTATTAGAGCTCGGCCTGATCATGATTTGGAAAAGCATGATTTACTTGATATATTTTATAGTGGACTAACCATTGAGTCTAGGGCATACCTGGATAGTTGTGCTGGTTGTGTTTTCAGGAAAAGAACTCCAGACGACGCTGAAGAATTATTGGCTAAAATAGGCCGGAATCATGATGATTGGTCTACACCTGAACCAACCCCGACACCGATAGTGAAGAAGAGGGGTATGATTAAATTAAATGATGAAGATATGAGGGAAGCCAAGAAGTCTCTTAAAGAGAAGGGTATTAAACCTGAAGATGTGAAGAATTTACCTCCTATAGAAGATTTATGTGAGATAACTCCCCCTTCATCCATGATTGAGGTACACTCTTGATACGTCTCCAACGTATCGATAATTTCTTATGTTCCATGCTACTTTTTTGATGATACCTACATGCTTTATGCACATTATATGTCATATTTATGCATTTTCTGGAACTAACCTATTAACAAGATGCCGAAGAGCCAGTTGCTGTTTTCTGCTGTTTTTGAAATCCTAGTAAGGAAATATTCGGAATTGGACGAAATCTTCGCCAGGTCCTATTTTTGCACGAAGCTCCCAGAAGACCGAAGAGGGAAGGAAGTGGGGCCACGAGGCGCCGACACCATAGGGCGGCGCGGCCCAGGCCCCGGCCGCGCCGACCTAGGGTGTGGGGCCCTCGTGGCCCCCGCGTTGCCCTTCCGCCTACTTAAAGCCTCCGTCGCGAAACCCCAGACCGAGAGCCACGATACGGAAAACCTTCCGGAGACGCCGCCGCGAATCCCATCTCGGGGATTCAGGAGATCGCCTCCGGCACCCTGCCGGAGAGGGGATTCATCTCCGGAGGACTCTTCATCGCCATGATCGCCTCCGGAGTGATGAGTGAGTAGTTCACCCCTGGACTATGGGTCCATAGCAGTAGCTAGATGGTCGTCTTCTCCTAATTGTGCTTCATTGTCGGATCTTGTGAGCTGCCTAACATGATCAAGATCATCTATCTGTAATACTATATGTTGTGTTTGTCGGGATCCGATGGATAGAGAATACTATGTTATGGTGATTATCAAACTATTGTTTATGTGTTGTTTATGATCTTGCATGCTCTCCGTTATTAGTAGAGGCTCTGGCCAAGTTTTTGCTCTTAACTCCAAGAGGGAGTATTTATGCTCGATAGTGGGTTCATGCCTTCATTGACACCTGGGACAGTGA
This sequence comes from Lolium multiflorum, assembly GCA_030979885.1. NCBI lineage: Eukaryota > Viridiplantae > Streptophyta > Magnoliopsida > Poales > Poaceae > Lolium > Lolium multiflorum. The sequence goes on along the minus strand of CM061748.1, from coordinate 227,004,039 downwards.
CAGAAAGTTCTAAGGTTGTGATGTGCTGTTGCCACTAGGGATAAAACATTGATTCTATGTCTAAGGATGTAGTTGTCGATTACATTACGCACCATACTTAATGCAATTGTCTGTTGCTTAGCAACTTAATACTGAATGGGGTTCGGATGATAACCTGAAGGTGGACTTTTTAGGCATAGATGCAGTTGGATGGCGGTCTATGTACTTTGTCGTAATGCCCAATTAAATCTCACTATATTTATCATATCATGTACATGCATTGTTATGCCCTTCTCTATTTGTCAATTGCCCGACTGTAATTTGTTCACCCAACATGCTTTTATCTTATGGGAGAGACACCTCTAGTGAACTGTGGACCCCGGTCCTATTCTTTACATAGCATACAATCTACTGCAATTGTGTTTACCGTTTTCTTTGCAAACATCTTCCACTCGATACGTTTAATCCTTTGTTACAGCAAGCCGGTGAGATTGACAACCTCACTGTTCGTTGGGGCAAAGTACTTTGGTTTTGTTGTGCAGATTCCACGTTGGCGCCGGAATCCCTGGTGTTGCGCCGCATCACATTTCGCGACCATCAACCTTCAACGTGCTTCTTGGCTTCTACTGGTTCGATTAAACCTTGGTTTCATACTGAGGGAAACTTGCTTCTATACGCATCATACCTTCCACTTGGGGTTCCCAACGGACGTGTGCATCTACGCGTATCAAGCTAAATTTTTGGCGCCGTTGCCGGGGAGATCAAGACACGCTGCAAGGGGAGTCTCCACTTCTCAATCTCTTTACTTTGTTTTTGTCTTGCTTTATTTTATTTACTACTTTGTTTGCTGCACCTAAATCAAAATACAAAAAAATTAGTTGCTAGTTTTACTTTATTTATTGTCTTGCTCTCTATATCAAAAACACAAAAAAATTAGTTACTTGTCTTTACTTTATTTGCCTAGTTTACTTTATTGCTGTTATCATGAGTAATCCTGAAGTTGAAGTTCGTTCTTTTAAGCAACAAGGTGGAGAAAGTTTTAAAGATGCTTGGTATAGAATTAGTAATGCTCATCATAGGTGCATTAAGAAACACTCCACCACTATCCTTCTTAGGAACTTTTATGTTGGTTTATCTAGTTGGAATAGATATGTTCTTGATACTCTTTCGGGAGGTAATTTCCTAGGTACTCCCGCTTTAGAAGCTAGTTGCATCATTGAGAGTCTAGTTGGAATACCACCTGTTAATGAAGTTAAAATTGAAATCTCTCTTGAGGATGTTATGAAAAAATTGGAAACCATAGAGAAAAATTTTCCAAGTATTGAAACTAAATTGGAAATGTTATTGGATAAAACTGATGAACTTGATAAATCCCTAGGAGGAATTGATGAAAGAATTAGTGTCCTAGGAACTTGTGTTATCCATGATAATCAAACCAATAGGATTGATGAACTTGAAAAAGCTATGGGAACCTTGGGTTCAACCTTTTCTTCTCTCAAGTATAATGAGAAAGCTTATGTGGGTAAAGAGCAAAAATTCATGTACGCCTCTAAAGTGCCTAAACAAAAGAATTATTATAGGCCTAAAATTTCTAAAACCCCTAGCACCACCATAGAGAATTTAGATAATGGAGCACCTAAAGTACCCTCTGCAACAAGTTGTGTTTGCATGAAAAATAATGATGTTGATGCTTCTACTCTCGATGTTACTTGATTTGCACTTTCTGCGCCTAGCTGAAAGGCGTTAAAGAAAAGCGCTTATGGGAGACAACCCATGTTTTTACTAAAGCAATTTTTGTTTTGTTGAGTCTTGGAAGTTGTTTACTACTGTAGCAACCTCTCCTTATCATGTTTTTGTGCCAAGTAAAGTTTCTATGTCAAAGTTGATGTTATATTTGGGATCGCTGCGCAGAAACAGCATTGCTGTCTGTCACGAATCTGGGCACAGTTCTCTGTAGAAAATTCGAAAAAATCTGCCAATTTACGAGCGTGATCCTCAGATATGTACGCAACTTTCATTAGTTTTGAGTTTTTCCATTTGAGCAAGTCTGGTGCCAGCTTTAAATTCGTCTTTACGGACTGTTCTGTTTTTGACAGATTCTGCCTTTTATTTCGCATTGCCTCTTTTGCTATGTTGGATTCATTTCTTTGATCCACTAATGTCCAGTAGCTTTATGCAATGTCCAGAAGTGTAAAGAATGATTGTGCCACCTCTGAACATGTGAATTATTAATTGTGCACTAACCCTCTAATGAGTTTGCTTGAAGTTTGGTGTGAAGGAAGTTTTCAAGGGTCAAGAGAGGAGTATGATATACTATGATCAAGAGGAGTGAAAGCTCTAAGCTTGGGGATGCCCCCGTGGTTCACCCCTGCATATTTTAAGAAGACTCAAGCGTCTAAGCTTGGGGATGCCCAAGGCATCCCCTTCTTCATCGACAACATCATCAGGTTCCTCCCCGAAACTATATTTTTATTCAGTCACATCTTGTGTTCTTTACTTGGAGCGTCGCTTGTTTTTGTTTTTGTTTTTGTTTGAATAAAATGGATCCTAGCATTCACTTTGTGGAGAGAGACACGCTCCGCTGTTGCATATGGACAAATATGTCCTTAGGCTTTACTCATAATGTTCAAGGCGAAGTTTCTTCTTCGTTAAATTGTTATATGGTTGGAATTGGAAAATGCTACATGTAGTAATTCTAAAATGTCTTGGATAATGCGATACTTGGCAATTGTTGTGCTCATGTTTAAGCTCTTGCATCATATGCTTTGCACCCATTAATGAAGAAATACATAGAGCTTGCTAAAATTTGATTTGCATATTTGGTCTCTCTAAGGTCTAGATAATATCTAGTATTGAGTTTTGAACAACAAGGAAGACGGTGTAGAGTCTTATAATGTTTACAATATGTCTTTTATGTGAGTTTTGCTGCACCGGTTCATCCTTGAGTTTGCTTCAAATAACCTTGCTAGCCTAAACCTTGTATCGAGAGGGAATACTTCTCATGCATCCAAAATCCTTGAGCCAACTACTATGCCATTTGTGTCCACCATACCTACCTACTACATGGTATTTCTCCGCCATTCCAAAGTAAATTGCTTGAGTGCTACCTTTAAAATTCCATCATTCACCTTTGCAATATATAGCTCATGGGACAAAATAGCCTTAAAAACTATCATAGTATTGAATATGTACTTATGCACTTTATCTTTTATTAAGTTGCTTGTTGTGCGATAACCATGCTTCTGGGGAACGCCATCAACTATTGTTGAATATCATGTGAGTTTCTATGCATGTCCGTCTTGTCTGAAGGATCTATCATTTTAGTGGTTGGAGCATGCAAAATTGTTAGAGAAGAACATTGGGCCGCTAACTAAAGCCATGAATCATGGTGGAAGTTTTTTGGACATATATCCTCAATCTCGTATGAGAATAATAATCATTGCTACATGCTTATGCATTTAAGAGGAGTCCATTATCTGTTGTCCATGTTGTCCCGGTATGGATGTCTAAGTTGAGAATAATCAAAAGCGAGAAATCCAAAATGCGAGCATTCTCCTTAGACCTTTGTACATGCGGCATGGAGGTACCCCTTTGTGACACTTGGTTGAAACATGGCATGCAAAGATCCGGTAGTCCAAGCTAAGTAGGACAAGGTGCGGGCACTATTAGTATACTATGCATGAGGCTTGCAACTTGTAAGATATAATTTACATAACTCATATGCTTTATTACTACCGTTGACAAATTTGTTTCATGTTTTCAAAATAAAAGCTCTAGCACAAAAATAAGCAATCGATGCTTTCCTCTTTGAAGGACCTTTCTTTTATTTTTATTGTTGAGTCAGTTTACCTATCTCCTTCCACCTTAAGAAGCAAACACTTGTGTGAACTGTGCATTGATTCCTACATACTTGCATATTGCACTTGTTATATTACTCTATGTTGACAATATCCATGAGATATACATGTTATAAGTTGAAAGCAACCGCTGAAACTTAATCTTCCTTTGTGTTGCTTCAATACCTTTACTTTGATTTATTGCTTTATGAGTTAACTCTTATGCAAGACTTATTGATGCTTGTCTTGAAGTACTATTCATGAAAAGTCTTTGCTTTATGATTCGTTGTTTACTCATTTCATTACCTTTGTTTTGATCGCTGCATTCATTACATATGTTTACAAATAGTATGATCAAGATTATGATGGCATGTCACTTCAGAAATTATCTTTGTTATCGTTTTACCTGCTCGGGACGAGCAGAACTAACACTACAAGAAAAGTTCTGATAGACAACGTCTCAAAATCGTCCGCTAAGGGGTATTTTTCGTCGCCTATGGGCCTAACCCGACGATATGGGTTCTGTTGTGAAACTGCGTCAGGCAAAGTCCAACGACGATTTTTTCGGTCGCGCTTGGGCGCCTTCCGCCACGGAAAATCGGACCGTTGCGGAAGTGTTTCGAGCCCGTTGATCGCCGACGTCATGCAACCGACACGTGCAGACGCCGCCGCTAACGGCGTTAACCGGGCCGAAACCCCGTGGTAGATGGTAGGCCCACACGAGGCCTGCCACGCGGGCCGGGCCAGATGACATAGTTTGACCGGTCAACTATATAGCTGGCTGGTCCATTAGTTACGTGGGCCGGCCTAACCTCTAAGGTTGATGGTCAAAACTTAAATGGGCCGCCCATTTAACATGTGGGGTCCACCTTACAGAAGGGCCCAAGAAGCAAGTGGACCGGGCCAAAACACAGGTGGGTCCCACTTTCCCGTTAAAGGGCCGCCCATTTAGTGTGTGGGGTCCACCGTATAGCAAGTGGGCCGCCCAACAAGCTAGTGGGCCGGCCAAAACACGTGGGTCCACTTTCCAGTTAAAGGGTCGGCCCATTTCGTTTGTGGGGTCCACCATACAAGCGGGCCGGCCCAACAAAATAGTGGGCCGGGCCAAAACACGGGTCCCACTTTCCGTTAAAGGGCCGCCCATTTAGTGGGGTCCACCATATAGCAAGTGGGCCCAAGAAGATAGGGTCGGCCAAAAACACAGTGGGTCCCACTTTCCCGGTAAAGGGCCGCCCAATTAGTATGTGGGGTCCACCATATAGGTGGGCCGGCCCAACATAGGGCCGGGCCAAAAACACAAGTGGGTCCCACTTTCCTCTTAAAGGGCCGCCCATTTAGTATGTGGGACCACCATATAGCAAGTGGGCCGGCCCAACAAGATAGTGGGCCAAAAACACATGTGGGTCCCACTTTCCGTTAAAGGGCCCAACTAGTATGTGGGGTCCACCATATAGCAAGTGGGCCGCCCAACAAGATAGTGGGTCCAAAAACACAGTGGGTCCCACTTTCCTCTTAAAGGGCCGGCCCATTTATTTTGTGGGGTCCACCAAAAGCAAATGGGCTGGCCCAACTAATTAGTGGGCCGGCCCCAGTGGGGTCCACCTTAAAGCAAGTGGGCCAGCCCAATTAGTGTGGGGTCCACCGTAAATCAAATGGGCTGGCCCAAGAAGTGGGCCAGCCCGTTTAGTTGCTGTTTATATGCCGGCATAATATGCGCTTTAGGATTTTGCGGGCAGGCACATATGTGATTTCGCTTAATTGGGCCGTTTAAGGGATGGGAATTCGTGATTTAGATACTGAGAATATTTACGCAGCATTGATTTCTGTCGGATAGCCTCACTTACCACAAGCACCAAAGAAAAAATGCGCGAAAGAACTATAAAAACTAACTAAATATTACATCAGCTGCAAGGCATTGAAAAAAATATTACAGAACCCAGAGAAATTGAATGGTAATTAAACCTAGCAATACAATGAAGCGATCCGGCAATCTTTTAAGTTGTCCATGCAGCACCTATATCTGAAACAAAGACATTACAAGTTAAGACAACAACAATGGAAAGGCAAAGACACTACAATATTGTTTGGCAAAGAATTTGGAACTCATCATTTCGTCATTATAACAAGATCATTGTAATGCGCACAATAAGCAAACAAAGAGTGCATGCCGCATACCAACAGCCAATATAACAGAGCATGTTAGAATGAAACAACAGACTTACTACTGTCGAGTCCCATGCAAACCAACATGTTCAGGGAGTACAAAATTGGCATGAACAACATAGTAGCAGGCTATAAATTTTGTAACAACGACTGAGCAAGATGAAGTTATGATGGCTACACTACAAGAGATGGGGGATTTGTTGACGAAAACCCTGGTGACAAAAATGCATACCGTCAAGGATTTGTCCTTATAGGTGACGAATTCATCTTTCGTCAAGCATTTAAGGTAATGCTTGACGGTATGATTGTTCGTCAACAAAAAATCGTCACCCATTACCCAAGCGGGAAGGGCTTCCATCGTGTCTGATAATAGGTGACGAAATCAAAGATCGTGGTGACGAAATAATACTAAGTTACTTTATTAAATGTTATTAGTTTTATATATCATGCGTGACCCACTTGTCAGGAACATATTTAATTAAGTAAAAATTGTGGTTTGGAAGAATCGAACCAGGGCTTTGGCGTGACCGACGCGGAGTCTTACCGCTAAGGTAGATATGGAATTTTGATCTCGATCCGTAACTTGTCTATTCTACATATTTATTTCAATGGTGTGATCTAGATGTTACGACATAATAATTCCCTTATTAATATTTATGTCGGCCGAGGGTGCCTCGTTTAAGTCGCGCCGCTAGCAGACACGGCCTATATAGGTGATCTTGCTAACAGTCGAATCGACTAGGGTTCTCGTCGAGGTGAGAAGAATTCCGTGAAGGCTCCATTGTGGTGGCGGCGAGACGCATCATCGGTGAGTTCTCCTGATTGTTCGTTAGGTCTAGATTTTTTAATCAGTTGTCAAGATCTGTTCTGAAGAACGTTGGCATGTTCTTAACTGAATTGTAGGCAATGGATCGAAGTTGGATAACTGATGGCACCAAGAAGTTCACAACAAAGTACGTGGCAGGTGTTAGGGATTTCATCAAGTTTGCGCAAGAACACTTGGACAATACAGATGAACCAATCTTGTGCCCTTGCAAGGACTGCCTAAATCTGATACGTCAGGATATAAAAACAGTCGAGGATCACTGCAATTGTTCAGGTATGTCCATGACGTATACAAGATGGACTAGACATGGGGAAGATTTTAGTGATGACGAAGGGCGGGATAGAGACGACGATGGTGCTTATGATAGTGACAACGATGAAGAGGAAGACAATGGTGATTGTTATGTTGATGATTCGTCTAGTATGATCGATGAACTGCAGAAGTCTGGAAATAAAGGTCCTGACCTGCCAAATCTGTATGCTAATCTAATTGAGTCAGCGAAAAAAGAACTTTATGAGGGATGCACCTCTTTCACTAGGTTGTCGTTCATTATTAAGCTCCTTCATGTCAAATCATACAGCCGGATAACAAACAGAGGATTTGATCTCTTACTTCAGCTTTTACGTACAGCTTTGCCAGATGTGGACTTTCCCAAATCATATGCTGATGCTAAGAGTGTTCTTTCTGATGTTGGGCTTGGTTATGAGACAATTCATGCATGCAAGTTTGATTGTTCTTTATTTTGGGGAGATCACAAGGACGATACGAACTGCCATGTTTGTGGATTATCAAGATATAGAGACCCTACTGGAAAAAAGAAAATCCCTCACAAGGTGTTAAGGTACTTTCCTATAATTAAAAGGTTGCAGAGACTATTTGTTAAAAAGGAAATGTCGACACATACTAGATGGCACAAAGAGAAGAGGGTTGTTGAGCACAATGTACTGAGGCACCCTGCTGATGGTGAGGCATGGAAGCACTTTGATGGCAAGTTTGATTGGTTTGCTAAAGATCCTCGTAACATAAGACTAGGTTTTGCCACAGACGGCTTCAGTCCCTTTGGAAGTATGAGTAATCCTTACAGTATGTGGCCTGTTTTTGTGATTCCTTACAACTTCCCACCATGGATGTGCATGGATCAATCGAATTACATGATGGCATTGCTAATCCCCGGAAAGTATTCCCCAGGGAAAGATTTTCATGTATTTATGCAGCCTCTGATAAAAGATATGATGCAGCTATGGAGTGGTGTGGAGACATTTGATGCATGCACACAGGAATATTTCCCATTGCATGCTGCGTTTCTTTGGTCTATTCATGATTATCCTGGATATGCCACTATGTCAGGCCGAAGCACAAGAGGATTTCATGCGTGTGTGCATTGCGATGAGAATCCTTGCGCTGAATCTTTGAAAAACAAAATTGGATATATTGGGCATCGGCGATTTCTTGATAAAAGTCACCCATACAGGAGAAGCAGACTTTTCAATGGTAAAGCTGAGCCTAGAGATCCACCAAGGAAGTACACAACCAAAGAGGTAGCTGCGAAGGTAGAAAGTGTTAAGGATTTTGAACATGGGAAAAATCCAATAAGTAGAAAGCGGAAGCGTGCAACTGTACCCGGTGAACCAACATGGCACCTGAAAGTCAGCTTACATCATCTACCGTACTGGCCAGAACTTAAGATAGCTCACAACTTAGATGTGATGCATATTGAGAAGAACATATGTGACAATATTGTTGGTACACTACTTGAACTTGAGGGCAGGAATAAGGACACTGTTAGTGCTAGAATTGATTTGAAGAAATTCAAAATGTGGGAGAAGTATTGGTTGAAGAAAATTGTGAAGGATGATGGTGATGCAGCAGTAACTTATGCGAAGCCCCCTGCACCGTGGACGCTTTCGAAGGAACAGAAGAGACATTTGTGTAGGTATTTGGCAAACACTAGGTTCCCAGATGGTTATTGCGCAAACTGGGGAAGATGTGTGAATATTGATGGTTGTAAGGTTACCGGTATGAAGACGCATGATTGCCACATACTTCTGCAGCGAGTGTTGCCGGCTGGGCTCAAGGGAATTGCATCCAAGGAAATGTATGTGGCTATTGCAGAGCTAGGAAGATTTTTTAGGGAGCTGTGTGCCAAAACCCTGAAAGTTGATGTGCTGAATCGATTGAAGGTTGAAATTGTTGTGATCCTATGCAAACTTGAGAAGCTCTTTCCCCCAGCTTTTTTTGATGTAATGGTGCACTTAGCTATTCATCTTCCTGAGGAGGCTCTTTTGAGGGGTCCTGTTCATTATGGTTGGATGTATCCAGTTGAGAGAAGATTAGGTTATCTAAAGTCTACGGTCCGTAACAAAGCAAGGCCAGAAGGTTCTATCGCAGAGAGCTACATTGTTGATGAGTGTTTGATTTTTTGCTCTAGATTTTTCAAGGATGGCACAGAAACAAGATTTAACAAAGATGATAGGAACCAAGACATACGGAGAAAACCTGATCCTGACGAGATGGAAGTATTTTCAGTTGGAGCTAAAGGTCTTGGGAAATCCATTTTGAAACATTTTGACAAGGAATTTGACAAAATGGTTTGGTATGTGCTGAACAACTGTGACGATGTAGAACGTTATATCAAGTAAGTAGTTAGCTTCACTTTAATAACTACTTCTCAATGTTGCAGACATAATTGTCCTGTATTTCATATGTGTTTTTTCTATGTTTCAGTGAATTCCGACAAGAATTGGGAGGTAGGGGTGTGCGTGACATGGAGGAGACGGTTCAGAGAGAGTTTGCAGGTTGGTTTGCAAACCATGTGAGACAGTTGGACAATGCATCAGAAGATTTGAAGTCTCTGGCTGCTGGGCCAGACCGGCGTGTAGTAGTATACGCTGGTTGCAACGTAAAGGGTGCGAGGTTTCGCACGCTTACTCGGGATAAAGACCTGAAGACTCAAAATTCGGGCGTAGCGACTAAGGGATCTTTTGGTGATGCAGATGAGACCGAGTACTATGGTGTTCTGCAAGAAGTTCTTGAACTGCAGTACGGGAGTAACAAGCACGGTGACAGGTCCGTGTACTTGTTTCGTTGCGACTGGTTCGACCTTGCGAGCAGGGGTTCCAAGATAAAAGATGATGGTTATTTTAAAAGCGTTAACACTTCTGTCCTATGGTTCAAGAATTCACCATTCATATTGGCCAGTCAAGCTGAAACATGCTTCTATTTGGAGGATACAAAGTTTGGTGATCCGTGGAAAGTGGTGCAGAAGTTCAGCCATAGACACGTGTACGACGTTCCAGAATTAGAAGATGGTAACGATGATGCATTTGTACGGAATGAAGACGCATACCAGGAGGATGAAGGTTCAGTCGACCATACATTTCATGATGTTGTCGACCTAGACGAGGAAGCAGAGGTGGAAGCAGAGGAGGATGATCATCGTGCTGATGAAGTTGTACGTATTCATGATGCTCGTACAATTCGTGAACTAGAGAATGGGGAAGATAGTCCCAATGTTGACATGGATATGAGCGAAGATGAACTACAGAATGAGGAAGAGAGTCTCATAATGGAAGAGAACATACATGATGACGAGGGAAAAAATTCAGAAGAAGATAGTGATGTTGATTGATAGAAACATGTAATGCATACATACAACTATATGTTTTGTTCCAAACATTTGAAATGTTCTTATTTATATGTTCGGTACCATAACTTGGACAATGGTTTTAATTAATCGACACTTGACACGATTACAACCAGCAGCACGATATGACTAACTATTGTTTTAACACAAGCAAAATCGACAATCGCATAAAGAGTTTTACAACTTAATTTAAACCTAAAGGGGCTGCATAGTTGGACTCACGGGCACCATGAATCACTGACTAGTTACTCCAGATCGATTTCAGGCACATGGGTAGCAAACAAGTAAACCCCTGCATTTCCCAGGTAAAGCAAGAACAACATCTTGTCACCCATCTCAAGGTGCTTTTCCTTGTCCATGAACTCCTTCCACCCACTGACGCAGAGACGACCATCGTCTGAAGAAATTGCGTAGGACGCACGCACCAAAGTACTGGGATGGCACACAATACTGATTGCACCATATTGTTCCATATCTTTAGGAACCAAACGGCTAGGGATTTTCTGTTCCAACAGTAGAGACATAGTTTAGTTAAACAGTTGTACGTAATGTAGGTCGCAAAGTTAATGAAATGATATGATCTACTGCTTACCACGTGTTTGTTGTAATTTTCGCTGTTTGTCCAATTCAGAGTATGCAGCATTGGGACAACTAGTGCTCCTTGATCATAATCTCCAGCATTGTGGTACTCAACAAGGTAGTCCAAGTTGTCCACCTGAAGAATGACGGTATGCATCATCCTCCAATTTATCATTGTTCCATCAGTAGTACTGAGCGAGTCAACAATGTCACGCTTCGTACGGGACAACTGGTAGTAAGCTGCATAATTAAAATAACTGACTTAATATGGAATAATTAATATGATCAATCATTCTGTCCAAAGGTGGAAAATTACCTGGATGGATTAGTGGTTCAGTTCCAGTTATTACAAGAGTATCCTGACCAGATGAGTTAATTCTGAAAATTAACTCCATGCCAACCTTAAAATTGTACACTCTAGCAAATTCGTTCCAAAATCTTCCGTTGATATAGGTTCTGCCAGCTCTGTTGGTAACATTAACAACAAATGCATGGCCATCTTTGGTTCTAAGTGCAACTTCAAAAGTTGTCCTGTCGGAGGTCTCGACACCATACTTCTGAAGGAAATACGGTCTATAGTAGCAAGGGATGACCTAAATTCAGTAGAGTTAATACAAAAGTAAGTTAACTATTCTCAGATCTCATTAATATATAGGGGAGGTACATTGTTGCGCAACTAATACATCGTATGTATCTAGGACTTCTATCAGCACATATCTGAACTTCTATCAGAACATATCTGAACTTCTATCGGTATAGGACTGATTTTCTATGACTGAACTTCTACCGATACCTCTATCTCTAACAGCTACAACTATCGTAAAACTCATATGGACGTAAAATTTATCACAACTATCCTAAAACTCAACCATAAATAAGCGGTTAATACATATGGTGAAGAACAATTATTACACACATCTGAATAATAGTACTAAACTAGCAATAACTAATAGGATCACGTGTTAAACTTTGATGTGGCGGTGAATTAATAAAACATCTGAATGAATTTTAAACTTATAAGCGCATGTACCGTCTTCTCCTCAAAACCCTCTTGTAGTGTTTGCACGAAAAAACCTAACGTGACTCCCCCTCCGCCGCACATCCCCTTCTTGTCAAAGCAAACTGGACACTGGAAAAAATATGAAGAAAGATTACAAATCGGAAACAACGATCGATCGCGAGACGTACATTTTATTTACTTACTCCACTAGTAGGCGCCATCCTTGGTCTCGACGCGGAGCGAGAGTCTTACAACTGTCGCCGGCGAGAGACGTGGCGAGCTGTGGCGGCGAGAGACGTGGCGAGATCTGGCGGCGGCTGAAGGAGGTCGTGATATGATGGCCAGTTATATCGTGGAGTAAATTTCGGTAGGTCAAGAGGAGGGCAAATGGGCGGTGCTGGGTTTTGACGTGACAACACGATCGAATGCGTTGGCCCCACTGGTCAGTTGGACTCCACGTCAGAAGTCAAGACCCGCGTCAATATTCTCGTCGTCTACGCGTCTCAATATTCGCACGGAGTAATTAATGGGGATGATTTTTATCCCCTTCCCCCTCCCCTACCGTCTCAATATTCGCACCGCTTCCTGGTTTCCCACTTCTCGTCGTCTCCGCTCCCTCACTGTCCTCGTCTCCCGCCGCCGCGTCGCCATGGACATGGATGAGCAGGAAGTGTACTACTGGTCCAGCACGCGCGTAGTCCACATCCACGACGGCCAGGAACTGGAAGTCGTCTACACCAACGACCCCTGGCAAGTGCGCCGCGTCCTCGACATGTACACGGAGTGGCTCAAGGAAGAGGAGCACAAGTTCGTGGGCCTCGACTTCGAGTACACCAACCATCGAGCCGAGGACGAGAAGAAGATCGCCGTGGTTCAACTCTGCATGCGTCGACATGTGCTGGTGTTCCACTACGCAGCGTTAGAACTAATCCCCTTTTTGAATCTTTGGATTGGGGTTTTTTAGTTTCCGCCGTTGTGTCTCTCTTCGACTCTCGTTACACATTGTTCCCGAAAATCATTACATTTCCGATCTACAACTGCTATACATTGTTCCCGAATATCAGTACATTCCCGATCTAAATCTGCTAGACATTGTTCCCGATTTATTAATTTGTTTCATCTTCGTCTCCTATATATGTAGGTTCTTGCATATTTGCTACTTAGTTTACTTGATTCGTCGTACGATTGACTAGTTCATATGCTCGATCTGTGATCTTTTTTAGTTTTCTTGATTCCTCATTTGATTTACTAGTTCATATGGTCGATCTGTCACTTCCTTTTTACATTACTTGATCCCCAATTTGTTTCCTAGTTCATATGCTCGATCTGTGACTAGTACATTACTTTGTTTACTGCAGTGCTGCCCGGTGGGACGCTCCGGCTATCTGCGATTTCTTTCGAGAAGGAATCACCTTTGCGAGTGTTGACATCCGTGGTGACACGAAAGTTCTGTGGAGGTCATGGCACATGCAGATTCCTCCTGAGTACTACGTCGATCTCCAGGACGAGTACTTCAAGTACACTGGTCATCCGAGGGCTGGCATGGCTACCATGGCAGCCAGACTCATTGATTCATCTTACGGTGATATGAAGAAGAAGTTCCACCACCATCGGCACAGACTTTGGGGGGACTTCCCACTTCCAAATATGAACATCGACTATGCAGCCATTGATGCTTGGGTCTCTTACGAGTTGTACCGCAAGATCGTGGTCGACAGAGTCCTTGATGCTGCATGACCACCTGATATTTTGGTTTTGTGTCCCTCCTGCGTGAGGTGCTTTTGGCTACTACTCAGTTATTTTCAAACTGTAGATGCTTTTTGCTAGTTGGTTTTTACTATATATAAGTAAATATTTTGCCATGAAATGTCAACAATTGTACTGTGAGGTTTCAATTTTGCTGATTACCAACACAGATTGTATTTATGAAAACAAAACTTGAAACTAACAACAGCAACTACAAGTCGAAAAAAGGAGACATAAAAGTACTAAACTTGTGGGACAAAGGGATATGTAATCTACACAACTCTTCACGCAAAAAAGATAAACCATCAACGATTTGTTGTACCCATTTGTTCAATTTCCGTCAAGATAGTCTGCATTACTTTTTAGTTGAGATATGTACCCCCACAACGGTCTTCTCCTCCATAATTTATTGTGTAAACCCCCACAACGGTCATCTCCTCCTTATTTTATTGTGTAAACACCTACAACGGTCATCTCTCTCCCTTATAAACACCCACACGGCCATCTCTTCTGTCAATAGGTTCTGCCTCTCTCTTCTTGGTTCTGCCTCTCTCTTCTTTGTTCACATACAGTTGATCCATTGCCATGGCTTCCACGTCTCGGACGCGGAGGGGAAGGGGAAGGGGAAGGGGAAGGGGAAGTGGATCATCATCATTGCCACCACCACCGTCAACACTGCCATTGATCATAGAGGAGTTCTTCATCGTCGTCTGTGAAGACCCTTTGGTCAAGAAGGTATGTACGCGTTCCCACATATATGATGCATGTGATTAATTATGGGCATGTTTTAAAAAACCTTTAATTTGAAACGATCGGCGCTCGATCTCTTTGCAGAAACTACCAAACAAATTTGCGGACTATCTTCACGGCCAGGAGCCAGCTAAGGTGTATCTGCGAGCAGCTGACTGCGGTCCTCGTCTCTGGACCGTGGAGGTCCTATTTGACGGACAAGGCCGGATGTACCTCGACAAGGGCTGGGAGAAATTCGCCATCGCGCATGGTGTGGATTTCGGCTGGTTCTTACACTTCAAATATGAAGGCGATGATGTGCTCACAGTGAAGGTGTTCGACGGAACAATGTGCAGGAGGTACTACTACTCAGACGGCGAAGATACTGACGATGAAAGCGACGACGACGTGAAGCCATGCATCCATCCCCTTTAGATAAGGGGATTATGACCAAGAATTTATATGTAGCTTCGTTATGCATCGATTTAGAGATCTAGCTATTTTCTATATATTATGCATGTAAAAAATAATATCACATTTCCACTATTATTCGAGCACCACATCCTCCAAATTGTCATGTGAGGTTTCAATTTTGCTGATTACCAACACAGATTGTATTTATGAAAACAAAACTTGAAACTAACAACAGCAACTACAAGTCGAAAAAAGGAGACATAAAAGTAGTAAACTTGTGGGACAAAGGGATATGTAATCTACACAACTCTGCTGTAGCCAAACATCTACACAAATGCAGCGTGCATCAACATGAAAAAAGAGATAAGATGTGCAGCAGTAATGCTTCTGCAACAGCAAACAACATATAAACATGACATCGTCTTAAACAACTGGGTATGATTGCCCAGGTTCCAAATAACAAAAGTAGAACATAGTCTTTGAAACATGACATAGTTTAACCATGAACCTCCAGGGGAACAACTAAACAGAAACTAAATTTAGTGGACAACATGAGGGCCAACAGCTGGACCGACGAGCGGGATGAGGCCAGTCTTGACGTAGTCCCTGAGGAACTTGCCAAAGGCAGCGTGCTTCGCCTTGCTAGCAGCCTTGTGCTTGTGCGCGCTACCTTTTCCAACTCCCGTCGCGTGCTGGATCAGACTCTCAATATCCTTCGGGAAAACCCTGCCGCAGAATGGGCAATTAGGCTTACCGTCCCGGCGGAAAGGGATCTGGCCAGTCTTCAGCTTCTTCAGAACGAAGCGGCTCTTCCGGTCCCGGTCCTCCTTGTCGCTGCCAATGTCGTCAGAGTCTTCCTGCGAATTTGAAAGTAAAGAAGAAGTGAGAGAAGGAAATTAACTGAAATACAATTCAAGCATTAAATATTTTTTATGAACATTAATATCAATAAGCAGGAATTCAAGAATGGTGGTCATAAATTACATGCACCTGATCATTCATTTGTTCCCTAAATAAAAATGATGTACACACTATTACATGCATCTGATCACTCTGCTATGATCCATATTCGGATGAATTTAAGTTTGAAATGCAGTGAGCATTACACTAAGCAGGTATGATTCATCACACACAAGGAATCATGACCTAATTAAGATAACTGTCATCTACTAATTTGAAACATGCATGAATATTCATGGTACCATAAATCATTTGGTTCATACTTTGGTACAGTTGAATCAACTTGTGCATCAAATATTACAAATCTAGTAACTACAAACCATAAATCGGATGAGTAAGAACCCCCAGAATCATCAATTTGTACAACAAGTTGCAGACAGGGCAAATCAATCTACCGTACGAGCAAACCCTAAGGTGAACAGTAAGATCAAGAAAAACAGGGGATCGATCGGAATAGTAGAGTACCTCGCTGCAGTTGTCCGAGGCCTCCTCTTCGAACTCGTCGCACTCTCTGGGGCCATATAGCTCGCGGTACTGCCTGGAGTGGCGGTAGAACGGGTCATTCGGATCAAAGCCCTGGTCATCTGCTTGTGCCGCGGGAGCGAGGACGTCTCCGTTGGCCTCATCAGCGACGGCGACCACGGCCGGTTGGGCGGAGCCCTCCACGGTCACGGCGCGGCGAAGAGCGGCTCTGCTAGTTCCGGAGGAAGATCCCGCCTCCGCGGCGTCGACGACTACCGGAGCATCGCCGTCGCTTCTGTCGACGTTGACGACCGCACTCGCCTCCGGCTCGTCTCCGCGAACACGCTTCATCTTCGGGATCTTCGGTGGAAGGGGAGGTCGGTGGTGCGCTGGTGGAGGTGCAATCAGGGTTTTTTGCCAGATTGGGGAATAGAAGTTGCGGGTGGGAGAGACGATGGGGCCGATGGATATACAGTAGATGCTGCCGTTTGGGTTCCTCTGTGTGACGCGTGCGTGTGAAAACGTGGATTCCTGCATGTAGTCCACTTTCCCATTACTTTGACATGGGTCCCACGCATGACGGATGGGCAGGCACAGAATTTTCAAGATGGGTATTAAAAACTATAAAATATTTTAAATACGAATTAGTGATCACACATAGAAAGAAATAAATAAAAATGAATCGAGTATGTAAATTCTTTCGAATTTCTAAGAATTTCATAACATGATTAGGGCTGGAATTTTGAGTGTTTGGTCAAACCTAAGATGTACATGCTTGACAAGTGATGCCTCTTCTTGAGTTTAGGGGATGAATTTTTGAAAATTTTCAAACCAAACTGCCAAGATAGCATGCAAGCGACATTACCCACATGTTGATGCACCCTTGTGCCAAATTTCAGTCCATTTGAAGTTAGGTACCTCAAAAAATGGTGTCCCCATGGTGTAGATGTGTCGAAAGAGGGGTTTTCGGACGAAAAGAGGGGGGAATGGCCAAAAACTGACCAAACCACCATGGATTGGGGCATGATTTGGCACCCTTGTGCACATTGTGATATGACACCTTGGTTGCTATGGGTTTTGATTTTTTGGAGTTGGTGGCATGGTGTCCCCATGGTGTAGATGTGTCGAAAGAGGGGTTTTCGGACGAAAAGAGGGGGAATGGCCAAAAACTGACCAAACCACCATGGATTGGGGCAAGATTTGGCACCCTTGTTCACATTGTGATATGAAACCTTGGTTTCTATGGGTTTTGATTTTTTCGAGTTGGTGGCATGGTGTCCCCATGGTGTAGATGTGTCGAAAGAGGGGTTTTCGGACGAAAAGAGGGGGAATGGCCAAAAACTGACCAAACCACCATGGATTGGGGCAAGATTTGGCACCCTTGTGCACATTGTGATATGACACCTTGGTTGCTATGGGTTTTGATTTTTTGGAGTTGGTGGCATGGTGTCCCCATGGTGGAGATGTGTCGAAAGAGGGGTTTTCGGACGAAAAGAGGGGGAATGGCCAAAAACTGACCAAACCACCATGGATTGGGGCAAGATTTGGCACCCTTGTTCACATTGTGATATGAAACCTTGGTTTCTATGGGTTTTGATTTTTTCGAGTTGGTGTCATGGTGTCCCCATGGTGTAGATGTGTCGAAAGAGGGGTTTTCGGACGAAAAGAGGGGGAATGGCCAAAAACTGACCAAACCACCATGGATTGGGGCATGATTTGGCACCCTTGTGCACATTGTGATATGAAACCTTGGTTGCTATGGGTTTTGATTTTTTGGAGTTGGTGGCATGGTGTCCCCATGGTGTAGATGTGTCGAAAGAGGGGTTTTCGGACGAAAAGAGGGGGAATGGCCAAAAACTGACCAAACCACCATGGATTGGGGCAAGATTTGGCACCCTTGTTCACATTGTGATATTAAACCTTGGTTTCTATGGGTTTTGATTTTTTGGAGTTGGTGTCATGGTGTCCCCATGGTGTAGATGTGTCGAAAGAGGGGTTTTCGGACGAAAAGAGGGGGGAATGGCCAAAAACTGACCAAACCACCATGGATTGGGGCATGATTTGGCACCCTTGTGCACATTGTGATATGAAACCTTGGTTGCTATGGGTTTTGATTTTTTGGAGTTGGTGGCATGGTGTCCCCATGGTGTAGATGTGTCGAAAGAGGGGTTTTCGGACGAAAAGAGGGGGAATGGCCAAAAACTGACCAAACCACCATGGATTGGGGCAAGATTTGGCACCCTTGTGCACATTGTGATATGAAACCTTTGTTGCTATGGGTTTTGGTTTTTTGGAGTTGGTGGCATGGTGTCCCCATGGTGGAGATGTGTCGAAAGAGGGGTTTTCGGACGAAAAGAGGGGGGAATGGCCAAAAACTGACCAAACCACCATGGATTGGGGCAAGATTTGGCACCCTTGTGCACATTGTGATATGAAACCTTTGTTGCTATGGGTTTTGGTTTTTTGGAGTTGGTGGCATGGTGTCCCCATGGTGGAGATGTGTCGAAAGAGGGGTTTTCGGACGAAAAGAGGGGGGAATGGCCAAAAACTGACCAAACCACCATGGATTGGGGCAAGATTTGGCACCCTTGTTCACATTGTGATATGAAACCTTGGTTTCTATTGGTTTTGATTTTTTGGACTTGGTGTCATGGTGTCCCCATGGTGTAGATGTGTCGAAAGAGGAGTTTTCGGACGAAAAGAGGGGGAATGGCCAAAAACTGACCAAACCACCATGGATTGGGGCATGATTTGGCACCCTTGTGCACATTGTGATATGAAACCTTGGTTGCTATGGGTTTTGATTTTTTGGAGTTGGTGGCATGGTGTCCCCATGGTGGAGATGTGTCGAAAGAGGGGTTTTCGGACGAAAAGAGGGGGGAATGGCCAAAAACTGACCAAACCACCATGGATTGGGGCAAGATTTGGCACCCTTGTTCACATTGTGATATGAAACCTTGGTTGCTATGGGTTTTGATTTTTTGGAGTTGGTGGCATGGTGTCCCCATGGTGTAGATGTGTCGAAAGAGGGGTTTTCGGACGAAAAGAGGGGGGAATGGCCAAAAACTGACCAAACCACCATGGATTGGAGCATGATTTGGCACCCTTGTGCACATTGTGATATGAAACCTTGGTTGCTATGGGTTTTGATTTTTTGGAGTTGGTGGCATGGTGTCCCCATGGTGTAGATGTGTCGAAAGAGGGGTTTTCGGACGAAAAGAGGGGGGAATGGCCCATTCATGTTCCATTCATGTGTCCAAAGAGGGGTTTTCGAACGAAATGAGGGTCCCAAATTTAGATTTTTTTCATGCATCCCATTCATGTTCTGGTATTTTTTAAATATACATGTACAGTTCCATTTTCAGAGTAATATTTTTTCTTCCACGGCAAAACCTTGTTCCCTCCAAATTTTAGTACGACGGCTGCCAAAACACACAAATTTTTCGTTCCCTCCACTCCTCCCGCGCACCCCACCTATCAAATATTTCGCCCTCCCTTATATACGTCGTGCCTCTCCCCCATGATTTACGAGCATCTTAACTCCCCACCCCCCCGACCTCATCCTCTCGTGCTCACCCCGATCCGGTGTCTTCGCCGGACGTTCTTCCATCTCGCAACTATCTCCCCGGCCGGTGGTCGCCATGGCCGGCAGTCGTCGAAACGTCGGGGGGAAGGAAAATCGCGCACACACGCCGAAGAAGGCGCCCAGCTCGAAGAAACGCCAAGGTAAATCTGTCGGTGATCGGCTTGTTGTTGTGTTTTTCGGATGGTTAGATCGAGAGATCGGTTTTACATGTCTACCACGCCCGTTTGACCTATATCTAGATCTTGCATATTTGATAGATCCAATCCCGACATCATACGTATAGGGTTTATCGTTTTTATTCCAGAGACAATCATGCCGTGCTATACAATCTTTGCCATCCCGCTGCTGTACAATCTTTTGCATAGACAATTGTTTGCCGAAACACTTAACTGAACTAATTCTAGCCGTTGCCGAAAACAGCCTGACGAGCTACAGTGAACAACGACATTGCTTCAGACTTTTATTCCTCAGTTTCAGAGGGAAGCACAGTTTGATCTAGAACAATTGTTTGCTGTTTTCTATGGAACTAGTTAGTTTGCACGTGCAATGCACGTCTTAACAATGTAATGAAGTTTTTTTAATCATGTACTTTGTTTCATCAGTCTATTTATTTCCACAATTTTTGTTTATCTATGTCTTTCAAAAGTCAAAAATCAAATTTCAGCACATATCTGAACTTCTATCAGCAGAAATCTGAACTTCTATCAGCACATATCTGAACTTCTATCGGTATAGGACTGAACTACCCATACCTCATTACGTGCATACCAAGCCCGCCAAGCTATCAACAGACATGCATAATTCAGTGTGCGAGGGGAGTCTCTTGTGTCAATTATTTGTTACGAGTAGATATCTAAAAGCACATGATGTCCCTTAGCCTGGCATATGTCCCCTCTTATGTTTTGTTCGCCGACATCATACGTAGACTCTTATGTTTTCAATCATTTGCTGCTGTACAATATTTTGCAAAGACAATTATTTGCTGTTTTCTATGGAATTGGCCCCCTCTTATGTTTTGTTCATGCTCCGCTCTTCCGATTATTTCAGCGGAGACACAAAAACCCGTCAAGCCGGCATATGAGCTTGCCAAGGAGAAACAAATGCAAGAAAATGTAGTACGCATGGAAAAAAATTTCGCTGACAGATATGGACCTGGCCACAAATTTCAGAAAGATTTCACTGGTTTTGCACGTACATTAGTGTATGGTGGGGTACAAATAGGAACTAGTAACAATCTAAAGGACACAGACTGCGAAGAGATGGAGGTCGAAGAGGACCCTTCGTATGAACCGAATCCAGAAGAGATAGCTACTGCTGATGATGATCTTCATTCAGATGAGGATCAGCGCACTGTCGGCAAAACTTCAGCTCAGGTCTGTGGAACTATGTCTGAACTATGATAGGAAATACGTACATGCTAAATGTTTCCTACTAATGTAGCCTCTACTTTGCTTGCAGATAGTTGCTTCTTCTGCAATAGTTGCACAGAAGAAGCGATCCAGACCTGAAGTTGCACCATCCAACATTGCAACAAGATCAATGGCAACAACTGAACCTCAAGCTGGGTCATCTGATGAGCCGACGGCCACTGCTGGTCTGAACACTGAAGGAGCACCCTCACCTAACCAGATCATGACATCTGGAGGCAGCACCTCATCTCCTGAGGACAATCAAATTGTAAACTTTGAGCGGCAAGGTATGAAAATTTGTAAAAACTAAACACTGTACCGCATATTTTCATATAAAAGAGAATCATTTCATATCTCTTATTTCAGAGACATTGACAACATCTGACGGTAGTAAGAGAAAGAGAGGTGGACGCAGACGTACCATGGGCCATGGACTACATGAGTACACAAGAAGACATGGTGGCAATAAGATGCCAATTGAATTCACTCCTGGTGTCAGGAGACCCAAGGATTATGTCCAGTCAGCAAAGCTGAGCAATGAGGTTGGTATTCACATCCGTGAAAAAATGCCGCTTGCAACACACTGGACACAGTACAGGAAAGATGCAACTCTCAAACATGTCATTCCTCATGCTATAAGTACAGTAGCGGTGAGTCCTGTACAATCTTGGTTTAACCTAATTAGTATGCTACATGATCAACTATCTAAGAATCTACTGATTAATGCTTCACTATTTTGCAGGGAAAGTTTAATATGGACAAAAATGATGAGGTGGCTCAAGATGTGTGCACTGATATGCTGCAAGTTAGTATTCGGCAGTTCCGATATAGGCTTAAAAAGGAGTATTGGCCCAAAATTAAAAATCTCACACTGGAGCAAGCATATCTCGAGAAGCCAGGTCACGTAGAAGAGAAAAGCTGGAAAGAACTGGTGAAAAGATGGTTTGATGAGAAGTACCAGGTACATAAACGTTATTCCTTTCAATAACAGCTACTGAATTCTTACATTTCTCTGATCTGGATAAATAAAATGCATGTACTGAACATAGGGACTGTGTGTAATAAATGGAAAGAACAGAGAAGCTGTGAAACAGTTCCATACCACTGGATCTCGAAGCTATGTTGCTCACTGGGAACATCTAGTAAGTGTTCTGAATTTCCCAATACAGTTCATACTTCTGTCATACACAGTGTACAATGGTAATGTGCATTCTACATTTTTTCAAGCAGAAGGCTAAGCAGCAGGAACAAGAAACCTCTCCAATTGAATTTTTTAGAATCACACACACTACCAAGGATAACATTATGAGTCCTGAAGCAAAAAGTGCATATGTAAGAAATATTTCTTATTAGCACAATATAATATAATCCAGTTTTGTATGTTGTCCATGCAATGATTGTAATCTTTATGCAGGATCAAATGGTGGCAAAAAAAGCGGCGCCACGCAATGAAGATGAACCTGATTTGACTGATTTGCAAATTGTTCAGCTAGTTCTGAGCGAGAAAAGCACATCCACCACCTGCAACAGCACATTCCTACCAAGATTGGGCGTCGCAACAAGTTCCAGGAAGTCTTCTGTCTCAGCTACACGCATCCGAGAGCTACAACAAAGACTGGCAGATCAAGAGCAGAACTCCATACAGGCAGCTGAAACGTACCACAGTGAGATGCAGGCAAGACTGCAAGAACAAGATGAAAAATTTGAAGACATCAGGAAGAAGCAGGAGGAAGAACTTGAAGCTGTGAAGAAAGCCCAAGAAGAAAAGACTCTGGCTTATGAAAAGAGGCTGACAGAAATGGATGCCGTGCTTAATTTGCTCTTGAGGACATCCCAGCCACCATCCATGTCTCAATCCCAGGGCAACTAATCTATTGCACCACCGTCCTACAACATTATTAATCATAGGTCTTTTAATTTCTTTGTGTTCCAATTGTAATTTTCTTATGAATCTTTCGGTCTGTGAGAGACATATATACTTCTTGTGCCACCATTTAAGTATGATATTTATTGTCTACTTTTTGATATTTCGCCAGTTTTTTTGTTCCCCAAATTTCGCAAATAATTCAAATGCTCTCAAATTTTGTCAAATTCAAAAGGTGACGGAAAATGTCACAACGTCACTATTAAATGAAACCACGTGGCACCAATTTGTGGTCCCACTTGTCAGAATTTGTGGGTCCCACCAGTCAGCATTATTGGGACCCATATGTCGGCAACAACCTGGTCCCACTTGTCTGAATTTTGTGGATCCCACCGGTCAGAATATTGTGGGTCCAGCTTGTCATAATATTTTGTCGGTCCCACCAGTCAGCACCATGCCGGTCCCACATGACAGATATCCATGTCAGCGCCGTCGGACCCATGTTGTCAGAAGCCAAATGGGACCCACATGTAAGGCCACGTATGCTTTTTTTGGACCAATCAGAAACTTCCCAAGATTTAGATATTGACGAAAGTTGCAATTTTTCGTGACAAACCTGTCTGTCAACAATGAACCTTTGATGTTGACGAATTTGCAGGTCGTCACCATCAAACATTTGACGTTGACGAAAAAATGCATACCGTCACCCCCGATATTTTATGACGGAGCTTCCTTGACGAACCCCATGACGATCAAATTTTGTCACCGCGAAGTAATCCTTGACGAAAATTGGCCTTAATATGACGAAAGTGATTTGTCAAAAAAATTGTTTTCCTTTGTAGTGTACATCTACAGAGCAGGGAATGTAAACCAAAAATAGAAGTTACGATGGCAAAAGCTAAAGAGGAGGGAATGTGAACCAACATGTGCCAAGTGCAATTACTTCATTTTGGCCGTGAACTAAATAATACTCCTGAACTTATAGTGAAGGGGATGCAAATCAAGATGTTTCGGGATATAAACTTGTAATGAGCAACACATGGAGGATAGTTAATGCTGGAGCTTAGGATGGACCAGATACAGAATATAGTGGGATCACCTGTGAACTTGTATAAGAGGGAATGCAAACCAATATGTTCAGCTTTCCATATGTGAGCGTCATGCCAAGTCAGAGAAACAAGTCAATAATGCAGCTTTTGAAGAACAAGATGGCACGCAAAATTATTATCTAGTAGTATGACAAGTTTATTTGTACTACAGGCTAGATAGCAGAGTGATAGCATGCCAAACTAAGTCCTTACTTTGTTAGCTTACAATGAACTAGATACAAAACAATGGCATCACCTGTAGTACAGGGAATGCAAGCCAACATGTTCATGGAGTAAAAAATTGGCACAAACAACATAGTAGCAGGCCATAATTTTTGTAACAACGACTGAGCAAGATAAAGTTATGATGGCTAGATCTACAGAGCAGGGAATGTAAACCAAATATAGAAGTTACGATGCCAAAAGCTATAGAGCAGGGAATGCGAACCAACATGTGCAATTACTTAAAATTGGCCATGAACTAAATAATAGCAGGATGTTACTATAATACCTACAGTATAATTTTTGTAACAACGACTGAGCAAGATAGAAGTTATGATGGCTACATCTACAGAGCAGGGAATGCAAACCAAAATGTTCAATCGCTTAAAGTTAGCAATGAAGTAGAAAATAGCAACGTGTTACGGTCATAGCTAGGAATGAACTAAAAGAGCTTCAGACAAACAAGCATCTGAACCCAGAACATGGCGCTAAAACAAGGGACTTACATTAGGAGAAGCACTCTGTGGGAGTCACAGCAGATCTTCCTGGGGTTGATAGATCCGGTGATGAAGTACGCTACATGTGCTACTTGGGGTTGGAGAGACGGCCATTACACTTCATGGTTACTCATCTCATCTGCAAAAACGTAACGGCGCGTCGTTAGCACAAACAGGTTCCCCCAAGATTAAACAAGAACTTGCAGGCAAGCAATAGAAAAGCGACAGTAGAAGAGTTTAGATCATGCACGGCGCCGGTGAAGCAGATCCGGTTCATGCACAGCGGTGTCGGTGAGCAAGATACGATGCGGTGGACGACGGATCCGGCGAAGCGGCTCCGGTGGGGTGGACGATACCGCAGCTGAAGCGACTGCGGTAGACTGCTGGATGAGCATATGGTTTCGAGGTTCGGCGGGGATGATCCGGTCCGGTTGATGACGGCGTCGATGAAGCGGCTCCGGCAGGCAGGGATGACGAGGATCGCGAGGGCTCGGGTAGGCCAGGGAAGTCCGGCGGGGATGTTCCGGTGCGGTGGTCGTGGAGGTGGGAGAGAGGGACTTGGGAAGTTCCGGTGGGTGGTCTGAGGGAAATGAATTTTTTTGGGAGGGTTTCCGGGCTAGGGAGGTGGTGATCCAAAAAATGACGGGCAGACCCCCCACCAACCGACTTTGCTGTCATCTCCACAGGGGTAGAATGGGAATTTGGAAGCGTACGAAATTTTTGTATTTTGTAGGCGGGAAGTTTTGCCGCTATGAGATTTTGAATTTCGCTAAGGTCCAAGTATAATGATAAAAAATTGTGAGACCGTACTAGTACCTCTGTTCAAGGCCGAGTGCAAAATCAAATCATCATCATCTTGAATATTGGTCACTACCATGGTCATGATCTATCTCTGAAATTAGCGTATCCGCTATATCAAAGTATAATGATAAAAAAATTGTGAGACCGTACTAGTACTTCTATTCTAGGCCGAGTGCAACATCAAATCATCATCACGTTAAAAATTTGTTACCATGATCATGATCTATCTCTGAAATTGGCGCATCCGCTATATCTTTCAAAGTATAATTATACGAGTAATAAAAATTGTGAGACCATACTAGTACTTCTGTTCAAGTTCGAGTGCAACATTAAATCATCATCACGTTGAAAATTTGTTACCATGATCATGATCTACCTCTGAAAATGGGCGCATCCGCTAAAACTTGCAAAGTATAATGATACAAAATTGTGAGACCGTACTAGTACTTATGTTCAAGGTCGAGTGCAACATCAAATCATCATTACATTGAAAAGTGTGTTACCATGATCACGATCTATCTCTGAATTTGGCGCATCCGCTAAATCTCGCAAAGTATAATGATAAAAAAATTGTGAGATTGTACTAGTACTTCTATTCAAGTTCGAGTGCAACATCAAATCATCATCACGTTGAAAATTTGTTACCATGATCATGATCTATCTCTGAATTTGGCGCATCTGCTAAATCTTGCAAAGTATAATGATAAATAAATTGTAAGACAGTAGTAGTACTTCTGTTCAAGGTCGAGTGCAACATCAAATCATCATCACGTTGAAAATTTGTTACCATGATCCTCTGAAAATAGGCGCATCCGCTAAAACTTGCAAAGTATAATGATACAAAATTGTGAGACCGTACTAGTACTTATGTTCAAGGTCTAGTGCAACATCAAATCATCATTACATTGAAAATTGTGTTACCATGATCATGATCTATCTCTGAATTTGGCGCATCCGCTAAATCTCGCAAAGTATAATGATAAAAAAATTGTGAGATTGTACTAGTACTTATGTTCAAGGCCGAGTGCAGGATCAAATCATCATCATGTTGAAATTTGTTACAACGATCATGACATATCTCTAAAATTGGCGCATCCGCTAAATCTTGCACGTGGCGCATCTCGGTGCGGAGCAACAAGCCGGTGCTATCAAGGTTGAGGCGTCGGTAGCGTCATCGGGCTCTCCTCTTTTGATAGATCTTCTACATGGCGTGGCGCACCGCCCACCGAGAAGCAGTCATATGTGAGATCGAGGTGGAGACGTCGCCGGCATCCTCGAGGCGCGACCGCCCTTCTACGAGCCAGAGTCGACTCAAGGTATGAATCCATGCGCTGTCGCGTCCCTTCTGCATATGAAGTGGAATGCCTTAGATTTATTGTTCTTCTCTTACGATTATTTGCCGGACATGTGTGCTCTTTCTCTGAATATATTGCTTGAAAAGCTAACCAAGTTACTTAAATTCACTTCGTTCTTAATCTTGCGTGCTAATTTTGTTATTTTTGCTGACAGTGGTGCGCGCAAGGAAATTTATTTCTGGGTGTGCTGAGCTGTTAGGCCTAAGTCGAAATCCTCAGCTAAACAAGGCCTCAGCTTAACACATAAAAAGGTGTTCAATCTCGCCCACAATGTCCTCTTCTTTCCTCTTCCTTTATTGGAACTTGTTTTGCAGACAAGGAAAGTGGCACGTGTAATGTGAGTAAAACCCTCTTAGCCAAAATCAGCTACGAGCAAGATTTTATGTATTGTAGATTCCCCAATTGACTCTCATCCCCAATGTAGTCTTTTTTATGTCAGTATAGACTTCTTTACTGGATGTATACTATCGTACATGGCATGCATTTGCCTAATGAGGAGCATTGTATTGCCATTCTAGCCAACCTGATCGATCTGTCAAGCTTCATGCACGAGATGCCATGTTTAATTTACTCCCTCGCTCCGATCCATATTTATTGGTGTAAAATGAATGTGAATCGGAGGGAGTACTCTTCTTAGATAGTACTATACCAGTTCAAAAAAAAGTACTGTACTACTACATCACAAATGCATCAAAAGAGTACTACATCACAAGACCACCACGGTTGTACTAGTAGAGTTTAATGCTTAACTTCCAAAGGGAATAAGATTACACATATGAACTTTAAACAGGCGCTGTCCGATGTCTGCTTGTTTGGGAGCACAACATAAATAATACTACCCCCGTCCATACATAAGTGACTAAACTTTGTCTGAAGATGTTTCATCTATATATGTTTTTAGTGTGTAGATACATCCGTATCTTGAAGGAAAAAGGTGAGCCGCTAACTTTTTGAATAGAGTGAGTAATACAATTCGGATAAACAATGGTGTAGTAAAACAAATACTCCTGCCCATCATAAAACAAAACACAGACTGACTCAAATATATGTACAGATCACAAAAAAGGTTTCATCAGAACCCGAACATATACATGCAGAAATGACCGTTTGATCACATAAAACAAAGGTTTCGTGGCATATTTATGCCCCCAAAACAAGCAGACGTAGGACAGCGCCAACGTACTAGCAGCTAGCACTATGGAGCTGCAGTACAAACAAATGGTGCAGCGACATTTCCACCAGAACGAAAACTAAAAGACATCAGACCAAACAAAAGCTGGGCTATCACTTCTTGCCCAAACAAGCCTTGCTCCTTCATATGCGACTTCCTTTTCTCTTATGGATGTTGAACTTTGAATTAGATGGGTTCCTGACAGCGCGTTCTTTTTCGTGTCCTTGATGTTGCACTCTGGATCAGGTCGGTTACTGTCAGGAAATGAACAAATTGATCAGCAAAAGTCATATGTAAATGAATGCAAAGGTTACATATGAATGACTAACCCGGTCTAACTGAGTAGGGATGTAAAGTGCACCAACGTCTAGCAGAATTGTACTTTCTCCACTGCCAGTTGCTCATATCTAATTGGAATACTCCCTCCTTTGCCCGTACAACCAGCTCATTTTTGTCCTCAAATACGCAGAGTAACCTTACTGGATGTTTCCAATTGTATGGAAATGATGTGTCAAGGCCAAAAAAAGTATCCAATTCAAAATTTATATGACATGTCCATGACTCGTGATCGCCTGTTGATGATCTTGTACTGGTCCATGTTTGTAGGGTGAAGTCTCTTATAACAGCAAGGGCAACATCTCCATTATGTCCCTTGAAGATGTGAATGTTAAGCATGAATATATCATGCGTCTCATGAGGGCACTGAATATATTTCAGAGTCTTCTTTGCATGGTCAAGCTCAATGATATATCTAGACTTCGTTGGCCAGTACAAAATACCCCCTATGAGAGTTGCCGGTCTACGGTCAATCTCTGACAGCATCGGAGTTGATCGAGCTAGAAACTCCCATTCTTTTGAATCTGGTGAGTAGATATGAGCCTGTGCATCGTAACGTTTAGTTGTTATCCAAACAACCGAGAACTTGCCACAATGTGTAAACGGTTCAGAGTTGTTTCTCGAACAGAGAATTGAGCCGCTGCTTTCAATTGTGTGATTGCGCCACAATGGTGGTTCTGGTATCGCTGTGAGAACTTGCCTAATTGGATCCCAGACTGATATATACCCTCTGGATACATTAGAATGGAGTAGCACCATACCATCGCGGCATCCCAGGACATAGATTTTGGGACCGTTCACTTGAGACGGGATTGCCAGCATCTTCAAGATGGCCGGGTGAAGATCATGCTCTGTGATGAATCGATTGTCCTCGGAGTTGTTGGTGAAAAACCCTAGCAACGGGTTTCCTCCGTTGTGTGACACAGTTAGCTTTCTGAAATAATTGCTTCCCATACATTGCCTCCATGCTTTCTTGGTGCCTGATGCAGCTAGTAAGCAGGTTGGATGGGGAGGAAGCCTGACAAGAATCTGAGAGACTACATCTCCAGGCAGATCGTTGATTGTTGTGGGTGTCCTTCGACTGAAGCTGGTAGGATTATGCAAATCGCACGATGCATCGTCAAAATTATGTAAACAGCACACTGCATCATCTATTTTTTAAAACAAAATGCAACATCTAATTTGACTAAGCAGCAAAATGCATCATCTAATTCATCATCAAAGTTTCCTAAACTGCACGGTGCATCAGCAAAATCAAAATAGTGTAAACAGCACAATGCATCAGCAAAATCAAAATAATGTAAACAGGACAATGCATCAGCAAAATCAAAATAATGTGAACAGCACAATGCATCAGCAAAATCAAAATATTGTAAACAGGACAATGCAATTGTAATCCTGTTGCATAATCAATGAAGCCCTTAATTTGCAAAAAAAAAAAACACCACAAAAATAGGACGCACCAACGGAAGGCAATCTCGCATATACAGTAATAATTGCTAACGTGTCAACACGATTGGAGGAAAAAGAGACCTCTACAGGACCCAAAACGCTGTGGTAACATCAGATGGGGTTAGCTTTGATATAGGTAATAAAATGTAAACAGCACAATACATCATCTAAGTTGACAGCAAAATTCTTCATCGAAATTTCCCACACTGTTCAAGGAATCAGAAAAATTACCTAAAAGGCTAAAAGAGCAAAATGCATCATCAGAGTAAAATATATGTAAACAGTACAATGCATCATCCAACTTTTGGCTAAACAGCAGAGAGCATTAGCTAGGTTGACAGAAAAACAAAAACAAAAAAAACCATGAAAAATTCCTGAAGAGGTGAGTGCATCAGAAAAATTACTACCTAAAAAGCATAATGAATCACCCAAATTACAAAAGAAGCAGAATGCATCATCAAAAATACAAAAACATCTCAATGCATCATCACGTCTGGTTTGGGCAAAAAACCCAATCCACCAGATCTAACCTCATTGCAGTTGGGGAAGGTAGAACTTACAAAGGGGTTGACGAGTCACGATCATATGCAACAAGCGCCGCCTTAGATGAAGTCACCATCCAAGCTCTCGACGCGTTCAAAGCAGCCAGCTTCGAAGCCTCCGACGGTTCTCCCGGCTGCGCCGCCAAAACTCTCGAAGCACGCGCCAAGACTTTCCAACAAAATGCAGCTTCGATACGAGCATTTGCCAGCGCCACAGCGCCCGGGCCCGTCCTAGCCACCGCCTTCGCCTTTGCCTCCGCATCCGCTTTACATGTCTCCGCCGATGCATGCAGAGCATCCGTCTCCGCTTTCCATGTATCCGCCGACGCAGTGTAGGCATCGAGCGACGCCGTTTTCATTTCCTAGAAAACCCAGTAAGTTACTCACATTGCAATCCCCAAATTAAGGTTATATCGAACACAATGACCGATGAACCTCTGTACTCGCCGGAGGTTGGAGATGTACATACCTGCGAAGATCGGTCCGGTGGTGCTTGACGGTGGTGCGTCGGGGACGGGGGAGAACTCGGCGGGGAGAATGGTGGCGCGGCCCAAGACGGCGGCGCGGAGAGGGGCGACGGTGCGGTCATCGAACCTCGGCAGACAGTATTTTGTATATATATATGAGAAGAAGAATAAAGTCTGGTCGAATGAGGCAGCGCGACCGGCAGAGTACAACCGAAGGCTACTAGTGCTACCTTGGAGTATTGTAGTAATATAACATAATAAAAATAATGGCCTTGTTTAAACCACTCTTGTCAGTGTGGCATCGCGTCCAAATTTAATGCATTCTGTGGAAATCGGAATAATGCTGTAAAAACTCTCATACTAGTGTGGTATATATAGCATGCACCGACACTTTTCAACAAAATGTCGTCTCCATTTCATAGGAGACTGCTTGCACACTGGGATACGATGCTGACATGACGAAGGGCGCAGAAGTATTTTGGAGTATTTCATTCGAGCAGATCGGGGCGACGGTGCGTCTTTGGAGGGAATACCGTGTGGTGTGTCTTTGGAGGGAATACCGTACGTACTTAGGAGTATTTCATTCGAGCAGACTGCTTGCACACTGGGATACGATGCTGACATGACGAAGGGCGCAGAAGTTTGCGAAAATGGTTGTACTACCATCCGACCATTAGTATAATCGAGCAGCCTAGTATAATCATTGCGCGATAGCTTACACGAGAAGGAAAAGAGCCGAACAGCTGTGGATAATAAAAGCATTTGGCTCTTCGAGGATCCTTCTTCTACTGCCTTCTCAAAGGAGTACTACTATTGTAATCTTTTTTTGTTTTTCTGGGACCTTCGGGTCCCTTCCCCGTTGAAAAGTGAAGTGTTTCGAATACATTCATATGCCTATGTTTCTATTTTTACAAGCAAATAAATAACAAAGGATGACTCAATGCACAAGTTGATCTCATTTTGAAATTTTTTAAAACTTCTTCTATTGTATTCAAATTTGATTAGAAGGAGTCGATCGATTGTACATGCCAATCGTATAGCTTGGTGGGTGGATTGGCATTTGAAGTTTGGTCATTGTGTTCTTGTTTGTTACCACCCTCGCAAGGCACGTCCAAGTATTTCCTGTCAGAATTTATGGCATGTATGTAGTTAAATAACCTACATTATTTCAATTATGAGTTTAATTACTAGGCAAAAGCTTAAAAATCCATATATAGTTCCAGATTAAGATGAACAAATCCTTGAACCTATATCTACAAAATTGATGGCACTAACACATCCTACCAAGCGGAAAGCATGTCTACCCTACTGCTTCCAAAAGGTGGAATTATGACAATAATGTGCAACTGTTAAAATTTGGTAGCCCTCCTTCACAATTAACACACATCTAGCCATTTTTGTACAGTAATAAAAAAGGGAAATCATTCTTTCATGCATGCATATAATTGTTAGAATCTCTTGTTTGTGAAGTTGCTTAAAATACGATCTCTTCCTAACTTGAGGTCATATGATAACTAAAAAGTTTTGTATGGCGGGATTTTGCATCAAAGTACATGCGCACAATACTCACTTGTGGGCAGAAAGCCAAACAAACTCATATTACTAGGTTTGTATTAATTTGTTCAAGAAATTTCACCATCACACATGATTTTGTGCTTGCGTTAATTTTACTTTAAAAACTTCTTCCAAATTCAAATTTTCTTCAAACATGCCAACGGTACATGTCTACCAATTAATAATTAAGGGTACACCACACGTACTGCCTCGTAGGGTACATAAAAAATTATACTATATTTTATGGCATGTACTAATTTCACATAATCTACAACTCAACGTTGAGTTTAATGATCAGCCCAGAACTAGAAAACAAATATACATATAGTTGCAAATTAACCTAGAAAAGCTCTAGTATCCTTTAAAACCCTAGAAAATGGACATGCATGCATGCATCCTACTCATAATAATTAATTAAGGTCTCGATCTCTATACTGCTCACGAAGTTTGGAATTCTGGCAAATATGCAACTTGTTTCATTAATTTACCATGGCGAGATAGATGCATGCACATCGATCACTTAAAAAATATAAAGTTTGTAAAGGATTTGGCATCCATATATGCTCACCGGATATATAGATAAGGCCAAGCAAACACATCGAATATTTCTGAAGAAATGTTTTTGCTAGAACCTTCAAATTTTTAGATTTACATCACACACAAAGAACACACCTTTAATTTCGCCAGGTTTGTGCACTAATAAAGTACTCCTACAGTACTAGAAATTGGATTGTTCTACTCCGGAGTGATATGCTCACCGGAGTATTTTTGGATCTTAGCTGGAGCGGCGTTTGGCGGTTGCACGAAGCCGTGCTGGATGTTAAGCCTGTCGAGGCACGCCTGGTGGAAAGCGTGCGCCACCTTAGCCTCATCGGCGCGCCGCTGCAATGCTGCGTCCCTGGGATTTGCAGCCGCCGCATTCTTAGCCTGCACGAAAGCTTGCAGAGCATCCCGGCATCTATAGAGTGCCGGGAACATCACGTTATATACGAGCTCCTTGGCGGTGTTGCTCCTGCAAAGGGCGTCGCCGTGATGCGCTTCGAAAGAACGGCCTGGCTCCACGGCCGGCACCGCCTGAAGTGCGGTCGGATTAGGCGGCTGGCCACGGGAGCTCCCTGCCTCCGCATCGTTCGCGCCGGCCGGGAAGGGGATCTCACCTGCTGGCAAAGAAAACCATGCGGCATGCGCGGGCGGAAAAGCCGGCCAGGGCCGAGCGGGCGTCGCATGCGGGGTTGCGTGGGAGATCCCTGCCTCTGCATCCATCGGCCCGCACGGGAAGCGGCTGGCGAGGGGCTCCACGGCCAGCGCCGCCGCCGCGGGCTGAACAACCGGCCAGTGCAGAGCGGGCGGGTTATGCCTTGGTGCGCGATGGACGAAGCGAAGGCGGCGCTGATGCTCCGCTTCCTCGTCGGTGGTAGGACTACGCGCGCGGCGACCAGAGCCAAGTCGGAAGGCCATAGATATGTCGATTGGTCACTTAAGCTGGAGAGAGGTTCTCTTACCATTTCGGAGAAGCGGAGTAAGAGGAAGTTGTTGCTTATACGGGTTCACTGCCACGTTGGGTTAAGAGGGGCAAAGTTGGTCAATGCCTAGGAAGTTGGAATCGTTTTGGCCCCAATTTTTTAATTACCTTGCGGTTCATCTCTCGGTCTCTCCCACCTCTTCACTATCCCTCCCCTTGCCTCCTTTCATGCTTCATCGTAGTGCATCTTGTTTTTCTAGCACCTTCACAAAAATCATACACATTTGGCCGATTCTGTCATTGTGTGCACTAATAAAGTAAAAAATCCATTATATGTGAATAAACGTTTAATACACTAGCTCGCAAAGATGTTTCTCAAGGCGATATGCACAATGCCTGCCAAAAATGGGTCATGATAACTAAATTTCGTGTTAATTTTTGCATGACATGTACTCACTTGTGTATGAAGCCAAGCAAACTCATAATCTATACCAAAAAAATGTGAAAGAGTTCTTTTTAGTATCCTTCATACATGGGGTTCCTATTTTTACTTTCTATTTTTACTAGTTACAAGTACTCATGCATGAAAACTTTTGAAAATATGTGCATTTTGGGCTGTGTGGAGACATGGTACAATAATATATTCAAGTTGATATACAAAGTCTAGACATATTCAAACTAGACAAATAATGTATCTAACCCCCTAACCCTAAACTCTGTCTTATGAAGTCAAGCATGCATGAAGAGAATTGGTTTTGGGTTTCAAACATGGAAATTTCAAAATCATCCCAAAAGCTTCATTTTAGAGCGACTAAGAAGGATCCAGGCTTACCTTTCCATTTTCATGTTTTAAACTTGTTTAAATCTTGGTCAAATCAGATTCAAATGGGCATAAAATAAAAAAATGAAAAAATGAAAAACCAAAGCGCACATAGTCTTCTTATATGTCATATAGTAAGCATTAAAGTTGGTAAACAAGGTCTAGACATATTCAAACTAGACAAATCATGTATCTACCCCCTAACCCCTAAACTCTATCTTATGACGAAGTCAAGCATGAAGATTAAGTGGTTTTGGGTTTCAAACATGGAAATTTGAAAACCTCCCAAAAACTTCATTTTAGGGTGACTAAGAAGGATACAGGCTTCCCTTTTCATTTTCATGTTCTATACTTGTTTAAATCTTGGTCAAACCTAGGATTTGACCAAGATTCAAATGTGCATCAAAATCCAAAAAAATCAGAAAAATGAAAAACCAAAGCACATAGTTTTCTTATGTCATATAGTAAGCATTAAAGTTGATAAACAAGGGTCTAGACATATTCAAACAAGAAAAATCATGTATCTACCCCCTAACCCTAAACTTTGTCTTATGTAGTCAAGCATGAAGAGAAGTGGTTTTGGGTTTCAAATATGGAAATTTCAAAAACCTATCAAAAGCTTCATTTTAGAGTGACTAAGAAGGATCCATGCTTGCCTTTTCATTTTCATATTTGAAACTTGTTTAAATCATTGTCAAACCTAGGATTTGACCAAGATTTAAATGGGCATAAAATTAAAAAATCGGAAAAATGAAAAACAAAAGCACATAGTCTTCTTATGTCACATATATATATAGTAAGCATTCAAAAGTTGATAAACAAGGTCTAGCTAGACATATTCAAATAAGACAAATCATGTATCTACCCCTCTAACCCTAAACTCTGTCTTATGAAGTCAAGCATGAAGAGAAGTGGTTTTAGGTTTCAAACATGGAAATTTCAAAAACCTCCCAAAAACTTCATTTTAGAGTGACTAAGAAGGATACATGTTTCCCTTTTCATTTTCATGTTTTAAACTTGTTTAAATCTTGGTCAAACCTAGGATTTGACCAAGATACAAATAGGCACAAAAAATGAAAAACAAAAAGCACATAGTGTTCTTATGTCATATCGTAAGCATTCAAGTTGATAAACAAGGTCTAGATATATCCAAACCAGACAAATCATGTATATATGTACCCCGTGTCGATCTTATGAAGTCTAGCATGAAGAAAAGTCGTTTTGGGGTTTCAAACATGGAAATTTCAAGAACATCCCAAAAGCTTCATTTTAGAGCGACTAAGAAGGATCGAGGCTTACCTTTCCATTTTCATGATTTAAACTTGTTTAAATCTTGGTCAAATCTTGCTCAAGCATGAAGATAAGTGGTTTTGGGTTTCAAACATGGAAATTTCAAAAACCTCCCAAAAACTTCATTTTAGGGTGACTAAGAAGGATACCTTTTCATTTTCATGTTCTATATATACTTGTTTAAATCTTGGTCAAACCTAGGATTTGACCAAGATTCAAATGTGCATCAAAATTCAAAAAAATCAGAAAAATGAAAAACCAAAGCACATAGTCTTCTTATGTCATATAGTAAGCATTAAAGTTGATAAACATGGTCTAGACATATTCAAACCATACAAATCATGTATCTACCCTAACCCCTAAACTATGTCTTATGAAGTCAAGCATGAAGAGAAGTGGTTTTGGGTTTCAAACATGAAAATTTCAAAAACCGCCCAAAAACTTCATTTTAGAGTGACTAAGAAGGATACATGCTTCCCTTTTCATTTTCATGTTTTAAACTTGTTTAAATCTTGGTCAAACCTAGGATTTGATAAACATGGTCTAGACATATTCAAACCAGACAAATCATGTATCTACCCCTATCGACCCTAAACTTCGTCTTATGAAGTCAAGCATGCATGAAGAGAAGTGGTTTTGGGTTTCAAACATGGAAATTTCAAAAACCTCCCAAAATTAAAGCTTCATTTTAGAGTGACTAGTTAAGAAGGATCCAGGCTTACCTTTTCATTTTCATGTTTTAAACTTGTTTAAATCTTGTTCAAACCTAGGATTTGACCAATATTCAAATGGGCATAAAATAAAAAATAAATAAAATAAAAAACCAAAGCACATAGTCTTCTTATGTCATATAGTAAGCATTCAAGTTCATGAACAAGGTCTAGACATATTCAAACCAGACAAATCATGTACCCCCTAACCCTAAACTTTGTCTTAATTATATATGAAGTCAAGCATGAAGCAGAGAAGTGTGGTTTTGGGTTTCAAACATGGAAATTTCAAAAACCTCCCAAAAAGCTTCATTTTAATTAGACTGGCTGGTTAATTAAGAAGGATCCATGATTAATTACCTTTTCATTGTCATGTTTTAAACTTGTTTAAATCTTGGTCGAACCTAGGATTTGACCAAGATTCAAATGGGCATAAAAATTCAGAAAAAATCGAAAGAATGAAAAACCAAAGCACATAGCCTTCTTATGTCATATAGTAAGCATTCAAATTGATAAACATGGTCTAGACATATTCAAACCAGAAAAATCATGTATCTACCCCTAACCCTAAACTCTGTCTTGTGAAGTCAATCTCTAGGATTTGACCAAGATTCAAATGGGCATAAAATAAAAAAACAGAAAAATGAAAAACCAAAGCGCACATAGTCTTCTTATATGTCATATAGTAAGCATTAAAGTTGATAAACAAGGTCTAGACATATTCAAACTAGCTAGACAAATCATGTATCTACCCCCTAACCCCTAAACTCTGTCTTATGACGAAGTCAAGCATGAAGATAAGTGGTTTTGGGTTTCAAACATGGAAATTTCAAAAACCTCCCAAAAACTTCATTTTAGGGTGACTAAGAAGGATACAGGCTTCCATTTTCATTTTCATGATCTATACTTGTTTAAATCTTGGTCAAACCTAGGATTTGACCAAGATTCAAATGTGCATCAAATTCCAATAAAAAATCAGAAAAACGAAAAACCAAAGCACATAGTTTTCTTATGTCACATACATATATATAGTAAGCATTCAAAAGTTGATAAACAAGGTCTAGCTAGACATATTCAAATAAGACAAATCATGTATCTACCCCTCTAAAACCATAAATAACTCTGTCTTATGAAGTCAAGCATGAAGAGAAGTGGTTTTTGGTTTCAAACATGGAAATTTCAAAAACCTCCCAAAATTAAAGCTTCGTTTTAGATTGACTAGTTAAGAAGGATCCAGGCTTACCTTTTCATTTTCATGTTTTAAACTTGTTTAAATCTTGGTCAAACCTAGGATTTGACCAATATTCAAATGGGCATAAAATAAAAAAATAGATAAAATAAAAAACCAAAGCACATATTCTTCTTATGTCATATAGTAAGCATTCAAAAGTTCATAAACAAGGTCTAGACATATTCAAACCAGACAAATCATGTACCCCTAACCCTAAACTTTGTCTTAATTATATATGAAGTCAAGCATGAAGCAGAGAAGTGTGGTTTTGGGTTTCAAACATGGAAATTTCAAAAACCTCCCAAAAAGCTTCATTTTAATTAGACTGACTGGTTAATTAAGAAGGATCCATGATTAATTACCTTTTCATTGTCATGTTTTAAACTTGTTTAAATCTTGGTCGAACCTAGGATTTGACCAAGATTCAAATGGGCATAACAATTCAGAAAAAAATCGAAAGAATGAAAAACAAAAGCACATAGCCTTCTTATGTCATATAGTAAGCATTCAAATTGATAAACATGGTCTAGACATATTCAAACCAGAAAAATCATGTATCTACCCCTAACCCTAAACTCTGTCTTATGAAGTCAAGCATGAACAGAAGTACGGTGGTTTTGGGTTTCAAACATGGTAAATTCAAGAACCTCCCAAAAGCTTCATTTTAGAGTTACTAAGAGAAAGATCCAGACTTAATTACCTTATCATTTTCACATGTTAAACTTGTTTAAATCTTGCTCAACAAACCTAGGATTTTACCAAGATTCTCAAATGGGCATAAAAATCAAAAAATGAAATACCAATGCACATAGTCCTCTTAAGTCATAAAGTAAGCATTCAAGTTGATAAACAAGGTCTAGACATATTCAAACAAGACAAATCATGTATCTACCCCTATCGACCCTAAACTTCGTCTTATGAAGTCAAGCATGAAGAGAAGTGGTTTTGGGTTTCAAACATGGAAATTTCAAAAACCTCCCAAAATTCAGCTTCATTTTAGAGCGACTAAGAAGGATCGATGCTTACCTTTTCATTTCCATGTTTTAAACTTATTTAAATCTTGGTCAAACCTAGCTAGGATTTGACCAAGATTCAAATGGGCATAAAAATTCAGACAAAAAATCTAAAGAATGAAAAACCAAAGCACATAGCCTTCTTAATTATGTCATATAGTAAACACTCAAGTTGATAAACAAGCTAGGTCTAGACATATTCAAACCAGAAAAATCATGTGTATATCTACCCCTAACCCTAAACTCTGTCTTATGAAGTCAATCATGAAGAGAATTGGTTTTGGGTTTCAAACATGGAAATTTCAAGTACGTCCCAAAAGCTTCATATATTTTAGAGTGACTAATTAAGAAGGATCTTGGCTTACGTTTTCATTTTCATGCTTGAAACTTGTTTAAATCTTGGTTGAACCTAGGATTTGACCAGAATCAAATGTGCATAAAATTCTTAAAAAAATAGAAAAATGAAAAACAAAAGCACATGGTCTTCTTATGTCATATAGTAAGCATTCAAGTTGATAAACAAGGTTTAGACATATTCAAACCAGACAAATCATGTATCTACCCCCTAACCCTAAACTCGGTCTTATGAAGTCTAGCATGAGGAGAAGTCGTTTTGGGTTTCAAACGTTTAAGCCAAAAGCCCCATTTCAAATATTTCAAACTTATTCAAATTTGAAAGACACACAAGTTATAGCACACATAGTGCATACATTCTCACACATACTGCACTAGATGCTAACCCGGCCTATAGTTTGAGGCCATTGGATGAGGTCGAAAAAATCTTGGATTAGAAATGGGGTTGTTCGAACCCCGTAGTTGGATTTTTTGAACCTTGATCTGTAGTACTGGGCAAAACCCTAGTTTAACCTATTTAATTATAGATTCGTAGGTCGATTTTTCTACCTTTTTATTATTACTATGCAACACATGTGTGTTTGCCCGTCGAGTGAAACTCGGAGGAAGAGGGATCACTCGGAAGGAGAGAAGAAGGGAGAGAATTATGGTGTCTCCCCTTTTTCGGGTGATGATGTTGACTTTTGTGCAGGGTTTGTCAGTGAGCAGGAGGTGCGAGCGAGCGAGCGAGCGAGCGAGTCGAGCGAGGCCGAGAATGAGAGAGGTTTGTTTTTTTTTTTTTGAGAGGAAGGATCCAGAAGGACCCACATACTTCCAATACGCATCCTGATGCGTCTTCTCTTGACAAAGAAAATGTCTGGGAGTTTGCGTACCTATTGCACGTGACTTGTGCTCACTGAAGTGTGGGACCTCACGCATGGGCACCACACGTAAGTGACAGACCTGTTGGTGTAAAAACTCAGTTGATTATTATAGTGCATTAGAACAAAGTTTCCTATGGATTCAAGGGTAGGAAATCCAAGTTAACTCATTTACATGACATTATTTTTTCCATGAAGCAAAGTTAACGCACCTATCAATTGGTACATTTTGGAGTGACTAAGAAGGATCCAGGGAAGCTTTTCAACTTGTGCTCTGGTAGCAGAGGTTTGTAGAGGAGCAGCAAGTTTCCTTAAGTGGATTACCCAAGGTTTATCGAACTCAGGGAGGAAGAGGTCAAAGATATCCCTCTCAAGCAACCCTGTAATCACAAAGCAAGAAGTCTCTTGTGTCCCCAACACACCAAATACACTTGTCAGGTGTATAGGTGCACTAGTTCGGCGAAGAGATAGTGAAATACAAGTAATATGGATGTATATGAGTGGTAATAGCAATCTGAATAAAATATGGCAGCGAGTAAACATGCAATAAAACAGTAAACAAACGGAGATTCGATGCTTGGAAGCAAGGCCTAGGGATCCTGCTTTCACTAGTGGACACTCTCAACAATGATCACATAATAGGACTACTCTACACTCTTTTGTTGGATGATGAACGCATTGCGTAGGATTACACGAACCCTCAATGCCGGAGTTAACAAGCTCCACAATGCAATGTTCATATTTAAATAACCTTAGAGTGCAAGATAGATCAACATAATTACACCAAGAACTAACATAGCATGCACACTGTCACCATCATGCATATGTAGGAGGAATAATACACATCAATACCATCATAGCAATAATTAACTTCATAATCTACAAGAGATCATAATCATAGCCTATGCCAAGTACTCACACGGTGCACACACTATCACCATTACACACATGGAGGAGGAATAGAGTACTTTAATAACATCACTAGAGTAGCACATAGACGATATTCAACTAGATCACATAAAGAGAGAGATGAACCACATAGCTACAGCGGAGCCCTCAGCCCCGGGGGTGAATTACTCCCTCCTCATCATGGAGGCAGCGATGGCGGTGAAGATGGCGGTGGAGACGGCGGTGGAGACGGCTCCGGGGGCAATTCCCCGTCCGGCAGGGTGCCGGAACAGAGACTTCTGTCCCCCGAATCTTGATTTCGCGATGGCGGCGGCTCTGGAAGGTTTTCTCCGTATCGTGGGTCTCCTCGCGTTTTAGGTCGGGGACCTTTAAATAGGCGAAGAGGCGGAGTCGGAGGGGCGAAGGGGCGACGACACCATAGGTGGCGCGGGCCCAGCCTGGCCGCGCCACCTATCATCTGGGCCCACAGGCCCTACGGCGGCTCTCGGGTGTTCTGGATGCTTCCGGGCAAAATAGAACCTGGGCGTTGATTTCGTCCAATTCCGAGAATATTTCGTTACTAGGATTTCTGAAACCAAAAACAGAAAAAAGAACTGGTTTCGGCATCTCGTCAATAGGTTAGTTCCGGAAAACGCATAATAATGACATATAATGTGTATAAAACATGTAGATATCATCAATAAAGTGGCATGGAACATAAGAAATTATCGATACGTTGGAGACGTATCAGCATCCCCAAGCTTAGTTCTGCTCGTCCCGAGCAGGTAAAACGATAACAAAGATAATTTCTTAAGTGACATGCCATCATAACCTTGATCATACTATTGTAAGCATATGAGATAAATGCAGCAATTCGAAGCAATGATGAAGATAATGAGTAAACAAATGAATCATATAACAAAGACTTTTCATGAATAATACTTTCAAGACAAGCATCAATAAGTCTTGCATAAGAGTTAACTCATAAGCAATAAATTCTTAGTAGAAAGCTTTGAAACAACACAAAGGAAGATATAAGTTTCAGCGGTTGCTTTCAACTTTAACATGTATATCTCGTGGATAATTGTCAACACAAAGTAATATAACAAGTGCAATAGGTAAACATGTAAGAATCAATGCACACAATTTACACAAGTGTTTGCTTCTAAGATAGAAAGAATAGGTAAACTGACTCAACAATAAGGTAAAAGAATGGTCCTTCAAAGAGGAAAGCATCGATTGCTATATTTGTGCTAGAGCTTTGATTTTGAAAACATATAGAGAGCATAAAAGTAAAGTTTTGAGAGGTGTTTGTTGTTGTCAACGAATGGTAGCGGGTACTCTAACCCCCTTGCCAGGCAAACCTTCAAAGAGCGGCTCCCATTTTATTTTGTTTTTGGGTGGCACTCCTTCCAACCTTTCTTTCACAAACCATGGCTAACCGAATCCTCGGGTGCCTGCCAACAATCTCATACCATGAAGGAGTGCCTTTTTATTTTAGTTTTATTATGATGACACTCCTCCCCACCTTTGCTTTCTCAAGCCATGGCTAACCGAATCCTTCGGGTGCCGTCCAACAATCACATACCATGGAGGAGTGTCTATTTTTGTTAATTAATTTGGGACTGGGAATCCCATTGCCAGCTCTTTTTGCAAAATTATTGGATAAGCGGATGAAGCCACTAGTCCATTGGTGAAAGTTGCCCAACAAGATTGAAAGATAAACACCACATACTTCCTCATGAGCTATAAAACATTGACACAAATAAGAGGTAATAACTTTTGAATTGTTTAAAGGTAGCACTCAAGCAATTTACTTTGGAATGGCGGAGAAATACCATGTAGTAGGTAGGTATGGTGGACACAAATGGCATGAATATTGGCTCAAGTATTTGGATGCATGAGAAGTATTCCCTCTCGATACAAGGTTTAGGCTAGCAAGGTTATTTGAAGCAAACTCAAGTATGAAATGGTGCAGCAAGACTCACATATAAACATATTGTAAGCATTATAAGACTTTACATCGTCTCCTTGTTGTTCAAACACCTCAACCAGAAAATATCTAGACTTAGAGAGACCAATCATGCAAACCAAATTTTAACAAGCTCTATGTAATTATTCATTAATGGGTACAAGGTACATGATGCAAGAGCTTAAACAAGATCTATATGAGCACAACAATTGCCAAGTTTCACATTATTCAAGACATTATACCAATTACTACATGTAGCATTTCCCGTTTCCAACCATATAACAATTAACGAAGCAGTTTCAACCTTCGCCATGAAAATTAAAAGCTAAGAACACATGTGTTCATACGAACCAGCGGAGCGTGTCTCTCTCCCACACAAGGATGAACTTATTCAGAGAACTAAGATAACAAAACAAAAATAAAAGCACACAGACGCTCCAAGTAAAATACATAAGATGTGACCGAATAAAAATATAGTTTCAAGAGAAGGAACCTGATACTTTGTCGATGAAGAAGGGGATGCCTTGGGCATCCCCAAGCTTAGATGCTTGAGTCTTCTTGAAATATGCAGGGATGAACCACGGGGGCATCCCCAAGCTTAGAGCTTTCACTCCTCTTGATCATAGTATATCATTCTCCTCTCTTGACCCTTGAAAACTTCCTTCACACCAAACTTCAAGCAAACTCATTAGAGGGTTAGTGCATAATCAAAAATTCACATGTTCAGAGGTGACACAATCATTCTTAACACTTCTGGACATTGCACAAAGCTTCTGAAAGTTAATGGAACAAAGAAACTCATTCAACTTAACAAAAGCGGCAATGCGAAATAAAAGGCAGAATCTGTCAAAAACAGAACAGTCCGTAAAGACGAATTTTAAGATGGCACCAGACTTGCTCAAATGGAAAACTCAAAACTAATGAAAGTTGCGTACATATCTGAGGATCACGCTCGTAAATTGGCAGATTTTTTCGAATTTTCTACAGAGAACTGTGCCCAGATTCGTGACAGACAGCAATGCTGTTTCTGCGCAGCGATCCTAAATATAACATCAACTTTGACATAGAAACTTTACTTGGCACAAAAACATGATAAGGAGAGGTTGCTACAGTAGTAAACAACTTCCAAGACACAAATATAAAACAAAGTACTGTAGCAAAATAACACATGGGTTATCTCCCAAGAAGTTCTTTCTTTATAGCCATTAAGATGGGCTCAGCAATTTTGGTGATGCACCCGCAAGAAATAGTATTTGAAGCAAAAGAGAGCTTCAAGAGGCAATTCAAAACACATTTGAGCCTAACATGCTTCCTATGCAAAAGAATCTTATACACAAATGAATTCATGAAGAGCAAAGTGGCAAGCATAAGAGGATAAAACACGAGTAACTTAAAGATTCTCAACATAAAGAGGGGAAACTTAATATTATTAAGATGCATATAACCATATTTCCCTCTCTCATAATAACTTTCAGTAGCATCATTGATGAAATCCACAATATACCCGTCACTTAAAACATTCTTATCATGGTTCATATGCATAGAAGTATCATTAATTTTGGCATAAGAAGAGTTATTCTCATTAATAGTAATTGGAGCAAGATTATTATCAAGAATTTGAACATGGTAAACAAGTTGCATATTAAAAGAATTGTTTTTGGCAAGCCCATCATAACTATGACAAGTTTCATAAGGATAATTG
Source organism: Lolium multiflorum (assembly GCA_030979885.1). NCBI lineage: Eukaryota > Viridiplantae > Streptophyta > Magnoliopsida > Poales > Poaceae > Lolium > Lolium multiflorum. The sequence continues at coordinate 226,959,056 of CM061748.1, read as the reverse complement.
TAGCATGTGTCATATACATCTCTATAGCAATTATCTAAACCTGAATATGTAATATCATCATTTTCACTAAAAGTAGAAGTCTCAAATATAGGATCTTCAAGCACAACATCCCCAAGCTTAGGGCTTTCAATATCATCGTTTAAGGGGACATGAATAATGCTATCATCATTACTTTCATAATCAGTACCAAAGAGATTTCCAATATCAAAGGTAGTGTGCTCATTCAAATCATGATCGCTAATGTATGTAAAGGGCATAGGAAGATCATCGTATTCAGATTCATTATCACAATAATCATTAGGAGCAACATACTTACGGTTACCTAGCGTTATCTCATTCACGCGGGGATACGCCGTTACCTCTTTCTTTTTATTCTCCTTCTTCTTCTTCTTCTTCGTTCCCTTCTTCTTCTTCTCTTCCTTCTCCTCATTCCCTTCTTTAGGAGGAAGAGGCTTGAAGGGTGGCTTGTCCGCATAACCTGATTTACTTTTAGAAACAATAGAAGAAACTTGGGAGGATCCCTCCTTTTCATTAATTAGTTGAAAACACACAGCGGTCCTATCATATTTTGGCAAGGTGTCATCTTCTAAAATATTTTGTATGTAAGTATTTGTATGGCAATTATTAATGCAATAAGAAAGACACCCATGCAGGACATCATCAATATCAAGATCGTTAATATTTAACAAAGAAATTTTTCTTGATAACTCTTCACACTTCAAAAATAAGGTAAGTTCATCATGCTGATTAGGAATAATTTCATCATCACAATACAAATTTGCAGCACTCATGGGGTTTGAATTATCATTGGAGGAACATTGAAAATTAAAATGACCAACTCTATGGCAAAGTTCACAAATAAAAGGATAGAGGGCACACACTTTTTCTCCAAGATCATCTAGAGCTCTAGACCACTTTCTAGTTTTTTCATTTCTGTGATGGATACAATATTCATCTTCTATTTGATTAATTCCACAAGGTCTATGTATTCCACAAAAATTAACATGCTTATAGGAAATAGCATTCTTAGGAGTTTGAGCATGCTTATTGCAATCATTAACAACAATGTCATTCTTCATGCAAGCCTCTTTAAAAGGTTCATGATACTTATCAAAATTCTTTTTAGGCAATTCTAAATGAGAAGCAAAGGCTTTATAAAGATTTGCAGCAACTTGAGAGTCAAGACCATAAGTAGCACTCATATTTCGAAATTTACCACTATCCATGAAAGTTTCAATGCATTCATAATCATAATTTATACCTGACTCTTTACCTTTGTCGTTCTCCCAATCTTCAGCGTTCTCCTTAATCCGATCAAGAAGGTCCCTTTTAAACTCTTCTTTATTGCTCGTGAATGATCCAGAACAAGTAGTATCCAGCAAGGTCTTATCTTGAAAAGAAAGTCTTGCATAGAAATTATCAATGATGATATTACCTGGAAGCTCATGATTGGGGCATTTGAGCATTAAAGTCTTCAATCTCTCCCATGCTTGGGCAATACTCTCTCCATCATGAGGCCAAAAATTATATATATGGTTTCGATCTTTGTGAATTTCACTTGGAGGATAGAACTTGGAATAAAATAGAGGCACAATATCCTTCCAATCAAGAGAGCGCCCGTCCTTCAATAGTTTATACCAATGCGCCGCTTCACCAGATAGCGATATAACAAATAATTTCTTTCTAACTTCATCCATTGAAATACCTGCACACTTGAATAACCCGCATAATTCATGCAAAAACAGTAAATGATCCCTAGGATGGACAGTTCCATCCCCTTCATAGCGGTTATCCATAACACGTTCAATAATTTCCATAGGTATTTTATACGGAATACTTTCAGCAGGTGGATTTAAAATATCAGAAGCATCATTAGAGTTATCGCATATGGGAGATAAAGCATTATCAGAGCAAAATATTTCTTCCAAAGCGGAGGAGCTAAAAAGATTATTTTTATGTAAACTAGCTTCCCCAAGCTTAGACTTCTTCATAGCATTAGCAGTAATTGCATTCATACTAATAACATTGCTACTATCATGTAAATAAGGTTCCATAGGTTTTTTAATTTTCGCATCAAACCATCCATGTCTTAAATCAGGAAATAGAATAAGAAGCTCACTAATTTTTTTGTTGTTTTCCATTATGCCTAACTAGTGAAAAATAAAAACAAGAAACAAAAAGATGTAATTGCAGAGTCTAAAGGAAATAGCTTCGAGTACACACACAATGGCGCCAGAAAAGTACTGTTACCTGGAACCGGAGTGTGAGTACCTTTTACCTTTCCTCCCCGGCAACGGCGCCAGAAAAGTGCTTGATGTCTACGGGTGCTTCTATTCTTGTAGACAGTGTTGGGCCTCCAAGAGCAGAGGTTTGTAGAACAGCAGCAAGTTTCCCTTAAGTGGATTACCCAAGGTTTATCGAACTCAGGGAGGAAGAGGTCAAAGATATCCCTCTCAAGCAACCCTGTAATCACAAAGCAAGAAGTCTCTTGTGTCCCCAACACACCAAATACACTTGTCAGGTGTATAGGTGCACTAGTTCGGCGAAGAGATAGTGAAATACAAGTAATATGGATGTATATGAGTGGTAATAGCAATCTGAATAAAATATGGCAGCAAGTAAACATGCAATAAAACAGTAAACAAACGGAGATTCGATGCTTGGAAGCAAGGCCTAGGGATCCTGCTTTCACTAGTGGACACTCTCAACAATGATCACATAATAGGACTACTCTACACTCTTTTGTTGGATGATGAACGCATTGCGTAGGATTACACGAACCCTCAATGCCGGAGTTAACAAGCTCCACAATGCAATGTTCATATTTAAATAACCTTAGAGTGCAAGATAGATCAACATAATTACACCAAGAACTAACATAGCATGCACACTGTCACCATCATGCATATGTAGGAGGAATAATACACATCAATACCATCATAGCAATAATTAACTTCATAATCTACAAGAGATCATAATCATAGCCTATGCCAAGTACTCACACGGTGCACACACTATCACCATTACACACATGGAGGAGGAATAGAGTACTTTAATAACATCACTAGAGTAGCACATAGACGATATTCAACTAGATCACATAAAGAGAGAGATGAACCACATAGCTACAGCGGAGCCCTCAGCCCCGGGGGTGAATTACTCCCTCCTCATCATGGAGGCAGCGATGGCGGTGAAGATGGCGGTGGAGACGGCGGTGGAGACGACTCCGGGGGCAATTCCCCGTCCGGCAGGGTGCCGGAACAGAGACTTCTGTCCCCCGAATCTTGATTTCGCGATGGCGGCGGCTCTGGAAGGTTTTTCTCCGTATCGCGTTTTAGGTCGGGGACCTTTAAATAGGCGAAGAGGCGGAGTCGGAGGGCGAAGGGGCGACGACACCATAGGGTGGCGCGGGCCCAGCCCTGGCCGCGCCACCCTATCATCTGGGGCCCACAGGGCCCCCCTCTGGCGGCTCTCGGGTGTTCTGGATGCTTCCGGGCAAAATAGGAACCTGGGCGTTGATTTCGTCCAATTCCGAGAATATTTCGTTACTAGGATTTCTGAAACCAAAAACAGCAGAAAACAGGAACTGGCCTTTCGGCATCTCGTCAATAGGTTAGTTCCGGAAAACGCATAATAATGACATATAATGTGTATAAAACATGTAGATATCATCAATAAAGTGGCATGGAACATAAGAAATTATCGATACGTGGGAGACAGGCTTACTTATTCGTTTTCACGTGTAAAACTTGTCTAAATCTTGGTCAAACAAAATTGGCAGAAAATTCAAAAAAAAAACAGAAAAATGAAAAACCAAAGCGCACATAGTCTTCTTATATGTCATATAGTAAGCATTAAAGTTGATAAACAAGGTCTGGACATATTCAAACTAGCTAGACAAATCATGTATCTACCCCCTAACCCCTAAACTCTGTCTTATGACGAAGTCAAGCATGAAGATAAGTGGTTTTGGGTTTCAAACATGGAAATTTCAAAAACCTCCCAAAAACTTCATTTTAGGGTGACTAAGAAGGATACAGGCTTCCATTTTCATTTTCATGATCTATACTTGTTTAAATCTTGGTCAAACCTAGGATTTGACCAAGATTCAAATGTGCATCAAAATTCCATAAAAAATCAGAAAAACGAAAAACCAAAGCACATAGTTTTCTTATGTCACATACATATATATAGTAAGCATTCAAAAGTTGATAAACAAGGTCTAGCTAGACATATTCAAATAAGACAAATCATGTATCTACCCCTCTAAAACCATAAATAACTCTGTCTTATGAAGTCAAGCATGAAGAGAAGTGGTTTTTGGTTTCAAACATGGAAATTTCAAAAACCTCCCAAAATTAAAGCTTCGTTTTAGAGTGACTAGTTAAGAAGGATCCAGGCTTACCTTTTCATTTTCATGTTTTAAACTTGTTTAAATCTTGGTCAAACCTAGGATTTGACCAATATTCAAATGGGCATAAAATAAAAAAATAGATAAAATAAAAAACCAAAGCACATATTCTTCTTATGTCATATAGTAAGCATTCAAAAGTTCATAAACAAGGTCTAGACATATTCAAACCAGACAAATCATGTACCCCTAACCCTAAACTTTGTCTTAATTATATATGAAGTCAAGCATGAAGCAGAGAAGTGTGGTTTTGGGTTTCAAACATGGAAATTTCAAAAACCTCCCAAAAAGCTTCATTTTAATTAGACCGGCTGGTTAATTAAGAAGGATCCATGATTAATTACCTTTTCATTGTCATGTTTTAAACTTGTTTAAATCTTGGTCGAACCTAGGATTTGACCAAGATTCAAATGGGCATAACAATTCAGAAAAAAATCGAAAGAATGAAAAACAAAAGCACATAGCCTTCTTATGTCATATAGTAAGCATTCAAATTGATAAACATGGTCTAGACATATTCAAACCAGAAAAATCATGTATCTACCCCTAACCCTAAACTCTGTCTTATGAAGTCAAGCATGAACAGAAGTACGGTGGTTTTGGGTTTCAAACATGGTAAATTCAAGAACCTCCCAAAAGCTTCATTTTAGAGTTACTAAGAGAAAGATCCAGACTTAATTACCTTATCATTTTCACATGTTAAACTTGTTTAAATCTTGCTCAACAAACCTAGGATTTTACCAAGATTCTCAAATGGGCATAAAAATCAAAAAATGAAATACCAATGCACATAGTCCTCTTAAGTCATAAAGTAAGCATTCAAGTTGATAAACAAGGTCTAGACATATTCAAACAAGACAAATCATGTATCTACCCCCTATCGACCCTAAACTTCGTCTTATGAAGTCAAGCATGAAGAGAAGTGGTTTTGGGTTTCAAACATGGAAATTTCAAAAACCTCCCAAAATTCAGCTTCATTTTAGAGCGACTAAGAAGGATCGATGCTTACCTTTTCATTTCCATGTTTTAAACTTATTTAAATCTTGGTCAAACCTAGCTAGGATTTGACCAAGATTCAAATGGGCATAAAAATTCAGACAAAAAATCTAAAGAATGAAAAACCAAAGCACATAGCCTTCTTAATTATGTCATATAGTAAACACTCAAGTTGATAAACAAGCTAGGTCTAGACATATTCAAACCAGAAAAATCATGTGTATATCTACCCCTAACCCTAAACTCTGTCTTATGAAGTCAATCATGAAGAGAATTGGTTTTGGGTTTCAAACATGGAAATTTCAAGTACGTCCCAAAAGCTTCATATATTTTAGAGTGACTAATTAAGAAGGATCTTGGCTTACGTTTTCATTTTCATGCTTGAAACTTGTTTAAATCTTGGTTGAACCTAGGATTTGACCAGAATCAAATGTGCATAAAATTCTTAAAAAAATAGAAAAATGAAAAACAAAAGCACATGGTCTTCTTATGTCATATAGTAAGCATTCAAGTTGATAAACAAGGTTTAGACATATTCAAACCAGACAAATCATGTATCTACCCCCTAACCCTAAACTCGGTCTTATGAAGTCTAGCATGAGGAGAAGTCGTTTTGGGTTTCAAACGTTTAAGCCAAAAGCCCCATTTCAAATATTTCAAACTTATTCAAATTTGAAAGACACACAAGTTATAGCACACATAGTGCATACATTCTCACACATACTGCACTAGATGCTAACCCGGCCTATAGTTTGAGGCCATTGGATGAGGTCGAAAAAAATCTTGGATTAGAAATGGGGTTGTTCGAACCCCGTAGTTGGATTTTTTGAACCTTGATCTGTAGTACTGGGCAAAGCCCTAGTTTAACCTATTTAATTATAGATTCGTAGGTCGATTTTTCTACCTTTTTATTATTACTATGCAGCACATGTGTGTTTGCCCGTCGAGTGAAACTCGGAGGAAGAGGGATCACTCGGAAGGAGAGAAGAAGGGAGAGAATTATGGTGTCTCCCCTTTTTCGGGTGATGATGTTGACTTTTGTGCAGGGTTTGTCAGTGAGCAGGAGGTGCGAGCGAGCGAGCGAGCGAGCGAGCGAGTCGAGCGAGGCCGAGAATGAGAGAGATTTGTTTTTTTTTGAGAGGGACGACCGAAGGATCCAGAAGGACCCACAGACTTCCAATACGCATCCTGATGCGTCTTCTCTTGACAAAGAAAATGTCTGGGAGTTTGCGTACCTATTGCACGTGACTTGTGCTCACTGAAGTGTGGGACCTCACGCATGGGCACCACACGTAAGTGACAGACCTGTTGGTGTAAAAACTCGGTTGATTATTATAGTGCATTAGAACAAAGTTTCCTATGGATTCAAGGGTAGGAAATCCAAGTTAACTCATTTACATGACATTATTTTTCCATGAAGCAAAGTTAACGCACCTATCAATTGGTACATTTTGGAGTGACTAAGAAGGATCCAGGCTTACTTATTCGTTTTCACGTGTAAAACTTGTCTAAATCTTGGTCAAACAAAATTGGCAGAAAATTCAAAAAAAAACAGAAAAATGAAAAACCAAAGCACATAGTCTTCTTATGTCATGTAGTAAGCATTAAAGTTGATAAACAAGGTCTAGACATATTCAAACCATACAAATCATGTATCTACCCGCTAACCCCTAAACTATGTCTTAAGAAGTCAAGAATGAAGAGAAGTGGTTTTGGGTTTCAAACATGGAAATTTCAAAAACCTCCCAAAACTTCATTTTAGGGTGACTAAGAAGGATACAGGCTTCCCTTTTCATTTTCATGTTCTATACTTGTTTAAATCTTGGTCAAACCTATGATTTGACCAAGATTCAAATGGGCACAAAAAAATAAAAAAAGCACATAGTGTTCTTATGTCATATCGTAAGCATTCAAGTTGATAAACAAGGTCTAGATATATCTACCCCCTATCGACCCTAAACTTCGTCTTATGAAGTCAAGCATGAAGAGAAGTGGTTTTGGGTTTCAAACATGGAAATTTCAAAAACCTCCCAAAATTCAGCTTCATTTTAGAGCGACTAAGAAGGATCGATGCTTACCTTTTCATTTCCATGTTTTAAACTTATTTAAATCTTGGTCAAACCTAGCTAGGATTTGACCAAGATTCAAATGGGCATAAAAATTCAGACAAAAAATCTAAAGAATGAAAAACCAAAGCACATAGCCTTCTTAATTATGTCATATAGTAAACACTCAAGTTGATAAACAAGGTCTAGACATATTCAAACCAGAAAAATCATGTGTATATCTACCCCTAACCCTAAACTCTGTCTTATGAAGTCAAGCATGAACAGAAGTACGGTGGTTTTGGGTTTCAAACATGGTAAATTCAAGAACCTCCCAAAAGCTTCATTTTAGAGTTACTAAGAGAAAGATCCAGACTTAATTACCTTATCATTTTCACATGTTAAACTTGTTTAAATCTTGCTCAACAAACCTAGGATTTTACCAAGATTCTCAAATGGGCATAAAAATCAAAAAATGAAATACCAATGCACATAGTCCTCTTAAGTCATAAAGTAAGCATTCAAGTTGATAAACAAGGTCTAGACATATTCAAACAAGACAAATCATGTATCTACCCCCTATCGACCCTAAACTTCGTCTTATGAAGTCAAGCATGAAGAGAAGTGGTTTTGGGTTTCAAACATGGAAATTTCAAAAACCTCCCAAAATTCAGCTTCATTTTAGAGCGACTAAGAAGGATCGATGCTTACCTTTTCATTTCCATGTTTTAAACTTATTTAAATCTTGGTCAAACCTAGCTAGGATTTGACCAAGATTCAAATGGGCATAAAAATTCAGACAAAAAATCTAAAGAATGAAAAACCAAAGCACATAGCCTTCTTAATTATGTCATATAGTAAACACTCAAGTTGATAAACAAGCTAGGTCTAGACATATTCAAACCAGAAAAATCATGTGTATATCTACCCCTAACCCTAAACTCTGTCTTATGAAGTCAATCATGAAGAGAATTGGTTTTGGGTTTCAAACATGGAAATTTCAAGTACGTCCCAAAAGCTTCATATATTTTAGAGTGACTAATTAAGAAGGATCTTGGCTTACGTTTTCATTTTCATGCTTGAAACTTGTTTAAATCTTGGTTGAACCTAGGATTTGACCAGAATCAAATGTGCATAAAATTCTTAAAAAAATAGAAAAATGAAAAACAAAAGCACATGGTCTTCTTATGTCATATAGTAAGCATTCAAGTTGATAAACAAGGTTTAGACATATTCAAACCAGACAAATCATGTATCTACCCCCTAACCCTAAACTCGGTCTTATGAAGTCTAGCATGAGGAGAAGTCGTTTTGGGTTTCAAACGTTTAAGCCAAAAGCCCCATTTCAAATATTTCAAACTTATTCAAATTTGAAAGACACACAAGTTATAGCACACATAGTGCATACATTCTCACACATACTGCACTAGATGCTAACCCGGCCTATAGTTTGAGGCCATTGGATGAGGTCGAAAAAAATCTTGGATTAGAAATGGGGTTGTTCGAACCCCGTAGTTGGATTTTTTGAACCTTGATCTGTAGTACTGGGCAAAGCCCTAGTTTAACCTATTTAATTATAGATTCGTAGGTCGATTTTTCTACCTTTTTATTATTACTATGCAGCACATGTGTGTTTGCCCGTCGAGTGAAACTCGGAGGAAGAGGGATCACTCGGAAGGAGAGAAGAAGGGAGAGAATTATGGTGTCTCCCCTTTTTCGTGTGATGATGTTGACTTTTGTGCAGGGTTTGTCAGTGAGCAGGAGGTGCGAGCGAGCGAGCGAGTCGAGCGAGGCCGAGAATGAGAGAGATTTGTTTTTTTTTTTTGAGAGGGACGACCGAAGGATCCAGAAGGACCCACAGACTTCCAATACGCATCCTGATGCGTCTTCTCTTGACAAAGAAAATGTCTGGGAGTTTGCGTACCTATTGCACGTGACTTGTGCTCACTGAAGTGTGGGACCTCACGCATGGGCACCACACGTAAGTGACAGACCTGTTGGTGTAAAAACTCGGTTGATTATTATAGTGCATTAGAACAAAGTTTCCTATGGATTCAAGGGTAGGAAATCCAAGTTAACTCATTTACATGACATTATTTTTTCCATGAAGCAAAGTTAACGCACCTATCAATTGGTACATTTTGGAGTGACTAAGAAGGATCCAGGCTTACTTATTCGTTTTCACGTGTAAAACTTGTCTAAATCTTGGTCAAACAAAATTGGCAGAAAATTCAAAAAAAAAAATGAAAAACCAAAGCGCACATAGTCTTCTTATATGTCATATAGTAAGCATTAAAGTTGATAAACAAGGTCTGGACATATTCAAACTAGCTAGACAAATCATGTATCTACCCCCTAACCCCTAAACTCTGTCTTATGACGAAGTCAAGCATGAAGATAAGTGGTTTTGGGTTTCAAACATGGAAATTTCAAAAACCTCCCAAAAACTTCATTTTAGGGTGACTAAGAAGGATACAGGCTTCCATTTTCATTTTCATGATCTATACTTGTTTAAATCTTGGTCAAACCTAGGATTTGACCAAGATTCAAATGTGCATCAAAATTCCATAAAAAATCAGAAAAACGAAAAACCAAAGCACATAGTTTTCTTATGTCACATACATATATATAGTAAGCATTCAAAAGTTGATAAACAAGGTCTAGCTAGACATATTCAAATAAGACAAATCATGTATCTACCCCTCTAAAACCATAAATAACTCTGTCTTATGAAGTCAAGCATGAAGAGAAGTGGTTTTTGGTTTCAAACATGGAAATTTCAAAAACCTCCCAAAATTAAAGCTTCGTTTTAGAGTGACTAGTTAAGAAGGATCCAGGCTTACCTTTTCATTTTCATGTTTTAAACTTGTTTAAATCTTGGTCAAACCTAGGATTTGACCAATATTCAAATGGGCATAAAATAAAAAAATAGATAAAATAAAAAACCAAAGCACATATTCTTCTTATGTCATATAGTAAGCATTCAAAAGTTCATAAACAAGGTCTAGACATATTCAAACCAGACAAATCATGTACCCCCTAACCCTAAACTTTGTCTTAATTATATATGAAGTCAAGCATGAAGCAGAGAAGTGTGGTTTTGGGTTTCAAACATGGAAATTTCAAAAACCTCCCAAAAAGCTTCATTTTAATTAGACCGGCTGGTTAATTAAGAAGGATCCATGATTAATTACCTTTTCATTGTCATGTTTTAAACTTGTTTAAATCTTGGTCGAACCTAGGATTTGACCAAGATTCAAATGGGCATAACAATTCAGAAAAAAATCGAAAGAATGAAAAACAAAAGCACATAGTCTTCTTATGTCATATAGTAAGCATTCAAATTGATAAACATGGTCTAGACATATTCAAACCAGAAAAATCATGTATCTACCCCTAACCCTAAACTCTGTCTTATGAAGTCAAGCATGAACAGAAGTACGGTGGTTTTGGGTTTCAAACATGGTAAATTCAAGAACCTCCCAAAAGCTTCATTTTAGAGTTACTAAGAGAAAGATCCAGACTTAATTACCTTATCATTTTCACATGTTAAACTTGTTTAAATCTTGCTCAACAAACCTAGGATTTTACCAAGATTCTCAAATGGGCATAAAAATCAAAAAATGAAATACCAATGCACATAGTCCTCTTAAGTCATAAAGTAAGCATTCAAGTTGATAAACAAGGTCTAGACATATTCAAACAAGACAAATCATGTATCTACCCCCTATCGACCCTAAACTTCGTCTTATGAAGTCAAGCATGAAGAGAAGTGGTTTTGGGTTTCAAACATGGAAATTTCAAAAACCTCCCAAAATTCAGCTTCATTTTAGAGCGACTAAGAAGGATCGATGCTTACCTTTTCATTTCCATGTTTTAAACTTATTTAAATCTTGGTCAAACCTAGCTAGGATTTGACCAAGATTCAAATGGGCATAAAAATTCAGACAAAAAATCTAAAGAATGAAAAACCAAAGCACATAGCCTTCTTAATTATGTCATATAGTAAACACTCAAGTTGATAAACAAGCTAGGTCTAGACATATTCAAACCAGAAAAATCATGTGTATATCTACCCCTAACCCTAAACTCTGTCTTATGAAGTCAATCATGAAGAGAATTGGTTTTGGGTTTCAAACATGGAAATTTCAAGTACGTCCCAAAAGCTTCATATATTTTAGAGTGACTAATTAAGAAGGATCTTGGCTTACGTTTTCATTTTCATGCTTGAAACTTGTTTAAATCTTGGTTGAACCTAGGATTTGACCAGAATCAAATGTGCATAAAATTCTTAAAAAAATAGAAAAATGAAAAACAAAAGCACATGGTCTTCTTATGTCATATAGTAAGCATTCAAGTTGATAAACAAGGTTTAGACATATTCAAACCAGACAAATCATGTATCTACCCCCTAACCCTAAACTCGGTCTTATGAAGTCTAGCATGAGGAGAAGTCGTTTTGGGTTTCAAACGTTTAAGCCAAAAGCCCCATTTCAAATATTTCAAACTTATTCAAATTTGAAAGACACACAAGTTATAGCACACATAGTGCATACATTCTCACACATACTGCACTAGATGCTAACCCGGCCTATAGTTTGAGGCCATTGGATGAGGTCGAAAAAAATCTTGGATTAGAAATGGGGTTGTTCGAACCCCGTAGTTGGATTTTTTGAACCTTGATCTGTAGTACTGGGCAAAGCCCTAGTTTAACCTATTTAATTATAGATTCGTAGGTCGATTTTTCTACCTTTTTATTATTACTATGCAGCACATGTGTGTTTGCCCGTCGAGTGAAACTCGGAGGAAGAGGGATCACTCGGAAGGAGAGAAGAAGGGAGAGAATTATGGTGTCTCCCCTTTTTCGGGTGATGATGTTGACTTTTGTGCAGGGTTTGTCAGTGAGCAGGAGGTGCGAGCGAGCGAGTCGAGCGAGGCCGAGAATGAGAGAGATTTGTTTTTTTTTTTTTGAGAGGGACAACCGAAGGATCCAGAAGGACCCACAGACTTCCAATACGCATCCTGATGCGTCTTCTCTTGACAAAGAAAATGTCTGGGAGTTTGCGTACCTATTGCACGTGACTTGTGCTCACTGAAGTGTGGGACCTCACGCATGGGCACCACACGTAAGTGACAGACCTGTTGGTGTAAAAACTCGGTTGATTATTATAGTGCATTAGAACAAAGTTTCCTATGGATTCAAGGGTAGGAAATCCAAGTTAACTCATTTACATGACATTATTTTTTCCATGAAGCAAAGTTAACGCACCTATCAATTGGTACATTTTGGAGTGACTAAGAAGGATCCAGGCTTACTTATTCGTTTTCACGTGTAAAACTTGTCTAAATCTTGGTCAAACAAAATTGGCAGAAAATTCAAAAAAAAAACAGAAAAATGAAAAACCAAAGCACATAGTCTTCTTATGTCATGTAGTAAGCATTAAAGTTGATAAACAAGGTCTAGACATATTCAAACCATACAAATCATGTATCTACCCGCTAACCCCTAAACTATGTCTTAAGAAGTCAAGAATGAAGAGAAGTGGTTTTGGGTTTCAAACATGGAAATTTCAAAAACCTCCCAAAACTTCATTTTAGGGTGACTAAGAAGGATACAGGCTTCCCTTTTCATTTTCATGTTCTATACTTGTTTAAATCTTGGTCAAACCTATGATTTGACCAAGATTCAAATGGGCACAAAAAAATAAAAAAAGCACATAGTGTTCTTATGTCATATCGTAAGCATTCAAGTTGATAAACAAGGTCTAGATATATCTACCCCCTATCGACCCTAAACTTCGTCTTATGAAGTCAAGCATGAAGAGAAGTGGTTTTGGGTTTCAAACATGGAAATTTCAAAAACCTCCCAAAATTCAGCTTCATTTTAGAGCGACTAAGAAGGATCGATGCTTACCTTTTCATTTCCATGTTTTAAACTTATTTAAATCTTGGTCAAACCTAGCTAGGATTTGACCAAGATTCAAATGGGCATAAAAATTCAGACAAAAAATCTAAAGAATGAAAAACCAAAGCACATAGCCTTCTTAATTATGTCATATAGTAAACACTCAAGTTGATAAACAAGGTCTAGACATATTCAAACCAGAAAAATCATGTGTATATCTACCCCTAACCCTAAACTCTGTCTTGTGAAGTCAATCTCTAGGATTTGACAAAGATTCAAATGGGCATAAAATAAAAAAACAGAAAAATGAAAAACCAAAGCGCACATAGTCTTCTTATATGTCATATAGTAAGCATTAAAGTTGATAAACAAGGTCTGGACATATTCAAACTAGCTAGACAAATCATGTATCTACCCCCTAACCCCTAAACTCTGTCTTATGACGAAGTCAAGCATGAAGATAAGTGGTTTTGGGTTTCAAACATGGAAATTTCAAAAACCTCCCAAAAACTTCATTTTAGGGTGACTAAGAAGGATACAGGCTTCCATTTTCATTTTCATGATCTATACTTGTTTAAATCTTGGTCAAACCTAGGATTTGACCAAGATTCAAATGTGCATCAAAATTCCAAAAAAATCAGAAAAATGAAAAACCAAAGCACATAGTTTTCTTATGTCACATACATATATATAGTAAGCATTCAAAAGTTGATAAACAAGGTCTAGCTAGACATATTCAAATAAGACAAATCATGTATCTACCCCTCTAAAACCATAAATAACTCTGTCTTATGAAGTCAAGCATGAAGAGAAGTGGTTTTTGGTTTCAAACATGGAAATTTCAAAAACCTCCCAAAATTAAAGCTTCGTTTTAGAGTGACTAGTTAAGAAGGATCCAGGCTTACCTTTTCATTTTCATGTTTTAAACTTGTTTAAATCTTGGTCAAACCTAGGATTTGACCAATATTCAAATGGGCATAAAATAAAAAAATAGATAAAATAAAAAACCAAAGCACATATTCTTCTTATGTCATATAGTAAGCATTCAAAAGTTCATAAACAAGGTCTAGACATATTCAAACCAGACAAATCATGTACCCCCTAACCCTAAACTTTGTCTTAATTATATATGAAGTCAAGCATGAAGCAGAGAAGTGTGGTTTTGGGTTTCAAACATGGAAATTTCAAAAACCTCCCAAAAAGCTTCATTTTAATTAGACCGGCTGGTTAATTAAGAAGGATCCATGATTAATTACCTTTTCATTGTCATGTTTTAAACTTGTTTAAATCTTGGTCGAACCTAGGATTTGACCAAGATTCAAATGGGCATAACAATTCAGAAAAAAATCGAAAGAATGAAAAACAAAAGCACATAGCCTTCTTATGTCATATAGTAAGCATTCAAATTGATAAACATGGTCTAGACATATTCAAACCAGAAAAATCATGTATCTACCCCTAACCCTAAACTCTGTCTTATGAAGTCAAGCATGAACAGAAGTACGGTGGTTTTGGGTTTCAAACATGGTAAATTCAAGAACCTCCCAAAAGCTTCATTTTAGAGTTACTAAGAGAAAGATCCAGACTTAATTACCTTATCATTTTCACATGTTAAACTTGTTTAAATCTTGCTCAACAAACCTAGGATTTTACCAAGATTCTCAAATGGGCATAAAAATCAAAAAATGAAATACCAATGCACATAGTCCTCTTATAAGTCATAAAGTAAGCATTCAAGTTGATAAACAAGGTCTAGACATATTCAAACAAGACAAATCATGTATCTACCCCCTATCGACCCTAAACTTCGTCTTATGAAGTCAAGCATGAAGAGAAGTGGTTTTGGGTTTCAAACATGGAAATTTCAAAAACCTCCCAAAATTCAGCTTCATTTTAGAGCGACTAAGAAGGATCGATGCTTACCTTTTCATTTCCATGTTTTAAACTTATTTAAATCTTGGTCAAACCTAGCTAGGATTTGACCAAGATTCAAATGGGCATAAAAATTCAGACAAAAAATCTAAAGAATGAAAAACCAAAGCACATAGCCTTCTTAATTATGTCATATAGTAAACACTCAAGTTGATAAACAAGCTAGGTCTAGACATATTCAAACCAGAAAAATCATGTGTATATCTACCCCTAACCCTAAACTCTGTCTTATGAAGTCAATCATGAAGAGAATTGGTTTTGGGTTTCAAACATGGAAATTTCAAGTACGTCCCAAAAGCTTCATATATTTTAGAGTGACTAATTAAGAAGGATCTTGGCTTACGTTTTCATTTTCATGCTTGAAACTTGTTTAAATCTTGGTTGAACCTAGGATTTGACCAGAATCAAATGTGCATAAAATTCTTAAAAAAATAGAAAAATGAAAAACAAAAGCACATGGTCTTCTTATGTCATATAGTAAGCATTCAAGTTGATAAACAAGGTTTAGACATATTCAAACCAGACAAATCATGTATCTACCCCCTAACCCTAAACTCGGTCTTATGAAGTCTAGCATGAGGAGAAGTCGTTTTGGGTTTCAAACGTTTAAGCCAAAAGCCCCATTTCAAATATTTCAAACTTATTCAAATTTGGTTCAAATTTGAAAGACACACAAGTTATAGCACACATAGTGCATACATTCTCACACATACTGCACTAGATGCTAACCCGGCCTATAGTTTGAGGTTTTTGAAATTTCCATGTTTGAAACCCAAAACCACTTCTCTTCATGCTTGGCTTCGTAAGATAGAGTTTAGGGTTTGGGGTAGATACGTACATGATTTTTCTAAGTATTTTTACGCCCATTTGAATCTTCGTCAAATCCTAAGTTTGACCAAGATTTGAACAAGTTTAAAAACATGAAAATGAAAAGGGTAAGCCTGGATCCTTGTTTAGGGTTAGGGGGTAGATACATGATTTTTGTGGTTTGAATATGTCAGACCTTGTTTATCACCTTGATATATGACATAGGAAGACGGTGTGCTTTTGTTTTTCTTTTTTTTGAATTTTTATGCCCATTTGAATCTTGGTCAAGTCATAGGTTTGACCAAGATTTAAACATGTTTAAAACATGAAAATGAAAAGGTAAGCCTGGATCCTTCTTAGTCACTCCAAAATGTACCAATTGATAAATGAGTTAACTTGGCTTCATGGAAAAAATAATGTCATGTAAATGATTTAACTTGGCTTTCGTACCCTTGAATCCATAGGAAACTTTGTATAAATGTAGTAGTATAATAATCAACCGAGTTTTTACATCAACAGGTCTGTCACTTACGTGTGGTGCCCATGCGTGAGGTCCCACACTTCAGTGAGCACAAGTCACGTGCAATAGGTACGCAAACTCCCAGCCATTTTCTTTGTCAAGAAAAGACGCATCAGGATGCGTATTGGAAGTATGTGGGTCCTTCTGGATCCTTCGGTTGTCCCTCTCACAAAAAAAACAAATCTCTCTCATTCTCGGCCTCGCTCGACTCGCTCGCTCGCTCGCACCTCCTGCTCACTGACAAACCCTGCACAAAAGTCAACATCATCACCCGAAAAAGGGGAGACACCATAATTCTCTCCCTTCTTCTCTCCTTCCGAGTGATCCCTCTTCCTCCGAGTTTCACTCGACGGGCAAACACACATGTGCTGCATAGTAATAATAAAAAAGTAGAAAAATCGACCTACGAATCTATGATTAAATAGGTTAAACTAGGGTTTTGCCCACTACTACAGATCAAGTTCAAAAATATCCAA
Source organism: Lolium multiflorum (assembly GCA_030979885.1). Classification (NCBI taxonomy): domain Eukaryota; kingdom Viridiplantae; phylum Streptophyta; class Magnoliopsida; order Poales; family Poaceae; genus Lolium; species Lolium multiflorum. The sequence continues at coordinate 226,941,964 of CM061748.1, read as the reverse complement.
CTACTAGTTCGATTTTGGGCTACTAATATAAAATTAAAATAAGTTGAACTAGTATTCCTCTAAAAAATCATTTTGGTATGCATTGTTTGATACTTTTCATAGCTATAGTGCATCACAAATTTATGATTTCATGCTTTGCTTTGCCAATTTCGATTTTTTCTAACCACCTTCTCTTTGATTTCAAATTTAGGTCAAACTATCGATGCCTACTATGTGTTCTACTTGAATTGGATGCAGCGTGCGCACATGTTTTGCCATTGTTCTGGGCTTCCACACATCTTTGGGGCATCCAAGTATTTAAGTTACCTTGTTTTTTTGAATTGTAATTCATACCCTTCCTCCCAATTTTTATGCCCATTTGAATCTTGGTCAAATCCTAAGTTTGACCAAGATTTGAACAAGTTTAAAACATGAAAATGAAAAGGTAAGCCTGAATCCTTCTTAGTCACTCAAAAATGAGAAGCTTTTGGGAGTTTTTTGAAATTTCCATGTTTCAAACCCAAAACCACTTCTCTTCATGCTTGACTTCATAAGACAGAGTTTAGGGTTAGGGGGTAGATACATGATTTGTCTAGTTTGTTGTTTAGACCTTGTTTATCAACTTGAATATAATGCTTACTATATGACATAATAATACTATGTGCTTTGGTTTTCATTTTTTTTTTGATTTTTTCTGAATTTTTATGCCCATTTGATCTTGGTCAAATCCTAGGCTTAACCAATATTTAAACAAGTTTAAAACATGAAAATGAAAAGGTAAGCCTGTATCCTTCTTAGTCACTCCAAAATGAAGCTTTTGGGAAGGTTTTTGAAATTTCCATGTTTGAAATCCAAAACGACTTCTCTTCGTGCTTGACTTCATAAGACAAAGTTTAGGGCTAGGGGTAGAAACATGATTTTTCTGGTTTGAATATGTCTAGACCTTGTTTACCAACTTGAGTGCTTACTATATGACATAAGAAGGCTATATGCTTTGGTTTTTCATTTTTTTTGAAATTTTATGCCCATTTGAATCTTGATCAAATCCTAGGTACGGTTTGACCAAGATTTGAACAATTTTAAAACATGAAAATAAAAGGTAAGCCCAACCTGGATCCTTTAGTCACTCTAAAATGAAGCTTTTGGGGGGTTCTTGAAATTTCCAAGTTTGAAACCCAAAACCACTTTTCTTCATGCTTGACTACATAAGACAGAGTTTAGGGTTAGGGGTAGATACATGATTTTTCTTGTTTGAATATATCTAGACCTTGTTTATATCAACTTTAATGCTAACTATATGACATAAGAAAACTATGTGCTTTGGTTTTTAATTTTTCTGATTTTTTTATTTTGATGCACATTTGAATCTTTGTCAAATCCTAGGTTTGACCAAGATTTAAACAAGTATAAAACATGAAAATGAAAAGGGGAAGCCTGTATCCTTTCTTAGTCACTCTAAAATGAAGTTTTTGGGATGTTCTTGAAATTTTCATGTTTGAAACCCAAAACCACTTCTCTTCATGCTTGACTTCATAAGATAGAGTTTAGGGGCTAGGGGATAGATACATGATTTGCCTAGGTTTGAATATGCATGTCCAAACCTTGTTTATCAACTTGAATGCTTACTATATGACATAAGAAGACTATATGCTTTTGTTTTTCATTTTTCTGATTTTTTTTAAAATTTTATGCCCATTTGAATCTTTTGGTCAAATCCTTGGTTTAATTTGACACGGATTTAAACAAGTTTAAAATATGAAAATGAAAAGGTGGTAAGCAGGCATGGATCCTTCTTATATATATTAGTCACTCTAAAATGAAGCTTTTGGGAGGTTTTTGAAATTTCCATGTTTGAAACCCAAAACCACTTCTCTTCATGTTGTTGACTTCATAAGATAGAGTTTAGGGGTTAGGGGTATAGATACATGATTTGTCTTGTTTGAATATGTGTCTAGACCTTGTTTATCAACTTTAATGCTTACTATATGACATAAGAACACTATGTGCTTTAATTTGGTTTTTATTTTTTTTAAATTTTGATGCACATTTTGAATCTTGGTCAAATCCTAGGTTTGACCGAGATTTGAACAAGTTTAAAACAAGAAAATAAAAGGTAAGCCCGCCAGACTGGATCCTTCTTAGTCACTCTATAATGAAGCTTTTAGGGGGGTTGTTGAAAATGTAAGCATGTATCCTTCTTAGTACGTCACACCACAATGCTTTTGGGAGGGTTTTTGAAATGTCCATGTTTGAAACCCAAAACGACTTCTCTTCGTGCTTGACTTCATAATTAAGACAAAGTTTAGGGTTAGGGGTAGATACATGATTTTTCTGGTTTGAATATGTCTAGACTTTGTTTATCAACTAGCTTGAGTTTTGGGTTTCAAACATGGAAATTTCAAGAACCTCCCAAAAGCTTCATTTTAGAGTGACTAAGAAGGATCCAGGCTTACCTTTTCATTTTCATGTTTTAAACTTGTTTAAATCCTGGTCAAACCTAGGATTTGACAAAGATTCAAATATATGGGCATAAAATTCAAAAAAAATAGAAAAATGAAAAACCAAAGCACATAATCTTCTTATGTCATATAGTAAGCATTAAAGTTGACAAAAAAGGTCTAGACATATGCAAACTAGACAAATCATGTATCTACCCCCTAACCCCTAAACTCTGTCTTATGAAGTCAAGCATGAAGAGAAGTCGTTTTGGGTTTCAAACATGGAAATTTCAAGAACATCCCAAAAGCTTCATTTTAGAGTGACTAAGAAGGATCCATGATTACCTTTTCATTTTCATGTTTTAAACTTGTTTAATCTTGGTCAAACCTAGGATTTGACCAAGATTCAAGTGGGCACAAAATTTAAAAAATCAGAAAAATGAAAAACCAAAGTACATAGTCTTCTTATGTCATGTAGTAAGCATTCAAGTTGATAAAATGGTTCATGCAGGCGTCTTAGCTCCTAAAAAAAATTATACACCAATTGATTTGACGAATTGATGATTTACTCTAGTCTGCTTCTAGACCATGCAGCTAGCGAGTATTCATATGTACTGCATGGAGCCCCCAACTTTTGACTTCCCGTGTCGGAAAAGGCCTGTCTAATAATGTGGGGCAGTGAGGTATCCCGAAGTATCTAGAGGGTTCCAGTGTTTCAGGCTTTCAGCATCGCCAGTCCAAGGGAAGGATGGGTGACGAATCCGTGCATTCACAGCCGTTTAGATCTGAAGAGTCCTTGTATGATGAGCGGTAGATAGCACCTCTAAGCTGCAAATCAACAGCTTCAATTACTTCAAATGAGCATTGGCCGGAACGCTGACAGAGTGAAAAAATTCAATTTCAAAAACTCATGTATAGAATAGAAAAAAAATAAAAAACATGTAGATAGAATAGAGGTATAGATAGATTAGCCCAAAAAAGAAGAGGACGGGGAAATTTCGAACGCTCGCCTTTAACTCAGCACAGCAGACACCTCCCTCGCGCACCTAAACTTTCGAACGCGCGCCCAATATTTCGAACGCTCGCCTTTAACTCAGCACCCAGCCCACCTTGTTCTTCTCTAGACACCTCCTTCGGCGCCCTGTTCTTCTCTAGACACACCCTCGGTGAACCAGGCCGCGCACCAAAACTTCCCCACGCTGTCTATCAGCCGCGTCAGCCGGCGACTGCTGGTGGCGCCGTTCTTCTCCAGCCGCACCGGCAGGCGCGGTCAGCTGGTAGATCCTCACGGTATGCATGCTATCTTCAGGCCTGGGCAAGTACGATTCATTATAGCTCAATCGAAGTCAGTCGCCGTCGCCCAGCCCTTATAAGTTCGTTAGTTCGTTCGAATCGATCGGTTGATATTGTTTTCCTCTCGATGTGTTTGTTTGACATTGTTTTCCGCTTTACCTATTTGCTCGAATTCGTTCGTACTGTACACTGTACTGCTCACCATTGCCCAATGTCTGTAGTCGTCGCTTGGTGCCAGTCCTCTATGGACCTGTTTGTAATCTTATTACTTCTGGGTTCTTTGCACTGCTAATACATCGGTGGATTTACGGCCAAAAAGAAGAAAGAATTTGTTGGTATTATATTGCTTTCGATTGATCTGTTCGCCCCCAAGCTTTTACAGAAGCCGCAAGAGATTCAAGGATGAAATGGCTCTCCTTGTTTGCAGTGGCGGATCTACAGGGTATGCCGTATATGCCACGGCATACCCTGCGTCCAAGCCGTGCAAGATCTTTGATAGTTTAATGAGCTGAGCAATTAATCAAGATGAGTGATGTATATGTATACATGCGGTGCTAATACATGTGGCGTGCAGCCATGCGAACACTGAGCTAGTGCATGTAACCGATTGATTAGACATCCGATTGATTTGGCCAAAATCCGGTGATAACACATGCCCCCCTGGTTTTGGTAATGATAATATCAAAACCATCTGTTTTTCCTTCGAGGGGTCATGTCGTGGCAGAGCAGAACCGTCGCAGTATTCTTCATCATGACGCCTTGCCTTCTCAACTTCTCTGCACGATTTGACAGTTTTGAATATTTTATGATTTGCCACACTTTTCTTAAAAGTGTCTATTATTTGCCACATGACCACCACATGTCTCTTTTTATTTAACCGCATCGAACAGTTCACTTCTTCATCCTCCTGCTTCAAACCAGCCATCGGCCCAAAAACCCTCCTCCTCTGTAACCATGTCTTCCTCTTCCTCCTCCCAATCCTTTTCCTCGAGTGAGCTGGAGCCAGAGGTCAGCCAGATGGAAGCGTACAATAGGCGCGCTCCCAAGCATTGGGACGAGCAAGAGTTCGACTTCGACTTCGTACCAGAGGGTCGACCCGAGGACCTCGTCTGGTCGGATGGCGACATGCCCCTGACTGACGGGGAAGATGACCTCCGATTCCTGATTGACGGAGAACTGGAGGCGGAGAGCGACGACGACGACCCTCTCTTCCGGGGTAAATTCACTTCCTCCACCAAAGAAGAAGAAGAAGAAGAAGAGGACGACGAAGACGAAGACATCTCCTCCGACACGAAGAAGGAACCAGAGGACGACACCTCCTCCGATGAACCGCCACCAAAGCGCATCCGTGGCTGGGCCTGGTCCGATGAGGAGGATGATGATGAAGAGGAAGAGGCCTCCGCTGAAGGTCACAGTAGCAGCGACGAGGAATTCGTCGACAGTAGCAATGACGGCAGCTACCCCAGCGACGACGAAGACGGCAACAGCCCTTAGAGTAGGGATTTACTAGCATAAGACTAGCCGTAGCAATCTGTTCCCCTTTTGTTGAGCAATCAGCTTCTCCTTGTAAGAAATCCCCTTTTAAATCAATGAAGATGGATAGATTCTTCCTTTTGAGGGCAATCAGCTCTTCTATGTAAGAAATCTGATCATCGATGAAGAATTTCCTCTAATTTGACTTTGTCGATTTTCTTCAAATTGATTTAGCCGATTTTCCCTCAATACTCCACTATAATAAATATAGCATATCTATGATAGTACTCTATGATACCACCCACTATGCACCCATGTTCCAAACACCACTCCCGCTGACTGTACCTTATTGTATCGAGCGATAAGCTTGATGAGCAACCCAAACAAACAAAAAAAAGACTGTACCTTATTGTACTTGCTCTTACCCGTATCTTCTCTTTCTCTTTCATCGCGAGTGCAGCTAATTCAGTTAGTCTTCCAATGAATATTAATATTTTGTCTCAATGATGTCATGTTTCGACTAACAATTAGCACTTTTGAATTCTTAGATTGCCTTTTCACACGATGCACTTCTTTTAATTTATTTTACCACATTTCAATGTGAACCTTGACCAAATAAATAGGACAACAATATCACGATCATATAATACATAAGCAGCATTGTTAGAATCGTGTTGGAAAATACTTTCTAATGATACCAGTTTTATATCAATTTTTTTATATACTTCATCCTGAAAAATATGTTTCAACTTCATCAAAACTTGCATGTATCTGCAAACTAAACTCATCTAAATACATGTATATCTACATAAAATTGAAACATCATTTTTAAATAGAGAGATATAGATTAATATTTTTTCGAAGATAAAATACGAAAAACAAGGGTGCATTGTTTATTGAAATGGAGTGAGTAGTATATATAAAATCATTTTAGTTGCCAATGATCATGTTGAGGGCCTCTATTTCTTGTTTTGCTCAGGCCCTCCGTATTCTCAGGTACGGCCCTGGTGGTCTATGAACCTGTATGTAATCTTATTACTTTTGGCTTCTTTGCACTGCTAATAGATCGGCGGAATTACGGCAAAAAAGAAGAAAGAATGTGTTGGTATTGTATTGCTTTCGATAGATCTGTTCGCCCCTCCCCCCCAAGCATTTATAGATGGCACAAGAGATTCAAGGATGAAATTGCTCTCCTTGTTCATAAGGCAAAGAGGAAATCATATCATGGGTAGAACATTATATATATATTTTGCTGCTTGGGATCTATGATCCTTTTAGTTGCTGCTCTCCAGCAACTTTTGTACATATTTCCCTCTTTTTATTAATAAAAAAATAATAAGTGGGGAAACCCAGTGGTCAGCCTAAAAAAATCTGTTCGCTAGGTAGCCGTAGTTTTGCACTCAGTTTGTTTGCTGAAATCGGCTCAAATAATGTAGCATTTATAGTTTTATATTCGACCTGTTTGCTCAGGTATGCTTGCTTACATTCGTAGGTGACCTGTTTGTTGAAATAGCTTATCGCTTCTCTGACCATCTATCTCCTCAACAGATGGACAGAACTTGGATATTATTTGACTCATTAACCACACCAACATATTTGAGTGGTATTGAAGACTTCATGAAGCACGTTAGTGATTTTACTGACGGCGACAAGACAAAGGAAGTGATTTGTCCATGCCGCGTATGTTTGAATATTGGGTCCAAGCCTCAACATGTAGTCTCAGATCATTTATTCGTTTATGGGATGGACCAGACATATATCAGGTGGATTAACCATGGTGAACACTATGATCAGCCTGACATTATTGATCCTCTTTATTCTGATGGTTATCAGCCTGAAGATCTCGTCCAGGATGAGGCTACTGCTAATTTGTTACGGGATCTGTATCCATATGCAAGCCAACAGCCCCATGGTTATCACAAAAAGCCTCTTTTCCATGACCTGATAGAAGATGCTAAGCGCTTAGTGGCCCCTGGTTCTGTTGTGTCAAGATTCGAATTAATTGTGAAATTACTTCATGACAAGTCATACCAGGGGATTACCAATAAAGCGTTCAATGCAGTTGCGAAGACATACAGCGATGCACTCCCTGGGGCTGGACTGCCAAAATCCTTTTATGAGGTGAAGCAGTACATCAAGGTACTGGGACTTGGATATGAGAAGATTGATTTTTGCAAAAATAACTGTGCACTGTTTTGGATGGAGTATAATGACCTCGATGAATGTCCAGTATGTAAGGAATCAAGATGGAAACATGATGGAGCTGGTGGTAAGAAAAAGATTCCTTGGAAGGTTCTGAGATACTTTCCACTTGTACAAAGATTGCAGAGGTTGTTTGCTTCAGAACAAACATCTCGGGAAACAAGATGGCACAAAGAGATTCTCACGCCCGACCCTGATTTACTGAGGCATCCTGCTGATGGCGATGAATGGAAGCAATTCGACCTGGATCATCCAGATTTTGCTGCAGATCCAAGGAACCTGAGACTTGGCCTTGCTACAGATGGATTCAACCCATTTGGCAACATGAGCAACTCGTATAGCATGTGGCCAGTACTAGTTACACCTTACAACCAGGCTCCCTGGACATGCACCGATCAGTCGAACTGTATGATGGCCTTACTCATCCCAGGTCCCAAATCTCCTGGGAAGGATTTTGATGTGTTCATGCAGCCTCTTATTAGAGACTTGCAAACATTATGGGAGGGTGTCCCTACACGGGATGTGTGTCAACCTAAAGAACAAAATTTTCTATTACGTGCTGCTGTACTGTATTGCACCCATGATTATCCAGCTTTGGGCACTATGTCAGGCAGAGTAACATCAGGTTATAATGCATGTGTTCACTGTGATACTGATCAGCTGGCAGTGAGGATAATAAACAAGATATGCTATATGGGCCATCGCCGTTTCCTTCCATTAGATCACAGTTTCCGAAAAAATAGAAAAAAATTGCAATTTATTGGTGATCAGGCCTGTAAAAAGACTAAACCGCAGCACTTTAAGAGTCACGAGTTGGAGGCGCACCTAGAAGCGGTCAGAAATGTTAAACCAGGAAAACCACCAGCCGCCACAGCAGGTACAGCAGAGAAGAATACAGAAGATGCAGCAGCAGTAGTAGCAGATAGAAAAAGGAAGAAGAGACGAGATGAACTGAGTCTAGCAGCTACCAAAAGGAAGATGGGAGGTGAAATAGCAGCACGTACCAAGAGGAAGGAAATGGAAAATGATAGACCGAGAATATTTTATAAGCGCAGGACCACTCTTTGGGACTTGCCGTATTGGGCTGGTAAGAAGCTTCGGCATAATATTGATATCATGCACATGGAGAAGAATATATGTGACAGCATTGTCGGCACATTACTCAACATTCCATCCAAGACAAAAGATAGCTCAAATGCTAGGATTGATTGTGCAACATTGAATGTTAACAGGCACTTGCAACTGGATCGTAATGACAAAGTGAACAAAGGCAAGGAAAAACATTATAAATTTCGAGGCGCGGAATTCACATTGCCGATGCCTAAAAGGAGATTATTTTGTGAGTACCTCCGAGGTGTGATGTTCCCGTTCGGATTTGCTTCCAACATTGCAAATTGTCTCAATGCTGAAGGAAACAAGCTCCAAGGGTTGAAAACTCACGATTGTCACATCCTGCTGCAAAGGCTTTTAGCTATTGGCATTAAAGATTTAGTGAAGCCAAATATGTACAACGTGATTGCAGAGTTGGGAAGGTTCTTTAGGGAAATATGTAGTAAAACTCTAAGCAGAGCTGTTGTAGAACGTCTTAAGGTGGACATAGCAGTAATCCTGTGCAAGCTGGAGCTGATATATCCTCCAGCCTTCTTTGATGTGATGGTGCATTTGGCTGTTCATCTACCTGATGAGGCACTTTTAAGAGGTCCGGTACAGTATGGATGGATGTACCCTATAGAACGTCGACTGTGCACTTTCAAGAATACAGTTAGGAACAAAGCTAGACCGGAGGCTTGCATTGCAGTGGCGTATATTGCTGCTGAAGCATATACATTTGCCTCAAGATATATTCCTGATATTGAGACCAGATTCAATCGGGGTCGCAGAATTTTGGAAGTTGGAGGATCTGTTTTTAAACATGGTGTTGAGCTAATAGGAAAGAGGACCGAAAAAACATTAGAGCAGTCTGAATTTGAACAGCTGTCTTGGTATGTGCTGAATAATGCTACAGAGGCTGATGAATATGTTAAGTGAGTACTATGCACACGAACTACTCAGTTCCTCGCATATACTATGAACTTGTATCAAAATGAAATATATTCAGCTGACTTGGCTATGTTTTGCAGGTTGTACATGGAAACGAATGGAAAGCTATCGGCACGTGGGAGTGGGTTTCAGGACTGGTTTGAGAAATATGTAAGATGTTCAATTGCACTCTGACTTGTCTATGTGTTTTCACATGAGATGACCTCTTGTCTATTTTGTAATCGTAGATCTCGAAACTCCATGCGGAGAATCCAGGCGCTGTTAGTGCTGATCTCCTTGTCCTATCACGTGGTCCAGATAAGAGGGTGTTGGTAGCTGCAGCTTGCAATGCCAATGGTGTCCATTACAGCTCCTATGAGCGTGAACAACATTTGAAGACACGAAATAGTGGCATCACAACCAGTGGAGATCACTTGACAACCAGAAAAAAGAGATCAGAGTCATTTGACCATTATGGTCACATAGAAGAGGTTATTCAGTTGTTCTATAGTGATAAGGTTACTGTCCGATCTGTGGTTCTATTTAAGTGTTATTGGTACAACCAAGATCCAAACAAGGGCAAAGGTGCCAGAAATGATGGGTATTTCATATCAGTCGATACTACTGCTCAGTGGTACAAGGATGATCCTTATATTTTGGTACCTCAAGCGGCCAAGGTACTTTTCTTGGAAGACAGATCTAGAAAAGGATGGCAGTATGTGCAAAAGTTTGTGGCAAGGAACATATATGATTTGGATGAGAATGCGGATCCAATAATTGGTGCCCAGCAAGATGATTTCGCTGGTTGTATGCAAACTAAAGTTGCTGACATTGATGAAACCTCGTTGGATACAGGTATCCCTGCACATGATGGAGAAGTAGATTTCACTGTTGAGGTTAGCATAGTCGACAAAGAGATGGATAAACTGAAGCTACCTGGTGAATCTCAGGAGGAGAATGGACAGGACGAGCAGGATGAGACCATGCACGAATATCAGAATGAAGACGGAGGTGATGATGATGATGATGATGATGATGATGATGATGATGATGATGATGATGATGATGATTAGACTCTTGTCTCTGTATCATGCTGTGAGATGAAGAACCATGATTTGTTTTGATTTTTCTATTTGGAAAATGTATGAGTCCTGAAGACAATTATCTGTTGGATTGTAATCCCATGATGACTAATTATTTATGTTTGTTGTCCTACTAAAAGTTGGTCAAACTTAATTGTGTGGAAGTAATCACATGCTGTTTGATTCATAGGGTCATATCCCATAGGAAAATAGAATGATAATAGATCAAACTAATGCAGAATATCTTATAACCACAATCAAATAGAATTTCTCTTGACATAGGATTCAAGTTGGCATGGCATCCCTATCATACAGGGTTTTTATTCATACTATGCTACAAATCGAAAATAAGATGGGTCAGCACTTTATCGCGGCAGATAGGGCAGCTGGCGTTCGTTACAAACCAGGAGAAGATGCACTTCCTATGGAACGGGTGTTTGCATCCCCGGAGACGCACCGTTGTGCGCTGCGACAGCCCCAGCATGCATATGCTGCAGTGGCCGTCCTCCGGCGCAACTAGGACCCAACTGTCCTGCAGCGCCGGCAAGTTGACGATGAGCCGGTGGTCCACCCTAAGGGTGAGGTCGAAGTGGAGGCCACCGAGCCGACGACACGCCTGCTGCCACATCAGGTGCATAACATCGTAAGGCATGATGATGTCCCACTCCTCCTCCGTGAGGTTCAGGTTCTTGAGCAGCCATACACGGGCAAGAATCTCGCGCATAGTTCGCACGACATTGCCCCCACTACGCAGCTTCCTCGGAGGCAAGCTAAGATCCAGCACCACCTCTTCGCAGGGTGTAGTGGTGATATCGTCCTCATCCAGTGGGGCAGGGAGGGGGCCGGCCATCCTCCTGAGCTCGTACGTCCTCGAGAAGAAGATGTGCACTGTCATAGTGTACGGGGACGCCTCGCCCTCGCCCACGGCCGGCGGCTCGCCGACGGAGAAGTCGGTCGTGCTTGCCGACACACGGCAGGCACGGAAGACATGTGGGCCAGACTCGATGATGCGCTCGCGTGAGGAGCGCTCTAGTAGGGGCGTCGCCGCCATTGGGGATTCTTCGGAGGGCTGTAGACTGGCGGCTAGTCGACGGTGAGGTGGTTGGTGTGAGATCTCTGGGATGAGGCCAGGGGAAGTGGGCGAAGTGCTCGGGACTAGGGACTGCCCTCAACTTTCCGCAGTAGTTTATGATAATAATTGGTGGACGAGGGAGACTAGTCCAGAGACTACCCAAAGTTGATAAATCATGTTCGAGGGAAAATGCCCAAGATTTATTATCAAAATTCAAGCTAATTTCGCCGATTTTGTTCTGCCGTTCATTAGACATCATCCAACGGCCTTTGGTCTCTGGGATTCGCTGCTACAGTGTCATCGAGTACTATTTTCTACCCAATTCCAGAAACATCCATAAAGCTAGTACAGTAGATAGCTTTCCTGCTTGTTGGCCCCACCCCATTTTTTTAATCTTTTCTTCCTTATCCCCTTCGCTCATGCTAGCAGCTACTTGCAGCCATTGCTACACCAGCGAGGTGATCTCTATATGATAGGCACGGTTTTAGTAAGACAGCAAGTTGTAGATAGCTAACCATGAGACACATGCCTCTCTGGTTGAGACTGAGCTCGCTCTTGTGATTGGGCTCCAATGGTCGAGGTGAGTCACAGCTGCAATGACAGAGGTTTGTGCTGAATTAATTAGCACAGAGGCGTAACTAGCACTAGATGGAGAAGGCATAGTACACATATCGGACACGAAGTCGCGTCTGGCGAGCAGCTCGCATTCACTTGCATCAGTGCGGTACAACAAAGATGATGAAGAAGGATTGGAGCTTTGAAGGTAGTCAGAAAAGTTACAAAAAATAATACGTGCAAAACTTAACCTGTATAAACGCACATGCATGGATAATTTTACATTTCTGCATGAGAAAGACATGTCAATTTTCAGTACGACATGGTTTGATTTGTCAAATTTGATGCTCCTTAATGCATTTTAAGTGAAAATTACAGGTTTATTCATTATAATTGCCGATTTTTAACGTTACGTGCAGCTGACTAGCAAACTATAAGTGTGTGATTGCTTGCTTCCAAAATAAGGATATGTAATCATTTTGTATAAGGTAGTACCAATTAGTCGTTATATTGCAGAACTTAAAGAGTTTTGAGAGATTCAACTCGTTGCTACTCCATAAGAATGGTCATGTTGACAAATTTGATCCAGTGTTGAACAGAGCCAGAAACATTTCAAAAACTTGAGCATGGAAGAGGCTAGGGGTAAATGCCCCAAGGCCAGCCGAGCCTATCGTAGGTGCCGTCCCGAGGAGGAAGTACCTTAATTTGGGGCGCGCGCGGACGCTGCGGTACCCCGAGCTCGAGACGCCGCCGTACCGGTAGCTCGACCCGCGACGAGGCATGGCGGCGGCGGCGGAAGCGGAGCGGCGGCGGCGGAAGGTAAAGCTCCTGCTGACAAACATATTAGGCACAAATGGGCAACCTTCAGTAACCCATGTTCCATTTTTTTTGTCAGGATAACCCCATGTACCACCTTCCCAATAGAAAAAGTACTGTTCAACCTTCCCCTGTTGGGCCCAATATTTCACTTTTGGGTTGCCAAGGAACATCTACATGGTAATTGTTATCGGTCTACTTGCTCCGGCCGTCGAAGCCCAATAACTTCAAATGGGCCTTTCTGCTCATGCAATTTCGGCCCTTTTCTAATGAAACACAGATCCTATGATTGGCAAAAAAAAATACACGGAGATTCTACATAAAAGTTGTTTTTATTTATTTTGAATTATAGGGTTCCAATTTTTGAAACTGCTCATGCCCAATATGAAAATCCTTGATCGCTCCATACCCACATGGATAACGGTATTTTTAAAAATTCATAAAGTGGATTTGAAATTTAAAACATATCCTAATAATTCCTTGATTTAATCTATCAACTTGCAAGATCTTGGAGCCAAAGAGCTTGTATTAGTCTGCGAAAATAATACTGATAAACCTGTCGTTAACAAGAAATGAAGGTTTATCGTTCAGAGAGGATGCCATGTGGGACCCATGAGACAGTACCGTCCTCAACGTTTCAAAGAAAAAGGCAAGTAGCCCGAAAATAGGGGTAAAAAATAAATCCTACAAAGGAAACATTTATAGTTCATAGAGGCTGACATGTGGGACCGATCTGCCAGCTGCATCCTCATCATTTCGAAGTCGGCAGGGATCAGAAGAAAAAGGCAAATAGCCAGAAATTAGGGGTCAAAAATAAATCCAAAAAGGAAACTTATATTCTTCATAGAGGATGACATGTGGGACCGACCTGCCAGCAGCGTCCTCATCGTTTCAAAGGCCGCAGGGGATCAAAAGAAAAAGGCAAATAGCCAGAAATTAGGGGTAAAAAAAATACAACAAAGGAAAGGTTTATTGTTCATAGAGGCTGACTTGTGGGACCCATGAGCCAGCGGCGACCTCAATTTCAAAGGCGGCATATGATCGAAAAGAAAAAGGCAAGTTAGCAAAAATCAGTGGGTAAAAAAAATCTAAGAAATGAAACTTTATTGTACAGTCCCATGAGCCAGCACCTTACTCAACGTTTCAGTGGCGGCATGAGATAGAAAGAAAAAGGAAAGTGACCAAATATCAGGAGCAAAAAATAATCCAAGAAAAGAAACTTTTATTGTACATAGATGATGACATATGGGTCCCACTTATACAAGCTCTTTCGCTCCAAGATCTTGCAAGTTGATTGTACATAGAGGATGACATGCGGGCCCCTTGTGTCAGCAGCTTACTCAACGTTTCCAAGGCGGCAGGGGATCAAAAGAAAAAAGGAAGTAGCCAGAAATTAGCGGTAAACAATAACTCCAAGGAAGGAAACTTTTATTGTTCATAGAGTATGACATGCGGGACCCATGCGCTAGCAGCTTCCTCAACGTTTCAAAGGGGGCATGAGATCGAAAGAAAAAGACAAGTGACCAAATATCAGGAGCCAAAAATAATCCAAGAAAAGAAACTTTATTGTACATAAAAGATGACATGCGGGTCCCATTTTGCAGCAGCGGTGTCAACGTTTCAAATGCGGCTTGAGATCAAAAGAAAAAGAGTAGCCAGAAATTAGGGGTAAAAAAACTCCCAGAAAAGAAAGTTGATTGTACATAGAGGATGGCATGCGGGTCCCATGACCCAGCACCTTACTCAACGTTTCAGAGGCGGCATGAGATCGAAAGAAAAAGGAAAGAGACCAAATACCAGGAGCAAAAAATAATCCAAGAAAAAGAAACTTTTATTGTACATAGAGGATGACATATGGGTCCCACTTATACAAGCTCTTCCGCCCCAAGATCTTGCAAGTTGATTGTACATAGAGGATGACATGCGGGCCCCTTGTGTCAGCAGCTTAATCAATGTTTCCAAGGCGGCAGGGGATCAAAAGAAAAAGGAAACAGCCAAAAATAAGAGGGTGAAAAAATCCAAGAAAAGAAACTTTTATAGTATCGAGGATGACATGTGGGTCCCATGAGCCAGCAGCTTCTCAACGTTTCAGAGGCTGCATGAGATCGAAAGAAAAAGGCAAGTGACCAAAAATAAGGGGGTAAAAAAAATCCAAGAAAAGAGACTTGATTGTACATAGAGGATGACATGCGGGTCCCACCAGTCAGCAGCTTACTAACGTTTCCAAGGCGGCAGGGGATGAAAAGAAAAAGGAAATAGCCAAAGATCAGAGGGTGAAAAAAATCAAAGAAAAGAAACTTTTATAGTACATAGAGGATGACATGTGGGTCCCATGGGCCAGCAGGTTCCTCAACGTTTTCAAGGGCGGCATGAGATCGAAAGAAAAAGGCAAGTGACCAAAAATCAGAGGGTGAAAAATAATCCAAAAAAAGAAACTTTTATTGTACATAGAGGATGACATGCTGTCCCAACGTTTCAAATGCGGTTTGAGATCAAAAGAAAAAGAAAGTAGCCAGAAATTAGGGGGTAAAAAAACTCCAAGAAAAGAAAATTGATTGTACATAGAGGATGACATGCGGGTCCCACGAGTTTGCAGCTTACTCAACGTTTCCAAGGCGGCAGGGGATCAAAAGAAAAAGGAAATAGCCAAAAATCAGAGAGTGAAAAAAAACCCAAGAAAATAAACTTTTGTAGTACATAGAGGATGACATGCGGGTCCCATGAGCCAGCAGGTTCCTCAACGTTTCAAACGTGGCATGGGATCGAAGGAAAAAGGCAAGTGACCAAATATCAGAGCCAAAAATAATCCAAGAAAAGAAACTTTATTGTACATAGAGGATGACATGGGTCCCATTTTGCAGCAGCGGTCCCAACGTTTCAAATGCGGCTTGAGATCAAAAGAAAAAGAAAGTAGCCAGAAATTAGGGGGTAAAAAAACTCCAAGAAAGGAAAGCTTTATCGTTCATACAGGCTGACATGTGGGACCTATGAGCCAGCAGCTTACTAACGTTTCAAAGGCGGCAGGGGATCAAAAGAAAAAGGAAATAGCCAAAAATCAGAGGGTGAAAAAAATCCAAGAAATCAAACTTTTATTGTACATAGAGGATGACATGCGGGTCCCATGAGCCAGCAGATTCCTCAACGTTTCAAACGTGGCATGAGATCGAAAGAAAAAGGCAAGTGACCAAATATCAGGAGCCAAAAATAATCCAAGAAAAGAAACTTTATTGTACATAGAGGATGACATGCGGGTCCCATTTTGCAGCAGCGGTCTCAACGTTTCCAAGGCGGCACAGGACCAAAAGAAAAATGAAGTAGCCAGAAATCAGGGGGTGAAAAAAATCCAAGAAAAGAAAGATTTCAATTGGGCTGCATCTAGACATCTGGGCCTTCGAACTATCCTTCTGGGCCTTTTGACACGTACAATTTCAGCCCACTCCAGAACATGATAGTTCGGATTTTTCTCAAAAAAAAAACAGGAAAGTCCTATGCTTCGCCAAAACAAAAAACAAGGAGATTCAAGATATATGTTGTAAAAATAAAGATTTAATTTATCCGTTTGCAATAGCTCAGAGCGCAATACACTGTTTATTGTCTGCAAAATAATCAAGATATCACATGTTTCTTGTACGGGGAGGCTGACATCGTGGACCCATGAGCCAGCAGCGTCGTTTTAAAGGCGGCAGGGGATGGAAAGAAAAAATAAACCAAAAATCTGTTGGTAAAAAATCCAAGAAAAGAAACATTTTCGTTCTGAGAGGATGACATGCGGGACCCATGAGGCAGCAGCGTCCTCAGCGCTTATTGTTCATAGAGGCTGACATGTGGGACCCGTGAGCCAGCAGCGTCCTCAACGTTTTAAAGGCGGCAGGATATCGAAAGAAAAAATAAGCCAAAAATCATTTGGTAAACAATATCCAAGAAAAGAAACATTTACCGTTCTGAGAGGATGACATGCGGGACCCATGAGGCAGCAGCATCCTCAACGATTCCAAGGCGGCAGGGGATCAAAGAAAAAAAAAAAAGGAAATATCCAGAAATTAATTAGGGGTTCAAAAAAATCCATCAAAGGAAACTTTTATTGTTCATAGAGGATGACTTGTGGGACCGACCTGCCAACAGCGTCCTCATCGTTTCAAAGGGGCAGGAGATCCAAAGAAAAAGGCAAATAGCCAGAAATTAGGGGTCAAAAATAACTCCAAGAAAGGAAACTTTTATTGTTCGTAGAGGATGACATGCGGGACCCATGAGCCAGCAGCTTACTCAACGTTTCAAAGGCGGCATGAGATCGAAAGAAAAAGGCAAGTGACAAAATATCAGGAGCAAAAGATAATCCAAGAAAAGAAACTTTATTGTACATAGAGGATGACATGTGGGTCCCATTTTGCAGCAGCGGTCTCAATGTTTGTAATGCGGCTTGAGATCAAAAGAAAAAGAAAGTAGCTAGTAATTAGGGGGTGAAAAAAAATCCAAGAAAGGAAAGTTGATGGACATAGAGGATGACATGCGGGTCCCTTGAGCCAACAGCTTACTCAACGTTTCAAAGGGGGCAGGGGATCAAAAGAAAAAGGCAAGCCAAAAATCAGAGGGTGAAAAAAATCCAACAAAGGAAACTTTTATAGCACATAGAGGATGACATGCGGGTCCCATGAGCCAGCAGGTTCCTCAACGTTTCAAACGTGGCATGAGATCGAAAGAAAAAGGCAAGTGCCCAAATATGAGGAGCCAAAAATAATTCAAGAAAAGAAAGTTTTATAGTACATAGAGGATGACATGCGGGTCCCATTTAGCAGCAGCGGTATCAGCGTTTGAGAGGTGGCAGGGGATCAAAAGAAAAAAGAAATTGCCAAAAATCAGATGGTGAAAAAAAACCAAGAAAAGAACTTTTATAGTACATAGAGGATGACATGCGGGACCCATGAGCCAGCAGCTTACTCAACGTTTCAAAGGCGGCATGAGATCGAAAGAAAAAGGCAAGTGACCAAATATCAGGAGCCAAAAATAATTCAAGAAAAGAAACATGATTTACATAGAGGATGACATGCGGGTCCCATTTAGCAGCAGCGGTATCACCGTTTGAGAGGCAGCAGGGGATCGAAAGAAAAAGTCAAGTGACCAAATATGAGGTGCCAAAAAAATCCAAGAAAAGAAAGTTTTATAGTACATAGAGGATGACATGCGGGTCCCATTTAGCAGCAGCGGTATCACTGTTTGAGAGGCAGCAGGTGATCGAAAGAAAAAGTCAAGTGACCAAATATGAGGTGCCAAAAAAATCCAAGAAAAGAAAGTTTTATAGTACATAGAGGATGACATGCGGGTCCCATTTAGCAGCAGCGGTATCACCGTTTGAGAGGCGGCAGGGGATCGAAAGAAAAAGGTAAGTGACCAAATATGAGGTGCCAAAAATAATTCAAGAAAAGAAAGTTTTATAGTACATAGAGGATGACATGCGGGTCCCAGTTAGCAGCAGCGGTATCACCGTTTGAGAGGCGGCAGGGGATCGAAAGAAAAAGGTAAGTGACCAAATTTGAGGTGCCAAAAATAATCCAGGAAAAGAAAGTTTTATAGTACATAGAGGATGACATGCGGGTCCCAGTTAGCAGCAGCGGTATCACCGTTTGAGAGGCGGCGGGGGATCGAAAGAAAAGGCAAGTGACCAAATTTGAGGGGCCAAAAAAACTCCAAGAAAAGAAAGTTGATTGCACATAGAGGATGACATGCGGGTCCCATTTAGCAGCAGCGGTCTCAACGTTTCCAAGGCGGCAAGGGATCAAAAGAAAAAGGAAGTAGCCAGAAATCAGGGGGTCAAAAAAATCCAAGAATAGAAAGAATTTTGGTTCATAGAGGATGACATGCGGGACCCATGATCCTGCATCGTAAACGGCTCGATCGGAGAACGTTGAACGAGATGGCGCGATCTAGAAAAAAACAATGCCAGAGAGGCTGCCATCTGGGCCCTACATCCCTCGGCGGTGCGGATTTGCGTTGACTCGGCCGGCGAACCCGAGATTTCGAGATGCACCACGTCCCGGGCCACCATACGCCACGTTTTGGCCGCTTTCGTCGGGCTAGGTGGCCTCAAAAACGAGAAAAAAAAGTTTTGACATGCACCACGGAGGGACCAAAATCGTCGGCCATGGTACACCAGCAACCACGGCGCGACTTCAACTTCGTCGGCCATGGCAACTGTGTAAGCTTGGGGATGCGATACGTCTCCAACGTATCGATAATTTCTTATGTTCCATGCTACTTTTTGATGATACCTACATGCTTTATGCACATTATATGTCATATTTATGCATTTCCTGAACTAACCTATTAACAAGATGCCGAAGAGCCAGTTGCTTTTCTGCTGTTTTTGGTTTCAGAAATCCTAGTAAGGAAATATTCTCGAATTGACGAAATCTTCGCCCAGGGTCCTATTTTTGCACGAAGCTTCCAGAAGACCGAAGAGGGAAGGAAGTGGGGCCACGAGGCGCCGACACCATAGGGCGGCGCGGCCCAGGCCCTGGCCGCGCCGACCTAGGGTGTGGGGCCCTCGTGTGGCCCCGCGTTCCTTCCGCCTACTTAAAGCCTCGCGAAAACCCTAGTACCGAGAGCCACGATACGGAAAACCTTCCAGAGACGCCGCCGCGAATCCCATCTCGGGGGATTCAGGAGATCGCCTCCGGCACCCTGCCGGAGAGGGGATTCATCTCCCGGAGGACTCTTCATCGCCATGATCGCCTCCGGAGTGATGAGTGAGTAGTTCACCCCTGGACTATGGGTCCATAGCAGTAGCTAGATGGTCGTCTTCTCCTAATTGTGCTTCATTGTCGGATCTTGTGAGCTGCCTAACATGATCAAGATCATCTATCTGTAATACTATATGTTGTGTTTGTCGGGATCCGATGGATAGAGAATACTATGTTATGGTGATTATCAATCTATTGTTTATGTGTTGTTTATGATCTTGCATGCTCTCCGTTATTAGTAGAGGCTCTGGCCAAGTTTTTGCTCTTAACTCCAAGAGGGAGTATTTATGCTCGATAGTGGGTTCATGCCTTCATTGACACCTGGGACAGTGACAGAAAGTTCTAAGGTTGTGATGTGCTGTTGCCACTAGGGATAAAACATTGATTCTATGTCTAAGGATGTAGTTGTCGATTACATTACGCACCATACTTAATGCAATTGTCTGTTGCTTAGCAACTTAATACTGAATGGGGTTCGGATGATAACTGAAGGTGGACTTTTTAGGCATAGATGCAGTTGGATGGCGGTCTATGTACTTTGTCGTAATGCCCAATTAAATCTCACTATATTTATCATATCATGTACATGCATTGTTATGCCCTTCTCTATTTGTCAATTGCCCGACTGTAATTTGTTCACCCAACATGCTTTTATCTTATGGGAGAGACACCTCTAGTGAACTGTGGACCCCGGTCCTATTCTTTACATAGCATACAATCTACTGCAATTGTGTTTACTGTTTTCTTTGCAAACATCTTCCACTCGATACGTTTAATCCTTTGTTACAGCAAGCCGGTGAGATTGACAACCTCACTGTTTCGTTGGGGCAAAGTACTTTGGTTTTGTTGTGCAGATTCCACGTTGGCGCCTGAAACACTGGTGTTGCGCCGCATCACATTTCGCGACCATCAACCTTCAACGTGCTTCTTGGCTCCTACTGGTTCGATTAAACCTTGGTTTCATACTGAGGGAAACTTGCTTCTATACGCATCATACCTTCCACTTGGGGTTCCCAACGGACGTGTGCATCTACGCGTATCAACTCTCTTCAACACTTTACTAGGGAAGATATTCCGTATTCAAAACCTCCTGCTCAATGCTTAGATGAGTTTGATAATTATATTGTTAAGCAAGAAAACTTTAATATGAGAGTAGAGAATCATTTAATGGAAAATTCTCGAGCTATTAGTGAATTGCATGATATTGTGGAGAGAACCTCCAATGATGTTAAGATACTTGTTAAACATTTTCATATGGTTCAAACTCAAATTGATCAACTCACTAAAGTGCAAAATGACTTGTTGGGAAATAATTCTAAAGAAAAACATGCTTATGAAGTAACAACTAGAGGTGGTGTTTCTACCCAGGATCCTCTATATCCTGAAGGGCATCCCAAAAGAGTTGAACAAGATTCTCAACTAACTAAAACTAGTGCTCCATCTAAGAAAAAGAAAAAGAAACATAAGAATGTTGTAGAATCCTCTGAACCTGTTAATGATCCTAATAGTATTTCTATTTCTGATGCTGAAACTGAAAGTGGTAATGAACATGATAAAGATAATGATAAGGATGATACTCCTGATAAAGAAGAGGTTGAAGAAGAACCTAAAAAGCATGCTAAAAATAAAAAGTACACTAAAGAAGATTTTATTGCTGAGAAACATGGTAATGAAAGAGAACCTTGGGTTCAAAAGCAAATGCCTTTTCCTGCTAAGAAACTAAAATCAAAGGAGGAGGAACATTATAATAAATTTTGTGATTGGATGAAACCTTTATTTTTGCAAATCCCTTTGACTGATGCTATTAAATTGCCTCCTTATTCAAAGTATATGAAAGATATTGTCTCTAACAAAAGGAAAATTCCCAATGAGGAGATTTCCACTATGCTCGCTAATTACTCCTTCAGTGGTAAGATTCCAAAGAAGCTTGGAGACCCAGGTATACCGACTATTCCTTGTTCCATCAAGAATAATTATGTTAGAACTGCTCTATGTGATTTGGGAGCGGGAGTTAGTGTAATGCCTTTTTCTCTTTATAAGAGACTTGATTTAGATAAGTTGATACCAACTGATATATCTTTGCAAATGGCTGATAAATCTACTGCTATTCCTGTTGGTGTATGTGAAAATGTTCCTGTTCAAGTTACTCAACATTGCTTGATATTAACTGATTTTGTTGTGTTGGAAATGCCTGAAGATGATAATATGTCCATTATTCTTGGAAGACCCTTTCTTAATACTGCAGGGGCTGTTATTGATTGCAATAAAGGCATGGTTACTTTCAATGTTGATGATAAGGAACATACTGTCTATTTTCCCAAGAGGATTGATAAAGTATATGGAGTTAATACAATTTTTAATGTGAAAACTATCAAAGTGGGATCCATTGATTGTCCTATATATGAGCCTAAAGAAGAATATCAAACTCTTGTGATTGGATCCATATCAATTCAATATAAGGTAACATGATTGATTTGAGGTTTATTTCTTCTTATGTCATATAAAATTTATTTGGTAGCAAGACTTGATCAACCTTGTTAACAAGTATATTTTAATGCATAAGAGAGCTAAACAACATTTCTTTCTTTCTTTCTCCCTCCATTTATTTTACTTGCTGTAGCACATTTTGTTTTGCAATATGCTTTAGTTGTTTAAGATTTTGGAAATCATTTTCCTGCGCAGTAATAATTAATTTAATACCCAGAAATGTGCATTTTTCGAAGTTCTCTAAAAATTACAAAAATTATACTGGTAGTCCTATTTTTCGAAGAGGCACCTGGGAGCACCTGGGGCTGACCAGTGGGGCACCCCAGGGTGGCACCCCACAGGCCGGCGCGGCCAGCAAGGGGGGCGCGCCACCCTGGTGTGTGGGCCCCCCTTTGCCCCACTTCAGCATCTCTTCCTCCCATGCTCTTCTCTCTCCCGAAAAAACTCGCACCAAGTTCCTCTCACTCGCGTTTCTGCTCAAGAACTCGCGATTTCTCGATCTCCTTGCTCAGCCCAGATTTCTGTCTGAAATTTGGCACATTTGCTCCTTGGTATGTGACTCCTTTGATTGTCCAATTAGAATTTTGTTTGGTTGAGTATATCTTGAATATTTTGCTGCTGTAGATAACATGTTTAGTGAGCTTGCATGCTTGTTCTAAGTGGTAGAAACTAGTTTTGATGCATGTTTAGTACTCTAGCAAGTTCCTATAGTAGTTCCCCTCAATTATATACCTTGAAATCAAATTTTATAATGATTGTTGAAAAATTTCAGAAAATGGAAGGGAGTAGGCACCAACTAAATCAACAAGAATTGGAGGTACAACAAGTCATGAGAGTTCATCGTGAAGAGGGAGTATACCCCTCTTATTACCCATGCACGGATTTTATGCGGAATGCAGGAATCCTGCAAGATGTTCAAACACTGATTTCCAATGCAGGGTTGGAAGGTTTTACTGTTGGTGAACCTCACCAATATGCTAAACTAACGGTGTCGGTTGTGCAGGATTTCGAATTTCATCGGTCTCAAACTAACCCCATGGTCCGGTACAAGATTTATAACAAAACTATCAACTTGCCTTTCAGTGATTTTTGTGCAGCAATTAGAGTGCCGCAGTGGGGATCCTGCGAGAAGGTCAGGGGAACGCCGCGGGAGCTCTCGAATCTTTATACAATGATTTGTAATGGGAGGAGCTTCTCCGATGATGGTGGTAAGATTAGTAGCATTCAACAACCAGCTATCCGCTACTTCGCTTACTTCGTTACAAAGTGTGTTCTTGCTAGAAGGAATGCGAGTAAGTTGTCTGTTCAAGATATGGCTTTCTTAGCTGCCGCTTTGCAACAGGATAGGACCTATAATTTGGGTGCTTTAATAGCTTGTAGACTTGCTACTAACCGTGAGAAAGGAGGAATTTGTGGAGGTCTTATCGCCTCTCGCTTATTAGCTATGCATGGTGTAGGACCTCACCATTTAGATATTCCGCTTTCTATAGAGAAGCTTGATGTTGTTTCCATGATTAAACATGAGTTTATTTCAGATGCATCTAATTTGAACAACCTGTATTATAGGATAACTTTGTATAAGAAAAATTGGAGAATAACTAAGAAAATTGAAAAACTAGTACGATTGCCTGCACCTGCTCTGCTTAACCTTGATGCCAGGAAAGGGTGGTCGATCACAGAAAATGAGCTAAACGCATACATAGAAAGGGAAAGCCATCGTGCAAGGGAAGGCATGGAGGAGGCCGAGGAGCACCCCGACTCTTCATCCGATGCAGCGAGCTCCTCATATCAACATTATGGTCATGTGGAACCTCCACGACATTCTTCTGCGCAGGGGCCCTATTATCACTCCATGTATGATCCACCGGCGTGGAACTCCGACCCTCGTTGGGAATGAACTCCACTTAGGCCAAAAGCCTAAGCTTGGGGGAGGTATACCGGCATCACTCATTCTTTGCATATTATGGTTGCTGGATACTTGTACATACTTGTTTAGTTTCTTAGAGTGGTTTTCTAATGAGAGGGAGATGATATTTGGGGAAGTGCTGTCCAAAAACAGATTCTGGGCTGTTACCAAAAAAATTCGTACGCACAGCCAGAACGTTATTTTGAGTTGCCAATTTTTGAGCATGTGCCCCAGGTTGTTATCTAACTTTCATTAGTTGAACACTTTTTGAGCTGAGCAATGGAAGATTTTTGTTAATTTCGATTTCTGTACTGCTGTCAGGTTTTGGCAGATTTCTGTCATCCTGCTTTTCTGTGTTTCTGTTAGTTTGCATTCTTTTGTTTTCGCTTTGTTTCTTTCCTAAAACACAAAAAGACCAAAAATATTTCTGTTGTTTCTCTTCACCATTTGTTTATTTGGTTCTTTGCTCTTAGTTTACTTTATTTGCTATCGTTGGTTTGCTATGAGAAAACCCAAAAAGATTTTGCTTTGTTTGCTTGTTTCTTTTGTTCTTGTTTCCAATTCGAAAACACCAAAAATATTTGCTGTTCTTCTTTGGTTTGTAAAGTTCATCATGAGTTCAATGGTCTTCGGTGGCTGGAGCGTGGTTTTCATTTCATATTATCCAAGCTACACAAGTGAAAGGCAATAATGACGATCTACAACAATTGGATTGTGGTGAGAGGCTGGTATGAACTCTATTTGTTTTCATTTTTGTACATATACTCATCCATGTGAGCATGCTTAGTTGGTTCATGTGAGGTATATGTTATTTGAGAAAGTCTAGTAGTTCATGATCTCTCATGTTTAGCTCCAATTTATTAATATGAGTAGCATGTCATGGATGTTCGCTTGCATTGTTTTATTCATAAGTAAGTATGGCATTGTGGTATCCTCCTCTGAATAATTCACTTGAATCGACTTGGCACATGCTCACGCATGCATATGACTAAAACAAAAGTCAATTAAGCCTCGCTGATCTACTTTGCTTCAGAGTTCTTGTATCACTTTTATGCCTCCGTTAATTTATTTTGTCGCAAGCATGATTATGACAGTTATTGCTCTCTTGATTTGTCGCTCCCTAGTCTTTTGCTAGCCTTCACTTGTACTGAGCGGGAACGCCGCTCGTGCTTCCAAACACCTGAAAACCAAGTTGTTCCAAAGTGTCCACCATAAATACCTATGCATGGCATTTCAAACCATTCCAAGTAAATTCTCATGCGCTACCTTTAAAACTTTCAAAATGCTTCTCAATTTGTGTTAATGTTTTATAGCTCATGAGGAAGTATGTGGTGTTTAGCTTTCAACCTTGTCATTTACTTTTGACGGACTCTCATATGGACTAGTGGCACATCCGCTTATCCAATAATTTTGCAAAAAGAGCTGGCAATGGGATTCCCAGTCCCAAATTAATTAATTAAATAGACACTCCTCCATGGTTTGTGATTGTTGGACGGCACCCGAAGGATTCGGTTAGCCATGGCTTGTGTAAGCAAAGGTTGGGGGAGTGTCATCATCATAATAAAGCTAAAATAAAAAGGCACTCCTTCATGGTATGAGATTGTTGGCAGGCACCCGAGGATTCGGTTAGCCATGGTTTGTGTAAGAAAGGTTGGAAGGAGTGCCACATAAACATACAAATAATTCATGGGAGCCGCTCTTGGGAGTCCGGTTGACGAGGTAGTTAGTGTACCCATTACCATTCGTTGACAACAACAAGCACCTCTCAAAATAATTTTACTCCTGTTTTAAAAATGAAAAGCTCTAGCGCATGTTAATCCCTGCTTCCCTCTGCGAAGGGTCAATCTTTTACTTTTATGTTGTGTCTCCATTCTTTCTTTGAGCACTATCTTGAGAGCACAACTGTCATTCTTAGTATAATATGCTTGTCTCAAAATATGATTGATTGTGGTATAACTTTGATGCTTTTATCTTTGACAATCACTACTTCTAGTCTTTCTATGAACTCCAGAGGTGCCGGGCATTTATGTTTTGCCGATCAAATACGGGCAAGCGAGATACCACTTTATCATATTCTCTTATGAACATTGCAATCCTGCTTATATACATGATTCATGATGCTTATTATTAATTGTTGGTACCTCTCCATGATTGACATAGCTGTTGGATGATCTTATTTGCATGTATCTCATTATGAACTGCTTAAGTATTAGCCATAGCATGAGAATATATACATCATATGAGCAAATGTGTTCGTGAAAGTTCTTTTATCGCTCAGTTGTTAACTGAATTGCTTGAGGACAAGCAATAAGCTAAGCTTGGGGGAGTTGATACGTCCAAAACGTATCTACTTTCCCGAACACTTTTGCTATTGTTTTGCCTCTAATTTGTGTATTTTGGATACAACTAACACGGACTAACGCTGTTTTCAGCAGAATTGCTCTGGTGTCTCGTTTTTGTGCAGAAATCCAACTTTCGGGAAAAACCTCGGAATTTATACAGAAGGCCCTATTTTCCCAGAAGACTCACGGAGCCAGAAGGGCAAGCCAGGTGGGGGCATGAGGGCCCCACACACTAGGCCGGCGCGCCCAGGGGGGGCCCGCGCGGCCCTAGTGTGTGGCCCCCTCGGCTGGCCCCCGACGCCCTCCTTCGGACTACTTATCGCCCTCGACCTAAAAACGCACGGAGAGAAGTCGAAGTCGCCAGAAACCCTCCAGAGAGCCGCCACATCGCGAAACTCCGTCTCGGGAGCCAGAAGTCTCCGTTCTGGCACTCCGCCGGGACGGGGAATTGGAGGAGATCTTCACCGCCATCACCGCCAACGCCTCTCCATCGACCAGCCATGTTTCCCCCATCCATGTGTGAGTAATTCCCCCGCTGTAGGCTGAAGGGGATGGTAGGGATTGGATGAGATTGGTCATGTAATAGTCATAAGATTGTTAGGGCATAGTGCCTAGTATCCGTAGATGTCACTTTTATGATATTGTTGCAACTTGTTATGCTTAATGCTTGTCACTAGGGCCCGAGTGCCATGATCTCAGATCTGAACATGTTATTGATTCATGAAGATATTCGTTGTTTATGATCTTACCTGCAAGTTGTATACACATGTCGCTGTCCGGAACCAATGGCCCCGAAGTGACAGAAATCGGGACAACCGGAGGGAATGGTAGTGATGTGAGGATCACATGTGTTCACGGAGTGTTAATGCTTTGCTCCGGTACTCTATTAAAAGGAGTACCTTAATTTCCAGTAGTTTCCCTAGAGGCCCGGCTGCCACCGGCTGGTAGGACAAAAGATGTTGTGCAAGTTTCTCATTGCGAGCACGTACGACTATATATGGAACACATGCCTATTGATTGATTAGTACTTGGATACCGTTTTATTATTATCTGCAAATGCCCCTGCTTTGATTGTTATATGAGTTTCTCTCATCCATGCAACGCCCGTTAATCCGTCCCTGTGCCTACAGTATTTTAATCCTGCTGTTTACTATAATCACTACTGCTGTCTTTATTTCACCGCTGCTGTTATTTCACTATTCCTACTGCTATAAAACTGTACTGATAAACTCTTGCGAGCAAGTCTGTTTCCAGGTGCAGCTGAATTGACAACTCCGCTGTTAAGGCTTACAAGTATTCTTTGTCTCCCCTTGTGTCGAATCAATAAATTGGGTAATACTTCCCTCGAAGACTGTTGCGATCCCCTATACTTGTGGGTCATCAGAGGCGCAGCTAGCGCCAGAGTGCGCAGCAGCCCCGACTCCACGGCGGTTGCCTTGTGTCTCTCTGATACGTCTCCAACGTATCGATAATTTCTTATGTTCCATGCTACATTATTGATGATATCTACATGTTTTATACACATTATATGTCGTATTTACCCATTTTCTGGAACTAACCTATTAACAAGATGCCGAAGAGCCAGTTCTGTTTTGTTTTTGGTTTCAGAAATCCTAGTAAGGAAATATTCTCGGGTGGACGAAATCAACGCCCAGGGTCCTATTTGCATGAAGCTTCCAGAAGCGTGAAGAGGGAAGGAAGTGGGGCCACGAGGCGCCGCCACACTAGGGCGGCGCGGCCCAGCCCCTGGCCGCGGGGCCCTAGCGTGTGGGGCCCTCGTGTGCCCCCCCGCGTTGCCCTTCCGCCTACTTAAAGCCTCCGTCGCGAAACCCCCAGTACCGAGAGCCACGATACGGAAAACCTTCCAGAGCCGCCGCCGCCGCCAATCCCATCTCGGGGGATTCAGGAGATCGCCTCCGGCACCCTGCCGGAGAGGGGATTCATCTCCCGGAGGACTCTTCATCGCCATGATCGCCTCCGGAGTGATGAGTGAGTAGTTCACCCCTGGACTATGGGTCCATAGCAGTAGCTAGATGGTCGTCTTCTCCTTATGTGCTTCATTGTTGGATCTTGTGAGCTGCCTAACATGATCAAGATCATCTATCTGTAATACTATATGTTGTGTTTGTCGGGATCCGATGGATAGAGAATACTATGTTATGGTGATTATCAATCTATTACTTATGTGTTGTTTATGATCTTGCATGCTCTCCGTTATTAGTAGAGGCTCTGGCCAAGTTTTTACTCTTAACTCCAAGAGGGAGTATTTATGCTCGATAGTGGGTTCATGCCTTCATTGATACCTGGGACAGTGACAGAAAGTTCTAAGGTTGTGTTGTGCTGTTGCCACTAGGGATAAAACATTGATTCTATGTCTAAGGATGTAGTTGTCGATTACATTACGCACCATACTTAATGCAATTGTCTGTTGCTTTGCAACTTAATACTGGAGGGGGTTCGGATGATAACCTGAAGGTGGACTTTTTAGGCATAGATGCAGTTGGATGGCGGTCTATGTACTTTGTCGTAATGCCCAATTAAATCTCACTATATTTATCATATCATGTATATGCATTGTTATGCCCTTTTCTATTTGTCAATTGCCCGACTGTAATTTGTTCACCCAACATGCTTTTATCTTATGGGAGAGACACCTCTAGTGAACTGTGGACCCCGGTCCTATTCTTTACATCGCATACAATCTACTGCAATACTTGTTTTACTGTTTTCTTGCAAACAATCATCTTCCACACAATACGGTTAATCCTTTGTTACAGCAAGCCGATGAGATTGACAACCTCACTGTTTCGTTGGGGCAAAGTACTTTGGTTGTGTTGTGCAGGTTCCACGTTGGCGCCGGAATCCCTGGTGTTGCGCCGCATCACATTTCGCCACCATCAACCTTCAACGTGCTTCTTGGCTCCTCCTGGTTCGATAAACCTTGGTTTCTTTCTGAGGGAAAACTTGCCTGTGCGCATCATACCTTCCTCTTGGGGTTCCCAACGGACGTGTACATTTACGCGCATCAAGCCTGTTTTCTGGCGCCGTTGCCGGGGAGATCAAGACACGCTGCAAGGGGAGTCTCCACTTCCCAATCTCTTTACTTTGTTTTTGTCTTGCTTTATTTTATTTACTACTTTGTTTGCTGCACCTAAACAAAACACACAAAAATTAGTTGCTAGTTTTACTTTATTTACTGTCTTGCTCTCTATATCAAAAACACAAAAAAATTAGTTACTTGCATTTAATTTATTTTGTTATCATGTCTAGTCCTGTACTTGTTTTTATTTTCACTAGTTAGGCTTAATGGAAAACAACAAAAAAATTAGAGATCTTTATGAACTTTATCTTGAATTAGGACATGATGTGTTTGAAGAGAAAATTAAAAAACCCATGGAACTTTGTTTGCAAAATAGTTGTAGCAATGTTATTAGCATGAACTCTTTGAACACCATTATTGCTAAAGCTATGGAAGAATTTAAGCTTGGGGAAGCTGGTTTTGAGGAGCATGATATTTTTAGTCCCCCAAGCATGGAGGAGAAAATTTACTTTGATGATACTTTACCTCCTATATATGATGCTTGCAATGATGAATATGATATTTTCAGTCCACCTACTATTGAGGAGAAAATTAATTATGATTACAATATGCCTCCTATATATGATGATTATGGTGATGAGAATAATAATGATAGCTATTTTATTGAATTTGCTCCCACTACAACTAATAAAATTGATTATGCTTATGTGGAGAGTAATAATTTTATGCATGTAGCTCATGACAAGAATGTTGTATGTGATAGTTATATTGTTGAATTTGTTCATGATGCTACTGAAAGTTATTATGAGAGAGGGAAACATGGTTATATGCATCTTAATAATATTAAGTTTCCCCTCTTTATGTTGAGAATCTTGAAATTGCGCTTGTGTTGCTTTTCTATGCTTGCCACTTTGTTCTTCATGAATTTATTTGTGTACAAGATTCCTTTTCATAGGAAGTGGGTTAGGCTTAAATTTGTTTCATACTTGCTTTTTGATGCTTCATCTCTTGAAAATACTTGATTTGCACTTTCTGCGCCTAGCTGAAAGGCGTTAAAGAAAAGCACTTCTTGGGAGATAACCCATGTGTTTATTTTACTACAGAAATTTTTGTTTTGTTGAGTCTTGGAAGTTGTTTACTACTGTAGCAACCTCTCCTTATCATGTTTTTGTGCCAAGTAAAGTTTCTATGTTAAAGTTGATGTTATATTTGGGATTGCTGCGCAGAAACAGCATTGCTGTCTGTCACGAATTCTGGCACAAGTCTCTGTAGAAAATTCGAAAAAATCTGCCAATTTACGAGCTTGATCTTCAGATATGTACGCAACTTTCATTAGTTTTGAGTTTTTCCATTTGAGCAAGTCTGGTGCCATTTTAAAATTCATCTTTACGGACTGTTCTGTTTTTGACAGATTCTGCCTTTTATTTCGCATTGCCGTATTTGCTATGTTGGATGAATTCCTTTGATCCATTAATGTCCAGTAGCTTTGTGCAATGTCCAGAAGTGTTAAGAATGATTGTGTCACCTCTGAATATGTGAATTATTAATTGTGCACTAACCCTCTAATGAGTTTGCTTGAAGTTTGGTGTGAAGGAAGTTTTCAAGGGTCAAGAGAGGAGTATGATATACTATGATCAAGAGGAGTGAAAGCTCTAAGCTTGGGGATGCCCCGTGGTTCCCCTGCATATTCTAAGAAGACTCAAGCGTCTAAGCTTGGGGATGCCCAAGGCATCCCCTTCTTCATCGACAACATCATCAGGTTCCTCCCCTGAAACTATATTTTTATTCAGTCACATCTTGTGTTCTTTACTTGGAGCGTCGGTTTGTTTTTGTTTTTGTTTTGTTTGAATAAAATGGATCCTAGCATTCACTTTGTGGGAGAGAGACACGCTCCGCTGTTGCATATGGACAAATATGTCCTTAGGCTTTACTCATAATGTTCAAGGCGAAGGTTGAAACTTCTTCGTTAAATTGTTATATGGTTGGAATTGGAAAATGCTACATGTAGTAATTCTAAAATGTCTTGGATAATGTGATACTTTGCAATTGTTGTGCTCATGTTTAAGCTCTTGCATCATATACTTTGCACCCATTAATGAAGAAATACATAGAGCTTGCTAAAATTTGGTTTGCATATTTGGTCTCTCTAAGGTCTAGATAATTCTAGTATTGAGTTTTGAACAACAAGGAAGACGGTGTAGAGTCTTATAATGTTTACAATATGTCTTTTATGTGAGTTTTTCTGCACCGGTTCATCCTTGAGTTTGCTTCAAATAACCTTGCTAGCCTAAACCTTGTATCGAGAGGGAATACTTCTCATGCATCCAAAATCCTTGAGCCAACCACTATGCCATTTGTGTCCACCATACCTACCTACTACATGGTATTTCTCCGCCATTCCAAAGTAAATTGCTTGAGTGCTACCTTTAAAATTCCATCATTCACCTTTGCAATATATAGCTCATGGGACAAAATAGCCTTAAAAACTATCGTAGTATTGAATATGTACTTATGCACTTTATCTCTTATTAAGTTGCTTGTTGTGCGATAACCATGCTTCTGGGGACGCCATCAACTATTCTTTGTTGAATATCATGTGAGTTGCTATGCATGTCCGTCTTGTCTGAAGTAAGAGAGATCTACCACCTTAATGGTTGGAGCATGCATATTGTTAGAGAAGAACATTGGGCCGCTAACTAAAGCCATGAATCATGGTGGAAGTTTCAGTTTTGGACATATATCCTCAATCTCATATGAGAATAATAATTGTTGTCACATGCTTATGCATTAAAGAGGAGTCCATTATCTGTTGTCCATGTTGTCCCGGTATGGATGTCTAAGTTGAGAATAATCAAAAGCGAGAAATCCAAAATGCGAGCTTTCTCCTTAGACCTTTGTACAGCATGGAGGTACCCCTTTTTGACACTTGATTGAAACATGTGTATTGCGATGATCCGGTAGTCCAAGCTAAGTAGGACAAGGTGCGGGCACTATTAGTATACTATGCATGAGGCTTGCAACTTGTAGGATATAATTTACATAACTCATATGCTTTATTACTACCGTTGACAAAATTGTTTCATGTTTTCAAAATAAAAGCTCTAGCACAAATACACAATCGATGCTTTCCTCTTTGAAGGACCTTTCTTCTACTTTTATTGTTGAGTCAGTTTACCTATCTCTCTCCACCTTAAGAAGCAAACACTTGTGTGAACTGTGCATTGATTCCTACATACTTGCATATTGCACTTGTTATATTACTTTACATTGACACTATCCATGAGATATACATGTTATAAGTTGAAAGCAACCGCTGAAACTTAATCTTCCTTTGTGTTGCTTCAATACCTTTACTTTGATTTATTGCTTTATGAGTTAACTCTTATGCAAGACTTATTGATGCTTGTCTTGAAGTACTATTCATGAAAAGTCTTTGCTTTATGATTCATTTGTTTACTCATGTCATTACCATTGTTTTGATCGCTGCATTCATTACATATGTTTACAATAGTATGATCAAAGTTATGATGGCATGTCACTCCAGAAATTATCCTTGTTATCGTTTACCTGCTCGGGACGAGAACTAAGCTTGGGGATGCGATACGTCTCCAACGTATGGATAATTTCTTATGTTCCATGCTACATTATTGATGATATCTACATGTTTTATACATTATATATCGTATTTACGCATTTTAGGAACTAACCTATTAAAAGATGCCGAAGAGCCAGTTTTTTCGCTGTTTTTGGTTTCAGAAATCCTAGTAAGGAAATATTCTCGGAATTGGACGAAATCAACGCCCAGGGTCCTATTTTTGCACGAAGCTTCCAGAAGCGTGAAGAGGGAAGGAAGTGGGGCCACGAGGCGCCGCCACACTAGGGCGGCGCGGCCCTAGCGTGTGGGGCCCTCGTGTGGCCCCCCGCGTTGCCCTTCCGCCTACTTAAAGCCTCCGTCGCGAAACCCCAGTACAGAAGCCACGATACGGAAAACCTTCCAGAGACGCCGCCGCCGCCAATCCCATCTCGGGGGATTCAGAGATCGCCCACCCTGCCGGAGAGGGGATTCATCTCCCGGAGGACTCTTCATCGCCATGATCGCCTCCGGAGTGATGAGTGAGTAGTTCACCCCTGGACTATGGGTCCATAGCAGTAGCTAGATGGTCGTCTTCTCCTTATGTGCTTCATTGTTGGATCTTGTGAGCTGCCTAACATGATCAAGATCATCTATCTGTAATACTATATGTTGTGTTTGTCGGGATCCGATGGATAGAGAATACTATGTTATGGTGATTATCAATCTATTACTTATGTGTTGTTTATGATCTTGCATGCTCTCCGTTATTAGTAGAGGCTCTGGCCAAGTTTTACTCTTAACTCCAAGAGGGAGTATTTATGCTCGATAGTGGGTTCATGCCTTCATTGATACCTGGGACAGTGACAGAAAGTTCTAAGGTTGTCTTGTGCTGTTGCCACTAGGGATAAAACATTGATTCTATGTCTAAGGATGTAGTTGTCGATTACATTACGCACCATACTTAATGCAATTGTCTGTTGCTTTGCAACTTAATACTGAAAGGGGTTCGGATGATAACCTGAAGGTGGACTTTTTAGGCATAGATGCGTTGGATGGCGGTCTATGTACTTTGTCGTAATGCCCAATTAAATCTCACTATATTTATCATATCATGTATATGCATTGTTATGCCCTTTTCTATTTGTCAATTGCCCGACTGTAATTTGTTCACCCAACATGCTTTTATCTTATGGGAGAGACACCTCTAGTGAACTGTGGACCCCGGTCCTATTCTTTACATCGCATACAATCTACTGCAATACTTGTTTTACTGTTTTCTTGCAAACAATCATCTTCCACACAATACGGTTAATCCTTTGTTACAAGCCGGTGAGATTGACAACCTCACTGTTTCGTTGGGGCAAAGTACTTTGGTTGTGTTGTGCAGGTTCCACGTTGGCGCCGGAATCCCTGGTGTTGCGCCGCATCACATTTCGCCACCATCAACCTTCAACGTGCTTCTTGGCTCCTCCTGGTTCGATAAACCTTGGTTTCCTTCTGAGGGAAAACTTGCCACTGTGCGCATCATACCTTCCTCTTGGGGTTCCCAACGGACGTGTACATTTACGCGCATCACTCTCCGCGACGGAGATTCGGGCGTAGGTCACCGAGGCGGCCGGCCTTGCACTAGTAGGAAAACCATTATAGGTAGAAATGGTATCTGTGGCGCACCTAAAAAATGTGCTCCACAAAAATTATTTCTGTGGCGCACCAAAAATATGCGCCACAAAATTTTAATTTCTGTGGCGCATGGACGGACTGGTGCGCCACAGAATGTCGAATTTCTGTGGCACATGTGGACGGATGCGCCACAGAATTTCCATGGGGCCCACGCGGGGTCCAGCACTACACATGGGCGAAGAGAATTCTGTGGTGCATGGTGGCATGTGCGCCACAGAAGTTAATATTTCTGTGGCGCACCAAAAATATGCGCCACAATTCTGAGTTTTTTCTCCCCACGCAACTCCACCACCCCCGTGGATCTTTTTTACCTTTGTAAAAAAAGAAAGAAATAGATAGAAATTTCAAAAAATAAAATCCTTCGAGATTCCCATATAATATGTCATGTAGCACCACTAAAAAATAACAAACATGAATTTCGATTTTTTTGCAAAATTGCGTGGGAAATCATCAAACTGGATTTCTGGTTGCATACGAACTCGAAAAAAAACGCACAATATATCAAAATGTTCCCACGAAAAAAAACGCACAATATTGTTAGAGTAGAACATTGGGTCGCCAACCAAAGCCATGTATCATGGTGGAAGTTTCAGCTTGGACATTAATCCTCAGAATCTCTTATGAGAATATTATTTGTTGTTGAATGCTTTAAGCATTAAAAAGAGGAGTCCATTATCTGTTTTCTATGTTGTCCCGGTATGGATGTCCTCAAGTTGAGATATATCAAAATCGAGAAATCAAATGCGATTTATCTCCTTGGACCTTTGTACAGGTGGCATAGAGGTACCCCTTTGTGACACTTGGTTGAAACATATGTAATGCAATGATAATCCATGGAAATCCGAGCTAATTAGGACAAGGTGCGGGCACTATTAGTATTCGATGCATGAGGCTTGCAACTTATAGGAAGTTTTATGCATAACACATATGAATTATTACTACCGTTGACAAAATTGTTTCCATGTTTTCAAAATAAAAAGCTCTAGCACATGAGTAATCCTTGTATTGGAGAGAGACACGCTCCGCTTTTTCATTTGAACACTTGTGTTCTTCGTTTTGCTTTAATGTTCATGGCGAAGTTGAAAGCCGCTTCGTTGATTGCTATTTGGTTGGAAACAGAAAATGCTTCATGTGGTAAATGGTATATTATCTTGAATAATTTGATACTTGGCAATTGTTTTGAGCTCTCAAGTAGATCATGTTTAAGCTCTTGCATCATGTAGTTTAAATCTATTAGTGGAGAACTACCGTAGAGCTTGTTGAAATTTGGTTTGCATGATTGGTCTCTCTAAGGTCTAGATATTTTCTGGTAAAAGTGTTTGAACAACAAGGAAGACAGTGTAGAGTCTTATAATGCTTGCAATATGTTCTTGTGTAAGTTTTTGCTGTACCAGTTCATACTTGTGTTTGCTTCAAACAACCTTGCTAGCCAAAGCCTTGTACTGAGAGGAAATACTTCTCGTGCATCCAAAAACCTTGAGCCAAAACCCATGCCATTTGTGTCCACCATAACTACCTATATGTGGTATTTTTTCTGCCATTCCAAAGTAAATTGCTTGCGTGCTACCTTTAAAATTTCATTCCTTGTCTTTACAATACATAGCTCATGGGAAAGTAGCCTAAAAAACTATTGTGGTGATGAATATGTTGCTATGTATCTTAGTTCTTATAAGTTGCTTGTTGAGCGGTAACCATGTTTCTGGGGACGCCATCAACTTTTTACTTTGTTGAATATCATGTGAGTTGCTATGCATGTTCGTCTTGTCTGAAGTAAGGGAGATTTCTCATGATTAAATGGTTTGAGTATGCATATTGTTAGAGAAGAACATTGGGCCGCCAACCAAAGCCATGTATCATGGTGGAAGTTTCAGCTTGGACATTAATCCTCAGAATCTCTTATGAGAATATTATTTGTTGTTGAATGCTTTAAGCATTAAAGAGGAGTCCATTATCTGTTTTCTATGTTGTCCCGGTATGGATGTCCTCAAGTTGAGATATATCAAAATCGAGAAATCAAATGCGATTTATCTCCTTGGACCTTTGTACATGTGGCATAGAGGTACCCCTTTGTGACACTTGGTTGAAACATATGTAATGCAATGATAATCCATGGAAATCCGAGCTAATTAGGACAAGGTGCGGGCACTATTGGTATTCGATGCATGAGGCTTGCAACTTATAGGAAGTTTTATGCATAACACATATGAATTATTACTACCGTTGACAAAATTGTTTCCATGTTTTCAAAATAAA
Organism: Lolium multiflorum; assembly: GCA_030979885.1. Taxonomy (NCBI): domain Eukaryota; kingdom Viridiplantae; phylum Streptophyta; class Magnoliopsida; order Poales; family Poaceae; genus Lolium; species Lolium multiflorum. Next base: position 226,905,019 of record CM061748.1, on the reverse strand, counting down.
AAGCTCTAGCACATGAGTAATCCCTGCTTCCCTCTGCGAAGGGTCTTTCTTTTACTTTATGTTGAGTCAGTTTACCTACTTATTTCTATCTTAGAAGCAAACACTTGTGTCAACTGTGTGCATTCTTACATGTTTACTTATTGCACTTGTTATATTACTTTATGTTGATAATTATCCATGAGATATACATGTTACAAGTTGAAAGCAATTGCTGAAACTTAATCATCCTTTGTGTTGCTTAAATCTTACTTTGAATCTATTGCTTCATGAGTTAGCTCTTATGCAAGTCTTTTTGATGCTTGTCTTGAAAGTACTATTCATGAAAAGTTTTTGCTATATGATTTAGTTGTTTAGTCATTATCTTTTTGTTAGCAAATCATTGCTTTGAATCACTTCATTCATCTCATATGCTTTACAATAATGTTGATCAAGATTATGTTGGTAGCATGTCACTTCAGAAATTATCATTTGCCCGGTTGGACAATTTTTAGAATCGCCAAATTCAAAAAGAGTAAAAAGTTACGGCCAGTTAAAGAGTTTTTCCTGCAAAATGCAAAAAAAAAAAAAAATTCTGTGGCGCACAATGTGGAGGTGCGCCACAGAAGTTTGGCCGAATTTTTGAATTTTTCCAGCGCCAATCTCCTACTCCTCCTCTTCTCCTTCACCACTTCTCCTCCACTTCTCCTCTCACTTCTCCTCTCACTTCTCCATCTCCTCACTTCTCCTCCCCCACCACCACCTCCTCCGTGACCACCACCACCTCCTCTCCTGCGACCACCACCACCTCCTCCGACCACCACCACCTCCGGTGACCACACCACCACCTCTCCTCTCCGACCACCACCACACCTCCTCCGGCGAGGCTCCAGCGACCACCACCACCACCTCCTCCGGTGACCACCACCACCACCACCTCCTCCGCCACCACCACCACCTCCGGCCACCCACCACCACCACCTTCGGCCACCACCATCACCACCATCACCACCAACACCTCCTCCTCCTCCTCCGGCCACCGCACCACCACCACCACCAAAAAACGACAAAATTCCGGCGACTCAGATCTAGATCTGACCGCCAATTTTTGAAATTCGAAAAAAAATTCTGTGGCGCATATTGGCATGGTGCGCCACAGAAGTTTGACAGACAATTCTGTGGCGCATATTGGCATGGTGCGCCACAGAAGTTTGACAGACAATTCTGTGGCGCATATTGGCATGGTGCGCCACAGAAGTTTCAAAATTCTGTGGCGCACGTACATATGCGCCACAGAATTCTAATACTAAAACGTGGTAAGCGTGGCGACGGGCTCGTGCGCCACAGAAATTGATTTTCGTGCGCCACGGTTAGCCCTTTTCCACTAGTGTTGGCAACCGAGCCTTTAATGCGCAGCGGCTTGACCCTAGACGTTGCTGTGTCACACCGGCGGACGCCGCCGCCTGGCGCGAGCGTCCGGCAGCTGCAGCGCATGCGTGTGCGGTGGCCGACCTTGCCAAACCAATCCTTCGATTCTGATTGGTACTAGTAAAATGCCCGTGCGCTGCCACAATACAGTTTCATATGCTCACATAAAGACATGCAAATTCACGTGCATAAAAGAGATGGCCATATATTGCCCATGCTGCTGTCTCTTAAGTTACAAAATTCATTTTAAGATACTGATTAATATTGAAAAGCCACAATTTTCCTTCCCAGCAGAACTTCCTTTTTAACCCTTAACTAACATGAAACTTCCTTGAGTCAGTCAATGAGACTATGGAAAAAGAAAACAAACACCCAAATTGACAGACAGCCGCCATCACCTCCCTTCCCACTCTCGACCTTCCCATTTTCTAGCTAACATTATTTTTCTCTCATCGAGCATCCTTCCACACTGCCAGCGACCAAAAACCCAATCCCCTACCTTCCACCCGCTGGCCTCGACGAGCACCCTATCCCCACCACTTCGCCATTACGACACCTCAGCACACCCCTTTTCTCCTCCGTAGCTCGTTGATTCGCAATCATGGGAGGAGGAACACAACAGGCCACGGCCTAGCATTCGATGCCAATGGAAGAGGTGACAGACCTTGTGTCCACTGGATCCATGTACATGTAATCATCTGCATATGTTTAATCAATGAAATCACAAGAGCCAAAACCTTATGAGAAGATAATTCAACAAGAAAACTTATAATCATGTGCCATGTAAATGAAAAATGTAGGGAGGATGGCATAAACAAACAAACCTGATCCTCAATCGACCGGGAAAATATGTAAACATTGTTGGCAAGTGCACTTCTGCTACTCTAGGATATATAGACATCAACAGATGAATGAGAAACTACAATCTCTCTCGATCATATGTTCTCATAATTCGCCTTTTTAATAGTTTAACTCACGCAAGATTTGTCGTGGAAACTATAAAGGTACCAGTTCAGAGATGTATAAATGCGCACAAAAGAGTTTACTCATCATAGAAGACTTACTACATAATAACAACTTAGGCATTAAAACAGATAAATATATGTAGTGTAAATTGTATTGCCAGCTTACGGTGTTCAGAAGGAAAAGGTACTGCAGTCGATGATACTGGAAACAAATCTCTATCTGATTCTTCCCAAACATCATATTCACGAACTTTACGCCAACCATGCTAATTTCATCCACCTAACACATAATGCTCACACCACGGTAGCTTGACTAACACTTAATACAAAACATCTGCAATTATTTTAAAAAAATTGACCAGGATACAAAATCTGAAAAGCTACCGGTGCAGTGAACATTCTAGTGACTCGGGTTGATGTGCAATGGACATGGGCATCATTGAATGATGGTGTGAAATAGAGTGGAAAAGCTTGGCAGTACCAGTAGTGGAAGCATAATATGACAATGCCATACATGTCCAGTCTAAACAAACGAGCATACTATGTTGAAACTTCTTGGTGATACAGTTATGTGAAATTGTACCGAAAACCAAATTGGACTTACTATTTAGCAGATATATTTTAAGTTGCAATGTATTTCAATGAGTGCAGTACTAAACTCAAATTTAACAATACATCTACAGCTTATTCAGTAAAAGAACATCTACAAAATTGCCCGAGCTTCAGTCAATGCAGAATTTGGGGATGCACAACCTGAATCATGGAGAAGTCACAAAAGTATTTGCACAGGGCAACAACTAAGGATACTGCAGGGTTAAGGACATATCTGAATATTATTTATATTTTCTTGTGAATTTATCCTCCACTTAACCTTATTCAAATCAATCATTAAGTATATGGTTTCGAACAAGATTTTGTCAACTAATCATTTTTTGGCATCATATGTAAATCCCAACTAATCAATAATTATATGAATTTGTTGAAAATAAAATTATGCCAACTGATTAGTAGTACTTGGAATCCGAAATACATGCAGCAAACAATAATTTAATGATTCATTGAATACAAGTTTTTTTACGAACTAATTAGTCATCACATGCATCAGAATAATATTCTTTGTACACCAGTTTTACTTGGATATGATTCAGAAGTGTGGAAACGTACATGAGTTCTACTCAGTATGATTCAAGTGTGGAAACGTACATGAGTTCTACTCAGCTGCTCATACCAAAAATTCTTACGTATGCATAAGCTACATCAGATCATGTCATACTTCCTCTTATCCACATCTCCCAAAGGGTCGAGCTCTAATATGTCCATCATGTGATGAGTTCATTGGACAGAAGATAAAACCCCATTGTGTAAAATGGCATTTTTAACTGAACATTATATAGAGTGTACCTGTTGAAAGGTTTCAAATGATGACATATTCAGGTAATTTAATTAGCAGTGCACAAATTACTGCAGTACATCTACCATGTCACATTCATTTAACATTAGGATGCATAAAGAGCAGTAGTTAAAGCTTCAATTGAAGGGAAAGCAACAGTACAAGCACAGTGACTACTGAATTATCAAGTTCATGAACTCCTTCCGACTACAAGGATGATAGGGCAGAAGATTTGCAAACTGCCAATGCTGTGAATAGAATGGCAGCTTATCTGCAGGTTGCAGATAATGGAGGGAGCACTTGTCACCTCCAACGTCAACATGTCTGATCTCTACCCAGCCAAAGCCAATGCTGATCATGCTTCGGTCAAGGAGGTTCTCTATTTCTCTTACATCTGGGATAGAGGTACGGGTAGGAGCTTGAGGTTCCTTGGCACGATTAACTCGCAAGACATTGTCAGTGTAACCAAGAATATCTTTATGCATTCCTTCACAGATACAAAAGGTTCAAATGTTCACGGTTAGATTTACAGTTGGGAACGTAAGGGACGAGATGACAAATCATAGTAGACAACATAATGCACGGTGGGGTAGTGAAAATGCTCGCATTTGGTGCACGGGTAGTTGGAGGCATATATGGAAACGACGTGGCCTAGAGGTCAGATCTCACCACATCTCGCAGCACTCCCCCGATCTAAGGTGTAAGAGATTAGAATTATTCTACGGTTCATGCTCAGTGTCAGGTCTAGAGTGGTGCAAAACCTCTGCATTGGGTAATTAGTACTTTTTTTACCTCCAAGTCACGGTCCTTGTTTCGGTCGGCACCCAATAGCTTCCAGAAGGTTGCGTTTGAGCCCTTGACATCTGAAGCACGCAGAGTTGACAAATTAACTTGTTACCCGAAATCATACACTAAGGAACAATTGGGCCTTGTAAAAATACTGTGACAGAATTACTAATTGGCAGATTCTATTCTAATCAGTTGGCAAGCATTGTATATAGGTACCTTGATCATCAGGCCTGAGGCGGCCTCTAGGAAGCGAGAAAAGGAGTTCCTGACTTGCAGAACGTGCCGGTGTCGAGACCGTCGTCGACCGCACGTCCTTTGTGCCCAAGTAGTAGCGGATCAGCTGGTATATCTCCACCACCTGTTGCTCCCGTGATCTCTCCCGTGTCGCCACAGGACCAGCTTCCCGGCAGCATCTCTAGTCCCATGGACAGCACCAACTCTAACTCGCCAGCACAAGGAGGCAAACGCGACCCGCTACACGATGTTGCTGCTCTTCTCTGGTCGGTCAGGGAAGCCAAGCGGGAGGCGCGCAACGTGTCGACGAATGAACGAGTCACATCCACCCGAGAAGATTGACCGCATCGTGTCGTGCAGCACCGGCGGAGCTCGTCGGCCAGGACAGCCGGGTCGAGTGTGGGTTCCACGGCCATCGCCCGCCCAGTCGTCGTGGGGGCGGTAGCCGTCGCGAAGATGGCGAAGCAGCTGATGGAGGAGGTGTCAGCGTTGGCGGCGGGAGAATGGGCGGGGCGGGGACGGGGACGAGTTCGTTGGGCTTGGCCCATTTGGCCATCTGGACGTGATCCATGCGCGACGGGCGACAAGTGTGACCAGAGGCGACGTACCACGAGACTGGTTGACGACGAACAGCTTCCTCTTTTAAGTATACTAGTAAATTTGCCCGTGCGTTGCAGCGGGATTAAAAAATCTACGCCAATTCTTCTAATTAATCTCACTATTTAATTAATGAGAATATATTAGTGGGAGCTGGAAAGGGCATATCACATGTTGAACAGTTCTCCATAGTTACTAATACTCCATCCATTAGCGAAGATTGTATGTAGATCATTGAGAATTTTAACATGTCTGGACAATCTTTGTGGGACGGATGTAGTATGTCGATCATCTTTTAAGCTAATAATATCTCCTTGAATACCTCACCATTGATGCCGAGCACAAAAAAACAAATAATCTAACATAATCCCTTACTTTGTTTGACATGCAGATAGACAACTTTAGAATATTACACAAACCTTGTTGGCCGAGCTCCCAACGTCAGCTTCATAAGGATCTCCCTAAAGGGAATCAAATGAACGATATCAAAAATATCCTTTGTTCTTCTGTACCGAAGAAACAGTTCCATATAACATTTATTTTCAGAGATTAACAAGTGACGCAATCACCTATATAGCCAACAATTTGTTAGTATCATTCAAATTAATGGGACAGAATTATACACATTAAAAATACGCCAAGCAAACCTCAACTAATTTATCAAGATCCGAAAGTATCTATACTTTGACATACTGCTATAACGAGCATACACACGCAAGTTGCTGGATTAAACCAACCAATTCAGTATGCATCAACGCATACCTTTTCGCACCACAAAACATAGTAAAGCAATTGATGGAAACAACGGTTTTAGTGGTACTTGTGGAAACCTGCGCGCCCACATCTGACGATTACTTTTCCTGTTGCAAGTTCTTTTAAAGATAAGCCATTGGATATTTCAGTTAGAGAAAGCATGGGGGAGAAACACATGGTCAAGGAAGTGGAATCTGTTGGAGAGTCCTACCTGTTGTCTGGCAGTCTGGCACAGTTTGAACGAATTCAACGGCAACTGAAGCAGCCTGTACCATGACAACTCGAACACCACCTGCCCCTGCAGATCGCTGGTAGGGGAGGTCGTCGGCGGGACACTCAGGCCAGCAGCTGTGTGCCTCGGCGCTGGGTGACGGCGTTGGTCTCGCTCCGGTCGTTGTCCTGCTAGATCGTTAGCTTGGGGGTGCTGTAATGGTGTCCACGGCGTGGGTGGCCGGGTTTTCGTCGGACCTCCCGCTCAGTCCGTATTTTAGCGAATGAAGCTCGATTCCATTGAATCTCAGTCTCTCTGCGTGCATAGGGACTCTACTTGACCGCGTGATGCACATCGATTGGACGCAGCTCTTCCACCGCTATCTGGGCCGCGTCGCACGAGCGCTCTGGATGGAGACGACGCAAACGACGGCCACCGGAGTCGGATAGCGTTGTCTATTTTCTCGGCTCAGAACATCTCCGCTCAATTTCTTCGGTGGGAGCAATCAGCACGGCGACACTACGTGTTCGGCGAGGTCGCCAGATGTCGTTGGCTGCTGAGACGTCCCTCTACTTTTGCTTATGTCGCGTCACATACTGCCGCTCTCGGCCCGGTTGTGAGTCGCGCTGCCCAAACAAAAGACTGAACCGTTATTCGTGACTAAGCGGTGGCAGTGGGGTGTATTTTGATCAACTTCGGGGGCAAAAAAAACGGGCCAAGCAAAGAGAAAGTTTCTTCTTTTATTGGCTAGGTATAGATAAGAGGCGTCTCGTACAGGCGACGTCCGGCGCCAGCAGCGTCCGGATCGTCGAAGCAGACAAAAACCGACTTACTTAACGAATGCACATACATAAAAGCCAGACCAAGCGCGGCGTCCGAGAACAGCGCAAACCGGCCAAATCTTAGCCGAGTTCGCGTGGCCCATGATAACGCGGCGTCCTCAGCGTCATGCTGTCGCGTGGTGGCCGCTGTCGATTGCGGTCCTATTAAATGTGGACCTGGGAAGGGGACTGTCTATCCAGTCCCGGCTTTCCATATCGACCTGCAGCGAGCTCAAACTTCGCGCCCTTCATAGCCCGGCGCTGATTGAACCCGTCATAGCCAAACGAGCCGCGGCCCGGCAAGTCGCGCCGCCCGGCGGTGCCAATGGGGCCGCGGCGCCTCGACGGCGGATCTACCGTCACCGTTGCGGTCGTGTGAGATGACCCGGGACGCCGTCCCGATGCCGTGGGGGAGACGTGCACTCCCGCGGCGCTTTGAGCCCCGGATGGTTCGAATGCCGCCATCCAGAATGGAAACCGCCCTTCCTTCGACGAGAATCCCGGACGCCGCGCTCAGGCGCCCGGCGGACCTCCGGCAGACCGCGTACGGCGGCCTTGGGGCCGTCCCAAGGCGGGACCTGGTTCGGGTGGAGCACGATGCGCGCGGCGCCCGTGCTTCATCCCGCAGACGGCGCCTTGACCCCTCGCGCGGCGCGCACACCGACGGGCAGGCCGCCGCCAGCGGGCTCTACATCAACGACGCCCGACCACGGCGCGACCGCGGTAGCCCGAGGAGGGAGGCCGAGCCCGGGCTGCGGGCGGCGCTCGCGGCGTCCCGCGGCCGGCGGACCTCGACGAGCAGCCAAATGGCCGCGCCTCGCCGGCGGCTGCGCGCCTCCCGCGGAGGCTGCCGAGGAAGGCCAGGAGGACGCCAGGGCGGAGCGTGGAGCCTTCCTCGAGCGCGCGCCGTGGAGAGGCTACGTCGGCACTCGGGAGGAGGAGCGCGGGCGCGCGCTGACGGAGGACGGAGCGCGCGCTGGCGGACGAGAGCGCTGGCGGAGAGGAGCAGCTCCAGCGGGGAATCGCGCGCGGGGGCACGGCTCGCGACCGGCGAGCCAGCCGACCACTCCCGCACAGGAAAGGCGCGGTGGGAGCCACGGCCGAGTCCCGGTGCCCTCCGGCGCCATCGAAACCCAGAGCAATGGCAACGTCCGCCCGGAAGCGTCGTCATCATCAAACAATAAGCGATGGCGAGTACTCTTTAGAAATTTAATCTTACTTAGCGACAAAAATGCTGCAAACCAATACAGGTTTCTTTTTTAGTTAAAGGGCTTTCTTTTGTGTAAAAATTGCCCAAAATAGGGCTAAGTTTAATTAACCAGTAGTTTATATTTATTTGGTGCTGTTTTTATTTTTCATTTTCATTTTATGTTTTTATTACATTTTGCGGTGCGTCACGTAGCATTTGGGCGCGTACATTAAACGAGACACGCGAGACGCGATCGTTGTCCGGGTGTCACGTTAAGCCACGTAAACGACCCAAAACGGGCCTTGTTGTTGGGCCGTCCGTTTAGATCGCAGTTGGAGATGTCTGAATACAGACCGTCAAGGAAGGGATAAGGGAAAGTTATCTCTTCGTTCATTTTGCATCAAACTTCCTGTACTTACAGGAATTATAAAAAATGGGCTATGGTCTGAGCCATACTACTGGTTTAGTATAATTCTTGTTCTCCACTACGTTTAAATTCAGTACTTCTTTTTACATCTAATATTTGCAATTGAGATTTTTATTTCTTGCAAATAAGAATGAATACATTGTCTCAATTGAGCCGCTTGTCTGAGCACGAATTAACAAACGCAAGATTCAGTGAACCTCTTCAAAATTGTTTGAGATCATATTGTAGTGTGCGGATCTCTTGCCATCCATGAATTATCTCACTATGATTGCTTTACAAAGTGAATCTCCTATACATTTATTAAATTATAACATAAAGACACTGAATTGGGAGTATCTACTGATTCCATCAGATTATACTCTCTAGTGCTGAGAGACGGACTCCAAAATTTCTTTTGGAGATTATCTACAAAGTGTCATACTTAACAATTTGAGGTTCACACTAATGATTTCAAGCCAATGCCTTGAATCTTTATTAATTTTGCAAAGTTCATTACAACATAACCATGATGGTTTTTGATTTACCAATTGTAAATTAATAATCTCTGGTTGTACATCATAAGACATCATACATGCAGATCATAAGGGTTGTGAAAGGCATGGCAGAGCACAAGTTTGAAAAAACTAAGCTTTGCGACGAGTGTGGATGCTATACACATATCACGCGGGAATGCCACACCCCATAGCATCTGGTTTTTCTGTATCAGCAATCGCTGGGATGCAAATAACCTTAAGGGAAAAGGTTTGAAGCTCACTTCAACCTTCATCCAGATTGCACTAATAGAGATGGTTGTTCGCGAGATGTTCCTCTTCGACATTGCAACACCATGACTCTCTAGCGGTCACAGGACCCTATGGGCACGGAGAACATGATCATTGAGTATGCCTCAACCGACATGTTTGGAGACTTTAACTAGTCTCATTATCTCCTTAGTGATCGATTTATTCATGTCCATTTTTGTTGTTGTAATAGAACATATATATTGTGTTTCACAATATATTGTATCAGCACTCTGGTATGAATAAGATTGAATGTCTTCTATATATTTGATAAAGATTTCCATAATAGAAACTCTTGAATTCGATATAGATTTCTACGGGATTCAATCCAATGGATGAGGAACAAGTATTTGAAAAGGTACCCTCTCTATTGTTTGGATTGTACTACACGTATAACCAACCCGTAGCACATGTTATTGGTCATGATTTGCATGAAGCTAAGTTTCCTTAATAATTGGATATTATGTAGCTCATTTTGAGGTTCTCATATACCTCAAGATCAAAGCTGGATCACTTAAGTCCCTCGATCGAATGCATTCGATATTTGTGGCCTCTTCCAACCATAGTGTGGACTGAAATCGAATTATAATCAATTCGAATGGACAATGATGCAAAATTCTCTTCATGTGCCTCCAATAATTATTGCATGGCTTTCGAAGATTGGAGTTCAGCACTTTGTCACATATTTCCATACACAAGAGTTTGGTTGAATATGCGAGTGAGAGGATGGGGATGGTTACGACCTTTATTAATGAGCTGAAATTTTACCAACTTCACGTTGGAGTCATGCGGCTTTACACACCCTTGACTAACTAACTGCATATCACATAACTTCCCTCTGCAATTGATACATGGAAATCCTCCGAGCATTTCCCATCTCTCATTAAGTTCGGAATCGCTTCACGTGTACCAATCTCACCACCGTAGCGTACACCATAGGCCCAAAATTAGGGATCTATGTGGGGTACAGATCTCCGTCGATCACTAAGTACCTTGAACTCCTCATAAGGGATCTGTTCATAGCCTCGTACGTTGATTACAAATATTGAAGGATGGATAGGGGGAGATTTCAAGTACCAAATAGAATGCCAGGAAATCATTTGGAACTCCAGTTCCTCCTCATGTCCATGTACTAAAAATATGGACAATACGCCTAGGATTCACAAATTTGCAAAAATTCGCAAATAACCCTTGATTCATTTACTAATCTCAAAGGTGTTATGTAATCCTTTAATCCAGCTAGAAATGCGTCCGAAAGAATGGAGGTACCAATAAAAACCACTCAACTCCTATTTCTTAAAAGAGGGGGAGTAGTACCGTAACCCCCATTTTTCAGAACTCCATATTTTCAAACAAGTTAAAAATTTGATCCAACAAAAACTTTTATTTAGCACTTGTGATTGAGTGTAGGTTAGATTCTTGCTTAGCTTAACTCAACATTCCTTTTGGTATGATATGTATGTCACCACACCATTAATTAAATAAGTACACCACTCCATAAAATTTTCGGAGTTTGACATTTGGCACCACCTCTAGTGCACTATACCCCTCAAAACCTAACCCTAGTTTGGTGAGCATCACCTTGGATGAGGGAACACTCTCCCCTCTTCTACACCACCACGATCACCTAGGGTTGCCCCACCAACACCACCACCACCTTATTTATTTTCTCTCCAAAAAATTTCTACACTTGTGCACATGCACTTTGGTCACATTTTGGCACATGCACATGGCATGGCCCCTCTCTTTTCACCCTACCCCTTTTTTCTTCTCTCTTTTCTCTCTTTGGTTTTGGCCGAGAGACAAGAGGGGGAACTTCCCCCTCTCTTTTTTTTCCTTCTTTCTTCCCTCTCTTTTTTCTTCCCTGGTTTGGGCCGTGGACAACACCACCCCTCCCTCTCTGCTCTGGCCCAACCCTAGCCCGTGCTGCCCCCTCTCTTTCGGCCCAAACGCCACCAGACCCTCCCGCGCCAAAACCCTAGCCCTAAACGGCACGCGCGCCACGCTGGCAGGAGGCATGATGGCGTCGCCGCACGACGCGCCTTCAGCCTCGACCTGCCGCGCGACCGCCTCGCTCCCTCCTCCTGCTGACGCCACCAGGGCGACGTCACGGTGGGGCCGACGCGTGACGCCAGCCCCTGGCCACGGGTTGGCCGTCGCCACCGCCCCTCCCACTGCCGCTGCCCCTCTCTGCCTATAAAAACCCACCGAGAGGCACCACTCTCCCTTCAGCTCCCCTCCACCACGCCGCAGGGCCCCACTCCACCCCGCCCCTGGCTGCTTGAGCAGCCAGCCGCCGCCACTGCGGCGACGCGCTGAGGCGCTCACCACGGTCACCGCGTGGGTGACGCGCAGGTGGTCACCGCCGCGACGCCCTCGATGCCTCCCTCCCTACTTCTTCATCGCCAGCACCCCCTCCTGCATCCCCTAACCCCTTCTCTCTGCCCCTGACACGTATTTCAGCAGCAGAACGGCGACGCCGACGACGAGCCGACGCCGCCCGTGCTGCAGTTGACATCGCGGGAGGAGGAGCAGCGCCCTGGACACCGCCAACACACGCACGCTACGCACGCCCACGCCACCAAGCCGCCCGCACGACGCCACGCCACCGCCAGCCGCCGGTAAGGCCCCGCTCCCTTTCCTTCCCTTGCGCCGGCGAGCGCCGCGGACGTCGACGACGCGCCGATCAGATCCGATCGAGCGGCGCATGGCGCATGCACGGCCACGTCGGCGTGCATGTCCACGTCAGCCGGCTCGGCACCCGCCACGGCCCCCGGCCTTTTCTTTTTCTTTTTTGCGGCCACCGGAGAGCCCCACCGGCCGGCCCATCTGCGTAGCACCGCACGGCCCAGGGCGTTCCCGCCTTTTTAATTTTTGAAAATTTGTTAAACATAAATTAAAAATGGAAATCTGCCATTATACTGTTTCGTTAATAAAAATAGTTTGGTAGCTTTGATTGACATGAATCCAATTGCATTAGAACCAGTATGAAATTATCTTTCAAATGCCACTGGTCTTGTATTTTTAGGATTTTTGTACAATTTCTGATGTATTAAACATGATCACTGTATTCTGGTTAGTATTCTTAATTCTAAAAATTGAAAAATTAATATTTTTGGATGAATCCAATTGTGTTAATCTTGTATTGTTACTGTGCATCTAAGAAAAATATCATTGGTATCTGTTCATAAAATTTTATCTCTGGTTATAAGTGTATGTGTGTCACATGCAATGATAGGTTTAAATTTGGATTGTTTTATTTAAACCACTACCCATATTTGATTTGAAATTAAACCACCCATCTTTGTTTACTGTCAAACAACTCCCCTGCATGTTTTGCATATTTTACCAAGTTACCTTTGGTTCCCTTGTTTGTGTATTGATTATGTGTACCGTTTACTTTTGCGACGCTAGATACGAACGAGGGTGAAGTTGAAGGGGAGGATTTTGGAGAAGATCTTGAGGAAGACCAGGGACAAGCCAACCAAGGCAAGCCATCTTTGAACTCTGAATTGGTGTCTAGTTGGATGTCATTTGTTGATGTCCAAAGCACCTTGATCTCTATGTGTGTTATTCTCTCTATTTATTGTCATCTATGTATGGTTGCAAGTGGGGTACTCCCTAGTGGTGATACTCCACTATTGTCTTGTGTGTTTGGAATGCATGGTATCTTGGCCGTGTCACCCACTTGGGTACCTAGTATATTCATCTTGCTTGTATCTTCTCTCTAAAAGATAGCCGACACTACCACTACACCATTTGAGATAGAGGTATCAATGCCATGATCTTGGTGTATTCTCAAATGAGATGAATATGCCCAGCCTAATTATTTGGTTAATTCTTACACTAATTAAAAGTAGTAGTATAGCACTCATAAAATCTGAAACATAATATAATAATTGTTGTCATACACATGCTTATCTCTAGGAGGGTCACGAGACCTCTGACGCCGGGTTGCGCTCTGAATGAGGCAATACACTGCATTAACTTGTAGCCGGACGATTACTGCGGGTCTTCCGTCATGGCGCCGGAGATACGCTCAAGAGGAGGTATGCTGCCGGGGTGCCGGGAAGGGGTAAGCCCGCAGGGAAGGACTCATGTCAATGGAGGCGAGCGAAAGACTATGACTGACTATCCGAGACTCGCATACTTTTGTATGACGAACCGGGGTTGATCCCGGCGGATTTGTTGGTTCTTGTGGTGAAAGTGCGCACACTCTGCAGAGTTAAAACTATTCGAATAGCCGCGTCCGCGGTCATGGACAAGTTGAAAAGGCCAACCTTAACCTGGGCTTTGAGTTTTGTTTGACAAATGGTTTTGCAAAGAAAGTGTTGTGTTGATTGTACCGGAAGGGTACCGGAAAGGTGTGTGAGTCGACCATATGGAGATGGTCGGGAAACAAAAGAAAGTGGGGACCCTTACTAATGTTTCATGAAAAGGAACTCTTCTTTAACAAAGATATAGAGATGTCATAGGACTTCCCCAGCATCTCCATCAATTGAGATGGCGGAATGCTAACTCTTCTTTAACAAAGATATAGAGATGTCATAGGACTTCCCCAGCATCTCCATCAATTGAGATGGCGGAATGCTAACTCTTCTTTAACAAAGATATAGAGATGTCATAGGATATCTTTTGAAGTATCTTCTTTAACAAAGATATAGAGATGTCATAGAAATGTCTTAGTGCCCCATCATGAGATGTGATGCTATATCCACAAGAGAAACTGATGCATGCTATATCCACAAGAGAAACTGATGCATGCTATATCCACGAGAGAAACTATCGTTCCTCTCTCGTCTCCTTAGATAGTTTATGTTAGCACCCCCTTGTGATGGTTTGCGAGTACAATTCCAAATGTACTCACGGCTTTGTCCCTGGCTATTTACTTGGCCAGACTATGAGGAGGACTTCGAAAATGACGGAGGCTACCAGGACGACTATGCGACCTAGGACGATCTCCAAGTCAGCTGCCTGTAGGTCTAAAGGCATGACTTGGGCCCGACGATGATGACGTGTATCCGCTGCTATGTTTGTGTGAACTTGCCCGTTGTGGCATTTATGTAAGACTGGGTCATGTGACCCCTTTATTGTAAGACTATTTATTCGGTACTTGTAATGGATGATTGTAATCTGGATATTCAGTTCGGTTATGTTCTCACGGCAGAATGATCTTGGGGTCGTGAGAGAAATGCATAACAGGGTATTTCGGATATGTATTCCGGGGTCCCCACAGAGCTGGTATCAGAGCCATCCTGACCTTAGGAGACCCTAGTTAGCATGGACGCTAAGGTAGTACAAAAACTATTTTTCTATATCAAAAACGAGATGACTATATGCTGAAATAATGCCTAGTCTCTCCCCTAATTTCTGTTAGATTTAATATTACTTGCATTAATCTTTAATGTTTTTACCTTATGCACTTAAAATTTTGCACACTTTGATCATGTTACTAACTAAGAACTTAAAATGTTGTGTAGATGGATCCACCTATGTTCACCGAGAGCCTCCAGCTGGGCTATAATCAGCCTCCCTACCTGTTTGAGACTGCCCTCGTTGAGGTGTCGCGGGCCGTTGGACGCCTGCTTCCCGAGGTGAAGGGAGGACAGCTGGAGAGCACCAAGGACGGCGAGATGTCCTGGATGGTGGTCTGCACACTCCGTGGCTCCCATGTGAAGCCACTTGAGGAGATTGAGGTTCAGGTCTTTGACCGCACGTGGGAGGATGGACTTGTGAGGGTGCTCCAATCAGCCCTCTCTCGCCTAGTCTTCCACCACCGTGTCGAGTTGGAGGCCAAGAGGCTCCCTCATGCCTTCTTGGGACGCCGCAACGAGGAGGGGATTCCCACTATGATCCCCTACACTTGCCTCCTTGGGCGCCAGGTGTCCCAGATGGAGAACTTGCTGTACAAGACTCAGCTCAGCCTTGACTCCAACAGGATGGAGAATGAAGTGCTGAAGCATGAGCAGGAAGGGCTCAAGCTTGATCTGAAGCTGGCAAGGCTCAAGTATCGCCGCCAGCAGAAGAAGACACTCCGCGTCCGTGAGGCCAACTACATGCTGAAGGTCAAGGTCATGCACCTTAAGACCGCCCTCCGTGACGCCGAGGACAAGCTTGAGGCTCTTCCGGACCACGGCGAGGATATCCGCAAGGAGGACACCGCCCTTGTTAGCGACGATGAGGACTTCTTGGAGGAGGAGGGACTCATCGGGGATGGGCGCGATGAAGATGAGGACGAGGATGACCTCGCCTTCATCAACGACGAGCCCGAGAACCCGAGCCCCTTGACACCGTAAAGGCCACGCCAGATGAGGAGGAGGATCCCGAGGAGCCTCCGTTTGATGGACTCTCCGCCCCTCTTGATGATTTCTAGATGTGCACTCCCGAGACTTGTTATATGTTAAGTTGTCCTGTATGATGCGACGTACTTTGTTGGTCCTTATGTGACCATGTGATGGTTGTGAACTATAACCTCTTTTGGTAGTATGGTTGATGATTGATGATTGCCTCTTTGATTATCTTATGATTGTTTCTTAAAATTTATTTCTTTTTTTTCATGCATACACACTTCCCAATCCCCTTGGAAAGACCTTGCTCCTTAAATTTGTTCCGTTATCTCATATCTTGTTTCCTCAGATGGTTGACACCCGTCGCAACCCAAACGCTCCGCCACCACCACCACCCCCGGATCCTGACATGACTCAGATTCTCCGCCTTCTGTTGGAAGATCGCCAACGTTCCCGCCAAGAGAGTGAAGCCAACCTTGCTGCCCTTCGGCAGATTGCTCAAGCCGCTGCGGGAAACCGTAACAATGAAGAAGGAGAAGGACACGGCGAGGAAGCCCCAAGGTCACGCCTTAGGGATTTCCAGAACACTAACCCACCCATGTTCTCCAAGTGCACCGCTCCCCTCGACGCGGACGACTGGCTCCGCACCATCGAAAACAATCTTGAAGTAGCTGATGTTGGAGAACATGAGAAGGTTCTTCTTGCCACTCACTTCCTCTCCGGACCCGCAAGAGCATGGTGGGAGAATGTCAAGGCCATGCAAGCCGTTGATCATGTCATCACTTGGGAGGAATTCACCACCAAGTTCCGCAAGGCTCACATTCCTACGGGACTAATCAAGATGAAGCGTGATGAGTTTTTCAACCTGAAGCAGAACAACTCCAATGTTGTGGATTATCTGGATAAGTTCAACACCTTGGCAAGGTATGCACCTCAGGATACTGATACTGATGAGAAGAAGCGGGATCGTTTCCTTAATGGTCCTGCATGAGGAAATCCAGAGCATCCTTGTGGCTGTACCTTACCCTGACTTGGAGGCACTTGTGGATGCCGCCATTATGGTGGAGTCCAAGCGCAAGGCTGCCTATGAAAACCAGAAAGCGCAAGATGCAGCAGCAGCAAGGTGGACCTAGCAACCCCAAGTACCGCAGTCCGCCTCCATCAAGGCCTGCCAACCCACCTCAGAGGACCCCAGCATCCGCCCCTGTCTATCGCTCCAATAATCACAACCCCAACCGTTCAGCTCCACAGTACCGTTCCGGAGGAGGAGGTTACAACAACAACCCCCGCCCCAATCCCCCAGCTCGTACTCCTGGAGATGGTTGTTTCACTTGTGGGAAGCCTGGGCACTTTTCTCGTGAGTGCCCCACCAAGATGAATGCAGCTCGGCGCACCAAGGCACCCAGGTCAAACCAAGCTCAAGCCAGAACTACTCCTGGAAAGAAGCCTATGGTCAAGAAGCAAGCCAATGCAGCTAGAGGACATCTGAACCATGTCAACGCCGAGGAAGCTGAGGAGGCCCCGGACATTGTGATGGGTATGTTCCTAGTCCATTCCACTCCTGCTCGAGTTTTATTTGATTCCGGAGCATCACATTCTTTCGTCACCGAACCCTTCGTTAAGAAAAGTGGGATGACACCCACCCATCTAAGGCGACCCATGATAGTGCAAATCCCCGGATCATCCGCTAAAACCCGCCAATCGTGCAAAAATGTCCCAATTATTATACTAGGAGTATCCTTTCAAGCTGAACTCATAGTGTTAGGAGCCCAGGGACTAGAAGTGATACTTGGTATGGATTGGATGACCAAGTATAAGGGACACATAGATTGCGCCCAAAAATCCATTACCCTATCCGATGATCAAGGGTTACTGGTAAAATATACCGCCACTACACACTCATCCAAGTCCTTCTGCAAGAAAAGTATCGTTGGACCGACCCTAGATCAAGTTCCGATCGTTTGTGAATATCCGGACGTGTTTCCGGAAGAGTTGCCTGGCATGCCCCCAGACCGGGATATTGAATTCATTATTGAGTTAATCCCGGGTACCTCACCTATAGCTCAGCGACCCTACCGGATGAACCCTCAAGAGTTGATTGAATTAAAGAAACAATTGGACGACATGTTGAGTAAAGGTCTAATCCGACCTAGTGCTTCGCCCTGGGGATTGATGTCTACGGGTGCTTCTATTCTTGTAGACAGTGTTGGGCCTCCAAGAGCAGAGGTTTGTAGAACAGCAGCAAGTTTTCCCTCAAGTGGATCACCCAAGGTTTATCGAACTCGGGGAGGAAGAGGTCAAAGATATCCCTCTCATGCAACCCTCCACAAAGCAAGAAGTCTCTTGTGTCCCCAACACACCTAATAGGTGCACTAGTTCGGCGAAGAGATAGTGAAATACAAGTGGTATGAATGAATATGAGCAGTAGTACGGCGCCAGAAAATAGCTCGCTGGCGTGCAGTTGATGGTAGTAATATTGCAGGAAGTAAACATGCAGTAGTAACGCAGCAGTAGTAATTCAGAAAACAATAACAAGCAGTGATAGCAGTATTTAGGAACAAGGCCTAGGGATTAGACTTTCACTAGTGGACACTCTCAACATTGATCACATAACAGAATAGATAAATGCATACTCTACACTCTCTTATTGGATGATGAACACATTGCGTAGGATTACACGAACCCTCAATGCCGGAGTTAACAAGCTCCACAATTCAATGTTCATATTTAAATAACCTTAGAGTGCATGAAAGATCGACACGACTAAACCAAGTACTAGCATAGCATGCACACTGTCACCTTCACACCATGTAGGAGGAATAGATCACATCAATACCATCATAGGAATAGTTAACTTCATAATCTACAAGAGATCATAATCATAGCATACGCCAAGTACTAACACGGATGCACACACTGTCACCATTACACCGTGCAGGAGGAATAAAACTACTTTAATAACATCACTAGAGTAGCACATAGATAAATTGTGATACAAAACATATTGCAATCATAAAGAGATATAAATAAGCACTTCACTACGCCATTCATAACAGTGAATAAGTATTCTGTGAAATATAGCCTAAGAGACCCACACGGTGCACACAATGTCACCTTTACACACGTGGGACAAGGAGTCTCCGGAGATCACATAAGTAAAACCCACTTGACTAGCATAATGACATCTAGATTACAAGCATCATCATATGAATCTCAATCATGTAAGGCAGCTCATGAGATTATTGTATTGAAGTACATAGGAGAGATGAACCACATAGCTACCGGTACAGCCCCGAGCCTCGATGGAGAACTACTCCCTCCTCATGGGAGCAGCAACGGTGATGAAGATGGCGGTGGAGATGCCGGTGTCGATGGAGAAGCCTTCCGGGGCACTTCCCCGTCCCGGCGGCGTGCGGAACAGAGACTCCTGTCCTCCAGATCTTGGCTTCGCGATGGCGGCGGCTGGAACTTCTCGTACCGTGGCTTATTCGTTCGGGGTTTTTAGGTCGTGGACCTTATATAGGCGAAAGGGCAGCCTCGGAGGGGGTCTGGTGGGGCCAGACACCGCGCCCCTCCTTGGCCGCGCCGCCACCATGTGTGGGCCCCACGTGGCCCCTCTCTCGGTTCTCGGGTGTTCTGGATGCTTCCGGGCAAAATAGGAACTCGGGCGTTGATTTCGTCCAATTCCGAGAATATTTCGTTACTAGGATTTCTGAAACCAAAAAAGCAGAAAACAGGAACGGCACTTCGGCATCTCGTCAATAGGTTAGTTCCGAAAACGCATAAATATGACATATAATGTGTATAAAACATGTAGGTATCATCAATAAAGTAGCATGGAACATAAGAAATTATCGATACGTTGGAGACGTATCAGCATCCCCAAGCTTAGTTCTGCTCGTCCCGAGCAGGTAAAACGATAACAAAGATAATTTCTGAAGTGACATGCCATCATAATCTTGATCATACTATTTGTAAACATATGTAATGAATGCAGCGATCAAAACAATGGTAATGACATGAGTAAACAAGTGAATCATAAAGCAAAGACTTTTCATGAATAGTACTTCAAGACAAGCATCAACAAGTCTTGCATAAGAGTTAACTCATAAAGCAATAAATCAAAGTAAAGGTATTGAAGCAACACAAAGGAAGATTAAGTTTCAGCGGTTGCTTTCAACTTATAACATGTATATCTCATGGATAGTGTCAACATAAAGTAATATAACAAGTGCAATATGCAAGTATGTAGGAATCAATGCACAGTTCACACAAGTGTTTGCTTCTTGAGGTGGAGAGAGATAGGTAAACTGACTCAACAATAAAAGTAAAAGAAAGGTCCTTCAAAGAGGAAAGCATCGATTGCTGTATTTGTGCTAGAGCTTTTATTTTGAAAACATGAAACAATTTTGTCAACGGTAGTAATAAAGCATATGAGTTATGTAAATTATATCTTACAAGTTGCAAGCCTCATGCATAGTATACTAATAGTGTCCGCACCTTGTCCTACTTAGCTTGGACTACCGGATCATCGCAATACACATGTTTTAACCAAGTGTCACAATGGGGTACCTCCATGCCGCCTGTACAAAGGTCTAAGGAGAAAGCTCGCATTTTGGATTTTTCGCTTTTGATTATTCTCATCTTAGACATCCATACCGGGACAACATGGACAACAGATAATGGACTCCTCTTTAATGCATAAGCATGTGACAACAATTATTATTCTCATATGAGATTGAGGATATATGTCCAAAACTGAAACTTCCACCATGATTCATGGCTTTAGTTAGCGGCCCAATGTTCTTCTCTAACAATATGCATGCTCCAACCATTAAGGTGGTAGATCTCTCTTACTTAGACAAGATGGACATGCATAGCAACTCACATGATATTCAACAAAGAGTAGTTGATGGCGTCCCGAAGCATGGTTATCGCACAACAAGCAACTTAATAAGAGATAAAGTGCATAAGTACATATTCAATACTACGATAGTTTTTAAGGCTATTTTGTCCCATGAGCTATATATTGCAAAGGTGAATGATGGAATTTTAAAGGTAGCACTCAAGCAATTTACTTTGGAATGGCGGAGAAATACCATGTAGTAGGTAGGTATGGTGGACACAAATGGCATAGTGGTTGGCTCAAGGATTTTGGATGCATGAGAAGTATTCCCTCTCGATACAAGGTTTAGGCTAGCAAGGTTATTTGAAGCAAACTCAAGGATGAACCGGTGCAGCAAAACTCACATAAAAGACATATTGTAAACATTATATGACTCTACACCGTCTTCCTTGTTGTTCAAAACTCAATACTAGAATTATCTAGACCTTAGAGAGACCAAATATGCAAATCAAATTTTAGCAAGCTCTATGTATTTCTTCATTAATAGGTGCAAAGTATATGATGCAAGAGCTTAAACATGAGCACAACAATTTCCAAGTATCAAATTATTCAAGACATTCTACCAATTACTACATGTAGCATTTCCCGTTTCCAACCATATAACAATTAACGAAGCAGTTTCAACCTTCGCCATGAACATTAAAGCTAAGAACACATGTGTTCATATGAACCAGCGGAGCGTGTCTCTCTCCCACACAAGGATGAACTTATTCAAACAAAACAAAAAACAAAAACATACAGACGCTCCAAGTAAAATACATAAGATGTGACCGAATAAAAATATAGTTTCAAGAGAAGGAACCTGATACTTTGTCGATGAAGAAGGGGATGCCTTGGGCATCCCCAAGCTTAGACGCTTGAGTCTTCTTAGAATATGCAGGGGTGAACCACGGGGCATCCCCAAGCTTAGAGCTTTCACTCCTCTTGATCATAGTATATCATACTCCTCTCTTGACCCTTGAAAACTTCCTTCACACCAAACTTCAAGCAAACTCATTAGAGGGTTAGTGCACAATAAAAATTTACATGTTCAGAGGTGACACAATCATTCTTTACACTTATGGACATTGCATAAAGCTACTGGACATTAATGGATCAAAAAATACATCCAACATAGCAAAAGAGGCAATGCGAAATAAAAGGCAGAATCTGTCAAAACAGAACAGTTCGTAAAGACGAATTTAAAAATGGCACCAGACTTGCTCAAATGGAAAAACTCAAAACTAAAGAAAGTTGCGTACATATCTGAGGATCACTCACGTAAATTGGCATAATTTTCTGAGTTTCATACAGAGAATTAGGCCCAGATTCGTGACAGCAAAGAAATCTGTCTCTGCGCAGTAATCCAAATCTAGTATGAACCTTACTATAGAGACTTTACTTGGCACAAAAACATGATAAGAAGAGGTTTCTACAGTAGTAAATAACTTCCAATACTCAAATATAAAACAAAGTACTGTAGTAAAAAAAAACACATGGGTTATCTCCCAAGAAGTTCTTTGTTTATAGCCATTAAGATGGGCTCAGTAATTTCAATGATGCACTCCCAAGAGATAGTAGTTGAAGCAAAAGAGAGCATCAAAAAGCAAATTCAAAACAAATTTAAGCCTAACATGCTTCCTATGAAAAGGAATCTTGTACACAAATAAATTCATGAGGAGCAAAGTAACAAGCATAGGAAGAATAAACAAGAGTAACTTCAAAAATTTCAGCATATAGAGAGGTGTTTTAGTAACATGAAAATTTCTACAACCATATTTTCCTCTCTCATAATAACTTTCAGTAGCAACATGAGCAAACTCAACAATATAACTATCACATAAAGCATTCTTATCATGAGTCTCATGCATAAAATTATTACTCCCCACATAGGCATAATCAATTTTATTAGTTGTAGTGGGAGCAAATTCAACAAAGTAGCTATCATTATTATTCTCATCATCAAATATAGGAGGCATAGTATCATCAAAGTAAATTTTCTCCTCAATGCTTGGGGGACTAAAAATATCATGCTCATCAAAGCCAGCTTCCCCAAGCTTAGAATTTTCCATAGCATTAGCAACAATAGTGTTCAAAGCATTCATATTAATATGTTC
The DNA here is from genome assembly GCA_030979885.1 of Lolium multiflorum. Classification (NCBI taxonomy): domain Eukaryota; kingdom Viridiplantae; phylum Streptophyta; class Magnoliopsida; order Poales; family Poaceae; genus Lolium; species Lolium multiflorum. The sequence goes on along the minus strand of CM061748.1, from coordinate 226,882,171 downwards.
CATGGGTTTTTTAATTTTCGCATCAAACAATCCATGTCTTAACTCAGGAAATAGAATAAGAAGCTCATTGTTACTTTCCATTATGCCCAACTAGTGTAAACAAGAAACCAAAAGATGCAATTGCAGGATCTAAAGGAAATAGCTTCGAGTACTTACAACGGCGCCGGAAAATAGCTTAGTAGCCGAGATTCGGAGTGTGAGTACCTTTTACCTTTCCTCCCCGGCAACGGCGCCAGAAAATAGCTTGATGTCTACGGGTGCTTCTATTCTTGTAGACAGTGTTGGACCTCCAAGAGCAGAGGTTTGTAGAACAGCAACAAGTTTTCCCTTAAGTGGATCACCCAAGGTTTATCGAACTCAGGGAGGAAGAGGTCAAAGATATCCCTCTCATGCAACCCTGCAACCACAAAGCAAGAAGTCTCTTGTGTCCCCAACACACCTAATAGGTGCACTAGTTCGGCGAAGAGATAGTGAAATACAAGTGGTATGAATGAATATGAGCAGTAGTACGGCGCCAGAAAATAGCTCGCTGGCGTGCAGTTGATGGTAGTAATATTGCAGGAAGTAAACATGCAGTAGTAATTCAGTAAAACAGTAACAAGCAGCGATAGCAGTATTTAGGAACAAGGCCTAGGGATTAGACTTTCACTAGTGGACACTCTCAACATTGATCACATAACAGAATAGATAAATGCATACTCTACACTCTCTTGTTGGATGATGAACACATTGCGTAGGATTACACGAACCCTCAATGCCGGAGTTAACAAGCTCCACAATTCAATGTTCATATTTAAATAACCTTAGAGTGCATGAAAGATCGATACGACTAAACCAAGTACTAGCATAGCATGCACACTGTAACCTTCACACCATGTAGGAGGAATAGATCACATCAATACCATCATAGGAATAGTTAACTTCATAATCTACAAGAGATCATAATCATAGCCTACGCCAAGTACTAACACGAGTGCACACACTGTCACCATTACACCGTGCAGGAGGAATAAAACTACTTTAATAACATCACTAGAGTAGCACATAGATAAATTGTGATACAAAACATATTGCAATCATAAAGAGATATAAATAAGCACTTCACTACGCCATTCATAACAGTGAATAAGTATTCTGTGAAATATAGCCTAAGAGACCCACACGGTGCACACAATGTCACCTTTACACACGTGGGACAAGGAGTCTCCGGAGATCACATAAGTAAAACTCACTTGACTAGCATAATGACATCTAGATTACAAGCATCATCATATGAATCTCAATCATGTAAGGCAGCTCATGAGATTATTGTATTGAAGTACATAGGAGAGATGAACCACATAGCTACCGGTACAGCCCCGAGCCTCGATGGAGAACTACTCCCTCCTCATGGGAGCAGCAGCGGTGATGAAGATGGCGGTGGAGATGCCAGCGGTGTCGATGGAGAAGCCTTCCGGGGGCACTTCCCCGTCCCGGCGGCGTGCCGGAACAGAGACTCCTGTCCCCCAGATCTTGGCTTCGCGATGGCGGCGGCTCTGGAACTTTTCTCGTACCGTGGCTTATTCGTTCGGGGTTTTTAGGTCAGGGACCTTATATAGGCGAAAGGGCAGCCTCGGAGGGGGTCTGGTGGGGCCAGACACTAGGGCGGCGTGCCTGGCTCCTTGGCCGCGCTGCCACCATGTGTGGGCCCCACGTGGCCCCTCTCTGACGGTTCTCGGGTGTTCTGGATGCTTCCGGGCAAAATAGGAACATGGGCGTTGATTTCGTCCAATTCCGAGAATATTTCGTTACTAGGATTTCTGAAACCAAAAACAGCAGAAAACAGGAACTGGCACTTCGGCATCTCGTCAATAGGTTAGTTCCGAAAACGCATAAATATGACATATAATGTGTATAAAACATGTAGGTATCATCAATAAAGTAGCATGGAACATAAGAAATTATCGATACGTTGGAGACGTATCAGCATCCCCAAGCTTAGTTCTGCTCGTCCCGAGCAGGTAAAACGATAACAAAGATAATTTCTGAAGTGACATGCCATCATAATCTTGATCATACTATTTGTAAACATATGTAATGAATGCAGCGATCAAAACAATGGTAATGACATGAGTAAACAAGTGAATCATAAAGCAAAGACTTTTCATGAATAGTACTTCAAGACAAGCATCAACAAGTCTTGCATAAGAGTTAACTCATAAAGCAATAAATCAAAGTAAAGGTATTGAAGCAACACAAAGGAAGATTAAGTTTCAGCGGTTGCTTTCAACTTATAACATGTATATCTCATGGATAGTGTCAACATAAAGTAATATAACAAGTGCAATATGCAAGTATGTAGGAATCAATGCACAGTTCACACAAGTGTTTGCTTCTTGAGGTGGAGAGAGATAGGTAAACTGACTCAACAATAAAAGTAAAAGAAAGGTCCTTCAAGAGGAAAGCATCGATTGCTGTATTTGTGCTAGAGCTTTTAATTTGAAAACATGAAACAATTTTGTCAACGGTAGTAATAAAGCATATGAGTTATGTAAATTATATCTTACAAGTTGCAAGCCTCATGCATAGTATACTAATAGTGCCCGCACCTTGTCCTACTTAGCTTGGACTACCGGATCATCGCAATACACATGTTTTAACCAAGTGTCACAATGGGGTACCTCCATGCCGCCTGTACAAAGGTCTAAGGAGAAAGCTCGCATTTTGGATTTCTCGCTTTTGATTATTCTCAACTTAGACATCCATACCGGGACAACATGGACAACAGATAATGGACTCCTCTTTAATGCATAAGCATGTGACAACAATTATTATTCTCATATGAGATTGAGGATATATGTCCAAAACTGAAACTTCCACCATGATTCATGGCTTTAGTTAGCGGCCCAATGTTCTTCTCTAACAATATGCATGCTCCAACCATTAAGGTGGTAGATCTCTCTTACTTCAGACAAGATGGACATGCATAGCAACTCACATGATATTCAACAAAGAGTAGTTGATGGCGTCCCCAGAAGCATGGTTATCGCACAACAAGCAACTTAATAATAGATAAAGTGCATAAGTACATATTCAATACTACGATAGTTTTTAAGGCTATTTTGTCCCATGAGCTATATATTGCAAAGGTGAATGATGGAATTTTAAAGGTAGCACTCAAGCAATTTACTTTGGAATGGCGGAGAAATACCATGTAGTAGGTAGGTATGGTGGACACAAATGGCATAGTGGTTGGCTCAAGGATTTTGGATGCATGAGAAGTATTCCCTCTCGATACAAGGTTTAGGCTAGCAAGGTTATTTGAAGCAAACTCAAGGATGAACCGGTGCAGCAAAACTCACATAAAAGACATATTGTAAACATTATAAGACTCTACACCGTCTTCCTTGTTGTTCAAAACTCAATACTAGAATTATCTAGACCTTAGAGAGACCAAATATGCAAATCAAATTTTAGCAAGCTCTATGTATTTCTTCATTAATAGGTACAAAGTATATGATGCAAGAGCTTAAACATGAGCACAACAATTTCCTAGTATCAAATTATTCAAGACATTCTACCAATTACTACATGTAGCATTTCCCGTTTCCAACCATATAACAATTAACGAAGCAGTTTCAACCTTCGCCATGAACATTAAAAGCTAAGAACACATGTGTTCATATGAACCAGCGGAGCGTGTCTCTCTCCCACACAAGGATGAACTTATTCAAACAAACAAAACAAAAATAAAAACACACAGACGCTCCAAGTAAAATACATAAGATGTGACCGAATAAAAATATAGTTTCAAGAGAAGGAACCTGATACTTTGTCGATGAAGAAGGGGATGCCTTGGGCATCCCCAAGCTTAGACGCTTGAGTCTTCTTAGAATATGCAGGGGTGAACCACGGGGCATCCCCAAGCTTAGAGCTTTCACTCCTCTTGATCATAGTATATCATACTCCTCTCTTGACCCTTGAAAACTTCCTTCACACCAAACTTCAAGCAAACTCATTAGAGGGTTAGTGCATAATAAAAATTTACATGTTCAGAGGTGACACAATCATTCTTTACACTTCTGGACATTGCATAAATCTACTGGACATTAATGGATCAAAGAAATTCATCCAACATAGCAAAAGAGGCAATGCGAAATAAAAGGCAGAATCTGTCAAAACAGAACAGTTCGTAAAGACGAATTTTAAAATGGCACCAGACTTGCTCAAATGGAAAAACTCAAAACTAAAGAAAGTTGCGTACATATCTGAGGATCACTCACGTAAATTGGCATAATTTTCTGAGTTTCCTACAGAGAATTAGGCCCAGATTCGTGACAGCAAAGAAATCTGTCTCTGCGCAGTAATCCAAATCTAGTATGAACCTTACTATAGAGACTTTACTTGGCACAAAAACATGATAAGGAGAGGTTGCTACAGTATTAAACAACTTCCAAGACTCAAATATAAAACAAATTACTGTAGTAAAAAAAACACATGGGTTATCTCCCAAGAAGTTCTTTCTTTATAGCCATTAAGATGGGCTCAGCATTTCAATGATGCACTCGCAAGAAATAGTAGTTGAAGCAAAAGAGAGCATCAAAAAGCAAATTCAAAACAAATTTAAGCCTAACATGCTTCCTATGAAAAGGAATCTTGTACACAAGTAAATTCATGAGGAGCAAAGTAACAAGCATAGGAAGAATAAACAAGAGTAACTTCAAAAATTTCAGCATATAGAGAGGTGTTTTAGTAACATGAAAATTTCTACAACCATATTTTCCTCTCTCATAATAACTTTCAGTAGCAACATGAGAAAACTCAACAATATAACTATCACATAAAGCATTCTTATCATGAGTCTCATGCATAAAATTATTACTCTCCACATAGGCATAATCAATTTTATTAGTTGTAGTGGGAGCAAATTCAACAAAGTAGCTATCATTATTATTCTCATCATCAAATATAGGAGGCATAGTATCATCAAAGTAAATTTTCTCCTCAATGCTTGGGGGACTAAAAATATCATGCTCATCAAAGCCAGCTTCCCCAAGCTTAGAATTTTCCATAGCATTAGCAACAATAGTGTTCAAAGCATTCATATTAATATGTTCCATGGGTTTTTTAATTTTCGCAGCAAACAATCCATGTCTTAACTCAGGAAATAGAATAAGAAGCTCATTGTTACTTTCCATTATGCCCAACTAGTGTAAACAAGAAACCAAAAGATGCAATTGCAGGATCTAAAGGAAATAGCTTCGAGTACTTACAACGGCGCCGAAAATAGCTTAGTAGCCGAGATCCGGAGTGTGAGTACCTTTTACCTTTCCTCCCCGGCAACGGCGCCAGAAAATAGCTTGATGTCTACGGGCCTCCAAGAGCAGAGGTTTGTAGAACAGCAGCAAGTTTTCCCTTAAGTGGATCACCCAAGGTTTATCGAACTCGGGGAGGAAGAGGTCAAAGATATCCCTCTCATGCAACCCTGCAACCACAAAGCAAGAAGTCTCTTGTGTCCCCAACACACCTAATAGGTGCACTAGTTCGGCGAAGAGATAGTGAAATATAAGTGGTATGAATGAATATGAGCAGTAGTACGGCGCCAGAAAATAGCTTGCTGGCGTGCAGTTGATGGTAGTAATATTGTAGGAAGTAAACAAGCAGTAGTAACGCAGCAGTAGTAATTCAGTAAAACAGTAACAAGCAGCGATAGCAGTATTTAGGAACAAGGCCTAGGGATTAGACTTTCACTAGTGGACACTCTCAACATTGATCACATAACAGAATAGATAAATGCATACTCTACACTCTCTTGTTGGATGATGAACACATTGCGTAGGATTACACGAACCCTCAATGCCGGAGTTAACAAGCTCCACAATTCAATGTTCATATTTAAATAACCTTAGAGTGCATGAAAGATCGACACGACTAAACCAAGTACTAGCATAGCATGCACACTGTCACCTTCACACCATGTAGGAGGAATAGATCACATCAATACCATCATAGGAATAGTTAACTTCATAATCTACAAGAGATCATAATCATAGCCTACGCCAAGTACTAACACGGATGCACACACTGTCACCATTACACCGTGCAGGAGGAATAAAACTACTTTAATAACATCACTAGAGTAGCACATAGATAAATTGTGATACAAAACATATTGCAATCATAAAGAGATATAAATAAGCACTTCACTACGCCATTCATAACAGTGAATAAGTATTCTGTGAAATATAGCCTAAGAGACCCACACGGTGCACACACTGTCACCTTTACACACGTGGGACAAGGAGTCTCCGGAGATCACATAAGTAAAACTCACTTGACTAGCATAATGACATCTAGATTACAAGCATCATCATATGAATCTCAATCATGTAAGGCAGCTCATGAGATTATTGTATTGAAGTACATAGGAGAGATGAACCACATAGCTACCGGTACAGCCCCGAGCCTCGATGGAGAACTACTCCCTCCTCATGGGAGCAGCAGCGGTGATGAAGATGGCGGTGGAGATGGCAGCGGTGTCGATGGAGAAGCCTTCCGGGGGCACTTCCCCGTCCCGGCGGCGTGCCGGAACAGAGACTCCTGTCCCCCAGATCTTGGCTTCGCGATGGCGGCGGCTCTGGAACTTTTCTCGTACCGTGGCTTATTCGTTCGGGGTTTTTAGGTCAGGGACCTTATATAGGCGAAAGGGCAGCCTCGGAGGGGTGGGGCCAGACACTAGGGCGGCGCGCCTGGCTCCTTGGCTGCGCCGCCACCATGTGTGGGCCCCACGTGGCCCCTCTCTGACGGTTCTCGGGTGTTCTGGATGCTTCCGGGCAAAATAGGAACCTGGGCGTTGATTTCGTCCAATTCCGAGAATATTTCGTTACTAGGATTTCTGAAACCAAAAACAGCAGAAACAGGAACTGGCACTTCGGCATCTCGTCAATAGGTTAGTTCCGGAAAACGCATAAATATGACATATAATGTGTATAAAACATGTAGGTATCATCAATAAAGTAGCATGGAACATAAGAAATTATCGATACGTTGGAGACGTATCGGGATCGCCCGTGATCTTCGTGGACAAGCGAGACGGTACCATTCGCCATGTGTGGATTACCGTAAACTCAACAATGTTACGATCAAGAATAAATATCCTCTACCAAAGATTGATGATCTGTTCGATCAAATGAATGGGGCCAAAGTCTTCTCCAAGATAGATCTCCGCACTGGATACCATCAGCTCAAAGTTCGAGAATCGGACATCCCCAAGACTGCTTTCACTACCCGTTACGGACTGTATGAGTACACCGTAATGTCTTTCACTCACAAACGCCCCCGCCTATTTCATGAACCTCATGAATAAGGTCTTCATGGAGTACCTCGACAAGTTTGTCGTGGTGTTCATTGATGACATTCTTGTTTATTCCAAGACAGAAGAAGAGCATGAGGAGCATCTGAGGCTTGTTTTGGGAACCCTTAGGAAACACCGACTTTATGCCAAATTCAGCAAATGCCAGTTCTGGCTCAAAGAAGTTGGATTCCTTGGTCACGTTTTATCAGCTGGAGGACTGTCTGTCGATCCCTCCCTAATCAAATCAATCATGGAACGCCAACCCCCTACCAACCAAACCGAGGTAAGATCCTTCCTCGGGTTAGCTGGATACTATCGCAAGTTCGTAGAGGGATTCTCTAGCATAGCAAAACCCTTGACTCTCTTGCTTAAGAAGAATAAGAAGTTTGAATGGACGGACAAGTGCGAGGAAAGTTTTCAAGAACTAAAAAGGCGACTTGTCTCTACCCCAATCCTAACCATGCCTGATGTTACCAAAGACTTTGTAATTTATTGCGACGCCTCCAAGCTTGGTCTTGGAAGTGTCCTAATGCAAGAAGGCAAAGTTATCTCCTACCTCTCCCGACAGCTCAAACCCCATGAAGCGAACTACCCAACTCATGATCTTGAGTTAGCCGCTGTAGTTCATGCCCTCAAGACTTGGCGCCATTACCTCATCGGTAATCGGTGTGACATCTACACCGACCATAAAAGCCTCAAATACATCTTCACTCAAAGGGAATTGAATATGCGACAGAGAAGGTGGATTGAGTTGATAAAGGATTATGATCTCAGCATCCACTATCATCCAGGAAAGGCAAATGTAGTCGCCGACGCACTCAGCCGAGAGCCTTACTCCCTTAATGCCTGCCTAAAAGCTAAACAACCCTTGCTATACCAAGAGTTTGAGGAATTCGGATTAGAGCTGGTTAGTCACGGATTCTTAGCCGCAATGGAAGCCCGACCTACCCTACACGGCCAGATTAAAGAAGCACAAGTTGGTCATGAAAGTATTGAAGGAATCAAGCGTCGTATGGGTAAAGAAGAAGTGGCTGGATTCTCCATTGATCCGTAAGGGATTTTGTGGTACAACGGACGCCTTTGCGTTCCAAACATCCCTAGCCTAAAGAACCTGATTATGGAGGAGGCTCACAACACCCCATACTCTATCCACCCCGGAGGAACAAAAATGTACCAAGACTTGAAAGATACCTTTTGGTGGCACGGAATGAAACGAGACATCACGTTCTTTATCGCCCGATGTGATGTTTGCCAGAAGGTTAAAGCAGAACATCAACGCCCGGCTGGACTTCTCCAACCCTTGAAGATTCCTGAATGGAAGTGGGAAGAAGTCGGAATGGACTTTATTACCGGACTTCCCAAGTCTAGCCGAGGACATGACTCTATCTGGGTAATCGTGGATCGACTTACGAAAGTCGCGCACTTCTTGCCCGTCAACACCACCGACCGTGTGGGTAAGTTGGCAGATCTCTACATCTCCCGTATAGTCAGCTTACATGGAACTCCTAAGATCATCGTTTCTGATCGAGGCCCTCAGTTTACTGCCCGTTTTTGGCAAAAACTTCAAGAAGCCATGGGCACCAAGTTATCTTTCAGCACTGCATATCACCCCCAGACCGGAGGACAGACTGAGCGAGTAAATCAGATTCTTGAAGATATGCTTCGCGCTTGTGTTCTTGCTTACGGAACCAAATGGGAAGATTGTCTACCCTTCGCCGAGTTCTCGTACAATAATAGCTACCAGGCTAGTCTGCAGATGGCACCTTTCGAAGCCCTTTATGGAAGGAAATGCAGAACCCCTCTCAACTGGTCCGAGACCGGAGAAAGTCAAGTATTTGGACCCGATGTACTTCGGCAAGCGGAAGAACAAGTTCAACTCATCCGCGACCGTTTGAAAGCAGCCCAGTCCCGACAAAAGAGCTACGCCAACACCAAGCGTCGAGAGGTGACCTTTAGTATCGGAGATTTTGCTTATCTCCGAGTTACTCCTCTCAAGGGAATGAAGCGTTTCCATGTCAAGGGCAAGCTAGCTCCAAGATATATTGGCCCCTTCAAGATAATTGGCCGAAGAGGAGAGGTTTCTTATCAATTGGAATTACCCCAGGAATTATCAGACTTCCATGACGTTTTCCACATCTCTCAGCTTCGGAAGTGTCTACAAGTGCCTGACAAGCCAGAAGTCTTCAAGAATATTGACTACCGTGCTATCGATCTAAACCATGACCTAACCTACCGGGAGAACCCTATCCGTATCTTGGAGGAAGCTGTGAGATTAACCCGTCGAAGGAAGATTAAGTTCTTCAAAGTGCAGTGGAGTAATCACTCAGAAGATGAAGCCACTTGGGAGCGAGAGGACTATCTTAGAAAGGAGTTCCCCTACCTATTCAAGCTCTTAGCCTCGGAATCTCGGGACGAGATTCTTTTAAGGGGGGAAGGTCTGTAACACCCCATTTTTCAGAACCTGCATATTTTCAAACAAGTTAAAAATTTAAGCCAACAATAACTTTTATTTAGCACTTGTGATTGAGTGTAGGTTAGATTCTTGCTTAGCTTAACTCAACATTCCTTTTGGTATGATATGTATGTCACCACACCATTAATTAAATAAGTCACCACTCCTTAAAATTTTCAGAGTTTGAGCTATTTGGCACCACCTCTGGTGCACCATACCCCTCAAAACCCTAACCCTAGTTTGGTGAGCATCACCTTGGATGAGAGGGAACACTCTCCCCTCTTCTCTACACCACCACCAGATCACCTAGGGTTGCACCACCAACACCACCACCACCTTATTTATTTTTCTCCAAAATTTTCTACACTTGTGCACATGCACTTTGGTCACATTTTGGCACATGCACATGGCATGGCCCCTCTCTTTCACCCTACCCCTTTTTTCTCTCTTTTCTCTCTTTGGTTTAGGCCGAGAGACAAGAGGGGGAACTTCCCCCTCTTTTTTCCTTCTTTCTCCCCTCTCTTTTTTTCTTCCCTGGTTTGGGCCGTGGACAACACCACCCCCTCCCTCTCTGCTCTGGCCCAACCCTACCCCGCACCACCACCTCTCTTTCGGCCCAAACACCACCAGCACCCCCTCCCGCGCCAAAACCCTAGCCCTAAACGGCATGCGCGCGCCACGCTGGCAGGAGGCATGATGGCGTCGCCTCGCACGACGCGCCTTCAGCCTCGACTGCCCACGCGACCGCCTCATTCCCTCCCTCGCTGACGCCACCAGGCGATGTCACGGTGGGGCCGACGCGTGACGCCCCTTGGCCACGGGTTGGCCGTCGCCACCGCCCTCCCACTACCCGCGCCCCTCTCTGCCTATAAAACCCCCCCAGCGCCACCACTTCCTCTTCAGCTCCCCACCACAGCGCCGTTAGGCTGCCCCACTCCACCCCTGGCCGCTCGAGCTGCCGCTCGAGCCGCTGTTGCCGCCACCCGTGCCATCGCTGCGACGCGCCGAGGCGCTCACCACGGTCACCGCGTGGGTGACGCGCAGGTGGTCACCGCCGCGACGCCCTCGACGCCTCCCTCCCTACTTCTTCATCGCTAGCACCCCCTCCTGCATCCCCTAACTCCTTCTCTCTGCCCCTGACACGCAGATCAGCAGCAGAATGTCGACGCCGACGACGAGCCGACGCCGCCCGTGCTGCAGTTGACGTTGCGGGAGGAGGAGTGATGTCTACGGGTGCTTCTATTCTTGTAGACAGTGTTGGGCCTCCAAGAGCAGAGGTTTGTAGAACAACAGCAAGTTTCCCTTAAGTGGATTACCCAAGGTTTATCGAACTCAGGGAGGAAGAGGTCAAAGATATCCCTCTCAAGCAACCCTGCAACCACAAAGCAAGAAGTCTCTTGTGTCCCCAACACACCTAATAGGTGCACTAGTTCGGCGAAGAGATAGTGAAATACAAGTGGTATGAATGAATATGAGCAGTAGTACGGCGCCAGAAAATAGCTTGCTGGCGTGCAGTTGATGGTAGTAATATTGTAGGAAGTAAACAAGCAGTAGTAACGCAGCAGTAGTAACGCAGTAAAACAGTAAACAAGCAGCGATAGCAGTATTTAGGAACAAGGCCTAGGGATTAGACTTTCACTAGTGGACACTCTCAACATTGATCACATAATAGAATAGATAAATTCATACTCTACACTCTCTTGTTGGATGATGAACACATTGCGTAGGATTACACGAACCCTCAATGCCGGAGTTAACAAGCTCCACAATTCAATGTTCATATTTAAATAACCTTAGAGTGCATGAAAGATCGACACGACTAAACCAAGTACTAACTTAGCATGCACACTGTCACCTTCACGCCATGTAGGAGGAATAGATCACATCAATACCATCATAGCAATAGTTAACTTCATAATCTACAAGAGATCATAATCATAGCCTACGCCAAGTACTAACACGATGCACACACTGTCACCATTACATCGTGTAGGAGGAATAAAACTACTTTAATAACTTCACTAGAGTAGCACATAGATAAATTGTGATACAAAACACATTGCAATCATAAAGAGATATAAATAAGCACTTCACTATGCCATTCATAACAGTGAATAAGTATTCTGTGAAATATAGCCTAAGAGACCCACACGGTGCACACACTGTCACCTTTACACACGTGGGACAAGGAGTCTCCGGAGATCACATAAGTAAAACTCACTTGACTAGCACAATGACATCTAGATTACAAGCATCATCATATGAATCTCAATCATGTAAGGCAGCTCATGAGATTATTGTATTGAAGCACATATGAGAGAGATGAACCACATAGCTACCGGTACAGCCCCGAGCCTCGATGGAGAACTACTCCCTCTTCATGGGAGCAGCAGCGTTGATGAAGATGGCGGTGGAGATGGCAGCGGTGTCGATGGAGAAGCCTTCCGGGGGCACTTCCCCGTCCGGCAGGGTGCCGGAACAGAGACTCCTGTCCCCCAGATCTTGGCTTCGCGATGGCGGCGCTCTGGAAGGTTTCTGTGGGTTTCGTCCAACGTAATAGGGTTTTCGCGACGGAGGCTTTAAATAGGCGGAAGGGCAGCCTCGGAGGGGCTGGGGCCACCACACCATAGGGCGCGGCCCCCTCCGCCGCGCCAGGGTGTGGTGTGGGGCCCCCAGGGCTTCCCTCTGGCGGCTCTCGGGTGTTCTGGATGGTTCCGGGGAAAATAGGAACCTGGGCGTTGATTTCGTCCGATTCCGAGAATATTTCGTTACTAGGATTTCTGAAACCAAAAACAGCAGAAAACAGAACTGGCACTTCGGCATCTTGTTAATAGGTTAGTTCCAGAAAATGCACGAATATGACATAAAGTGTGCATAAAACATGTAGATATCATCAATAACGTGGCATGGAACATAAGAAATTATCGATACGTCGGAGATGTATCAGCATCCCCAAGCTTAGTTCTGCTCGTCCCGAGCAGGTAAAACGATAACAAAGATAATTTCTGAAGTGACATGCCATCATAATCTTGATCATACTATTTGTAAACATATGAGATGAATGCAGCGATCCAAACAATGGTAATGACATGAGTAAACAAATGAATCATAAAGCAAAGACTTTTCATGAATAGTACTTCAAGACAAGCATCAATAAGTCTTGCATAAGAGTTAACTCATAAAGCAATAAATTCAAAGTAAAGGCATTGAAGCAACACAATGGAAGATCAAGTTTCAGCGGTTGCTTTCAACTTGTAACATGTATATCTCATGGATAGTTGTCAATGCAAAGTAATATAATAAGTGCAATATGCAAGTATGTAGGAATCAATGCACAGTTCACACAAGTGTTTGCTTCTTAAGGTGGAGAGAAATAGGTAAACTGACTCAACAATAAAAGTAAAAGAAAGGTCCTTCAAAGAGGAAAGCATCGATTGCTATATTTGTGCTAGAGCTTTTATTTTGAAAACATCAAGAGAGTATAAAAGTAAAGTTTTGAGAGGTGTTTGTTGTTGTCAACGAATGGTAGCGGGTACTCTAACCCCCTTGCCAGACAAACCTTCAAAGAGCGGCTCCCATTTTATTTTATTTTTGGGTGGCACTCCTTCCAACCTTTCTTTCACAAACCATGGCTAACCGAATCCTCGGGTGCCTGCCAACAATCTCATACCATGAAGGAGTGCCTTTTTATTTTAGTTTTATTATGATGACACTCCTCCCCACCTTTGCTTTCTCAAGCCATGGCTAACCGAATCCTTCGGGTGCCGTCCAACAATCACATACCATGGAGGAGTGTCTATTTTTGTTAATTAATTTGGGACTGGGAATCCCATTGCCAGCTCTTTTTGCAAAATTATTGGATAAGCGGATGAAGCCACTAGTCCATTGGTGAAAGTTGCCCAACAAGATTGAAAGATAAACACCACATACTTCCTCATGAGCTATTAAACATTGACACAAATAAGAGGTGATAAATTTTGAATTGTTTAAAGGTAGCACTCAAGCAATTTACTTTGGAATGGCGGAGAAATACCATGTAGTAGGTAGGTATGGTGGACACAAATGGCATGAATATTGGCTCAAGTATTTGGATGCATGAGAAGTATTCCCTCTCGATACAAGGTTTAGGCTAGCAAGGTTATTTGAAGCAAACTCAAGGATGAACCGGTGCAGCAAAACTCACATAAAAGACATATTGTAAACATTATAAGACTCTACACCGTCTTCCTTGTTGTTCAAAACTCAATACTAGAAATTATCTAGACCTTAGAGAGACCAATTATGCAAACCAAATTTTAGCAAGCTCTATGTATTTCTTCATTAATGGGTGCAAAGTATATGATGCAAGAGCTTAAACATGAGCACAACAATTGCAAAGTATCACATTATCCAAGACATTTTAGAATTACTACATGTAGCATTTTCCAATTCAAACCATATAACAATTTAACGAAGAAGAAACTTCGCCTTGAACATTATGAGTAAAGCCTAAGGACATATTTGTCCATATGCAACAGCGGAGCGTGTCTCTCTCCCACACAAAGAATGCTAGGATCCAACTTTATTCAAACAAAACAAAAACAAAAACAAACCGACGCTCCAAGTAAAGTACATAAGATGTGACCGAATAAAAATATAGTTTCAAGAGAAGGAACCTGATACTTTGTCGATGAAGAAGGGGATGCCTTGGGCATCCCCAAACTTAGATGCTTGAGTCTTCTTGAAATATGCAGGGATGAACCACGGGGCATCCCCAAGCTTAGAGCTTTCACTCCTCTTGATCATAGTATATCATACTCCTCTCTTGACCCTTGAAAACTTCCTTCACACCAAACTTCAAACAAACTCATTAGAGGGTTAGTGCATAATCAAAAATTCACATGTTCAGAGGTGACACAATCATTCTTAACACTTCTGGACATTGCACAAAACTTCTGAAAGTTAATGGAACAAAGAAACTCATTCAACTTAACAAAAGCGGCAATGCGAAATAAAAGGCAGAATCTGTCAAAAACAGAACAGTCCGTAAAGACGAATTTTAAAATGGCACCAGACTTGCTCAAACGGAAAAACTCAAAACTAATGAAAGTTGCGTACATATCTGAGGATCACGCTCGTAAATTGGCAGATTTTTTCAAATTTTCTACAGAGACTTGTGCCAGAATTCGTGACAGACAGCAATGCTGTTTCTGCGCAGCGATCCCAAATATTACATCAACTTTAACATAGAAACTTTACTTGGCACAAAAACATGATAAGGAGAGGTTGCTACAGTAGTAAACAACTTCCAAGACTCAAAAACAAAAATTGCTGTAGTAAAATAAACACATGGGTTATCTCCCAAGAAGTTCTTTCTTTATAGCCATTAAGATGGGCTTAGCAGTTTTGGTGATGCACCCGCAAGAAATAGTATTTGAAGCAAAAGAGAGCATCAAGAGGCAAATTCAAAACACATTTAAGTCTAACATGCTTCCTATGCATAGGAATCTTGTAAATAAACAAGTTCATGAAGAGCAAAGTAACAAGCATAGGAAGATAAAACAAGTGTAGCTTCAAAAATTTCAGCACATAGAGAGGTGTTTTAGTAACATGAAATTTTTTACAACCATATTTTCCTCTCTCATAATAACTTTCAGTAGCAACATGAGCAAACTCAACAATATAACTATCACATAAAGCATTCTTATCATGAGTCTCATGCATAAAATTATTACTCCCCACATAGGCATAATCAATTTTATTAGTTGTAGTGGGAGCAAATTCAACAAAGTAGCTATCATTATTATTCTCATCATCAAATATAGGAGGCATAGTATCATCAAAGTAAATTTTCTCCTCAATGCTTGGGGGACTAAAAATATCATGCTCATCAAAGCCAGCTTCCCCAAGCTTAGAATTTTCCATAGCATTAGCAACAATAGTGTTCAAAGCATTCATATTAATATGTTCCATGGGTTTTTTAATTTTCGCATCAAACCATCCATGTCTTAAATCAGGAAATAGAATAAGAAGGTCATTGTTGTCCATTATGCCTAACTAGTGTAAACAAGAAATCAAATGTCGCAATTGCAGAGTCTAAAGGAAATAGCTTCGAGTACTTACAACGGTGCCGGAAAATAGCTTAGTAGCCGAGATCCGGAGTGTGAGTACCTTTTACCTTTCCTCCCCGGCAACGGCGCCAGAAAAGTGCTTGATGTCTACGGGTGCTTCTATTCTTGTAGACAGTGTTGGGCCTCCAAGAGCAGAGGTTTGTAGAACAGCAGCAAGTTTCCCTTAAGTGGATTACCCAAGGTTTATCGAACTCGGGAGGAAGAGGTCAAAGATATCCCTCTCAAGCAACCCTGCAACCACAAAGCAAGAAGTCTCTTGTGTCCCCAACACACCTAATAGGTGCACTAGTTCGGCGAAGAGATAGTGAAATACAAGTGGTATGAATGAATATGAGCAGTAGTACGGCGCCAGAAAATAGCTTACTGGCGTGCAGTTGATGGTAGTAATATTGTAGGAAGTAAACAAGCAGTAGTAACGCAGCAGTAGTAACGCAGTAAAACAGTAAACAAGCAGCGATAGCAGTATTTAGGAACAAGGCCTAGGGATTAGACTTTCACTAGTGGACACTCTCAACATTGATCACATAACAGAATAGATAAATGCATACTCTACACTCTCTTGTTGGATGATGAACACATTGCGTAGGATTACACGAATCCTCAATGCCGGAGTTAACAAGCTCCACAATTCAATGTTCATATTTAAATAACCTTAGAGTGCATGAAAGATCGACACGACTAAACCAAGTACTAACTTAGCATGCACACTGTCACCTTCACGCCATGTAGGAGGAATAGATCACATCAATACCATCATAGCAATAGTTAACTTCATAATCTACAAGAGATCATAATCATAGCCTACGCCAAGTACTAACACGGATGCACACACTGTCACCATTACATCGTGTAGGAGGAATAAAACTACTTTAATAACTTCACTAGAGTAGCACATAGATAAATTGTGATACAAAACACATTGCAATCATAAAGAGATATAAATAAGCACTTCACTATGCCATTCATAACAGTGAATAAGTATTCTGTGAAATATAGCCTAAGAGACCCACACGGTGCACACACTGTCACCTTTACACATGTGGGACAAGGAGTCTCCGGAGATCACATAAGTAAAACTCACTTGACTAGCACAATGACATCTAGATTACAAGCATCATCATATGAATCTCAATCATGTAAGACAGCTCATGAGATTATTGTATTGAAGCACATAGGAGAGAGATGAACCACATAGCTACCGGTACAGCCCCGAGCCTCGATGGAGAACTACTCCCTCTTCATGGGAGCAGCAGCGTTGATGAAGATGGCGGTGGAGATGGCAGTGGTGTCGATGGAGAAACCTTCCGGGGGCACTTCCCCGCTCCGGCAGGGTGCCGGAACAGAGACTCCTGTCCCCCAGATCTTGGCTTCGCGATGGCGGCGGCTCTGGAAGGTTTAAATAGGCGGAAGGGCAGCCTCGGAGGGGGCCTGGGGCCACCACACCATAGGGCGGCGCGGCCCCCCTCTGGCCGCGCCAGGGTGTGGTGTGGGGCCCCCAGGGCTTCCCTCGGCGGCTCTCGGGTGTTCGGATGGTTCCGGGAAAAATAGGAACTAGGCGTTGATTTCGTCCGATTCCGAGAATATTTCGTTACTAGGATTTCTGAAACCAAAAACAGCAGAAAACAGGAACTGGCACTTCGGCATCTTGTTAATAGGTTAGTTCCAGAAAATGCACGAATATGACATAAAGTGTGCATAAAACATGTAGATATCATCAATAACGTGGCATGGAACATAAGAAATTATCGATACGTCGGAGACGTATCAAGGAGCAGGCGCCCCTGGACACCGCCAGTACACGCACGCGACGCACGCCTACGCCACCAAGCCGCCTGCACCGAGCCACGCCACCGCCAGCCGCCGGTAATGCCCTGCCGCCCCCTTTCCTTCCCTTGCGCCGGCGAGCGCCGCGGACGTCGACGACGCGCCGGATCTGGACCGTTGGATCCGGATCGGGCGGGCGCATGGCGCATGCACGGCCACGTCGGCGTGCATAGCCACGTCGGCCGGCCTGGCCCGCCACGGCCCCGGCCTTTTGTTTTTTTCTCGCGGCCACCGGAGAGCCCCACCGGGCCGCCCATCTGCGAGCATCGCACGGCCCAGGGCGTTCCCGCGCCTTTTTAATTTTTGAAAATTTGTTAAACAGAAATTAAAAATGGAAATCTGCTGCATACTGTTTAATAAAAATAGTTTGGTAGCTCTGATTGACATGAATCCAATTGCATTAGAACCAGTATGAAATTATCTTTCAAATGCCACTGGTCTTGTATTTTTAGGATTTTTGTACAATTTCTGATGTATTAAACATGATCACTGTATTCTGGTTAGTATTCTTAATTCTAAAAATTGAAAAATTAATATTTTTGGATGAATCCAATTGTGTTAATCTTGTATTGTTACTGTGCATCTAAGAAAAATATCATTGGTCTCTGTTCATAAAATTTTGTCTCTGGTTAAATAAGTGTATGTGTGTCACATGCAATGATAGGTTTAAATTTGGATTGTTTTATTTAAACCATTACCCATATTTGATTTAAATTAAACCACCCATCTTTGTTTACTGTCAAACAACTCCCCTGCATGTTTTGCATATTTTACCAAGTTACCTTTGGTTCCCTTGTTTGTGTATTGATTATGTGTACCGTTTACTTTTGCGACGCTAGATACGAACGAGGGTGAAGTTGAAGGGGAGGATTTTGGAGAAGATCTTGAGGAAGACCAGGGACAAGCCAACCAAGGCAAGCCATCTTTGAACTCTGAATTGGTGTCTAGTTGGATGTCATTTGTTGATGTCCAAAGCACCTTGATCTCTATGTGTGTTGTTCTCTCTATTGTCATATATGTATGTTTCCAAGTGGGGTACTCCCTAGTGGTGATACTCCACTATTGTCTTGTGTGTTTGGAATGCATGGTATCTTGGCCGTGCTCACTCCACTTGGGTACCTAATATATTCATCTTGCTTGTATATTCTCTCTAAAAGATAGCCGACACTACCACTACACCATTTGAGATAGAGGTATCAATGCCATGATCTTGGTGTATTCTCAAAATGAGATGAATATGCCTAGCCTAATTATTTGGTTAATTCTTACACTAATTAAAAGCAGTAGTATAACAATCATAAAATCTGAAACATAATATAATAATTGTTGACATACACGTGCTTATCTTAAGCAAGTGTGAGACCTCTTTTGCCCCTCACCCACAACCCATGAAAGGTCTATGGTTATCATTTCGGACACATATATAATTGTAGTTTTTCCTCTCATGAAACTTTAGGATGGGAACCCCTCAAGGTTTACCTTGTTTTAAATGTTTTAAAAAAACCTTGAGTGAGGGAAGCTTACTCAAGTGTAAATTTTATGAAAGCAAAGGCTTTGGTAAAAGTGTTGGGAAAGTGTTGTGTGGATGGTGAAATGAGGAAGGTTAAGGTGTTATGGGAAAAACGAGCACTGCGTATAAGTGTTCGCCGAACCAACTTTACAGCGCAGCCACATCACCCAAAGTGGGCACGGGCTTAGTCCGTAGTTTGTCAAAGTTGACGTGAGACACCTTCACAACTCTCTAGGAGGGTCACGATGACCTCTGACGCCGGGTTGCGCTCTGAAGGAGGCAATACACTGCATTAACTTGCAGCCGGACGATTACTGAGGGTCTTCCGTCATGGCGCCGGGGATACGCTCAAGAGGAGGTATGCTGCCGGGGTGCCGGGAAGGGGTAAGCCCGCAGGGAAGGACTCATGTCAATGGAGGCGAGCGAAAGACTATGACTGACTATCCGAGACTCGCATACTTTTGTATGACGAACCGGGGTTGATCCCGGCGGATTTGTTGGTTCTTGTGGTGAAAGTGCGCACACTCTGCAGAGTTAAAACTATTCGAATAGCCGCGTCCGCGGTCATGGACAAGTTGAAAAGGCCAACCTTAACCTGGGCTTTGAGTTTTGTTTTGACAAAGCTTTTGCAAAGGAAGTGTTGTGTTGGATGTACCGGAAGGGTACTGGAAAGGTGTGTGTCGACCATATGGAGATGGTCGCCGGAAAACAAAAGAAAGTGGGGAACCTCTACTAATGTTTCATGAAAAGGAACTCTTCTTTAACAAAGATATAGAGATGTCATAGGACTTCCCCAGCATCTCCATCAATTGAGATGGCGGAATGCTAACTCTTCTTTAACAAAGATATAGAGATGTCATAGGACTTCCCCAGCATCTCCATCAATTGAGATGGCGGAATGCTAACTCTTCTTTAACAAAGATATAGAGATGTCATAGGATATCTTTTGAAGTATCTTCTTTAACAAAGATATAGAGATATCATAGAAATGTCTTAGTGTCCCCATCAAGAGAGATGTCGGCATGCTATATCCACAAGAGAAACTGATGCATGCTATATCCACAAGAGAAACTGATGCATGCTATATCCACGAGAGAAACTATCGTTCCTCTCCCGTCTCCTTAGATAGTTTATGTTAGCACCCCCTGATACGCGTAGATGCACACGTCCGTTGGGAACCCCAAGTGGAAGGTATGATGCGTATAGAAGCAAGTTTCCCTCAGTATGAAACCAAGGTTTAATCAAACCAGTAGGAGCCAAGAAGCACGTTGAAGGTTGATGGTGGCGAAATGTGATGCGGCGCAACAACAGGGATTCCGGCGCCAACGTGGAATCTGCACAACAAAACCAAAGTACTTTGCCCCAACGAAACAGTGAGGTTGTCAATCTCACCGGCTTGCTGTAACAAAGGATTAAACGTATCGAGTGGAAGATGATTGTTTGCAAGAAAACAGTAAAAACAATTGCAGTAGATTGTATGCTATGTAAAGAATAGGACCGGGGTCCACAGTTCACTAGAGGTGTCTCTCCCATAAGATAAAAGAATGTTGGGTAAACAAATTACAGTCGGGCAATTGACAAATAGAGAAGGGCATAACAATGCATATACATGATATGATAAATATAGTGAGATTTAATTGGGCATTACGACAAAGTACATAGACCGCCATCCAACTGCATCTATGCCTAAAAAGTCCACCTTCAGGTTATCATCCGAACCCCATTCAGTATTAAGTTGCTAAGCAACAGACAATTGCATTAAGTATGGTGCGTAATGTAATCGACAACTACATCCTTAGACATAGAATCAATGTTTTATCCCTAGTGGCAACAGCACATCACAACCTTAGAACTTTCTGTCACTGTCCCAGGTGTCAATGAAGGCATGAACCCACTATCGAGCATAAATACTCCCTCTTGGAGTTAAGAGTAAAAACTTGGCCAGAGCCTCTACTAATAACGGAGAGCATGCAAGATCATAAACAACACATAAACAATAGATTGATAATCACCATAACATAGTATTCTCTATCCATCGGATCCCGACAAACACAACATATAGTATTACAGATAGATGATCTTGATCATGTTAGGCAGCTCACAAGATCCAACAATGAAGCACAACAAGGAGAAGACGACCATCTAGCTACTGCTATGGACCCATGGTCCAGGGGTGAACTACTCACTCATCACTCCGGAGGCGACCATGGCGGTGTAGAGTCCTCCGGGAGATGAATCCCCTCTCCGGCAGGGTGCCGGAGGCGATCTCCTGAATCCCCCGAGATGGGATTCGCGGCGGCGGCGTCTCTGGAAGGTTTTCCGTATCGTGGCTCTCGGTACTGGGGGTTTCGCGACGGAGGCTTTAAGTAGGCGAAAGGGCAACGCGGGGGCCACACGAGGCCCCACACCATAGGTCGGCGCGGCCAGGGGCCTGGGCCGCGCCGCCCTATGGTGACGGCGCCTCGTGGCCCCACTTCCTTCCCTCTTCGGTCTTCTGGAAGCTCCGTGCAAAAATAGGACCCTGGGCGAAGATTTCGTCCAATTCCGAGAATATTTCCTTACTAGGATTTCTGAAACCAAAAATAGCAGAAAACAGCAACTGGCTCTTCGGCATCTTGTTAATAGGTTAGTTCCAGAAAATGCACAAATATGACATATAATGTGCATAAAACATGTAGGTATCATCAATAAAGTAGCATGGAACATAAGAAATTATCGATACGTCGGAGACGTATCAGCATCCCCAAGCTTAGTTCTGCTCGTCCCGAGCAGGTAAAACGATAACAAAGATAATTTCTGAAGTGACATGCCATCATAATCTTGATCATACTATTTGTAAACATATGTAATGAATGCAGCGATCAAAACAAAGGTAATGACATGAGTAAACAAGTGAATCATATAGCAAAGACTTTTCATGAATAGTACTTCAAGACAAGCATCAATAAGTCTTGCATAAGAGTTAAATCATAAAGCAATAAATCAAAGTAAAGGTGTTGAAGCAACACAAAGGAAGATTAAGTTTCAGCGGTTGCTTTCAACTTATAACATGTATATCTCATGGATATTGTCAACATAAAGTAATATAACAAGTGCAATATGCAAGTATGTAGGAATCAATGCACAGTTCACACAAGTGTTTGCTTCTTAAGGTGGAAGGAGATAGGTAAACTGACTCAACAATAAAAGTAAAAGATGTGTGAATAAAAATATAGTTTCAGGGGAGGAACCTGATGATGTTGTCGATGAAGAAGGGGATGCCTTGGGCATCCCCAAGCTTAGACGCTTGAGTCTTCTTAAAATATGCAGGGGTGAACCACGGGGGCATCCCCAAGCTTAGAGCTTTCACTCCTCTTGATCATAGTATATCATTCTCCTCTCTTGACCCTTGAAAACTTCCTTCACACCAAACTTCAAGCAAACTCATTAGAGGGTTAGTGCACAATTAATAATTCACACATTCAGAGGTGACACAAACATTCTTTACACTTCTGGACATTGCATAAAGCTACTGGACATTAATGGATCAAAGAAATGAATCCAACATAGCAAAAGAGGCAATGCGAAATAAAAGGCAGAATCTGTCAAAACAGAACAGTCCGTAAAGACGAATTTAAAGCTGGCACCAGACTTACTCAAATGGAAAAACTCAAAACTAATGAAAGTTGCGTACATATCTGAGGATCACGCTCGTAAATTGGCAGATTTTTTAGAATTTTCTACAGAGGACTGTGCCCAGATTCGTGACAGACAGCAATGCTGTTTCTGCGCAGCGATCCCAAATATAACATCAACTTTGACATAGAAACTTTACTTGGCACAAAAACATGATAAGGAGATGTTGCTACAGTAGTAAACAACTTCCAAGACTCAAAAAAAAAAATACTGTAGTAAAAACATGGGTTGTCTCCCATAAGCGCTTTTCTTTAACGCCTTTCAGCTAGGCGCAGAAAGTGCAAATCAAGTAACATCGAGAGTAGAAGCATCAACATCATAACTTGTTCTAATAATAGAATCAAAAGGCAACTTCATTCTCTTTCTAGGGAAGTGTTCCATACCTTTCTTGAGAGGAAATTGATATTTAATATTACCTTCCCTCATATCAATAACAGCACCAACGGTTCGAAGAAAAGGTCTTCCCAACACAATAGGACAAGATGCATTGCATTCAATATCCAAAACAACAAAATCAACGGGGACAAGGTTATTGTTAACCGTAATGTGCACATTATCAATCCTCCCCAAAGGTTTCTTTTTAACATTATCGGCGAGATTAACATCCAAATAACAATTCTTCAATGGTGGCAAGTCAAGCATATCATAAATCTTTTTAGGCATAACAGAAATACTTGCACCAAGATCACATAAAGCATTACATTCAAAGTCATTGAATTTCATTTTAATGATGGGCTCCCAACCATCTTCTAACTTTCTAGGAATAGAAGTTTCAAGTTTTAATTTCTCTTCTCTAGCTTTTATGAGAGCATTTGTAATATGTTTTGTAAAGGCTAAATTTATAGCACTAGCATTGGGACTTCTAGCAAGTTTTTGTAAGAACTTTATAACTTCAGAGATGTGGCAATCATCAAAATCTAAATCATTATGGGCTACAGCAATGGGATCATTGTTCCCAAGGTTGGAAAAAATTTCAGCAGTTTTATCACAAGCAGTTTCAGCAGTTTTAGCAATTTCAGGCAGTTTTGTACGCTTTGCACTAGGAGTAGAAACATTGCCAACACCAATTATTTTACCATTGATAGTAGGAGGTGCAGCAACATGTGAAGAATTAGCATTACTAGTGGTGGTAATAGTCCAAACTTTAGCTACATTATTCTCTTTAGCTAGTTTTTCATTTTCTTCTCTATCCCACCTAGCACGCAGTTCAGCCATTAATCTTATATTCTCATTAATTCTAACTTGGATGGCATTTGCTGTAGTAGTAATCTTATTATCAATATCATTATTAGGCATAACTTTCAATTTTAAAAGATTAACATCAGAGGCAAGTCTATCAACTCTAGAAGCAATAGTATCAATTTTATCAAGCTTTTCCTCAACAGATTTGTTAAAAGCAGTTTGTGTACTAATAAATTCTTTAAGCATGGCTTCAAGACCAGAGGGTACACTCCTATTATTATTGTAAGAATTCCCATAAGAATTACCATAACCATTACCATTAGCAGAAGGATATGGCCTATAGTTATTACCAGAGTTGTTCCTATAAGCATTGTTGTTGAAATTATTATTTTTAATGAAATTCACATCAACATTTTCTTCTTGAGCAACCAATGAAGCTAAAGGAACATTATTAGGATCAACATTAGATCTACCATTCACAAGCATAGACATAATCACATCAATCTTATCACTCAAGGAAGAGGTTTCTTCAACAGAATTTACCTTCTTACCTTGTGGAGCTCTTTCTTTATAGCCATTAAGATGGGCTCAGCAGTTTTAATGATGCACTTGCAAGAAATAGTATTTGAAGCAAAAGAGAGCATCAAGAGGCAAATTCAAAACACATTTAAGTCTAACATGCTTCCTATGCATAGGAATCTTGTAAATAAACAAGTTCATGAAGAGCAAAGTAACAAGCATAGGAAGATAAAACAAGTGTAGCTTCAAAAATTTCAGCACATAGAGAGGTGTTTTAGTAACATGAAAATTTTTACAACCATATTTTCCTCTCTCATAATAACTTTCAGTAGCAACATGAGCAAACTCAACAATATAACTATCACATAAAGCATTCTTATCATGAGTCTCATGCATAAAATTATTACTCCCCACATAGGCATAATCAATTTTATTAGTTGTAGTGGGAGCAAATTCAACAAAGTAGCTATCATTATTATTCTCATCATCAAATATAGGAGGCATAGTATCATCAAAGTAAATTTTCTCCTCAATGCTTGGGGGACTAAAAATATCATGCTCATCAAAACCAGCTTCCCCAAGCTTAGAATTTTCCATAGCATTAGCAACAATAGTGTTCAAAGCATTCATATTAATATGTTCCATGGGTTTTTTAATTTTCGCATCAAACCATCCATGTCTTAAATCAGGAAATAGAATAAAAAGGTCATTGTTGTCCATTATGCCTAACTAGTGTAAACAAGAAACCAAAAGATGCAATTGCAGGATCTAAAGGAAATAGCTTCGAGTACTTACAATGGCGCCGGAAAATAGCTTAGTAGCCGAGATCCGGAGTGTGAGTACCTTTTACCTTTCCTCCCCGGCAACGGCGCCAGAAAAGTGCTTGATGTCTACGGGTGCTTCTATTCTTGTAGACAGTGTTGGGCCTCCAAGAGCAGAGGTTTGTAGAACAACAGCAAGTTTCCCTTAAGTGGATTACCCAAGGTTTATCGAACTCAGGGAGGAAGAGGTCAAAGATATCCCTCTCATGCAACCCTGCAACCACAAAGCAAGAAGTCTCTTGTGTCCCCAACACACCTAATAGGTGCACTAGTTCGGCGAAGAGATAGTGAAATACAAGTGGTATGAATGAATATGAGCAGTAGTACGGCGCCAGAAAATAGCTCGCTGGCGTGCAGTTGATGGTAGTAATATTGCAGGAAGTAAACATGCAGTAGTAACGCAGCAGTAGTAATTCAGTAAAACAGTAACAAGCAGTGATAGCAGTATTTAGGAACAAGGCCTAGGGATTAGACTTTCACTAGTGGACACTCTCAACATTGATCACATAACAGAATAGATAAATGCATACTCTACACTCTCTTGTTGGATGATGAACACATTGCGTAGGATTACACGAACCCTCAATGCCGGAGTTAACAAGCTCCACAATTCAATGTTCATATTTAAATAACCTTAGAGTGTAAGATAGATCAATACGACTAAACCAAGTACTAACGTAGCATGCACACTGTCACCTTCATGCTTATGTAGGAGGAATAATACACATCAATACTATCATAGCAATAGTTAACTTCGCAATCTACAAGAGATCATGATCATAGCATAAACCAAGTACTAACACGGATGCACACACTGTCACCATTACATCGTGCAGGAGGAATAAAACTACTTTAATAACATTGCTAGAGTAGCACATAGATAAATTGTGATACAAAACACATTGCAATCATAAAGAGATATAAATAAGCACTTCACTACGCCATTCATAACAGTGAATAAGTATTCGTGAAATATAGCCTAAGAGACCCACACGGTGCACACACTGTCACCTTTACACACGTGGGACAAGGAGTCTCCGGAGATCACATAAGTAAAACTCACTTGACTAGCACAATGACATCTAGATTACAAGCATCATCATATGAATCTCAATCATGTAAGGCAGCTCATGAGATTATTGTATTGAAGTACATAGGAGAGAGATGAACCACATAGCTACCGGTACAGCCCCGAGCCTCGATGGAGAACTACTCCCTCCTCATGGGAGCAGCAGCGGTGATGAAGATGGCGGTGGAGATGGCAGCGGTGTCGATGGAGAAGCCTTCCGGGGGCACTTCCCCGCTCCGGCGGTGCCGGAACAGAGACTCCTGTCCCCCAGATCTTGGCTTCGCGATGGCGGCGGCTTTTCCGTAAGGGTTTTCGATGCAGGGGCTTTATATAGGCGAAAGGGCAGCGTCAGAAGGTCGAAGGGGCGACGACACCATAGGCTGGCGCGGCCAGGCCCAGGCCGCGCCACCCTATCATCTGGGGCCCACAGGGCCCTCCTCTGGCGGCTCTCGGGTGTTCTGGATGCTTCCGGGCAAAATAGAACCTGGGCGATTTCGCCCAACGAGAATACTACTAGATTTCTGAAACCAAAAACAGAAAACAGGAACTGGCACTTTGGCATCTTGTTAATAGGTTAGTTCCAAAATGCACGAATATGACATAAAGTGTGCATAAAACATGTAGATATCATCAATAATGTGGCATGGAACATAAGAAATTATCGATACGTTGGAGACGTATTAGTTTCATCAAGGTTTTTAATGAGGTAATATCAACACAAGATGATATGCTTGATACGTCTCAAACGTATCTATAATTTCTTATGTTCCATGCTACTTTTATGACAATACTTGAATGTTTTATACATACTTTACAGCATTATTATACATTTTCCGGCACTAACCTATTAACAAGATGCCGAAGCGCCAGTTGCTGTTTTCTGCTGTTTTTCAGAAATCCTAGTAAGGAAATATTCTCGGAATTGGACGAAATCAACGCCCAGGGTCCTATTTTTACACGAAGCTTCCAGAAGACCGAGGGGGAAAGGAAGTGGGGCCACGAGGCGCCGACACACTAGGGCGGCGCGACCCTAGCGTGTGGGGCCCTCGTGTGGCCCCCTGCGTTGCCCTTCCGCCTACTTAAAGCCTTCGTCGCGAATACCCCCGTACCGAGAGCCACGATACGGAAAACCTTCCAGACGCCGCCGCCGCCAATCCCATCTCGGGGGATTCAGGAGATCGCCTCCGGCACCCTGCCAGAGAGGGAATCATCACCGGAGGGGCTCTACATCATCATGCCCGCCTCCGGATTGATGCGTGAGTAGTTCATCCTTGGACTATGGGTCCATAGCAGTAGCTAGATGGTTGTCTTCTCCGCATGTGCTATCATTGTTTAGATCTTGTGAGCTGCCTAACATGATCAAGATCATCTATTTGTAATGCTACATGTTGTGTTTGGTGGGATCCGATGAATCTAGAATATTATGTCAAGTTGATTATCAATCTATCATATATGTGTTGTTTATGTTCTTGCATGCTCTCCGTTGCTAGTAGAGGCTCTGGCCAAGTTGATACTTGTAACTCCAAGAGGGGGTAATTATGCTCGATAGTGGGTTCATGCCTCCATTGAATCTGGGACAGTGACAGAAAGTTCTAAGGTTGTGGATGTGCTGTTGCTACTAGGGATAAAACATCGATGCTTTGTCTAAGGATATTTGTGTTGATTACATTACGCACCATACTTAATGCAATTATCTGTTGTTTATAACTTAATACTGGAGGGGGTTCGGATGATAACCTGAAGGTGGATTATTTAGGCATAGATGCATGCTGGATAGCGGTCTATGTACTTTGTCGTAATGCCCTGATTAAATCACATAGTAATCATCATTGATATGTATTGAATCTTGATTTGTCAATTGCCCACCTGTAATTTGTTCACCCAGCATGTTAGTTATCTTATTGGAGAGACACCACTAGTGAACTGTGGACCCCGGTCCATTCTTTTACATCTGAATACAATCTACTGCAATCATTGTTCTTTACTGTTCTTTGCAAACAAACACCATCTTCCACTCGATACGTTTAATCCTTTGTTTTCAGCAAGCCGGTGAGATTGACAACCTCACTGTTACGTTGGGGCAAAGTACTTTGATTGTGTTGTGCAGGTTCCACGTTGGCGCCGGTTTCACTGGTGTTGTGCCGCACTACACTCCTCCACCAACAACCTTCACGTGCTTCTTGGCTCCTACTGGTTCGATAACCTTGGTTTCATACTGAGGGAAACTTGCTTCTATACGCATCATACCTTCCACTTGGGGTTCCCAACGGACGTGTGCATCTACGTGTATCAATGTCATACTTTCTGTTTTCCCCACCGGGGTTTTTAGGAAAGTATAGACGACATACATTGTTCTCTAAACTCTATGGGGCTTTTTCTTTTACAAGGTTTTTCTCATATCGAGTTAACAAAGAGACAATACCAATTATATGTTGTATCATTTTCTCCTTATTTTCCCACTGGGTTTGAAGGAGTTTTAACAACATATCCTACACTACTCCTCATATTTTTTCCCACGTGGTTTTTGGAGGAGATTATTCCAAAGATGGTTGATCACGAAGACAAGGAAGGATTAGGGGGAGTGTTAGGATTTAATTAAATAGGATAATTAAGAGGATAATCCTCCCGTTGTTTCTCTATGGCGGTTTGCATGCAAACAGTAGTGTCCTTTCTCTCACACCCTTGTACGGACGCGTCCCTATTCGCGTCCCTTCACCTTGTATAAATATGTTGATCATCAATGGAATAAGACACCGATTGAATCATTTGCTCATTGTCTCTCAGTTCTTTCATTTTACATTTTGTTTACTTCTAATAGCAATATCGTTGAGTCGGGCATATGCGCGGGTACCCAACCCTAGGGCGCCCACAAAAGTTCTTTTGACCTATTTTGTTTGCAAAATCATGGTATTTTGCAAATTTTTAACACATAAAATAAATAAAATTGAGTTCTATGCTAATTAAAAGGAAAGTACATTAACTCATATAATCCAAATAAAATTAAATTTAACTAGAACGTGGCTCTAACATATTATTTTATTAAAAACTAATTAAAAACTGGATCTGGGAGGTGGTGCACACTCTCGAAATTTTGTAGACACAACATGATCTGGTCTTGAGATGGCTGATGGTGAACTGGCCCACTTTGATTGATGCAAGCAGCTATATTAATCTCTTCCTCCAAGCTTTGAAGACACCGCCCTCACCCATCTCAATCCTCAGTCATCATGGGCCTCTCATTCAAGCCCAAGAAGGTATGGACCAGCGCTTGGTCCAACAACCTGTGGTGCCTTTGGGAGAAGGGCTACTTAATATTTTACAAGCTTACCCAGCTGATGATGAAGCTATGGAAGAAGTTATAGAGGGTAGCAATTCTGCTATATATGACAAATAATGCAGTTGTTCTGGAGGAGAATTCCCCTGTTGATGACAGTTTATTCTTACCTGATAATGTCAACTTGGTCTCACCAAATGAGGCTCACCAGCAGCTGGTTCTTGGTAGGGTAGAAACCCACTTCTTTGCAGTTCCTAAGGAGCATGATTTGACTAGAAGATTCTCTACAGAAGGTTTGCTCCTTTGAGAGAAATATTTTGCTCCTCATATGCATGGTTAATCTGAACACAACAGCTCTATAGTGGTTGACATACCCGTGAGTTGGTTCAATTTCATAACTCTTATGCTTTTAACACCTGAGAAGTTTGATTGGGCAAAAGGTTTTCTCTCTCCACAGCTCTGGAATATCCTTTAAAAACCAATTATGTCAGAAGAAACTGTCAAATTTGCTATTCCAGACAAATGTGTTACCACCAAGGCACCTCTCTGTTTGGCAATCTCTGACAAAGTGGGACATGATCCCCTTATCACTTCTGAAGGGGATGCACTCATCACTCCAAAGAGGAAGAGAAGGGAAGGAAAGGGTGCCCTTGTTGAATCTGAGGTAAGAAGAAGTCCAAGGCTTGTTCTATTAAATGATGGGTAGAAAAATCATGTTAGCTGTTGATACGTCCCAAACGTATCTATAATTTCTTATGTTCCATGCTACTTTATTGATGATACCTACATGTTTTATACACATTATATGTCATTATTATGCGTTTTCTGGAACTAACCTATTAACAAGATGCCACAGTGCCAGTTTCTGTTTATTATGTCTGTTTATTGCAGAAAAGGCCCAAAAACCAAAGTGCTCGGAAAAATCCAGAAAAATTACAGAAATTCTATTTCGTCGGAAGACTCACGGAGCCAGAAGGGCAAGCCAGGGGGAGGCCCAGGGCCTCCTCCCCATAGGCCGGCGCGGCCTGGAGGGTGGTCACCCCACCCTATGGGGTGGGCCCCTCGGGACTCTTCCGACTCCGACTCTTCGCCTATTTAAGCCGTCGTGACCTAAAACTTCGACACCTCTTCACGAAACTCCAGAAAACATCCAGGGGCGCCGCCACATCGCGAAACTCCAATTCGGGGGACAGAAGTCTCTGTTCCGCACCCTGCCGGACGGGGAATTGCCCCCGGAGTCATCTCCACCGCCGTCTCCACCGCCATCTTCACCGCCATCGCTGTCTCCATGATGAGGAGGGAGTAATTCACCCCTGAGGGCTCCGCTGTAGCTATGTGGTTCATCTCTCTCTTTATGTGATCTAGTTGAATATCATCTATGTGCTACTCTAGTGATGTTATTAAAGTACTCTATTCCTCCTCCACGTGTGTAAAGGTGATAGTGTGTGCACCGTGTGAGTACTTGGCGTAGGCTATGATTGTGATCTCTTGTAGATTATGAAGTTAACTATTGCTATGATGGTATTGATGTGATTTATTCCTCCTACATAAGCGTGAAGGTGATAGTGTGCATGCTATGTTAGTTCTTGGTGTAATTATGTTGATCTATCTTGCACTCTAAGGTTATTTAAATATGAACATTGCATTGTGGAGCTTGTTAACTCCGGCATTGAGGGTTCGTGTAATCCTACGCAATGTGTTCATCATCCAACAAAAGGGTGTAGAGTAGTCCTATTATGTGATCATTGTTGAGAGTGTCCACTAGTGAAAGCAGGATCCCTAGGCCTTGCTTCCAAGCATCGAATCTCCGTTTGTTTACTGTTTTGCTGCATGTTTACTCGCTGCCATATTTTATTCAGATTGCTATTATCACTCATATACATCCATATTACTTGTATTTCACTATCTCTTCGCCGAACTAGTGCACCTATACACCTGACAAGTGTATTTGGTGTGTTGGGGACACAAGAGACTTCTTGCTTTGTGATTACAGGGTTGCTTGAGAGGGATATCTTTGACCTCTTCCTCCCCGAGTTCGATAAACCTTGGGTAATCCACTTAAGGGAAACTTGCTGCTGTTCTACAAACCTCTGCTCTTGGAGGCCCAACACTGTCTACAAGAATAGAAGCACCCGTAGACATCAAGCACTTTTCTGGCGCCGTTGCCGGGGAGGAAAGGTAAAAGGCTCTCATACTTCGGTCCCAGTACTTTTCTGGCGCCATTGTGTGTGTGCTCGAAGCTATTTCCTTTAGACTCTGCAATTACATCTTTTTGTTTCTTGTTTTTATTTTCACTAGTTAGGCATAATGGAAAACAACAAAAAATTTAGTGAGCTTTTTAATCTTTTTCCTGATTTAGAATTGTTTGATGCGAAAATTAAAAAACCTATGGAACCTTATTTACATGATAGTAGCAATGTTATTAGTATGAATGCAATTACTGCTAATGCTATGAAGAAGTCTAAGCTTGGGGAAGCTAGTTTACATAAAAATAATCTTTTTAGCTCCTCCGCTTTGGAAGAAATATTTTGCTCTGATAATGCTTTATCTCCCATATGCGATAACTCTAATGATGCTTCTGATATTTTAAATCCACCTGCTGAAAGTATTCCGTATAAAATACCTATGAAAATTATTGAACGTGTTATGGATAACCGCTATGAAGGGGATGGAACTGT
Source organism: Lolium multiflorum (assembly GCA_030979885.1). Taxonomy (NCBI): domain Eukaryota; kingdom Viridiplantae; phylum Streptophyta; class Magnoliopsida; order Poales; family Poaceae; genus Lolium; species Lolium multiflorum. The sequence continues at coordinate 226,849,724 of CM061748.1, read as the reverse complement.
CCATCCTGGAAATCATTTACTGTTTTTGCATGAATTATGCGGGTTATTCAAGTGTGCAGGTATCTCTATGGATGAAGTGAAGAAGAAACTATTCTCTATGTCGCTGTCTGGTAAAGCGGCGCATTGGTATAAACTGCTGAAGGACGGGCGCTCTCTTGATTGGAAGGATATTGTGCCTCTATTTTATTCCAAGTTCTATCCTCCAAGTGAAATTCACAAAGATCGAAACCATATATATAATTTCTGGCCTCATGATGGAGAGAGTATTGCCCAAGCATGGGAGAGATTGAAGTCTTTAATGCTCAAATGCCCCAATCATGAGCTTCCAGGTAATATCATCATTGATAATTTCTATGCAAGACTTTCTTTTCAAGATAAGACCTTGCTGGATACTACTTGTTCTGGATCATTCACGCGCAACAAAGAAGAGTTTAAAAGGGACCTTCTTGATCGGATTAAGGAGAACACTGAAGATTGGGAGAACGACAAAGGTAAAGAGTCAGGTATAAATTATGATTATGAATGCATTGAAACTTTCATGGATAGTGGTAAATTTCGAAATATGAGTGCTACTTATGGTCTTGACTCTCAAGTTGCTGCAAATCTTTATAAAGCTTTTGCTTCTCACATTGAATTGCCTAGGAAGAATTTTGATAAGTATCATGAACCTTTTAAAGACGCTTGCATGAAGAATGAAATTGTTGTTAATGATTGCAATAAGCGTGCTCAAACTCCTAAGAATGCTATTTCCTATAAGCATGTTAATTTTTGTGGAATACATAGACCTTGTGGAATTAATCAAATAGAAGATGAATATTGTATCCATCACAGAAATGAAAAAACTAGAAAGTGGTCTAGAGCTCTAGATGATCTTGGAGAAAAAGTGTGTGCCCTCTATCCTTTTATTTGTGAACTTTGCCATAGAGTTGGTCATTTTAATTTTCAATGCTCCTCCAATGATAATTCGAACCCCATGAGTGCTGCAAATTTGTATTGTGATGATGAAATTATTCCTAATCAGCATGATGAACTTACCTTATTTTTGAAGTGTGAAGAGTTATCAAGAAAAATTTCTTTGTTAAATATTAACGATCTTGATATTGATGATGTCTTGCATGGGTGTCTTTCTTATTGCATTAATAATTGCCATACAAATACTTACATACAAAATATTTTAGAAGATGACACCTTGCCAAAATATGATAGGACCGCTGTGTGTTTTCAACTAATTAATGAAAAGGAGGGATCCTCCCAAGTTTCTTCTATTGTTTCTAAAAGAAAATCAGGTTATGCGGACAAGCCACCCTTCAAGCCTCTTCCTCCTAAAGAAGGGAACGAGGAGAAGGAAGAAGAAGAAGAAGAAGAAGAAGAAGAAGAAGAAGAAGAAGGAGAATAAAAAGAAAGAGGTAACGGCGTATCCCCGCGTGAATGAGATAACGCTAGGTAACCGTAAGTATGTTGCTCCTAATGATTATTGTGATAATGAATCTGAATACGATGATCTTCCTATGCCCTTTACATACATTAGCGATCATGATTTGAATGAGCACACTACTTTTGATATTACAAATCTCTGGGAAACTAATTCTGAAAATGATAATAATTGCCATAGTGTCAGTGCTATCCATGCTTCCTCCCATAATGATATAGAAAGCTCTAAGCTTGGGGAAGAGGTGTTTGAAAATCCTTTTGCTACTGGTCATTATGTTCTTGATACATCTCCTTCTAATAACAATGATGGTATGGTCATAGATAAACCGACTGTGAAAGATAACTATTCTATTTCTTATGATGACACTGTGCCTCCGATCTTTGATGATTATTATAAAGAATGCTATGATATAGGTTATAACTATCCTTATGAAACTTGTCATAGTCATGATTGGATTACCAAAAACAATTCTTTTAATATGCAACTTGTTTACCATGTTCAAATTCTTGATAATAATCTTGCTCCAATTACTATTAATGAGAATAACTCTTCTTATGCCAAAATTAATGATACTTCTATGCATATGAACCATGATAAGAATGTTTTAAGTGACGGGTATATTGTGGATTTCATCAATGATGCTACTGAAAGTTATTATGAGAGAGGGAAATATGGTTATATGCATCTTAATAATATTAAGTTTCCCCTCTTTATGTTGAGAATCTTTAAGTTACTCGTGTTTTATCCTCTTATGCTTGTCACTTTGCTCTTCATGAATTCATTTGTGTATAAGATTCTTCTGCATAGGAAGCATGTTAGGCTCAAATGTGTTTTGAATTGCCTCTTGAAGCTCTCTTTTGCTTCAAATACTATTTCTTGCGGGTGCATCACCAAAATTGCTGAGCCCATCTTAATGGCTATAAAGAAAGAACTTCTTGGGAGATAACCCATGTGTTATTTTGCTACAGTACTTTGTTTTATATTTGTGTCTTGGAAGTTGTTTACTACTGTAGCAACCTCTCCTTATCATGTTTTTGTGCCAAGTAAAGTTTCTATGTCAAAGTTGATGTTATATTTGGGATCGCTGCGCAGAAACAGCATTGCTGTCTGTCACGAATCTGGGCACAGGCCTCTGTAGAAAATTCGAAAAAATCTGCCAATTTACGAGCGTGATCCTCAGATATGTACGCAACTTTCATTAGTTTTGAGTTTTTCCATTTGAGCAAGTCTGGTGCCAGCTTTAAATTCGTCTTTACGGACTGTTCTGTTTTTGACAGATTCTGCCTTTTATTTCGCATTGCCTCTTTTGCTATGTTGGATTCATTTCTTTGATCCATTAATGTCCAGTAGCTTTATGCAATGTCCAGAAGTGAAAAGAATGTTTGTGTCACCTCTGAACATGTGAATTTTTGATTATGCACTAACCCTCTAATGAGTTTGCTTGAAGTTTGGTGTGAAGGAAGTTTTCAAGGGTCAAGAGAGGAGGATGATATACTACGATCAAGAAGAATGAAAAGTCTAAGCTTGGGGATGCCCCGGTGGTTCATCCCTGCATATTTCAAGAAGACCCAAGCATCTAAGCTTGGGGATGCCCAAGGCATCCCCTTCTTCATCGACAAAGTATCAGGTTCCTTCTCTTGAAACTATATTTTTATTCGGTCACATCTTATGTACTTTACTTGGAGCGTCTGTATGTTTTTGTTTTTGTTTTTGTTTGAATAAATGATTGTTTGGGAGAGAGACACGCTCCGCTGGTTCGTATGAACACATGTGTTCTTAGCTTTTAATTTTCATGGCGAAGGTTGAAACTGCTTCGTTAATTGTTATATGGTTGGAAACGGGAAATGCTACATGTAGTAATTGGTGTAATGTCTTGAATAATGTGATACTTGGAAATTGTTGTGCTCATATAGATCTTGTTTAAGCTCTTGCATCATGTACCTTGTACCCATTAATGAATAATTACATAGAGCTTGTTAAAATTTGGTTTGCATGATTGGTCTCTCTAAGTCTAGATATTTTCTGGTTGAGGTGTTTGAACAACAAGGAGACGATGTAAAGTCTTATAATGCTTACAATATGTTTATATGTGAGTCTTGCTGCACCATTTTATACTTGAGTTTGCTTCAAATAACCTTGCTAGCCTAAACCTTGTATAGAGAGGGAATACTTCTCATGCATCCAAATACTTGAGCCAATATTCATGCCATTTGTGTCCACCATACCTACCTACTACATGGTATTTCTCCGCCATTCCAAAGTAAATTGCTTTGCTACCTTTAAACAAATTCAAAAGTTATTACCTCTTATTTGTGTCAATGTTTTATAGCTCATGATGAAGTATGTGGTGTTTATCTTTCAATCTTGTTGGGCAACTTTCACCAATGGACTAGTGGCTTCATCCGCTTATCCAATAATTTTGCAAAAAGAGCTGGCAATGGGATTCCCAGTCCCAAATTAATTAACAAAAATAGACACTCCTCCATGGTATGTGATTGTTGGACGGCACCCGAAGGATTCGGTTAGCCATGGCTTGAGAAAGCAAAGGTGGGGAGGAGTGTCATCATAATAAAACTAAAATAAAAAGGCACTCCTTCATGGTATGAGATTGTTGGCAGGCACCCGAGGATTCAGTTAGCCATGGTTTGTGAAAGAAAGGTTGGAAGGAGTGCCACCCAAAAATAAAATAAAATGGGAGCCGCTCTTTGAAGGTTTGTCTGGCAAGGGGGTTAGAGTGCCCGCTACCATTCGTTGACAACAACAAACACCTCTCAAAACTTTACTTTTATGCTCTCTATATGTTTTCAAAATCAAAGCTCTAGCACAAATATAGCAATCGATGCTTTCCTCTTTGAAGGACCATTCTTTTACTTTATTGTTGAGTCAGTTTACCTATTCTTTCTATCTTAGAAGCAAACACTTGTGTGAACTGTGTGCATTGATTCTTACATGTTTACCTATTGCACTTGTTATATTACTTTGTGTTGACAATTATCCACGAGATATACATGTTAAAGTTGAAAGCAACCGCTGAAACTTATATCTTCCTTTGTGTTGTTTCAAAGCTTTCTACTAAGAATTTATTGCTTATGAGTTAACTCTTATGCAAGACTTATTGATGCTTGTCTTGAAAGTATTATTCATGAAAAGTCTTTGTTATATGATTCATTTGTTTACTCATTATCTTCATCATTGCTTCGAATCTCTGCATTCATCTCATGTGCTTTACAATAGTATGATCAAGGTTATGATGGCATGTCACTTAAGAAATTATCATTGTTATCGTTTACCTACTCGAGGGCGAGTAGGAACTAAGCTTGGGGATGCTTGATACGTCCCAAACGTATCTATAATTTCTTATGTTCCATGCTACTTTATTGATGATACCTACATGTTTTATACACATTATATGTCATTATTATGCGTTTTCCGGAACTAACCTATTAACAAGATGCCACAGTGCCAGTTTCTGTTTATTATGTCTGTTTATTGCAGAAAAGGCCCAAAAACCAAAGTGCTCGGAAAAATCCAGAAAAATTACAGAAATTCTATTTCGTCGGAAGACTCACGGAGCCAGAAGGGCAAGCCAGGGGGAGGCCCAGGGCCTCCTCCCCATAGGCCGGCGCGGCCTGGAGGGTGGTCACCCCACCCTGTGGGGTGGGCCCCTCGGGACTCTTCCGACTCCGACTCTTCGCCTATTTAAGCCGTCGTGACCTAAAACTTCGACACCTCTTCACGAAACTCCAGAAAACATCCAGGGGCGCCGCCACATCGCGAAACTCCAATTCGGGGACAGAAGTCTCTGTTCCGGCACCCTGCCGGACGGGGAATTGCCCCCGGAGTCATCTCCACCGCCGTCTCCACCGCCATCTTCACCGCCATCGCTGTCTCCATGATGAGGAGGGAGTAATTCACCCCCGGGGCTGAGGGCTCCGCTGTAGCTATGTGGTTCATCTCTCTCTTTATGTGATCTAGTTGAATATCATCTATGTGCTACTCTAGTGATGTTATTAAAGTACTCTATTCCTCCTCCACGTGTGTAAAGGTGATAGTGTGTGCACCGTGTGAGTACTTGGCGTAGGCTATGATTGTGATCTCTTGTAGATTATGAAGTTAACTATTGCTATGATGGTATTGATGTGATTTATTCCTCCTACATAAGCGTGAAGGTGATAGTGTGCATGCTATGTTAGTTCTTGGTGTAATTATGTTGATCTATCTTGCACTCTAAGGTTATTTAAATATGAACATTGCATTGTGGAGCTTGTTAACTCCGGCATTGAGGGTTCGTGTAATCCTACGCAATGTGTTCATCATCCAACAAAAGGGTGTAGAGTAGTCCTATTATGTGATCATTGTTGAGAGTGTCCACTAGTGAAAGCAGGATCCCTAGGCCTTGCTTCCAAGCATCGAATCTCCGTTTGTTTACTGTTTTGCTGCATGTTTACTCGCTGCCATATTTTATTCAGATTGCTATTATCACTCATATACATCCATATTACTTGTATTTCACTATCTCTTCGCCGAACTAGTGCACCTATACACCTGACAAGTGTATTTGGTGTGTTGGGGACACAAGAGACTTCTTGCTTTGTGATTGCAGGGTTGCTTGAGAGGGATATCTTTGACCTCTTCCTCCCCGAGTTCGATAAACCTTGGGTAATCCACTTAAGGGAAACTTGCTGCTGTTCTACAAACCTCTGCTCTTGGAGGCCCAACACTGTCTACAAGAATAGAAGCACCCGTAGACATCACTGTTCAGATAAACATTGCCTGACATGTAATGCTGCTACTCCCATCATAAACTCTAAAGTTGTAAAGAACTTGGCAATGTCATTTTGTAAGGGGCCAGAGGAAACTGTGGAGAAAAGAATCTTGAAGAAAAGTAAGACCCCTGGAGGATAAAACAAGCCTGCAAGGCCACCAGGAGCAATTGGCAGTAAAAGAGCTATGAATGCCTCCACAAGCACCCAGAACAATGCATCATAGAAGAGGAAAGATAAGGCAGCTGGCATGGCACAACAGGCCAAGAAAAGGGCTCCAAAATAGTTACCAATTAACAACATCTTATGTACTTTCGAGTTGTTAGGGCTTGTATGATCCCATATTACTATCTGAACTTGTTGAACGGTGGGTCTGTCATGTTGCTTTTGTGTTATGTGTTCTCAATGGTTATCTCTATCCCAAGTGATGTAATGAGATCGCAACTATAATCCTTTTGGTTTCTAGAGTATTACTTACTCTTGGCCACTCTTGGTTCCTCAAATTTGTTTCTTATGGATAATTATAAATCTTGGAAAGTTATGAATTGGAACCTGAGAGGTACAAATTCAGAAAAAAATGGTTGGCTCTTTCTAGCAAGATTGAAGAATTGCAAGCATACCAATATAAACTCGCCCGTGCTGGACGAGAACTTGAAAAACAGAGAATCGAAATTGATCGGAGAAGAGCTGCAGCCTCTGCGTCAAGCACGCTGCAGCGATCGAAGTCGACAATCAGAACCCGGAGACAACCATAAAGCAGACGTGCAAGGGGAAGATCTCGCCCGACGCACTTACCCGAGCAAGAGCGAGCAATTGATTCGTAACCTCGACATGTCATTTATGTCGATAGATACAAGAGGAAACATCATCCCAAAAACACCGGAAGCTGGATATATGGCGACACAAGCCTTTATACTAGCGTCAAAGCCACCGGCAGGGGACCCCACAGAACCACTGTATCATATGGCTATGGCGGGAGTTGGAGTCATGGGAGCGCATTCGCAAGTCCAAGCACACCATAACCTGAAAGTGCTCCAAGGCGAAACAACCCTCGACCCACCGTGGTGGCGTGAGATCCTCCACGAGCAGACGTGGAGAGAAATACAGAGGCATAAGATCGAGTGGACAGAGAACGAGAAATAGATCCAGGCGACACTCGCCAGAAGTTGATGAAGAAGATATGTGCGGACTCCGCTTTACTCGACGAGTTCGCAGACGAAAGTTCCATATGGCTTCAAGTTGCCGACGGTTACAAAAAGTTTGATGGTTTGCAAGATCCCGAAGATTGTCTAATCGATTACCTGAAACAAGGAAACCGTTGGTGGAACCAGGGCAACAGCCGGCAGAAATGCTCAAGTTCATCTTAGCGGAGCCGCAAGATCCTGGATAAAAAGCTGCCAGATCCATCGACGCTGGGAAACTTTCAAGGAATTGTTCGTGAAGAACTTCCGTTCCACGTGCAAGAAACCTCCATAGAGCAGCTAAGGGCTTGCAAGGTAAATATGGTGAACCAATGAGAGCATACATCCAGCGTTGGAACATCATCAAAAATTTGCGAGAACGTATCCGATGAAAGAGCGATCGACACATTTGCTGAGGGATCCAAAGGAAAGACCTAATCGAGATTTGGGTCACACCAACCCGAGAACAATTGCTGATCTGATGGACATAGCAAATCGTCAGATGGAGTGGATGCATGCATAATAAACAGACAAGTCACCCGAGGAGGATCGTAAAATAATAATCAAAATAGGCGACGATATGCTCACAAGACGGACTACGACGGTCCCGCCAAGTGGCGGCTGTCTTCCGAGGAAGTAGTGGAGAAAATAATCGGGAAGACTACCAAAGAGGTAGCGAGCGTGCAATGGTCACAGTGGATGCGCCAAGCTCCAGCAAAGCAATAATAGGCCGAGGTTCCAGAGGCCATACAATATATCACCCGAAGATATGCTGAACGGACCATCAGATGCATCTTTATCTCGACAACGACGGGAAAAGACAGTCCGGTCATCTCCAGAAGGACTGTCGAACTTTCCAAGCTTTGCACAGGTATAAAGGAAATGCCAATGCACAAGCAAGAGAGGCACCCCCAGGGCCAAGGAGTGAGATTCACCTTCCACCTACACCCGCAATTACCAACAAAAATCGACATCAGCTGCAATTGGCGGCAACACCAACCCCTCCATCCTTACATCGATACCAACGGATCCGTGGCGATGATTCAGAAGGGCAAGCCCTCGAACAGACCCAAAAGGTGATTTCGCGACAAGTATTCATGGCAGAGAAGATGCCTCCACCAACGATCGAGTATCCGAATTGGCGGACAGACATCGGTTCACCCAAGCGGATCATCCGCCCCAAGTTCCAAGACCAGGACAATCAGCCATGATTCTGCTAGCTGTAATCGCAGGATTCGACGTTTCGCGCTTGTTCATAGATGAGGGAGCAGTTTGAACCTCATGTTCGCATACACATTGAGGAAGATGAATATATCTCTATCAAACTTGAAACCAACAGACACACGTTTCCATGGAATCACACCTAAGAAGCCGAACTATCCACTAGGCAAGATCGATCTCGACGTTTAGTTCGAACTCGAGAAAATTACGAAGAGAGAAGTTGGAGTTCGAAGTTGTAGATTTCCCATCGCAATATCATGCTTTGTTAGGACGACCCGCTTACGCTAGATTCATGGCAGTGCCGCATTATACGTACCTGCTTTGGAGGATTCCTGGACCTAAGGGTCCAATTACGGTAAAAGGAAGTTTTGCTCTAGCAGATAAGTGCGACAAGGATTTCCACAAGATGTCTGAAACTTTCGGGATGCAGGCTGAGTATGCAGCATCGAAGTTAACAACTGATTAAGATGTGTGATACGTCTCCAACGTATCTATAATTTCTTATGTTCCATGCTAGTTTTATGACAATACCTACATGTTTTGTTCACACTTTATGATGTTTTGATGCATTTTCCGGAACTAACCTATTAACAAGATGCCGAAGTGCCAGTTCCTGTTTTCTGCTGTTTTTGGTTTCAGAAATCCTACAAAGGAAATATTCTCAGAATTGGACGAAATCAACGCCCAGATCTTATTTTTCCCGGAAGCTTCCAGAGCACCGAAGAAGGGCCAGAGGGGAGCCAGGGGCCCCACCCCACAAGGCGGCGCGGCCAAGGGGGCCTATGGTGTGGCCCCACCAGGGCTCCCCCGAGGCTGCCCTTCCGCCTATATAAAGCCTCCGCCTCGAAAACTGTAACATCCCAAGTTTTCAACAATAAATAAAGAGAGGAGAAATTCAAATACTCAATTTTTGCAACAAACAAAAAACTTTTATTACTCATATAGTGCTACATATAGTGTAGTGTGTGCAATTGCCATGATGAGTGTATTAGTGTGGATCAATGATGCTTAAACCCTAAACCATGATCTTACCATCTCAATTTGAGAGAAAAATAAGAAATGCAAAGATAGCCATAAACCCTCACATACACATTAAGCCCACTTTTCAAATCCTCAACAAAGGCCACCATAGCTTGATCTAAGGCTTGTAGAACTCTTATATAACAAAAACAAACACAAATGCATAGAAGAAACCAGATTCAAATCAAAGGAAATTTCAAATTTAACATACATATGATAATGGTCATATGACCACTTTATAAAATGTTGCCCTCTTAACACCCCTGGACACCACCACCACCACCATTCCATCACTATAAATATATAAATGAACTCCACCAAAAAGAATTTCAAAATTTCAAAAGAAGTTTCGTGCGGCCATTCTGTCAAACACCTGACAGGCACAAACCCAATATGATCAAACCTTGCTATATCCAACAGTCCAAAGCCTCAACCAGTGGTGAATCTTGATGATCATTGCCTTCTTTGTACTTCTCCATCATTCCCGATCGCTCGTGCAAATGGAGGAGTGGAGGAACCCTGAAACCTACCAATGGCAAGCTCATGCCGGCCACCATGCGCTCCACCTCTCTGGCTCGATCCTCTCTCTCTCACCATGTCTAGGATCTAGCCTGGTACACCATGATCATGACCCAGCACGGCCAAACTCGCTGCCACGGCATTGGCCGCACCAAACACGCCCATGCCGCCAGACATGCCATGGCATGCTGCAGCACGCGGTGAGCACGCACTGGACGCGCGAGCATGGCGATGCCCCGTCACCTCGTCCACGCCTAGCGCCCATTCCCTCGCCGAGCACCGCCACCAGTACCTCTACACGCTAGCCACACTCGAGCATCGCCGGAGGACCTGTCGCCGTCGAGCTCATCGGAGCCATGCCGCGGGTACCGTGGCATGATCACCGATGCGCGTAGATGTACACGTCCGTTGGGAACCCCAAGAGGAAGGTATGATGCGCACAGTGGCAAGTTTCCCTCAGTATGAAACCAAGGTTTAATCGAACCAGTAGGAGTCAAGAAGCACGTTGAAGGTTGATGGTCGCGAAATGTGATGCGGCGCAACACCAGGGATTCCGGCGCCAACGCGGAACCTGCACAACACAACCCAAGTACTTTGCCCCAACGAAACAGTGAGGTTGTCAATCTCACCGGCTTGCTGTAACAAAGGATTAAACGTATCGAGTGGAAGATGTTTGCAAAGAAAATAGTAAAACACAATTGCAGTAGATTGTATGCTATGTAAAGAATAGGACCGGGGTCCACAGTTCACTAGAGGTGTCTCTCCCATAAGATAAAAGCATGTTGGGTGAACAAATTACAGTCGGGCAATTGACAAATAGAGAAAGGCATAACAATGCATATACATGATATGATAAATATAGTGAGATTTAATTGGGCATTACGACAAAGTACATAGACCGCCATCCAACTGCATCTATGCCTAAAAAGTCCACCTTCAGGTTATCGTCCGAACCCCATTCAGTATTAAGTTGCAAAGCAACAGACAATTGCATTAAGTATGGTGCGTAATGTAATCAACAACTACATCCTTAGACATAGCATCAATGTTTTATCCCTAGTGGCAACAGCACATCCACAACCTTAGAACTTTCTGTCACTGTCCCAGATTCAATGGAGGCATGAACCCACTATCGAGCATAAATACTCCCTCTTGGAGTTAAGAGTAAAAACTTGGCCAGAGCCTCTACTAGTAACGGAGAGCATGCAAGATCATAAACAACACATAAACAATAGATTGATAATCACCATAATCATAGTACTCTCTATCCATCGGATCCCGACAAACACAACATATAGTATTACAGATAGATGATCTTGATCATGTTAGGCAGCTCACAAGATCCAACAATGAAGCACAACAAGGAGAAGACGACCATCTAGCTACTGCTATGGACCCATGGTCCAGGGGTGAACTACTCACTCATCACTCCGGAGGCGACCATGGCGGTGTAGAGTCCTCCGGGAGATGAATCCCCTCTCCGGCAGGGTGCCGGAGGCGATCTCCGAATCCCCGAGATGGGATTCGCGGCGGCGGCGTCTCGTAAGGTTTTCCGTATCGTGGCTCTCGGTGGGGTTTCGACGGAAGCTTTAAGTAGGCGGAGGGTCAACGCGGGGGGCCACACGAGGGGCCCAGGTCGGCGCGGCCAGGGCCTGGGCCGCGCCGGCCACCCCTCTGGCCGCCTCGTGGCCCCACTTCGTTAGCTCTTCGGTCTTCTGGAAGCTTCGTGCAAAAATAGGACCCTGGGCGAAAGTTTCGTCCAATTCCGAGAATATTTCTTTACTAGGATTTCTGAAACCAAAAACAGCAGAAAACAGCAACTGGCTCTTCGGCATCTTGTTAATAGGTTAGTTCCAGAAAATGCATAAATATGACATATAATGTGCATAAAACATGTAGGTATCATCAATAAAGTAGCATGGAACATAAGAAATTATCGATACGTTGGAGACGTATCAGCATCCCCAAGCTTAGTTCTGCTCGTCCCGAGCAGGTAAAACGATAACAAAGATAATTTCTGAAGTGACATGCCATCATAATCTTGATCATACTATTTGTAAACATATGTAATGAATGCAGCGATCAAAACAAAGGTAATGACATGAGTAAACAAGTGAATCATATAGCAAAGACTTTTCATGAATAGTACTTCAAGACAAGCATCAATAAGTCTTGCATAAGAGTTAACTCATAAAGCAATAAATCAAAGTAAAGGTGTTGAAGCAACACATAGGAAGATTAAGTTTCAGCGGTTGCTTTCAACTTATAACATGTATATCTCATGGATATTGTCAACATAAAGTAATATAACAAGTGCAATATGCAAGTATGTAGGAATCAATGCACAGTTCACACAAGTGTTTGCTTCTTAAGGTGGAAGGAGATAGGTAAACTGACTCAACAATAAAAGTAAAAGAAAGGTCCTTCAAAGAGGAAAGCATCGATTGCTGTATTTGTGCTAGAGCTTTTATTTTGAAAACATGAAACAATTTTGTCAACGGTAGTAATAAAGCATATGAGTTATGTAAATTATATCTTACAAGTTGCAAGCCTCATGCATAGTATACTAATAGTGCCCGCACCTCGTCCTACTTAGCTTGGACTACCGGATCTTCACATGCCATGTTTCAACCAAGTGTCACAAAGGGGTACCTCCATGCCGCCTGTACAAAGGTCTAAGGAGAATGCTCGCATTTCGGATTTCTCGCTTTTGATTATTCTCAACTTAGACATCCATACCGGGACAACATGGACAACAGATAATGGACTCCTCTTAAATGCATAAGCATGTAGCAATGATTATTATTCTCATATGAGATTGAGGATATATGTCCAAACTGAAACTTCCACCATGATTCATGGCTTTAGTTAGCGGCCCAATGTTCTTCTCTAACAATTTTGCATGCTCCAACCACTAAAATGATAGATCCTTCAGACAAGACGGACATGCATAGCAACTCACATGATATTCAACAATAGTTGATGGCGTTCCCCAGAAGCATGGTTATCGCACAACAAGCAACTTAATAAAATATAAAGTGCATAAGTACATATTCAATACTACGATAGTTTTTAAGGCTATTTTGTCCCATGAGCTATATATTGCAAAGGTGGATGATGGAATTTTAAAGGTAGCACTCAAGCAATTTACTTTGGAATGGCGGAGAAATACCATGTAGTAGGTAGGTATGGTGGACACAAATGGCATAGTAATTGGCTCAAGGATTTTGGATGCATGAGAAGTATTCCCTCTCGATACAAGGTTTAGGCTAGCAAGGTTATTTGAAGCAAACTCAAGGATGAACAGGTGCAGCAAAACTCACATAAAAGACATATTGTAAACATTATAAGACTCTACACCGTCTTCCTTGTTGTTCAAAACTCAATACTAGATATTATCTAGACCTTAGAGAAACCAAATATGCAAATCAAATTTTAGCAAGCTCTATGTATTTCTTCATTAATGGGTGCAAAGTATATGATGCAAGAGCTTAAACATGAGCACAACAATTGCCAAGTATCACATTATCCAAGACATTTTAGAATTACTACATGTAGCATTTTCCAATTCCAACCATATAACAATTTAACGAAGAAGAAACTTCGCCTTGAACATTATGAGTAAAGCCTAAGGACACATGTGTCCATATGCAACAGCGGAGCGTGTCTCTCTCCCACAAAGTGAATGCTAGGATCCATCTTATTCAAACAAAAACAAAAACGAAAACAAACCGACGCTCCAAGTAAAGAACACAAGATGTGACTGAATAAAAATATAGTTTCAGGGGAGGAACCTGATGATGTTGTCGATGAAGAAGGGGATGCCTTGGGCATCCCCAAGCTTAGACGCTTGAGTCTTCTTAAAATATGCAGGGGTGAACCACGGGGCATCCCCAAGCTTAGAGCTTTCACTCCTCTTGATCATAGTATATCATTCTCCTCTCTTGACCCTTGAAAACTTCCTTCACACCAAACTTCAAGCAAACTCATTAGAGGGTTAGTGCATCATTAATAATTCACTCATTCAGAGGTGACACAATCATTATTTTCACTTCTGGACATTGCATAATGCTACTGGACATTAGTGGATCAAAGAAATAAATCCAACATAGCAAAAGAGGCAATGCGAAATAAAAGACAGAATCTGTCAAAACAGAACAGTCCGTAAAGACGAATTTAAAGCTGGCACCAGACTTGCTCAAATGGAAAAACTCAAAACTAATGAAAGTTGCGTACATATCTGAGGATCACGCTCGTAAATTGGCAGATTTTTTCGAATTTTCTACAGAGAACTGTGCCCAGATTCGTGACAGACAGCAATGCTGTTTCTGCGCAGCAATCCCAAATATAACATCAACTTTGACATAGAAACTTTACTTGGCACAAAAACATGATAAGGAGAGGTTGCTACAGTAGTAAACAACTTCCAAGACTCAACAAAAAAATTGCTGTAGGTAAAAACATGGGTTGTCTCCCATAAGCGCTTTTCTTTAACGCCTTTCAGCTAGGCGCAGAAAGTGCAAATCAAGTATTATCGAGAGATGAAGCATCAACATTATTACCAGGGGTGTTGGGAGTTTTCTCAACAATGCATTGTATCTGGTCTATATAAGTAACTCCTCTCTCATTGCTCCTAGGCTTACTATTCTCATCAAACAAATTTTCAGGAACAAGCCAAGCATAGTTATTTTCCAAAGCTTCATGCATCCCTAGTAGTTTACTAGGTATTGGCGCTTTAATTTCCCTACCATCATTAACATTATTAGTATACTTAATTCTATCCATATCCATCTTTTCAAGTATTTGTTTAAAATTAGGAAAGAAACCAAGCCTCTTATGCTTAATAAAAACTTTTCTAGCTTCTTTAACTATATCCTCAAATTCTCTAACAAGGACTTTTAAAACAAAATTTCTCTTTTCCCCCATCTCCATATCCGAAAGTGTAAGAAACATATGTTGTATTATGGGATTGAGATTAACAAATCTAGTTTCTAACATGTGTATCAAACAGGCAGAAGCACTTTCATAAGTAGGAGCAGTTTTTAATAATGGTATATCTTCAAAATCTTCATCCATACTAACATGGGTGAAAAATTCTTCTATATTATCTCTTCCAATGATACACCCTCGTCCTACCGGTATCTCTTCCAAAGTAAACTTAGGATTAAGCATGATGAAATAAGCAAAAAGTAAACTAGGCAAACAAAGTAAAGACAAGTAACTAATTTTTTTGTGTTTTCGATATAGAGAGCAAGACAGTAAATAAAGTAAAACTAGCAACTAATTTTTTTGTGTTTTGATTTAGTGCAGCAAACAAAGTAGTAAATAAAGTAAAGCAAGACAAAAACAAAGTAAAGAGATTGAGAAGTGGAGACTCCCCTTGCAGCGTGTCTTGATCTCCCCGGCAACGGCGCCAGAAAAAGTGCTTGATGCGCGTAGATGTACACGTCCGTTGGGAACCCCAAGAGGAAGGTATGATGCGCACAACGGCAAGTTTTCCCTCAGTATGAAACCAAGGTTTAATCGAACCAGTAGGAGTCAAGAAGCACGTTGAAGGTTGATGGTCGCGAAATGTGATGCGGCGCAACACCAGGGATTCCGGCGCCAACGCGGAACCTGCACAACACAACCCAAGTACTTTGCCCCAACGAAACAGTGAGGTTGTCAATCTCACCGGCTTGCTGTAACAAAGGATTAAACGTATCGAGTGGAAGATGTTTGCAAAGAAAATAGTAAAACACAATTGCAGTAGATTGTATGCTATGTAAAGAATAGGACCGGGGTCCACAGTTCACTAGAGGTGTCTCTCCCATAAGATAAAAGCATGTTGGGTGAACAAATTACAGTCGGGCAATTGACAAATAGAGAAAGGCATAACAATGCATATACATGATATGATAAATATAGTGAGATTTAATTGGGCATTACGACAAAGTACATAGACCGCCATCCAACAGCATCTATGCCTAAAAAGTCCACCTTCAGGTTATCATCCGAACCCCATTCAGTATTAAGTTGCAAAGCAACAGACAATTGCATTAAGTATGGTGCGTAATGTAATCAACAACTACATCCTTAGACATAGCATCAATGTTTTATCCCTAGTGGCAACAGCACATCCACAACCTTAGAACTTTCTGTCACTGTCCCAGATTCAATGGAGGCATGAACCCACTATCGAGCATAAATACTCCCTCTTGGAGTTAAGAGTAAAAACTTGGCCAGAGCCTCTACTAGTAACGGAGAGCATGCAAGATCATAAACAACACATAAACAATAGATTGATAATCACCATAATCATAGTACTCTCTATCCATCGGATCCCGACAAACACAACATATAGTATTACAGATAGATGATCTTGATCATGTTAGGCAGCTCACAAGATCCAACAATGAAGCACAACAAGGAGAAGACGACCATCTAGCTACTGCTATGGACCCATGGTCCAGGGGTGAACTACTCACTCATCACTCCGGAGGCGACCATGGCGGTGTAGAGTCCTCCGAGAGATGAATCCCTCTCCGGCAGGGTGCCGGAGGCGATCTCGAATCCCCCGAGATGGGATTCGCGGCGGCGGCGTCTCGAAGGTTTTCCGTATCGTGGCTCTCGGCACTGGGGGTTTCGCGACTAAGCTTTAAGTAGGCGGAGGGTCAACGCGGGGGCCACACGAGGGGCCCAGGGGGTAGGTCGGCGCGGCCAGGGCCGGGCCGCGCCGGCCACCCCTCTGGCCGCCTCGTGGCCCCACTTCGTTAGCTCTTCGGTCTTCTGGAAGCTTCGTGCAAAAATAGGACCCTGGGCGAAAGTTTCGTCCAATTCCGAGAATATTTCTTTACTAGGATTTCTAAAACCAAAACAGCAGAAAACAGCAAATGGCTCTTCGGCATCTTGTTAATAGGTTAGTTCCAGAAAATGCATAAATATGACATATAATGTGCATAAAACATGTAGGTATCATCAATAAAGTAGCATGGAACATAAGAAATTATCGATACGTTGGAGACGTATCAATCACCAAGCGCCTGAGCAATCCCATCGACCCCTGGACGCGTCAGCAGCACCCATAGCTTCGCCATACCGTCGCCAATCAAGTGTTGTACCTCGCTTGCCCTTTCGCACGCCGGAGCAGCCACGCCGTCGACGACCTCCCACGCACCCGCAACACTCTCTCCCTCTATAAATAGAGACCTCCCGCGGCTTCTCCTTCACACCACGATCGCCTCACTTCACCGGTTCACCTCGACCAAATCTCACCTCCAATCGTCTGGAGCCGCTCCAATTTGACGATCGAAGCCGCCGAGCTCGCAGATCATCGCCGCCGATTGATGCTTCCCACGCTCGCCGACGGTACCAGCAGCTTCCTCATCCACGCCAACGTCGCCCGCACCCCGCAGCACCCCGCGGGAACCCCGTACGCCCTCCGTCCCCTAGGCTCGCCGAGCCACGGCCTCGTCGGAGACGATGATGCCTCGTGAGCCGTAGATCTCCCATCTAATCCAACGTCTCGCGTAGCTCGTACCGCTTCGCGCGTTCAGAGCCACTAACGGGTGGCCCCCACCTGCCGCAGCCCACTCGCGCTGGCCGCGCTGCTGGGCTGCCGTGTTAATTTCTGCTCGGCCCGTAGGTTTTCCGCGCGGCCCAAAAATTCAAATATAGTTTAATTCTTTTAGCTCAAATCCAATACTGGTGCCCACTTCAAATTTAAATAGTTTAAAATCTACTGAACCAAATTTAGTAAATTTTATATATTTGGAAAGCCCATGAAATTATCTAAACAATGCCACTGGCCTCACTTGCAAATTATTTATAGAATTTAAATGATAAAAATAACAAGGCAGAGCCTTTTCCAACTTCAAATAAATATTAAAAATTATCTATAAATGATTTTAAGTTGATTCCAACTCTCATAAATCACATTTGATACACTCTAATTGTTTATGCAAAAATATAGTATAGTTGTTTTGCATGATCATGGACTAGAACTAAATAATGGCTATGGAGCCATTTCTAGTCCATTTAACTCATACAAATAAATTATTTAAATAGTATGAGAGCTATTCTCTCATTTAAATTGTGATCTTAAGTAATTCAAATAGAGGTACTGACTTTGGTCTAATAAACCTCATGCTTGATTACTTAGAGATATTAAATCATTAGCATGCTAATATTAAAATGCATGAGGTGTAGCACCTCATTTAAATTTCACTCTCAAATAATAGATATGAAGTGTTGACCTTGGTCAACTAATATTCATACCTTATTATTATTTGAAGAGATTAAATCTTAATATGATTCAATGAGGGAAATTACCTTCTCCCAAAACATTAAAGAGCTATATTAATAAATAATTATAATGAGAGGAAATTATTTTTTCTTAACATAAATAAACTAAATCCCCATGCTAATAAGATGTGATGCTAGCATAGGCTTGTGTGCAATTTTGGTGTGCTTATCTTAGCACCTAAGTTTGTGTAGTGATTTATACCTTGTATTCGTATATAGACGCTAGTCTCGAGGAATACCCGGAGGAGGAAGACTACAACCAAGAGGAGGAGGAAAACTTTGACTCCTATCCCAACCAAGGCAAGCTAATACTCTTGCAAGCCAACCTAATGCCAAGCTCTTCATGAGCAAGGCACCATTACATATTACTTTATGCTTAAGAATCCTACCTTATGTTTTATTTTACTATTATTTTACTCATGGTATTTCAAAGTTTACTTTTGATTCATGATTCACTTGGTCTAGACTAGAACAAGAGTCAAAGTTAGCATAAGCAAACAAAGCTAGATAGCACCCCCTCATGACTAGATGCTATTGCTAAATAAATAAAATTGACTACTCTAGATGGGAACAAGGTGAAATGAAATGACTTTGAAGGAATTTGAAAGTGAAAGTGACTTGAATGACTTGGTGAAATTTTTTGAAAACTGATGATTGGGTTCGGATGCGATACCTTTCCAACTATACAAGTACCCCCACAATACCGGAATATGGGTATGGCTTAACTGGAAGTTTATATATCTTAGTATGGGTTCCCTCTAAACAAGCGTCATAGGGGTTATGCCGAGGCTGCCTCCGTTGAAAGTGAATTGATATGAAATGACGTGAATGAGGTGAATTGTCCGGCCCAAGCCCTGTGCAGTTCCCAGGCTGACGGTTTGTCTTCACCGGGAGGCCAAGCTCATGGGGAGAGGTGCCTATACTAGGGTGTGTAAGTGAAAGGTTAGGGTTGATGATCCGCGTACTGAGTTACGATTATTCAGGGTTATCCCTGACGGATGTAATCAAATGTTGTGGCACAAGTGTGCAACCTCTGCAGAGTGTTAAAACTATTCGAATAGCCGCGTCCACGGTTAAGGACGGTTGGAAAGGCCATACTGTTCCGTTGTCAGAACTTGTCTTAAAAAGGAATGGTGAACTTTGAATGGTGACTTAAATTTTGAAAACACAACTGAGGTTGTGAGAAGGACACTAATGTTCCCACTTGAGTTAGTCTAATGATTCAAGCATCTTTACTAAATATTTATGAAATAAACTTGCCTTTACGCAAATAAACTTAGAGCTTAGCAACCCTTAAAGTTGATAAGTACTTACATTAGTATTAGTTTGCGAGTACTTAAAGTACTCATGGCTGTGTCCCTGGCTATTCCAATGCCAGACTATGAAGAGGAGCAACACTATGAGGATGACGGTCAACAAGACGTCTACCAGAACTAGGATGCTTCTAACGTCAAGCGTTGGCCTGTGGATAGATAGTTCCACCTACTACGACGCTTCCGCTACTTATCTATGTTCGTTGATCGTTTAGATCAACTATTTGTGTAATATTGAATAATGTGATCTATGGTTGTAAGACATTATGTGTTGTAATAAATGATGACTCTATGGTATTCAACTGTTATGTCTCGCAACAACAATATTCCTGGGATTGCGATGTATGACATAATAGGCATCTGGACTTAAAAATCTGGGTGTTGACAAGTTGGTATCAGAGCCATTGTTTGACCTTAGGAGACCCTAGTTAGAATGGACGTTCGCAAAAGTCTCTGTTCCGGCACGCCGCCGGGACGGGGAATTGCCCCCGGAAGGCATCTCCATCGACACCACCGCCATCTCCATCAACGCTGCTGTCTCCCATGATGAGGAGGGAGTAGTTCTCCCTCGAGGCTAAGGGCTCTACCGGTAGCTATGTGGTTAATCTCTCTCTCATGTACCTCAATACAATGATCTCATGAATTGCCTTGCATGATTGAGATCCATATGATGAGCTTTGTATCGCTATTAGTCTATGTGTTACTCTAGTGATGTTATTAAAGTAGTCTATTCCTCCTTCATGATGTAACGGTGACAGTGTGTGCATCATGTAGTACTTGGCATAGGTTATGATTATGATCTCTTGTAGATTATGGAGTTAACTATTACTACGATAGTATTGATGTGATCTATTCCCCCTTTCATAGTGTAATGGTGACAGTGTGTATGCTATGTTAGTACTCGGTCTAAATTGCAAAGATCTATTATGCTCTAAAGGTTACTTAAATATGAATGCCGAATGTTGTGGCGCTTGTTAACTCCGGCTTGAGGGAGCTCTTGTAGCCCTACACAATGAATGGTGTTTGTCATCCAACAAGAGAGTGTATGTAGCACAAGTGAGGAGAAGTTATTTATTTATTATGTGATCAATGTTGAGAGTGTCCACTAGTGAAAGTAGGATCCCTAGGCCTTGTTTCCAAATACTGCAAACATCGCTTGTTTACTGTTTTACTGCATCTTTACTTCCTGCAATATTACCACCATCTATACCACCTGTGTTTTACTATCTCTTCGCCGAACTAGTGCACCTATACATCTGACAAGTGTATTAGGTGTGTTGGGGACACAAGAGACTTCTTGTATCTTAATTGCAGGGTTGCTTGAGAGGACTATCTTTGACCTCTACCTCCCTGAGTTCGATAAACCTTGGGTGATTCACTTAAGGGAAACTTGTTGCTGTTCTACAAACCTCTGCTCTTGGAGGCCCAACACTATCTACAAGAATAGAAGCACACGTAGACATCAAGCTATTTTCTGGCGCCGTTGCCGGGGAGGTAAGGTAAAAGGTATTCACATCCTCCGACTACTAAGCTATTTCCTAGCACTGTTGCCGGTGTGTGAGTGCTCAAGAAAAGTTGTCATGGCCGACGAAGTTGAAGTCGCGCCGTGGTTGCTGGTGTACCATGGCCGACGATTTTTGGTCCCTCCGTGGTGCATGTCAAAACTTTTTTTCTCGTTTTTGAGGCCACCTAGCCCGACGAAAGCGGCCAAAACGTCGCGTATGGTGGCCCGGGACGTGGTGCATCTCGAAATCTCGGGTTCGCCGGCCGAGTCAACGCAAATCCGCACCACCGAGGGATGTAGGGCCCAGATGGCAGCCTCTCTGGCATTGTTTTTTTCTAGATCGCGCCATCTCGTTCAACGTTCTCCGATCGAGCCGTTTACGATGCAGGATCATGGGTCCCGCATGTCATCCTCTATGAACCAAAATTCTTTCTATTCTTGGATTTTTTGACCCCCTGATTTCTGGCTACTTCCTTTTTCTTTTGATCCCTTGCCGCCTTGGAAACGTTGAGACCGCTGCTGCTAAATGGGACCCGCATGTCATCCTCTATGTGCAATCAACTTTCTTTTCTTGGAGTTTTTTTGGCACCTCAAATTTGGTCACTTGCCTTTTTCTTTCGATCCCCTGCCGCCTCTCAAACGGTGATACCGCTGCTGCTAAATGGGACCCGCATGTCATCCTCTATGTACTATAAAACTTTCTTTTCTTGAATTATTTTTGGCACCTCATATTTGGTCACTTACCTTTTTCTTTCGATCCCCTGCCGCCTCTCAAACGGTGATACCGCTGCTGCTAAATGGGACCCGCATGTCATCCTCTATGTACTATAAAACTTTCTTTTCTTGGATTTTTTTGGCACCTCATATTTGGTCACTTGACTTTTTCTTTCGATCACCTGCTGCCTCTCAAACGGTGATACCGCTGCTGCTAAATGGGACCCGCATGTCATCCTCTATGTACTATAAAACTTTCTTTTCTTGGATTATTTTTGGCACCTCATATTTGGTAACTTGACTTTTTCTTTCGATCCCCTGCTGCCTCTCAAACAGTGATACCGCTGCTGCTAAATGGGACCCGCATGTCATCCTCTATGTACTATAAAACTTTTTTTGGATTATTTTTGGCACCTCATATTTGGTCACTTGACTTTTTCTTTCGATCCCCTGCCGCCTCTCAAACGGTGATACCGCTGCTGCTAACTGGGACCCGCATGTCATCCTCTATGTACTATAAAAGTTCATTTTCTGGTTTTTTTCACCCTCTGATTTTTGGCAATTTCTTTTTTCTTTTGATCCCCTGCCGCCTCTCAAACGGTGATACCGCTGCTGCTAAATGGGACCCGCATGTCATCCTCTATGTACTATAAAACTTTCTTTTCTTGAATTATTTTTGGCTCCTCATATTTGGTCACTTGCCTTTTTCTTTCGATCTCATGCCACGTTTGAAACGTTGAGGAACCTGCTGGCTCATGGGACCCGCATGTCATCCTCTATGAGCAATCAACTTTCTTTTCTTGGAGTTTTTTTGGCACCTCATATTTGGGCACTTGCCTTTTTCTTTCGATCTCATGCCACGTTTGAAACGTTGAGGAACCTGCTGGCTCATGGGACCCGCATGTCATCCTCTATGTGCTATAAAAGTTTCCTTTGTTGGATTTTTTTTCACCCTCTGATTTTTGGCTTGCCTTTTTCTTTTGATCCCCTGCCCCCTTTGAAACGTTGAGTAAGCTGTTGGCTCAAGGGACCCGCATGTCATCCTCTATGTCCATCAACTTTCTTTTCTTGGATTTTTTTCACCCCCTAATTACTAGCTACTTTCTTTTTCTTTTGATCTCAAGCCGCATTACAAACATTGAGACCGCTGCTGCAAAATGGGACCCACATGTCATCCTCTATGTACAATAAAGTTTCTTTTCTTGGATTATTTTTGCTCCTGATATTTTGTCACTTGCCTTTTTCTTTCGATCTCATGCCGCCTTTGAAACGTTGAGTAAGCTGCTGGCTCATGGGTCCCACATGTCATCCTCTACGAACAATAAAAGTTTCCTTTCTTGGAGTTATTTTTGACCCCTAATTTCTGGCTATTTGCCTTTTTCTTTGGATCTCCTACCCCTTTGAAACGATGAGGACGCTGTTGGCAGGTCGGTCCCACAAGTCATCCTCTATGAACAATAAAAGTTTCCTTTGATGGATTTTTTTGAACCCCTAATTAATTTCTGGATATTTCCTTTTTTTTCTTTGATCCCCTGCCGCCTTGGAATCGTTGAGGATGCTGCTGCCTCATGGGTCCCGCATGTCATCCTCTCAGAACGGTAAATGTTTCTTTTCTTGGATATTGTTTACCAAATGATTTTTGGCTTATTTTTTCTTTCGATATCCTGCCGCCTTTAAAACGTTGAGGACGCTGCTGGCTCACGGGTCCCACATGTCAGCCTCTATGAACAATAAACGCTGAGGACGCTGCTGCCTCATGGGTCCCGCATGTCATCCTCTCAGAACGAAAATGTTTCTTTTCTTGGATTTTTTACCAACAGATTTTTGGTTTATTTTTTCTTTCCATCCCCTGCCGCCTTTAAAACGACGCTGCTGGCTCATGGGTCCCCGATGTCAGCCTCCCCGTACAAGAAACATGTGATATCTTGATTATTTTGCAGACAATAAACAGTGTATTGCGCTCTGAGCTATTTCAACGGATAAATTAAATCTTTATTTTTACATAAACAAATTTATATGCTGAATCTCCTTGTTTTTTGTTTTTGCGAAGCATAGGACTTTCCTGTTTTTTTTAGAAAAATCCGAACTATCCTGCTTTGGAGTGGGCTGAAATTGTACGAGTCAAAAGGCCCAGCAGGATAGTTCGAATGCCCAGATGTCCACATGCAGCCCAATTGAAATCGTTCTTTTTTGGGATTTTTTTCACCCCCTGATTTCTGGCTACTTCATTTTTCTTTTGGTCCTGTGCCGCCTTGGAAACGTTGAGACCGCTGCTGCAAAATGGGACCCGCATGTCATCCTCTATGTACAATAAAATTTCTTTTCTTAGATTATTTTTGGCTCCTGATATTTGGTCACTTGCCTTTTTCTTTCGATCCCGTGCAGCCTCTCAAACGGTGATACCGCTGCTGCTAAATGGGACCCGCATGCCATCCTCTATGTACAATCAAGTTTTTTTCTTGAATTATTTTTGGCTCCTGATATTGGGTCACTTGCCTTTTTCTTTCGATCTCATGCCACGTTTGAAACGTTGAAAAACCTGCTGGCTCATGGGACCCGCATGTCATCCTCTATGTACAATAAAACTTTCTTTTCTTCGATTTTTTTTGGCACCTCATATTTGGTCACTTGCCTTTTTCTTTCGATCCCTTGCCGCAAACGGTGATACCGCTGCTGCTAAATGGGACCCGCATGTCATACTCTATGTACAATCAAGTTTCTTTTCTTGAATTATTTTTGGATCCTGATATTTGGTCACTTGCCTTTTTCTTTCGATCTCATGCCACGTTTGAAACGTTGAAAAACCTGCTGGCTCATGGGACCCGCATGTCATCCTCTATGTACTATAAAAGTTCATTTTCTTGGTTTTTTTTCACCCTCTGATTTTTGGCTATTTCCTTTTTCTTTTGATCCCCTGCCGCCTTTGAAACGTTGAGGACTCTGCTGGCTCATCGATAAAACTTTCCTTTATTGGAGTTTTTTTACCCCCTGATTTCTGGCTACTTTCTTTTTCTTTTGATCTCAAGCCGCATTTGAAACGTTGAGACCGCTGCTGCTAAATGGGACCCGCATGTCATCCTCTATGTACAATAAAGTTTTCTTTTCTTGGATTATCTTTGTCTCCTGATATTTTGTCACTTGCCTTTTTCTTTTGATCTCATGCCGCCTTTGAAACGTTGAGTAAGCTGCTGGCTCATGGGTCCCGCATGTCATCCTCTACGAACAATAAAAGTTTCCTTTCTTGGAGTTATTTTTGAACCCTAATTTCTGGCTACTTCCTTTTTCTTTTGATCCCGTGCCGCCTTGGAAACGTTGAGACCGCTGCTGCTAAATGGGTCCCGCATGTCATCCTCTATGTACAATAAAATTTCTTTCTTCGATTATTTTCGGGTCCTGATATTTGGTCACTTGCCTTTTTCTTTCGATCTCATGCCGCCTTTGAAACGTTGAGGAAGCTGCTGGAGCATGGGTCCCGCATGTCATCCTCTATGAACAATAAAAGTTTCCTTTCTTGGAGTTATTTTTACCCCTAATTTCTGGCTACTTCCTTTTTCTTTTGATCCCCTGCCGCCTTTGAAACGTTGAAGACTTTGCTGGCTCATGGGTCCCACATGTCAGCCTCTATGAACAATAAACACTTCCTTTCTTGGAGTTATTTTGTACCCCTAATTTCTGGCTATTTGCCTTTTTTCTTTCGATCCCCAGTCGCCTTCTAAACGTAGAGGACGCTGCTGGCTCGTGGGTCCCAGATGTCAGCCTCCATGGACAATAAACCTCTCCTTTGTTGGATTTATTCTTCACCCTCTGATTTTGGCTATTTCCTTTTTCTTTTGATCCACTGCCGCCTTGGAAACATTGAGTAAGCTGCTGACACATGGGGCCCGCATGTCATCCTCTATGTACAATCAACTTGCAAGATCTTCGAGCGAAAGAGCTTGTATTAGTGGGACCCATATGTCAACCTCTATGTACAATAAAAGTTTCCTTTCTTGGATTATTTTTAGCTCCTGATATTCGGTCACTTTCCTTTTTCTTTCGATCTCAAGCCGCCTCTGAAACGTTGAGTAAGGTGCTGGCTCATGGGACCCACATGTCATCCTCTATGTACAATAAAGTTTCTGTTCTTGGATTTTTTTACCCCTGATTTTTGGTCACTTGCCTTGACGCTGCTGGCTCATGGGTCCCACATGTCAGCATCTATGAACAATAAACCTTTCCTTTGTTGGATTTATTGTTTACCCCTAATTTCTGGCTATTTGCCTTTTTCTTTTGATCCCCACCGGCCTTTGAAAACGTTGAGGAACCTGCTGGCTCATGGGACCCGCATGTCATCCTCTATGTACTATAAAATTTCTTTTCTTGGTTTTTTTTCACCTCTGATTTTTGGCTATTTCCTTTTTCTTTTGATCCCCTGCCGCCTTGGAAACGTTGAGTAAGCTGCTGACTCATGGGACCCGCATGTCATCCTCTATGTACAATCAACTTTCTTTTTTTGGAGTTTTTTACCCCCTAATTTCTGGCTACTTTCTTTTTCTTTTGATCTCAAACCGCATTTGAAACGCTGAAACCGCTGCTGCAAAATGGGACCCGCATGTCATCCTCTATGTACAATAAGTTTCATTTCTTGGATTATTTTTGGCACCTGATATTTGGTCACTTGCCTTTTTCTTCCGATCTCATGCCGCCTTTGAAACGTTGAGTAAGCTGCTGGCTCATGGGTCCCGCATGTCATCCTCTACGAACAATAAAAGTTTCATTTCTTGGAGTTATTTTTGACCCCTAATTTCTGGCTACTTCCTTTTTTCTTTTGATCCACTGCCGCCTTTGAAACGGTGCGGATTCTGCAGACTAATACAAGCTTTTTCTCTCCAAGATCTTGCAAGTTGATAGATTAAATCATGGAATTATTAGGATATGTTTTAAATTTCAAATCCACTTTATGAATTATTAAAAATACCGTTATCCATGTGGGTATGGAGCGAACAAGGATTTTCATATTGGGCATGAGCAGTTTCAAAAATTGGAACCCAATAATTCAAAATAACTAAAAACAACTTTTATGTAGAATCTCCGCGTTTTTTTCTTTTGCCATTCATAGGATCTGTGTTTCATTAGAAAAGGGCCGAAATTGCATGAGCAGAAAGGCCCATTTGTAGTTATTGGGCTTCGACGGCCGGAGCAAGTAGGCCGAGAGCAATTACCATGTAGATGGCCGTTGGCAACCCAAAGTGAAATATTGGGCCCAACAGGGGAAGGCTGAACAGTACTATTTTCTAATTGGAAGGTGGTACATGGCGTAATCCTGCCAAAAAAAAAGATGGACACGGGTTGCTGAAATTTGCCCATCTGCGCCTAATATCGCCGCCGCGGCTCCGCTTCCGCCGCCGCCGCCATGCCTCGTCTCGCGTCGAGCTCGCGGTACTGCCGCGTCTCGGGCACGGGGTACCGCGGCGTCCGCGCGCGCCCCAAAGGTACGTATTACGCGGAGATACGTGACGGCGGCGAGCGCATCGGCCTCGGCACCTACGAGACCGCGCACGAGGCCGCGCGCGCGTACGACGCCGTGGCGTGGCGGCTCGGGCGCCCGCGATCGTCGATGAATTTCCATGACGTGTGGACGCGCCAGCAGGCCGAGGATCTCGCGCCGCCGCCGTACATCGTTAGACAGGAGGAACAGCACCGCCGCCGCGAGACGGAGCGCCGTTTGCGCATCGCCGAGCGGGACGAGCGCGCGGCGCGCGAGTGGGCGGCCCGCTTCCCCGAGGACGTTGCCGCCGAGAACGAGCACTTCCGCAGACGGAGGGCGGAGAAGGCGACGAGGCGGGCAGCGAAGAAGGAGGACCGCGCACGACGGAGGGCGGAGAAGGCGACGAAGCGGGCCTTCATCGAAGCGCAGCTCGCCGGGCCGACCACCATTGGCGAGGACGACCCCCGTTGGATTGACCTCTTCTCGTCGGATCCGGTGTCGGGCACGACACCGGACTCGTCAGATGTCGAGTTTTAGTTTAGTTTTATCGCACTACTTTGTAAAAATATGAACTACGGAGTATCTATCAAGCTAATTTTATCCTATTTTATGTCTATTTCTAGTCTTTGTTTGATCTTCTGTTTTACTGCACTCTATTTTTCATTATATTCTGTTTTTGGCGCTGCATTTATAGCGCCTCTGAAAATACGCTGTTTCAGCCCTGCATTTGGCCGCCACAGTTTGCAGCTTCCGGTGAAGCTATTGCCGGCTCCATGCGCAGCATCAGCCATTCAGCCCACAGCGCCAAAATATAGAGCCACTGCTGGAGTTGCTGTAATATGTTTGTCAGCAGGAGCTTACCTAATTAGTTAAAAAAAAGATGTTCAGCGTGGGATTCGAAAAAAAGATCTTCATGTTTTTTTCCTAGCTATCCTAGTTCGGACTTTTCATTGTGTTGGCTAGTGCATGAAGCTTGACACCTGTATTATGTGATCCTGATATGAGGATAAGAACACCTTCAGCTTGCATTGCTAATGGTGTCTACTGCAGCAGTGGCTTACATTCAATGGAGACTGATGCAAGAGAGTTGGTACTGGTGAGCCTGCACTTGACATCATCGTGCCACCTGAAGTAGGTGGTGTATTGGGATTAGACTGATAAGCATAGCACCTTGCAAAGAACAAGATGATGCTAGTGTTGGTTAACGTGATTTTACGCCAAAAGTCATGTATGCTCAACAGGTGCCGTACCTAGTTTGGATATTGTGTTGTTACCCTTTTGTGGTTTGGTGTTTGTCCAACAGAGAAAGCTACTCTTTTCCCGTGTAAGTGCCTGTTTGTTTGGGCTGCAGCTGAACAAGAAGCAGCTAGAGCTGGTAGGATCTGAGAAGCGGCTGGAGCTGGACAGCTGGTGAAATGTAAAATTGCTGTTTGGCAACCTGCTTTTAGGACAGCTGGTGGACATATAGCTGGTGGTGATTGTCTGAAATACCCTGTATGCTGAAGATGATGTATAAGTACTAATTTGATCTAATAATCTGATTATGATTTGTGTGCTAGCTCAAATTATAGGTTTATCACTTTTTAGGTAAAATAATTTTGTAGTTGTTAATAAATGATTATAATCAATTAAACCATACAGAGGTACAAATAATATTTGGTTCCATATTATAGCGAGTTTCAACATTGTATCATCTGCACACTTTGTCAATTGAATCAAGATTCAGTCCTAAATCACTGTAATATAACACAATAATTAATCATCTACACATATACACACATAACAACAAAGATTTAGCCCCTAAATCAAGTTGGGGCGGGCGGCGACCGGGAGGAGAAGTGCAGCAGCGGGCCGCCGCGAGTTGAGGGCGGGCAGAGACGTGGAGGAGGCGGATGCGCGGCGAGCGGCCGAAGAGGCGGGAGAGGCGGGTGGGGCGGCGACGGGGAGAGGAAGGGCAGCGTCCGTCGGGAGGAGAAGTGCGGCGGGGGCGGAGGCGCTGAGGCGGGCGGAGGCGGACATGGACGTGCGGCGAGCGTGTGGAGGCGGACGCACGGCGAGCGCCGGCCGGCGTGGCGACCGGAGAGGCCGGCGACCTGGAAGAACCTTAGCCGCCTCTCCCTGCCTCCCTGGTTTGCATCTCGGGACAGGTCGGGGGGGATGGGGAAAACGGGTGAGATTTGGTGGAAGTTTTGTGAGGGGTTTCCGTATATATACCGGGTGGCATTCTGGCCGTAAATATGAAGATACAGAGTGGCATGAGTTAGCGGGAGGATTACCAGCTGCGGGAAGCTGCGGGAAGTTCCTCCAAAGGTGCTTCCGGGCTTGTAGTACAAAATGAACAAGCGCTTGTACAAGCCTGGATCCAAAAGTTAGGTGTTTGTTTGGGCTTGTGCTTATAGGGACCCAAAAGCAGCAGAAGCACAAGCTCTAGCCCAAACAAACAGGGCCTAGTGTTATTATGTGAACAAAAGTTGTGTGTACATATATATCGGTCAGAGAACCAAGATTGCATATTCTTGCCTGGTTATAACACATAAGTCATAATAACAATTAAAGAGAAAAGGAACATTTGCCTTTGCAATGTGATTGTGCCAAGTAGATTAGACAACCAACCACAAACATTACAGGTCAACAGCCAAACGCATGCGAAAGTCCTAAGGTAAGCTCCATAATACATGTTGAAACCAAAAGCCTAGAAACCATAAGAAAGGTAGCTCCACATCACAGTTCCACGACAGCAGCATACTGATCATAAAACATATATCAAGTCAGGACAGCTGCACCACTGGGTAAGCATCCATGGGGTCTGGCTCAAGAGCGAAGACTGTGTGAATGCTGCAAAATGTGGCTCTTGCCTCACCCCACCCATACATCTTATCATGGAACCTTACCAAATCAGCATGAATCATCTTGACATAAACATAGCTCCTCTCTCCATGCTGATGGGATTGAACAATGCGCCAGTTGCAGTGCTTCAGCTTGTCAAACAGTATGCAGGAGATGACGAAGCATGCTGGCTGGTCTTTTGTAGTGACAATGGCTTGGAGTAGCTGGTCCTGTGAACCACCCAACTGGATCTTTAGAGCTTGAAGGACAGTCCGTGCTATATAAGCTACCGTTGCTGACTTCAGCTCAGAATCAGGTGAATGACAGCTGACATCTTGTCCTAGAGATGCAGATCCTTCTTGATCAGATTCAGCGGAATCATCACCACTACTTACAGGTGCGTCAGGTTCAACAGAAGGCACATCAGGTACATGCTCCGGTTCATAGGAGTCGGTAGCACGGTAGAACCTAAAGGGATAGTAGGACCAGATATGTTCTCGGACAGGACCGCTTGCTGAAATCTCTACAATACCAGCTCCAGGTAGACCACTAGTCTCTACAGAGGGTAAACCACCAATATCCACTTCAGAGGATTCTCGTGGCACGACACCTTTCGCTAGAGGCTCTACCCTACCAGCTCCAGGTCCACCACCAGTCAGTACTGTGGGCATAGTCATGACGGGTTCTACCAATACAAAACCTCCTTCAGGTGCAGGATCATCAGTAGCAACTCCAGCATCAGCACCAGTTATATCGGTCTTGACAATAGGTAAACCGTTTTGCTCCAGTTCAGAGAATTCCCGTGGCACGACACCGTTCACTAGAGGCTCTACACTAGCAGCTCCAGCTGCACCACCAGTTTCTACAGCAGGGGGTAAACCCAATCCACAACCTTCTTCATGTGACACGATGATGCCAGGTATAGGCTCATCAGTACCAGGTCCAGCTGCATCAGTCTCCATAGACAGTAAACAAGGTGGCGTCGGAGGTTTAAAAGACTGGCATGCCATTTCACCTTTGTCATCAGACAATATAGAGTTTTCTTCAACTCTATGTTTCTGCAATAATAAGCACATGAACAGAAATTAGACCAGAGCATCTAGCCATCTAACAGGGGCAGCGGCAAAACAAGCGTCGGTCCATATGTTTACCTTGTCATCTGGGATATCAGAACACACAGATTTAGAAGTCATTTCACATAGCATCCGCTTTTTCGTTCCTTCCCCTACGTCCATCTGGAATAAGTAATACTATTGATCACATAAAACTAATTAATCAAATATATGCATATGTTGAGAAGTTTGCACGGCAAATTGTGGATTCTGCTTTTATCACCTACGAATCGTCGTTCTATATATTTACCTTGTTATCTGGGATATCAGAAGTCACAGAATGAGAAGTCATCTCACTAAGTATCGGTTTTTTCGCTCTTTCCCCTCCATCCATCTGCAATAAGAAGTACTATTGATCACATAAAGCCAATTCATTGAATATATGCATATGTTGAGAAGTTTGCACAACAAATTGTGGATTCTACTTCCAATCACCAAGTAATCTCGTGAGAAATGCATGATCAAGATATGTTTCTCCCTCTTGATCGACATCTGCATCTCCATTAAGACTAATCATCGTGCGATGGTGCTAGCGCATACACTTCCAATCACCAGACAAGCAAAAAATTGTTGATTCTAGTAATGCTTAATCAGCAGTGGCCATGGAACGACCACAGATCGACCAAGCAAAAAAATAAATCATCAGCCTACTGACCACCAGGCAAAACAAACTAGGCCCATACATGGCCTCACAAATCATCATCAAACGTCGATCAAACTAGCAAGTTTGAACATGGATTACTAATTTATTTTCTGATAAAGTGAGTATATTAATATCGAAAGATATTGATTACACTGAGCCTCTGCAACAACGCAATACCTTACTGGTAGTACGGATGCACATGGATTCCTAATACTCCCTCTGTTCGGTTTTAATTAGTCGACGCGAGGGAGAGAAGAAAATGAACTGTCGATGCTTTCAACTAGAGTCAATTAAATACGAACGGAAGAAGTACGTAGTAGTATTGACAAATATCCGGATCTAGTCTAAAAACAAATTGGCATGTAAATCCTAGTAGTCTACTAAACTAGGATCAATACCCTAGATTAGGGTTGCAAGCGGCGTCCGCGAATCGTCCCGCAAAGCAGAAAATTAGAGCAAATAGTGGTTGAGATTAGAGCAGATTTAAAGCACTCGCACTGAAACTAGCTAGCCCGCTACCCACCCCGCTTGACACCCTGCCCTAGATGTGAATCTACACCAAATATTCAAACAAGGATGAGCAACCGCCAATAAAATTTTATCCGCACATCATCATCTCTACCATACAAAAGGGTATGGTGATTTCACATACAACCATTGTTGCCGCGGGACGAGGATGAGTGATGCGCCGCGGAGAAGGTGCCTCACGCCTCTGTCGCCGCCGCCGTCGAAGAGGAAGTCGAAGCCGCGCGATTGTGGTCCGTCGCCGATATGGAGGTGGAGCTACTAGGGAAGAGATGGAGGTGGAGGTGGAGAGGGAGTGATGGTTTGTACTAGTGGCGGCCGGTGAGATAGTTATAAATACAGCCTCTCTCTCTTTTTTGGCAAGGAATGCAGCTTCTCTTGGAAGGCAACGAGGCAACGCACTCCAGATTTCGTATATTACTATAATAATATGGACGGAGAAATTTGGACGCATCTGTGTTGTCTTGTCAAATGAATCACCAGGATTTGCTTTTAGTACTCCAGATTTGGGCGACCCAAGGAAGTAGAGATAGTAATGTACGCCATCTAGCTGCACGCTATCAAATCAAATAAATGGTCATGCCATTTACTTTTAAGATGGTGCAGCAGTTATTCTGACCAAAGAAACATGCACGTCTGCTGATTATTTCTGATGGGTATACATTTACCGTCCGCTAGCAAAGATTGTTTGGCACATTGTTCTTATGGCTTTCAACATCACACCCCTTAATAATATTATTAATCAATGTTTGGGCAATCAATTGAGTGTGTTAATAAAAAATTAAAACCCACAAATCCAACTGTACTATTTTTAGGGCCATATGAAGGACAAGGAATGATTTTAAATGCCATATGGAGTACCTCCAACCATGTGAAATATGGTTCTGTCATGCAGGTGATACCCATGGCTTCGCATTGGATCTGTATGTTGTCCTACATACAGTCAACTATGAAGTACCACGATTTGGTTTTTGGGTGCAACCGGCTAGAGAATGATGCACGGGTTTGTACAGCCAGTACAATTCACATTAAGATTTTCTGATAGGATGTTGATGTGTATATGTAAGAATCATACACTAGAATGTCTTCTATGTTTAGATGGTTGATCTACGTTTATACTTTCTGTGAACCATGAGGTTAAGACCTTTGTACTGTAATAAAGATTGCTAAATAACAGTATATATGTATGCCTCTAGGGACACTGAAACAGCCAAACAACCATGCATGTGCATAGACCGTATTTGATCAAATTAAAAGATCTAGAGATAGCCAAACATAGTCTTCTTATGTCACATAGTAAGCATTCAATTAAGTTGATAAACAAGGTCTAGAGATATATTCAAACCAGAGAAATCATGTATCTACCCCTAACCCTAAACTCTATCTCATGAAGTCAAGCATGAAGATATGTGGTTTTTGGTTTCAAACATGGAAATTTCAAAAACCCTCCCAAGAGCTTCATTTTGGAGTGACTAAGAAGGATATATGCTTAACTTTTTATATTCATGTTTTCAACTTGTTTAAATCATGGTCAAACCTAGGATTTGGCCAAGATTCAAATGGGCATAATTTAAAAAAATGGAAAATCAAGGCACATAGTCTTCTTATGTCACATAGTAAGCATTCAATTAAGTTGATAAACAAGGTCTAGACATATTCAAACCAGAGAAATCATGTATCTACCCCCTAACCCTAAACTCTGTCTCATGAAGTCAAGCATGAAGATATGTGGTTTTTGGTTTCAAACATGGAAATTTCAAAAACCCTCCCAAGAGCTTCATTTTGGAGTGACTAAGAAGGACATATGCTTAATTTTTCATATTCATGTTTTCAACTTGTTTAAATCATGGTCAAACTTAGGATTTGACCAAGATTCAAATGGGCATAAAATTAAAAAAACAATAAAATGAAAAACCAATGCACATAGTCGATCTTCTTATGGCATATATATAGTAAGCATTCAATTAAGTTGATAACAAGGTCTAGACATATTCAAACCAGAAAAATCATGTATCTACCCCCTAACCCTAAACTTTATCTTATGAAGTCAAGCATGAAGAGAAGTGGTTTTTGGTTTCAAGCATGGAAATTTCAAAAACCTCCCCAAACTTCATTTTAGAGTGACTAAGAAGGATACAAGCTTCCCTTTTCATTTTCATGTTTTAAACTTGTTTAAATTATCTTGGTCAAATCTAGGATTTGACAAGATTCAAATGGGCAAACATATGATAAGTGATGCAAATATCATTTCTAAGTGCGGGCAAACCAGCTTTAGCTTAACATATTTCTAAGTACAAGGTTTCAGAAAATTGAGTGGGGGCGGCTGCCCCCCTTGGCTATAGTCTGGATCCGCCCATGCTATAGTTTGAGGTCATTTGGATGACGTCGAAAAAATTCTTTGATTAGAAATGGGGTTGTTCGAACCCCGTAGTTGGATTTTTTTGAACCTTGATCTGTAGTACTGGGCAAAACCCTAGTTTAACCTATTTAATTATAGATTGGTAGGTCGATTTTTCTACGTACCTTTTTATTATTACTCTACTATGCAGCACATATGTGTTTGCCCGTCGAGTGAAACTCGGAGGAAGAGGGATCACTCGGAAGGAGAGAAGAAGGAGGGAGAGCATTATGGTGTCTCCCCTTTTTCGGGTGATGATGTTGACTTTTGTGCAGGGTTTGTCAGTGAGCAGGAGGTGCGAGCGAGCGAGCGAGCGAGTCGAGCGAGGCCGAGAATGAGAGAGATTTGTTTTTTTGTGAGAGGGACAACCGAAGGATCCAGAAGGACCCACAGACTTCCAATACGCATCCTGATGCGTCTTCTCTTGACAAAGAAAATGGCTGGGAGTTTGCGTACCTATTGCACGTGACTTGTGCTCACTGAAGTGTGGGACCTCACGCATGGGCACCACACGTAAGTGACAGACCTGTTGGTGTAAAAACTCGGTTGATTATTATAGTGCATTAGAACAAAGTTTCCTATGGATTCAAGGGTAGGAAATCCAAGTTAACTCATTTACATGACATTATTTTTTCCATGAAGCAAAGTTAACACATCTATCAATTGGTACATTTTGGAGTGACTAAGAAGGATCCATGCTTACCTTTTCGTTTTCACGTGTTAAACTTGTTTAAATCTTGGTCAAACCTAGGATTTGACAGAGATTCAAATGGGCGGAAAATTCAAAAAAAAACAGAAAAATGAAAAACCAAAGCACATACGTAGTTTTCTTATGTCATATAGTAAGCATTCAAGTTGATAAACAAGGTCTAGACATATTCAAAACATACAAATCATGTATGTACCCCTAACCCTAAACTATGTCTTATGAAGTCAAGCATGAAGAGAAGTGGTTTTGGGTTTCAAACATGGAAATTTCAAAAACCTCC
Source organism: Lolium multiflorum (assembly GCA_030979885.1). Lineage (NCBI taxonomy): Eukaryota > Viridiplantae > Streptophyta > Magnoliopsida > Poales > Poaceae > Lolium > Lolium multiflorum. Next base: position 226,813,814 of record CM061748.1, on the reverse strand, counting down.
CAAAAACTTCATTTAGAGTGACTAAGAAGGATAAATGCTTCCCTTTTCATTTTCATGTTTTAAACTTGTTTAAATCTTGGTAAAACCTAGGATCTGACCAAGATTCAAATGGGCATCAAAAATAGAAAAAATCAGAAAAATGAAAAACCAAAGCACATAGTCTTCTTATGTCATATAGTAAGCATTAAAGTTGATAAACAAGGTCTAGACGTATTCAAACCAGACAAATCATGTATCTACCCCTAACCCTAAACTCTGTCTTATGAAGTCAAGCATGAAGAGAAGTTGTTTTGGGTTTCAAACATGGAAATTTCAAAAACCCTCTCAAAGAGCTTCATTTTGGAGTGACTAAGAAGGATCCATAGGAAACTATGTACTAATACAGTATAATGATCACCCGAGTTATTAGAGCAACAAGTTTGTCACTTACGTGTGGTTCCCATGCGTGAGGTCCCACACTTCAGTGAGCACAAGTCACGTAGTCTTCTTATGTCATATAGTAAGCATTCAATTAAGTTGATAAACAAGGTCTAGACATATCAAACCAGAAAAATCATGTATCTACCCCCTATATATCCCTAAATTAACCCTGACTTATGAAGTCAAGCATGAAGAGAAGAAGTGGTTTTTGGTTTCAAACATGGAAATTTCAAAAACCCTCCCAAGAGCTTCATTTTGGAGTGACTAGTTAAGACGCATACATGCTTACTTTTTCATATTCATGTTTTAAACTTGTTCAAATCTTGGTCAACAAACCTACGATTTGACGAAGATTCAAATGGGTATAAAAAAATTAAAAGCAAGGTCTGCTCATGTCATATATTAAGCATTCAATTAAATTGATAAACAAGGTCTAGACATATTCAAACTAGTAGGAAAATCATGTATCTACCCCCTAACCCTAAACTATGTCTTATGAAGTCAAGCATGCATGAAGAAAAGTGGTTTTTGGTTTTCAAGCATGGAAATTTCAAAAACCCTCCCAAGAGCTACATATTGGAGTGACTAAGAAGGATAGATGCTTAATTTTTCATATTCATGTTTTAAACTTGATTAAATCATGGTCAAACCTAGAATTTGACCAAGATTCAAATGGGCATAAAAATTCAAAAAAAATGAAAAACCAATGCACATAGTCATCTTATGTCTCATCTAGTAAGCATTCAATTAAGTTGATAAACAATGTCTAGACATATTCAAACCAGAAAATTCATGTATCAAGCTAACCCTAACCCCAAACTCTGTCTTATGAAGTCAAGCATGAAGAGAAGTACGTGGTTATTTGGTTTCAAACATGGAAATTTCAAAAACCCTCTCAAGAGCTTCATTTTGGAGTGACTACGAATGATACATGCTTAATTTTTCATATATATTCATGTTTTAAACTTGTTTAAATCATGGTCAAACCTAGGATTTGGCCAAGATTCAAATGGACAAAATTTTAAAAAAAATCAAGGCACATAGTCTTCTTATGTCATATAGTAAGCATTCAATTAAGTTGATAAACAAGGTCTAGACATATTCAAACGAGAGAAATCATGTATCTACCCCCTAACACTAAACTCTGTCTCATGAAGTCAAGCGCATGCATGAAGATATGTGGTTTTTGGTTTCAAACATGGAAATTTCAAAAACCCTCCCAAGAGCTTCATTTCGAAGTGATTAATTAAGAAGCATACATGCATGCTTACTTTTTCATATTCATGTTTTAAACTTATTCAAATCTTGGTGAAACCTAGGATTTGACCAAGATTCAAATGGGTATAAAAATTAAAAAAAACAAAAAAGGTCTTCTTATATATGTTATATAGTAGGCATTCAATTAAGTTGATAAACAAGGTCTAGACATATTCAAACAAGAAAAATCAAGCATGTATCTACCCCTAACCCTAATATAAACTATGTTTCATGAAGTAAGCATGAAGATTTGTGGTTTTTGGTTTCGAACATGGAAATTCAAAAACCCTCCCAAGAGCTTCATTTTTGAAGTGACTAAGAAGCATACATGCTTACTTTTTCATATTCATGTTTTTAACTTATTCAAATCTTGGTGGAACCAAGGATTTGACCAAGATTCAAATGGGTATAAAAGTTCAAAAAAAACAAGGTCTTCTTATATGTTATATAGTAAGCATTCAATTAATTTGATAAACAAGGTCTACACATATTCAAACCAGGAAAATCATGTATCTACCCCCTAACCCTAAACTCTGTCTTATGAAGAAGTCAAGCATGCATGAAGAGAAGTGGTTTTTGGTTTCAAGCATGGAAATTTCAAAAACCCTCCCAAGAGCTACATATTGGAGTGACTAAGAAGGATAGATGCTTAATTTTTCATATTCATGTTTTAAACTTGTTTAAATCATGGTCAAACCTAGGATTTGACCAAGATTCAAATGGGCATAAAATTTCAAAAAAACAATAAAATGAAAAACCAATGCACATAGTCATCTTATGTCATCTAGTAAGCATTCAATTAAGTTGATAAACAAGGTCTAGACATATTCAAACCAGAAAATTCATGTATCAAGCTACCCCTATCCCCAAACTCTCTCTTATGAAGTCAAGCATGAAGAGAAGTACGCGGTTTTTTTGGTTTCAAACATGGAAATTTCAAAAACCCTCTCAAGAGCTTCATTTTGGAGTGACTATGAAGGATACATGCTTAATTTTTCATATTCATGTTTTAAACTTGTTTAAATCATGGTCAAACCTAGGATTTGACCAAGATTCAAATGGGCAAAATTTTAAAAAATGAAAAATCAAGGCACATAGTCTTCTTATTTTTGGTTTCAAACATGGAAATTTCAAAAACCCTCCCAAAGAGCTTCATTTTGGAGTGACTAAGAAGGATCCATAGGAAACTATGTACTAATACAGTATAATGATCACCCGAGTTATTAGAGCAACAAGTCTGTCACTTACGTGTGGTTCCCATGCGTGAGGTCCCACACTTCAGTGAGCACAAGTCACGTACGCTAGGTAAGCAAACTCCCAGCCATCTTCTTTGTCAAGAGAGAGGCATCAACACTCTCTCTCTCTCTCTCTCTCTCTCTCTCTCTCCAATTATCCACCTCCGTTGGCTGCCGGTTTTGGCAGGTCGTTTCTAGCTCAGCTCGTAGGCCATGGTGTGCAGGCTCTGTAGCCATGGCGATTTGGTCGCGCCAAGTGGTTCGTCCCCGGCTCCGACGAGGATCAATCCGGACGGTGCCTATTAAGGACCCGATCGCATTTCTTGCTTTCAGCATGGGGTCTACCATGTAAATCTTAGGGATTTAGACGTAATTTCCTGTTTATTTTGTGTCCTGCTGTAAACTGCGCTCTGATGCGTATTGGAAATCTGGGTCCTTCAGGATCGTTCGGTTGTCCCTCTAAAAAAACATCTCTCTCATTCTCGGCCTTTCTCGCTCGCTCGCACCCCCCTGCGCACTGACAACCCTGCACAACAGTCAACATCACCAGAAAAAGGATAGACACCATAAATAAGTGGGGCCCCGTGACTGCTCTCCCTTCGTCTCCTCCCGTGTGATCCCTCTTCCTCCGACTCCCGACCTTGCGGAAAAGAAAAATGAAATGAAAGAGTTTCACTGGACGGGCAAACACATGTGCTGCCTAGTAATAATAATAATAACGTAAAAAAATCGACCTACGAATCTATTATTAAATAAGCTAAACTAGGGTTTTGCCCAGTACTACGGATCAATTTCTGAAAATCCAACTACGGGGTTCGATTTTGGCCTGCTAATATAAAATTATATAATCCGAACTAGTATTCCTCTAAAAAATCATTTTGGTATGCATCGTTTGGTACTTTTCATAGCTAGAGTGCTTAATCCCTCCGTTAGCAAACAGTCTTCGTATGTCATATAGTAAGCATTCAAGTTGAAAAACAAGCTCTAGACATATTCAAACCAGAAAAATCATGTATCTACCCCCTATATATCCCTAAACCCTGACTTATGAATTCAAGCATGAAGAGAAGTGGTTTTTGGTTTCAATCATGGAAATTTCAAAAACCCTCCCAAGAGCTTCATTTTGGAGTGACTAATTAAGAAGCATACATGCTTACCTTTTCATATTAATGTTTTAAACTTGTTCAAATCTTGGTCAACAAACCTAGGATTTGACGAAGAATCAAATGGGTATAAAAAAATTAAAACCAAGGTCTGCTCATGTCATATAGTGAGCATTCAATTAAATTAATAAACAAGGTCTAGACATATTCAAACTAGCAGGAAAATCATGTATCTACCCCCTAACCCCAAACTCTATCTTATGAAGTCAAGCATGCATGAAGAGAAGTGGTTTTTGGTTTTCAAGCATGGAAATTTCAAAAACTCTTATGTCATCTAGTAAGCATTCAATTAAGTTGATAAACAATGTCTAGACATACTCAAACCAGAAAGTTTATGTATCAAGCTACCCCTAACCCCAAACTTTGTCTTATGAAGTCTAGCATGAAGAGAAGTACGTGGTTTTTTGGTTTCAAACATGGAAATTTCAAAAACCCTCTCAAGATCGAGCTTCATTTTGGAGTGACTACGAAGGATACATGCTTAATTTTTCATATTCATGTTTTAAATTGTTTAAATCATGGTCAAACCTAGGATTTGACCAAGATTCAAATGGGCATAAAAATTCAAAAAAAACAATAAAATGAAAAACCAATGCACATAGTCATCTTATATATGTCATCTAGTAAGCATTCAATTAAGTTGATAAACAAGGTCTAGACATATTCAAACCAGAAAAATCATGTATCAAGCTACCCCTATCCCCAAACTCTGTCTTATGAAGTCAAGCATGAAGAGAAGTACGTGGTTTTTTTGTTTCAAACATGGAAATTTCAAAAACCCTCTCAAGAGCTTCATTTCGAAGCGATTAATTAAGAAGCATACATGCATGCTTACCTTTTCATATTCATGTTTTAAACTTATTCAAATCTTGGTGAAACCTAGGATTTGACCAAGATTCAAATGGGTATAAAAATTAAAAAAAACAAAAAAGGTCTTCTTATGTTATATAGTAGGCATTCAATTAAGTTGATAAACAAGGTCTAGACATATTCAAACAAGAAAAATCATGCATGTATCTACCCTTAACCCTAAACTCTGTTTCATGAAGTCAAGCATGCATGCATGAAGATATGTGGTTTTTAGTTTCGAACATGGAAATTCAAAAACCCTCCCAATAGCTTCATTTTGAAGTGACTAAGAAGCATACATGCTTACTTTCTCATATTCATGTTTTTAACTTATTCAAATCTTGGTGGAACCAAGGATTTGACCAAGATTCAAATGGGTATAAAAATTCAAAAAAAAACAAGGTCTTCTTATGTTATATAGTAAGCATTCAATTATTTTGATAAACAAGGTCTACACATATTCAAACCAGAAAATTAGGTATCTACCCCCTAACCCTAAACTCTGTCTTATGAAGTCAAGCATGCATGAAGAGAAGTGGTTTTTGGTTTCAAGCATGGAAATTTCAAAAACCCTCCCAAGAGCTTCATTTTGGAGTGACTAAGAAGCATACGTACGTGCTTACTTTTTCATATTCATGTTTTAAACTTGTTCAAATCTTGGTCAAACCTATGATTTGACCAAGATTCAAATGGGTATAAAAAATGAAAACCAAGGTCTTCTTATGTCATATAGTAAGCATTCAATTAAGTTGATAAATAAGGTCTAGACATATTCAAACCAGAAATATCATGTATCAAGCTACCCCTAACCCCTAATTAACTCTGTCTTATGAAGTCAAGCATGAAGATAGGTATGTGGTTTTTTGGTTTCAAACATGGAAATTTCAAAAACCCTCTCAAGATCGAGCTTCATTTTGGAGTGACTACGAAGGATACATGCTTACTTTTTCATATTCATGTTTTAAACTTGTTTAAATCATGGTCAAACCTAGGATTTGACAAAGATTCAAATGGGCATAATTTAAAAAAAACAAAAAATGAAAAACCAAGGCACATAGTCTTCTTATGTTATATTGTAAGCATTCAATTAAGTTGATAAACAAGGTCTCTAGACATATCCAAACCAGAGAAATCATGTACCTACCCCCTAACCTAAACTCTGTCTCATGAAGTCAAGCATGATGATATGTGGTTTTTTGGTTTCAAACATGGAAATTTCAAAAACCCTCCCAAGAGCTTCATTTTGAAGTGATTAATTATGAAGCATACATGCATGCTTACTTTTTCATATTCATGTTTTAAACTTATTCAAATCTTGGTGAAACCAAGGATTTGACCAAGATTCAAATCCGTATAAAAATTAAAAAACAAAATAAAAAAACAAGGTCTTCTTATGTTATATAGTAAGCATTCAATTAAGTTGATAAATAAGGTCTAGACATATTCAAACCAGAAAAATCATGTATCTACCCCTAACCCTAAACTTTGTCTTATGAAGTCAAGCATGAAGAGAAGTGGTTTTTGGTTTCAAGCATGGAAATTTCAAAAACCTCCCCAAACTTCATTTTAGAGTGACTAAGAAGGATACAAGCTTCCCTTTTCATTTTCATGTTTTAAACTTGTTTAAATTATCTTGGTCAAATCTAGGATTTGACAAGATTCAAATGGGCAAACATATGGTAAGTGATGCAAATATCATTTCTAAGTGCGGGCAAACCAGCTTTAGCTTAACATATTTCTAAGTACAAGGTTTCAGAAAATTGAGTGGGGGCGGCTGCCCCCCTTGGCTATAGTCTGGATCCGCCCATGCTATAGTTTGAGGTCATTTGGATGACGTCGAAAAAATTCTTTGATTAGAAATGGGGTTGTTCGAACCCCGTAGTTGGATTTTTTGAACCTTGATCTGTAGTACTGGGCAAAACCCTAGTTTAACCTATTTAATTATAGATTGGTAGGTCGATTTTTCTACGTACCTTTTTATTATTACTCTACTATGCAGCACATATGTGTTTGCCCGTCGAGTGAAACTCGGAGGAAGAGGGATCACTCGGAAGGAGAGAAGAAGGAGGGAGAGCATTATGGTGTCTCCCCTTTTTCGGGTGATGATGTTGACTTTTGTGCAGGGTTTGTCAGTGAGCAGGAGGTGCGAGCGAGCGAGCGAGTCGAGCGAGGCCGAGAATGAGAGAGATTTGTTTTTTTGTGAGAGGGACAACCGAAGGATCCAGAAGGACCCACAGACTTCCAATACGCATCCTGATGCGTCTTCTCTTGACAAAGAAAATGGCTGGGAGTTTGCGTACCTATTGCACGTGACTTGTGCTCACTGAAGTGTGGGACCTCACGCATGGGCACCACACGTAAGTGACAGACCTGTTGGTGTAAAAACTCGGTTGATTATTATAGTGCATTAGAACAAAGTTTCCTATGGATTCAAGGGTAGGAAATCCAAGTTAACTCATTTACATGACATTATTTTTTCCATGAAGCAAAGTTAACACATCTATCAATTGGTACATTTTGGAGTGACTAAGAAGGATCCATGCTTACCTTTTCGTTTTCACGTGTTAAACTTGTTTAAATCTTGGTCAAACCTAGGATTTGACAGAGATTCAAATGGGCGGAAAATTCAAAAAAAAACAGAAAAATGAAAAACCAAAGCACATACGTAGTTTTCTTATGTCATATAGTAAGCATTCAAGTTGATAAACAAGGTCTAGACATATTCAAAACATACAAATCATGTATGTACCCCTAACCCTAAACTATGTCTTATGAAGTCAAGCATGAAGAGAAGTGGTTTTGGGTTTCAAACATGGAAATTTCAAAAACCTCCCAAAAACTTCATTTAGAGTGACTAAGAAGGATAAATGCTTCCCTTTTCATTTTCATGTTTTAAACTTGTTTAAATCTTGGTAAAACCTAGGATCTGACCAAGATTCAAATGGGCATCAAAAATAGAAAAAATCAGAAAAATGAAAAACCAAAGCACATAGTCTTCTTATGTCATATAGTAAGCATTAAAGTTGATAAACAAGGTCTAGACGTATTCAAACCAGACAAATCATGTATCTACCCCTAACCCTAAACTCTGTCTTATGAAGTCAAGCATGAAGAGAAGTTGTTTTGGGTTTCAAACATGGAAATTTCAAAAACCCTCTCAAAGAGCTTCATTTTGGAGTGACTAAGAAGGATCCATAGGAAACTATGTACTAATACAGTATAATGATCACCCGAGTTATTAGAGCAACAAGTTTGTCACTTACGTGTGGTTCCCATGCGTGAGGTCCCACACTTCAGTGAGCACAAGTCACGTAGTCTTCTTATGTCATATAGTAAGCATTCAATTAAGTTGATAAACAAGGTCTAGACATATCAAACCAGAAAAATCATGTATCTACCCCCTATATATCCCTAAATTAACCCTGACTTATGAAGTCAAGCATGAAGAGAAGAAGTGGTTTTTGGTTTCAAACATGGAAATTTCAAAAACCCTCCCAAGAGCTTCATTTTGGAGTGACTAGTTAAGACGCATACATGCTTACTTTTTCATATTCATGTTTTAAACTTGTTCAAATCTTGGTCAACAAACCTACGATTTGACGAAGATTCAAATGGGTATAAAAAAATTAAAAGCAAGGTCTGCTCATGTCATATATTAAGCATTCAATTAAATTGATAAACAAGGTCTAGACATATTCAAACTAGTAGGAAAATCATGTATCTACCCCTAACCCTAAACTATGTCTTATGAAGTCAAGCATGCATGAAGAAAAGTGGTTTTTGGTTTCAAGCATGGAAATTTCAAAAACCCTCCCAAGAGCTACATATTGGAGTGACTAAGAAGGATAGATGCTTAATTTTTCATATTCATGTTTTAAACTTGATTAAATCATGGTCAAACCTAGAATTTGACCAAGATTCAAATGGGCATAAAAATTCAAAAAAAATGAAAAACCAATGCACATAGTCATCTTATGTCTCATCTAGTAAGCATTCAATTAAGTTGATAAACAATGTCTAGACATATTCAAACCAGAAAATTCATGTATCAAGCTAACCCTAACCCCAAACTCTGTCTTATGAAGTCAAGCATGAAGAGAAGTACGTGGTTATTTGGTTTCAAACATGGAAATTTCAAAAACCCTCTCAAGAGCTTCATTTTGGAGTGACTACGAATGATACATGCTTAATTTTTCATATATATTCATGTTTTAAACTTGTTTAAATCATGGTCAAACCTAGGATTTGGCCAAGATTCAAATGGACAAAATTTAAAAAAAAATCAAGGCACATAGTCTTCTTATGTCATATAGTAAGCATTCAATTAAGTTGATAAACAAGGTCTAGACATATTCAAACGAGAGAAATCATGTATCTACCCCCTAACACTAAACTCTGTCTCATGAAGTCAAGCATGCATGAAGAAAAGTGGTTTTTGGTTTTCAAGCATGGAAATTTCAAAAACCCTCCCAAGAGCTACATATTGGAGTGACTAAGAAGGATAGATGCTTAATTTTTCATATTCATGTTTTAAACTTGATTAAATCATGGTCAAACCTAGAATTTGACCAAGATTCAAATGGGCATAAAAATTCAAAAAAAATGAAAAACCAATGCACATAGTCATCTTATGTCTCATCTAGTAAGCATTCAATTAAGTTGATAAACAATGTCTAGACATATTCAAACCAGAAAATTCATGTATCAAGCTAACCCTAACCCCAAACTCTGTCTTATGAAGTCAAGCATGAAGAGAAGTACGTGGTTATTTGGTTTCAAACATGGAAATTTCAAAAACCCTCTCAAGAGCTTCATTTTGGAGTGACTACGAATGATACATGCTTAATTTTTCATATATATTCATGTTTTAAACTTGTTTAAATCATGGTCAAACCTAGGATTTGGCCAAGATTCAAATGGACAAAATTTTAAAAAAAATCAAGGCACATAGTCTTCTTATGTCATATAGTAAGCATTCAATTAAGTTGATAAACAAGGTCTAGACATATTCAAACGAGAGAAATCATGTATCTACCCCCTAACACTAAACTCTGTCTCATGAAGTCAAGCGCATGCATGAAGATATGTGGTTTTTGGTTTCAAACATGGAAATTTCAAAAACCCTCCCAAGAGCTTCATTTCGAAGTGATTAATTAAGAAGCATACATGCATGCTTACTTTTTCATATTCATGTTTTAAACTTATTCAAATCTTGGTGAAACCTAGGATTTGACCAAGATTCAAATGGGTATAAAAATTAAAAAAAAACAAAAAAGGTCTTCTTATATATGTTATATAGTAGGCATTCAATTAAGTTGATAAACAAGGTCTAGACATATTCAAACAAGAAAAATCAAGCATGTATCTACCCCTAACCCTAATATAAACTATGTTTCATGAAGTAAGCATGAAGATTTGTGGTTTTTGGTTTCGAACATGGAAATTCAAAAACCCTCCCAAGAGCTTCATTTTTGAAGTGACTAAGAAGCATACATGCTTACTTTTTCATATTCATGTTTTTAACTTATTCAAATCTTGGTGGAACCAAGGATTTGACCAAGATTCAAATGGGTATAAAAGTTCAAAAAAAACAAGGTCTTCTTATATGTTATATAGTAAGCATTCAATTAATTTGATAAACAAGGTCTACACATATTCAAACCAGGAAAATCATGTATCTACCCCCTAACCCTAAACTCTGTCTTATGAAGTCAAGCATGCATGAAGAGAAGTGGTTTTTGGTTTCAAGCATGGAAATTTCAAAAACCCTCCCAAGAGCTACATATTGGAGTGACTAAGAAGGATAGATGCTTAATTTTTCATATTCATGTTTTAAACTTGTTTAAATCATGGTCAAACCTAGGATTTGACCAAGATTCAAATGGGCATAAAAATTCAAAAAAACAATAAAATGAAAAACCAATGCACATAGTCATCTTATGTCATCTAGTAAGCATTCAATTAAGTTGATAAACAAGGTCTAGACATATTCAAACCAGAAAATTCATGTATCAAGCTACCCCTATCCCCAAACTCTCTCTTATGAAGTCAAGCATGAAGAGAAGTACGCGGTTTTTTTGGTTTCAAACATGGAAATTTCAAAAACCCTCTCAAGAGCTTCATTTTGGAGTGACTATGAAGGATACATGCTTAATTTTTCATATTCATGTTTTAAACTTGTTTAAATCATGGTCAAACCTAGGATTTGACCAAGATTCAAATGGGCAAAATTTTAAAAAATGAAAAATCAAGGCACATAGTCTTCTTATTTTTGGTTTCAAACATGGAAATTTCAAAAACCCTCCCAAAGAGCTTCATTTTGGAGTGACTAAGAAGGATCCATAGGAAACTATGTACTAATACAGTATAATGATCACCCGAGTTATTAGAGCAACAAGTCTGTCACTTACGTGTGGTTCCCATGCGTGAGGTCCCACACTTCAGTGAGCACAAGTCACGTACGCTAGGTAAGCAAACTCCCAGCCATCTTCTTTGTCAAGAGAGAGGCATCAACACTCTCTCTCTCTCTCTCTCTCTCTCCAATTATCCACCTCCGTTGGCTGCCGGTTTTGGCAGGTCGTTTCTAGCTCAGCTCGTAGGCCATGGTGTGCAGGCTCTGTAGCCATGGCGATTTGGTCGCGCCAAGTGGTTCGTCCCCGGCTCCGACGAGGATCAATCCGGACGGTGCCTATTAAGGACCCGATCGCATTTCTTGCTTTCAGCATGGGGTCTACCATGTAAATCTTAGGGATTTAGACGTAATTTCCTGTTTATTTTGTGTCCTGCTGTAAACTGCGCTCTGATGCGTATTGGAAATCTGGGTCCTTCAGGATCGTTCGGTTGTCCCTCTAAAAAAACATCTCTCTCATTCTCGGCCTTTCTCGCTCGCTCGCACCCCCCTGCGCACTGACAACCCTGCACAACAGTCAACATCACCAGAAAAAGGATAGACACCATAAATAAGTGGGGCCCCGTGACTGCTCTCCCTTCGTCTCCTCCCGTGTGATCCCTCTTCCTCCGACTCCCGACCTTGCGGAAAAGAAAAATGAAATGAAAGAGTTTCACTGGACGGGCAAACACATGTGCTGCCTAGTAATAATAATAATAACGTAAAAAAATCGACCTACGAATCTATTATTAAATAAGCTAAACTAGGGTTTTGCCCAGTACTACGGATCAATTTCTGAAAATCCAACTACGGGGTTCGATTTTGGCCTGCTAATATAAAATTATATAATCCGAACTAGTATTCCTCTAAAAAATCATTTTGGTATGCATCGTTTGGTACTTTTCATAGCTAGAGTGCTTAATCCCTCCGTTAGCAAACAGTCTTCGTATGTCATATAGTAAGCATTCAAGTTGAAAAACAAGCTCTAGACATATTCAAACCAGAAAAATCATGTATCTACCCCCTATATATCCCTAAACCCTGACTTATGAATTCAAGCATGAAGAGAAGTGGTTTTTGGTTTCAATCATGGAAATTTCAAAAACCCTCTCAAGATCGAGCTTCATTTTGGAGTGACTACGAAGGATACATGCTTAATTTTTCATATTCATGTTTTAAATTGTTTAAATCATGGTCAAACCTAGGATTTGACCAAGATTCAAATGGGCATAAAAATTCAAAAAAAACAATAAAATGAAAAACCAATGCACATAGTCATCTTATATATGTCATCTAGTAAGCATTCAATTAAGTTGATAAACAAGGTCTAGACATATTCAAACCAGAAAAATCATGTATCAAGCTACCCCTATCCCCAAACTCTGTCTTATGAAGTCAAGCATGAAGAGAAGTACGTGGTTTTTTTGTTTCAAACATGGAAATTTCAAAAACCCTCTCAAGAGCTTCATTTCGAAGCGATTAATTAAGAAGCATACATGCATGCTTACCTTTTCATATTCATGTTTTAAACTTATTCAAATCTTGGTGAAACCTAGGATTTGACCAAGATTCAAATGGGTATAAAAATTAAAAAAAAGGTCTTCTTATGTTATATAGTAGGCATTCAATTAAGTTGATAAACAAGGTCTAGACATATTCAAACAAGAAAAATCATGCATGTATCTACCCTTAACCCTAAACTCTGTTTCATGAAGTCAAGCATGCATGCATGAAGATATGTGGTTTTTAGTTTCGAACATGGAAATTCAAAAACCCTCCCAATAGCTTCATTTTGAAGTGACTAAGAAGCATACATGCTTACTTTCTCATATTCATGTTTTTAACTTATTCAAATCTTGGTGGAACCAAGGATTTGACCAAGATTCAAATGGGTATAAAAATTCAAAAAAAACAAGGTCTTCTTATGTTATATAGTAAGCATTCAATTATTTTGATAAACAAGGTCTACACATATTCAAACCAGAAAATTAGGTATCTACCCCTAACCCTAAACTCTGTCTTATGAAGTCAAGCATGCATGAAGAGAAGTGGTTTTTGGTTTCAAGCATGGAAATTTCAAAAACCCTCCCAAGAGCTTCATTTTGGAGTGACTAAGAAGCATACGTACGTGCTTACTTTTTCATATTCATGTTTTAAACTTGTTCAAATCTTGGTCAAACCTATGATTTGACCAAGATTCAAATGGGTATAAAAAATGAAAACCAAGGTCTTCTTATGTCATATAGTAAGCATTCAATTAAGTTGATAAATAAGGTCTAGACATATTCAAACCAGAAATATCATGTATCAAGCTACCCCTAACCCCTAATTAACTCTGTCTTATGAAGTCAAGCATGAAGATAGGTATGTGGTTTTTTGGTTTCAAACATGGAAATTTCAAAAACCCTCTCAAGATCGAGCTTCATTTTGGAGTGACTACGAAGGATACATGCTTACTTTTTCATATTCATGTTTTAAACTTGTTTAAATCATGGTCAAACCTAGGATTTGACAAAGATTCAAATGGGCATAATTTAAAAAAACAAAAAATGAAAAACCAAGGCACATAGTCTTCTTATGTTATATTGTAAGCATTCAATTAAGTTGATAAACAAGGTCTCTAGACATATTCAAACCAGAGAAATCATGTACCTACCCCCTAACCTAAACTCTGTCTCATGAAGTCAAGCATGATGATATGTGGTTTTTTGGTTTCAAACATGGAAATTTCAAAAACCCTCCCAAGAGCTTCATTTTGAAGTGATTAATTATGAAGCATACATGCATGCTTACTTTTTCATATTCATGTTTTAAACTTATTCAAATCTTGGTGAAACCAAGGATTTGACCAAGATTCAAATCCGTATAAAAATTAAAAAACAAAATAAAAAAAACAAGGTCTTCTTATGTTATATAGTAAGCATTCAATTAAGTTGATAAATAAGGTCTAGACATATATTCAAACCAGAAAAATCATGTATCTACCCCTAACCCTAAACTTTGTCTTATGAAGTCAAGCATGAAGAGAAGTGGTTTTTGGTTTCAAGCATGGAAATTTCAAAAACCTCCCCAAACTTCATTTTAGAGTGACTAAGAAGGATACAAGCTTCCCTTTTCATTTTCATGTTTTAAACTTGTTTAAATTATCTTGGTCAAATCTAGGATTTGACAAGATTCAAATGGGCAAACATATGGTAAGTGATGCAAATATCATTTCCATGATTACCTTTTCATTTTCATGTTATAAACTTGTTTAAATCTTGGTCAAACCTAGGATTTGACCAAGATTCAAATGGACACAAAATTTTAAAAATCAGAAATATGAAAACCAAAGTACATAGTCTTCTTATGTCATATCGTAAGCATTCAAGTTGATAAACTCGGTCTTATGAAGTCTAGCATGAAGAGAAGTCGTTTTGGGTTTCAAACGTTTAAGCCAAAAGCCCCATTTCAAATATTTTACACTTATTCAAATTTGGTTCAAATTTGAAAGACATACAAGTTATAGCACACATAGTGCATACATGTTCACACATACTGCACTAGATGCTAACCCTACAGTTTAGGGGCGGACCTAGGATAAATTTTTAGAGGGGGCAAACATATGATAAGTGATGCAAATATCATATTACAAGGTTTCAGAAAATTGAGCGGGGGCGGCTGCCCCCCTTGGCTATAGTCTGGATCCGCCCATGCTATAGTTTGAGGCCATTTGGATGACGTCGAAAAAAATCTTTGATTAGAAATGGGGTTGTTCGAACCCCGTAGTTGGATTTTTTTGAACCTTGATCTGTAGTACTGGGCAAAACCCTAGTTTAACCTATTTAATTATAGATTGGTAGGTCGATTTTTCTACGTACCTTTTTATTATTACTCTACTATGCAGCACATATGTGTTTGCCCGTCGAGTGAAACTCGGAGGAAGAGGGATCACTCGGAAGGAGAGAAGAAGGAGGGAGAGCATTATGGTGTCTCCCCTTTTTCGGGTGATGATGTTGACTTTTGTGCAGGGTTTGTCAGTGAGCAGGAGGTGCGAGCGAGCGAGCGAGTCGAGCGAGGCCGAGAATGAGAGAGATTTGTTTTTTTTGTGAGAGGGACAACCGAAGGATCCAGAAGGACCCACAGACTTCCAATACGCATCCTGATGCGTCTTCTCTTGACAAAGAAAATGGCTGGGAGTTTGCGTACCTATTGCACGTGACTTGTGCTCACTGAAGTGTGGGACCTCACGCATGGGCACCACACGTAAGTGACAGACCTGTTGGTGTAAAAACTCGGTTGATTATTATAGTGCATTAGAACAAAGTTTCCTATGGATTCAAGGGTAGGAAATCCAAGTTAACTCATTTACATGACATTATTTTTTCCATGAAGCAAAGTTAACACATCTATCAATTGGTACATTTTGGAGTGACTAAGAAGGATCCATGCTTACCTTTTCGTTTTCACGTGTTAAACTTGTTTAAATCTTGGTCAAACCTAGGATTTGACAGAGATTCAAATGGGCGGAAAATTCAAAAAAAAACAGAAAAATGAAAAACCAAAGCACATACGTAGTTTTCTTATGTCATATAGTAAGCATTCAAGTTGATAAACAAGGTCTAGACATATTCAAAACATACAAATCATGTATGTACCCCTAACCCTAAACTATGTCTTATGAAGTCAAGCATGAAGAGAAGTGGTTTTGGGTTTCAAACATGGAAATTTCAAAAACCTCCCAAAAACTTCATTTAGAGTGACTAAGAAGGATAAATGCTTCCCTTTTCATTTTCATGTTTTAAACTTGTTTAAATCTTGGTAAAACCTAGGATCTGACCAAGATTCAAATGGGCATCAAAAATAGAAAAAATCAGAAAAATGAAAAACCAAAGCACATAGTCTTCTTATGTCATATAGTAAGCATTAAAGTTGATAAACAAGGTCTAGACGTATTCAAACCAGACAAATCATGTATCTACCCCTAACCCTAAACTCTGTCTTATGAAGTCAAGCATGAAGAGAAGTTGTTTTGGGTTTCAAACATGGAAATTTCAAAAACCCTCTCAAAGAGCTTCATTTTGGAGTGACTAAGAAGGATCCATAGGAAACTATGTACTAATACAGTATAATGATCACCCGAGTTATTAGAGCAACAAGTCTGTCACTTACGTACGTGTGGTTCCCATGCGTGAGGTCCCACACTTCAGTGAGCACAAGTCACGTAGTCTTCTTATGTCATATAGTAAGCATTCAATTAAGTTGATAAACAAGGTCTAGACATATCAAACCAGAAAAATCATGTATCTACCCCCTATATATCCCTAAATTAACCCTGACTTATGAAGTCAAGCATGAAGAGAAGAAGTGGTTTTTGGTTTCAAACATGGAAATTTCAAAAACCCTCCCAAGAGCTTCATTTTGGAGTGACTAGTTAAGACGCATACATGCTTACTTTTTCATATTCATGTTTTAAACTTGTTCAAATCTTGGTCAACAAACCTACGATTTGACGAAGATTCAAATGGGTATAAAAAATTAAAACCAAGGTCTGCTCATGTCATATAGTAAGCATTCAATTAAATTGATAAACAAGGTCTAGACATATTCAAACTAGTAGGAAAATCATGTATCTACCCCCTAACCCTAAACTATGTCTTATGAAGTCAAGCATGCATGAAGAAAAGTGGTTTTTGGTTTTCAAGCATGGAAATTTCAAAAACCCTCCCAAGAGCTACATATTGGAGTGACTAAGAAGGATAGATGCTTAATTTTTCATATTCATGTTTTAAACTTGATTAAATCATGGTCAAACCTAGAATTTGACCAAGATTCAAATGGGCATAAAAATTCAAAAAAAATGAAAAACCAATGCACATAGTCATCTTATGTCATCTAGTAAGCATTCAATTAAGTTGATAAACAATGTCTAGACATATTCAAACCAGAAAATTCATGTATCAAGCTAACCCTAACCCCAAACTCTGTCTTATGAAGTCAAGCATGAAGAGAAGTACGTGGTTATTTGGTTTCAAACATGGAAATTTCAAAAACCCTCTCAAGAGCTTCATTTTGGAGTGACTACGAATGGTACATGCTTAATTTTTCATATTCATGTTTTAAACTTGTTTAAATCATGGTCAAACCTAGGATTTGGCCAAGATTCAAATGGGCAAAAAATTTCATATTCATATTCATGTTTTAAACTTGTTTAAATCACGCATGTATCTACCCCTAACCCTAAACTCTGTTTCATGAAGTCAAGCATGAAGATTTGTGGTTTTTGGTTTCGAACATGGAAATTCAAAAACCCTCCCAAGAGCTTCATTTTGAAGTGACTAAGAAGCATACATGCTTACTTTTTCATATTCATGTTTTTAACTTATTCAAATCTTGGTGGAACCAAGGATTTGACCAAGATTCAAATGGGTATAAAAGTTCAAAAAAAAACAAGGCCTTCTTATATGTTATATAGTAAGCATTCAATTAATTTGATAAACAAGGTCTACACATATTCAAACCAGGAAAATCATGTATCTACCCCCTAACCCTAAACTCTGTCTTATGAAGAAGTCAAGCATGCATGAAGAGAAGTGGTTTTTGGTTTCAAGCATGGAAATTTCAAAAACCCTCCCAAGAGCTACATATTGGAGTGACTAAGAAGGATAGATGCTTAATTTTTCATATTCATGTTTTAAACTTGTTTAAATCATGGTCAAACCTAGGATTTGACCAAGATTCAAATGGGCATAAAAATTCAAAAAAACAATAAAATGAAAAACCAATGCACATAGTCATCTTATGTCATCTAGTAAGCATTCAATTAAGTTGATAAACAAGGTCTAGACATATTCAAACCAGAAAATTCATGTATCAAGCTACCCCTATCCCCAAACTCTCTCTTATGAAGTCAAGCATGAAGAGAAGTACGCGGTTTTTTGGTTTCAAACATGGAAATTTCAAAAACCCTCTCAAGAGCTTCATTTTGGAGTGACTATGAAGGATACATGCTTAATTTTTCATATTCATGTTTTAAACTTGTTTAAATCATGGTCAAACCTAGGATTTGACCAAGATTCAAATTGGCAAAATTTTAAAAAAATGAAAAATCAAGGCACATAGTCTTCTTATTTTTGGTTTCAAACATGGAAATTTCAAAAACCCTCCCAAAGAGCTTCATTTTGGAGTGACTAAGAAGGATCCATAGGAAACTATGTACTAATACAGTATAATGATCACCCGAGTTATTAGAGCAACAAGTCTGTCACTAACGTGTGGGTGCTGATACGTCTCCAACGTATCGATAATTTCTTATGTTCCATGCTACTTTATTGATGATACCTACATGTTTTATGCACATTATATGTCATATTTATGCATTTTCTGGAACTAACCTATTAACAAGATGCCGAAGAGCCAGTTGTGTTTTCTGCTGTTTTTGGTTTCAGAAATCCTAGTAAAGAAATATTCTCGGAATTGGACGAAACTTTCGCCCAGGGTCCTATTTTTGCACGAAGCTTCCAGAAGACCGAAGACCTAACGAAGTGGGGCCACGAGGCAGCCAGGGGGTGGCCGGCGCGGCCTAGGTCTTGGCCGCGCGGCCCTGCCCCCTGGGCCCCTCGTGTGGCCCCCGCGTTGACCTTCCGCCTACTTAAAGCCTCCGCGAAACCCAGTACCGAGAGCCACGATACGGAAAACCTTCAGAGACGCCGCCGCCGCGAATCCCATCTCGGGGGATTGGAGATCGCCTCCGGCACCCTGCCGGAGAGGGGATTCATCTCCCGGAGGACTCTTCATCGCCATGATCGCCTCCGGAGTGATGAGTGAGTAGTTCACCCCTGGACCATGGGTCCATAGCAGTAGCTAGATGGTCGTCTTCTCCTTGTTGTGCTTCATTGTTAGATCTTGTGAGCTGCCTAACATGATCAAGATCATCTATATGTAATTCTATATGTTGTGTTTGTCGGGATCCGATGGATAGAGAGTACTATGATTATGGTGATTATCAATCTATTGTTCATGTGTTGTTTATGATCTTGCATGCTCTCCGTTATTAGTAGAGGCTCTGGCCAAGTTTTTACTCTTAACTCCAAGAGGGAGTAATTATGCTCGATAGTGGGTTCATGCCTTCATTGATACCTGGGACAGTGACAGAAAGTTCTAAGGTTGTGATGTGCTGTTGCCACTAGGGATAAAACATTGATGCTATGTCTAAGGATGTAGTTATTGATTACATTACGCACAATACTTAATGCAATTGTCTGTTGCTTTGCAACTTAATACTGGAGGGGGTTCGGACGATAACCTGAAGGTGGACTTTTTAGGCATAGATGCAGTTGGATGGCGGTCTATGTTCTTTGTCGTAATGCCCGGATTAAATCTCACTATATTTATCATGTCATGTATATGCATTATTATGCCTTTCTCTATTTGTCAATTGCCCGACTGTAATTTGTTCACCCAACATGCTTTTATCTTATGGGAGAGACACCTCTAGTGAACTGTGGACCCCGGTCCTATTCTTTCCATAGCATACAATCTACTTGTTTTACTGTTTTCTTTGCAAACATCTTCCACTCGATACGTTTAATCCTTTGTTACAGCAAGCCGGTGAGATTGACAACCTCACTGTTTCGTTGGGGCAAAGTACTGTGTTGTGCAGGTTCCTAGTTGGCGCCGGAATCCCTGGTGTTGCGCCGCATCACATTTCGCGACCATCAACCTTCAACGTGCTTCTTGGCTCCTACTGGTTCGATTAAACCTTGGTTTCATACTGAGGAAAACTTGCCACTGTGCGCATCATACCTTCCTCTTGGGGTTCCCAACGGACGTGTACATCTACGCGCATCAAGCACTTTTTCTGGCGCCGTTGCCGGGGAGATCAAGACACGCTGCAAGGGGAGTCTCCACTTCTCAATCTCTTTACTTTGTTTTTGTCTTGCTTTATTTTATTTACTACTTTGTTTGCTGCACCTAAACAAAAACAAAAAAAATTAGTTGCTAGTTTTACTTTATTTACTGTCTTGCTCTCTATATCAAAAACACAAAAAAATTAGTTACTTGTCTTTATTTTGTTTGCCTAGTTTACTTTTTGCTTATTTCATCATGCTTAATCCTAAGTTTACTTTGGAAGAGATACCGGTAGGACGAGGGTGTATCATTGGAAGAGATAATATAGAAGAATTTTTCACCCATGTTAGTATGGATGAAGATTTTGAAGATATACCATTATTAAAAACTGCTCCTACTTATGAAAGTGCTTCTGCCTGTTTGATACACATGTTAGAAACTAGATTTGTTAATCTCAATCCCATAATACAACATATGTTTCTTACACTTTCGGATATGGAGATGGGGGAAAAGAGAAATTTTGTTTTAAAAGTCCTTGTTAGAGAATTTGAGGATATAGTTAAAGAAGCTAGAAAAGTTTTTATTAAGCATAAGAGGCTTGGTTTCTTTCCTAATTTTAAACAAATACTTGAAAAGATGGATATGGATAGAATTAAGTATACTAATAATGTTAATGATGGTAGGGAAATTAAAGCGCCAATACCTAGTAAACTACTAGGGATGCATGAAGCTTTGGAAAATAACTATGCTTGGCTTGTTCCTGAAAATTTGTTTGATGAGAATAGTAAGCCTAGGAGCAATGAGAGAGGAGTTACTTATATAGACCAGATACAATGCATTGTTGAGAAAACTCCCAGCTCCCAAGGTAATGATGTTGATGCTTCTACTCTCGATGTTACTTGATTTGCACTTTCTGCGCCTAGCTGAAAGGCGTTAAAGAAAAGCGCTTATGGGAGACAACCCATGTTTTTACCTACAGCAATTTTTTTGTTTTATTGAGTCTTGGAAGTTGTTTACTACTGTAGCAACCTCTCCTTATCATGTTTTTGTGCCAAGTAAAGTTTCTATGTCAAAGTTGATGTTATATTTGGGATCGCTGCACAGAAACAGCATTGCTGTCTGTCACGAATCTGGGCATAATTCCCTGTAGAAAATTCGAAAAAATCTGCCAATTTACGAGCGTGATCCTCAGATATGTACGCAACTTTCATTAGTTTTGAGTTTTTCCATTTGAGCAAGTCTGGTGCCATTTATAAATTCGTCTTTACGGACTGTTCTGTTTTTGACAGATTCTGCCTTTTATTTCGCATTGCCTCTTTCGCTATGTTGGATTTATTTCTTTGATCCATTAATGTCCAGTAGCATTATGCAATGTCCAGAAGTGAAAATAATGATTGTGTCACCTCTGAATGTGTGAATTATTAATGATGCACTAACCCTCTAATGAGTTTGCTTGAAGTTTGGTGTGAAGGAAGTTTTCAAGGGTCAAGAGAGGAGAATGATATACTAAGATCAAGAGGAGTGAAAGCTCTAAGCTTGGGGATGCCCCCGTGGTTCATCCCTGCATATTTTAAGAAGACTCAAGCATCTAAGCTTGGGGATGCCCAAGGCATCCCCTTCTTCATCGACAACATCATCAGGTTCCTCCCCTGAAACTATATTTTTATTCAGTCACATCTGGTGTTCTTTACTTGGAGCGTCGGTTTGTTTTCGTTTTTGTTTTTGTTTGAATAAGATGGATCCTAGCATTCACTTTGTGGGAGAGAGACACGCTCCGCTGTTGCATATGGACACATGTGTCCTTAGGCTTTACTCATAATGTTCAAGGCGAAGTTTCTTCTTCGTTAATTTGTTATATGGTTGGAATTGGAAAATGCTACATGTAGTAATTCTAAAAATGTCTTGGATAATGTGATACTTGGCAATTGTTGTGCTCATGTTTAAGCTCTTGCATCATATGCTTTGCACCCATTAATGAAGAAATACATAGAGCTTGCTAAAATTTGATTTGCATATTTGGTTTCTCTAAGGTCTAGATAATATCTAGTATTGAGTTTTGAACAACAAGGAAGACAGTGTAGAGTCTTATAATGTTTACAATATGTCTTTTATGTGAGTTTTGCTGCACTTGTTCATCCTTGAGTTTGCTTCAAATAACCTTGCTAGCCTAAACCTTGTATCGAGAGGGAATACTTCTCATGCATCCAAAATCCTTGAGCCAACCACTATGCCATTTGTGTCCACCATACCTACCTACTACATGGTATTTACCCGCCATTCCAAAGTAAATTGCTTGAGTGCTACCTTTAAAATTCCATCATTCGCCTTTGCAATATATAGCTCATGGGACAAAATAGCCTTAAAAACTATCGTAGTATTGAATATGTACTTATGCACTTTATATTTTATTAAGTTGCTTGTTGTGCGATAACCATGTTTCTGGGGAACGCCATCAACTATTGTTGAATATCATGTGAGTTGCTATGCATGTCCGTCTTGTCTGAAGGTCTATCATTTTAGTGGTTGGAGCATGCAAAATTGTTAGAGAAGAACATTGGGCCGCTAACTAAAGCCATGAATCATGGTGGAAGTTTCAGTTTTGGACATATATCCTCAATCTCATATGAGAATAATAACTTTGCTACATGCTTATGCATTAAAGAGGAGTCCATTATCTGTTGTCCATGTTGTCCCGGTATGGATGTCTAAGTTGAGAATAATCAAAAGCGAGAAATCCGAAATGCGAGCATTCTCCTTGGACCTTTGTACAGGCGGCATGGAGGTACCCCTTTGTGACACTTGGTTGAAACATGGCATGCAAAGATCCGGTAGTCCAAGTTAAGTAGGACGAGGTGCGGGCACTATTAGTATACTATGCGTGAGGCTTGCAACTTGTAAGATATAATTTTCATAACTCATATGCTTTATTACTACCGTTGACAAAATTGTTTCATGTTTTCAAAATAAAAGCTCTAGCACAAATACAGCAATCGATGCTTTCCTCTTTGAAGGACCATTCTTTTACTTTTATTGTTGAGTCAGTTTACCTATCTCCTTCCACCTTAAGAAGCAAACACTTGTGTGAACTGTGCATTGATTCCTACATACTTGCATATTGCACTTGTTATATTACTTTATGTTGACAATATCCATGAGATATACATGTTACAAGTTGAAAGCAACCGCTGAAACTTAATCTTCTTATGTGTTGCTTCAACACCTTTACTTTGATTTATTGCTTTACGAGTTAACTCTTATGCAAGACTTATTGATGCTTGTCTTGAAGTACTATTCATGAAAAGTCTTTGCTTTATGATTCACTTGTTTACTCATGTCATTACCTTTGCTTTGATCGCTGCATTCATTACATATGTTTACAAATAGTATGATCAAGATTATGATGGCATGTCACTTCAGAAATTATCTTTGTTATCGTTTTACCTGCTCGGGACGAGCAGAACTAAGCTTGGGGATGCTGATACGTCTCCAACGTATCGATAATTTCTTATGTTCCATGCTACTTTATTGATGATACCTACATGTTTTATGCACATTATATGTCATATTTATGCATTTTCTGGAACTAACCTATTAACAAGATGCCGAAGAGCCGCTTTTCTGCTGTTTTTGGTTTCAGAAATCCTAGTAAAGAAATATTCTCGGAATTGGACGAAACTTTCGCCCAGGGTCCTATTTTTGCACGAAGCTTCCAGAAGACCGAAGACCTAACGAAGTGGGGCCACGAGCAGGGGGGTGGCCGGCGCGGCCTAGGTCTTGGCCGCGCGGCCCTGCCCCCTGGGCCCCTCGTGTGGCCCCCGCGTTGACCTTCCGCCTACTTAAAGCCTCCGTCGCGAAACCCCAGACCGAGAGCCACGATACGGAAAACCTTACAGAGACGCCGCCGCCGCGAATCCCATCTCGGGGGATTCGGAGATCGCCTCGGCACCCTGCCGGAGAGGGGATTCATCTCCCGGAGGACTCTTCATCGCCATGATCGCCTCCGGAGTGATGAGTGAGTAGTTCACCCCTGGACCATGGGTCCATAGCAGTAGCTAGATGGTCGTCTTCTCCTTGTTGTGCTTCATTGTTAGATCTTGTGAGCTGCCTAACATGATCAAGATCATCTATATGTAATTCTATATGTTGTGTTTGTCGGGATCCGATGGATAGAGAGTACTATGATTATGGTGATTATCAATCTATTGTTCATGTGTTGTTTATGATCTTGCATGCTCTCCGTTATTAGTAGAGGCTCTGGCCAAGTTTTTACTCTTAACTCCAAGAGGGAGTAATTATGCTCGATAGTGGGTTCATGCCTTCATTGATACCTGGGACAGTGACAGAAAGTTCTAAGGTTGTGATGTGCTGTTGCCACTAGGGATAAAACATTGATGCTATGTCTAAGGATGTAGTTATTGATTACATTACGCACAATACTTAATGCAATTGTCTGTTGCTTTGCAACTTAATACTGGAGGGGGTTCGGACGATAACCTGAAGGTGGACTTTTTAGGCATAGATGCAGTTGGATGGCGGTCTATGTTCTTTGTCGTAATGCCCGGATTAAATCTCACTATATTTATCATGTCATGTATATGCATTATTATGCCTTTCTCTATTTGTCAATTGCCCGACTGTAATTTGTTCACCCAACATGCTTTTATCTTATGGGAGAGACACCTCTAGTGAACTGTGGACCCCGGTCCTATTCTTTCCATAGCATACAATCTACTTGTTTTACTGTTTTCTTTGCAAACATCTTCCACTCGATACGTTTAATCCTTTGTTACAGCAAGCCGGTGAGATTGACAACCTCACTGTTTCGTTGGGGCAAAGTACTTTGGTTGTGTTGTGCAGGTTCCTAGTTGGCGCCGGAATCCCTGGTGTTGCGCCGCATCACATTTCGCGACCATCAACCTTCAACGTGCTTCTTGGCTCCTACTGGTTCGATTAAACCTTGGTTTCATACTGAGGGAAAACTTGCCACTGTGCGCATCATACCTTCCTCTTGGGGTTCCCACGGACGTGTACATCTACGCGCATCAGTCCCACACTTCAGTGAGAACAAGTCACGTACGCTAGGTAGGCAAACTCCCAGCCATCTTCTTTGTCAAGAGAGAGGCATCCTAAGTTTGACCAAGATTTGAACAAGTTTAAAACATGAATATGAAAAGGTAAGCATGTATGCTTCTTAGTCACTCCAAAATGAAGCTTTTGGGAGGTTCTTGAAATTTCCATGTTTGAAACCCAAAACCACTTCTCTTCATGATTGACTTCATAAGACATAGTTTAGGGTTAGGGGTAGATACATGATTTGTATGGTTTGAATATGTCTAGACCTTGTTTATCAACTTTAATGCTTACTATATGACATAAGAAGACTATGTGCTTTGGTTTTTCATTTTTCTGATTTTTTTTAATTTTGAATCTTCAAATCCTAGGTTTGACCAAGATTTAGACAAGTTTAACACGTGAAAACGAATAAGTAAGCATGTATCCTTCTTAGTCACTCCAAAATGTACCAATTGATAGATGTGTTAACTTTGCTTAATGGAAAAAATAATGTCATGTAAATGAGTTAACTTGGATTTCCTACCCTTGAATCCATAGGAAACTTTGTTCTAATGCACTATACTAATCAACCGAGTTTTTACACCAACAGGTCTGTCACTTACGTGTGGTGCCCATGCGTGAGGTCCCACACTTCAGTGAGCACAGGTCACGTGCAATAGGTACGCAAACTCCCAGCCATTTTCTTTGTCAAGAGAAGACGCATCAGGATGCGTATTGGAAGTCTCTGGGTCCTTCAGGATCCTTCGGTTGTCCCTCTCACAAAAAAAACAAATCTCTCTCATTCTCGGCCTCGCTCGACTCGCTCGCTCTCGCTCGCACCTCCTGCTCACTGACAAACCCTGCACAAAAGTCAACATCATCACCCGAAAAAGGGGAGACACCATAATGCTCTCCCTTCTTCTCTCCTTCCGAGTGATCCCTCTTCCTCCGAGTTTCACTCGACGGGCAAACACATATGTGCTGCATAGTAATAATAAAAAGGTAGAAAATTCAACCTACGAATCTATAATTAAATATACTAGGTTAAACTAGGGTTTTGCCCAGTACTACAGATCAAGGTTCAAAAAAATCCAACTACGGGGTTCGAACAACCCCATTTCTAATCAAAGATTTTTTTCGACGTCATCCAAATGGCCTCAAACTATAGCATGGGCGGATCCAGACTATAGCCAAGGGGGGCAGCTGCCCCCGCTCAATTTTCTGAAACCTTGTAATATGATATTTGCATCACTTATCATATGTTTGCCCCCTCTAAAAATTTATCCTAGGTCCGCCCCTAAACTGTAGGGTTAGCATCTAGTGCAGTATGTGTGAACATGTATGCACTATGTGTGCTATAACTTGTATGTCTTTCAAATTTGAACCAAATTTGAATAAGTGTAAAATATTTGAAATGGGGCTTTTGGCTTAAACGTTTGAAACCCAAAACGACTTCTCTTCATGCTAGACTTCATAAGACCGAGTTTATCAACTTGAATGCTTACGATATGACATAAGAAGACTATGTACTTTGGTTTTCATATTTCTGATTTTTAAAATTTTGTGTCCATTTGAATCTTGGTCAAATCCTAGGTTTGACCAAGATTTAAACAAGTTTATAACATGAAAATGAAAAGGTAATCATGGATCCTTCTTAGTCACTCTAAAATGAAGCTTTTGGGATGTTCTTGAAATTTCCATGTTTGAAACCCAAAACGACTTCTATTCATGCTTGACTTCATAAGACATAGTTTAGGGTTAGGGGTAGATACATGATTTGTCTGGTTTGAATATGTCTAGAACTTGTCTGTCAACTTTAATGCTTACTATATGACATAAGAAAACTATGTGCTTTGGTTTTTTTTTTTTTTTTATTTTTTTTATTTTGATGCCCATTTGAATCTTGTCAAATCCTAGATTTGACCAAGATAATTTAAACAAGTTTAAAACATGAAAATGAAAAGGGAAGCATGTATCCATCTTAGTCACTCTAAAATGAAGCTTCTGGGAGGTTTTTGAAATTTCCATGTTTGAAACCCAAAACCACTTCTCTTCATGCTTGACTTCATAAGACATATATAGTTTAGGGGTTAGGGGTATAGATACATGATTTGTCTGGTTTGAATATGTCTAGACCTTGTTTGTCAACTTTAATGCTTACTATATGACATAAGAAAACTATGTGCTTTGGTTTTTCATTTTTCTGATTTTTTTATTTTGATGCCCATTTGAATCTTGTCAAATCCTAGATTTGACCAAGATAATTTAAACAAGTTTAAAGCATGAAAATGAAAAGGGAAGCATGTATCCATCTTAGTCACTCTAAAATGAAGCTTCTGGGAGGTTTTTGAAATTTCCATGTTTGAAACCCAAAACCACTTCTCTTCATGCTTGACTTCATAAGACATAGTTTAGGGGTTAGGGAGTATAGATACATGATTTGTCTGGTTTGAATATGTCTAGACCTTGTTTGTCAACTTTAATGCTTACTATATGACATAAGAAAACTATGTGCTTTGGTTTTTCATTTTTCTGATTTTTTTATTTTGATGCCCATTTGAATCTTGTCAAATCCTAGATTTGACCAAGATAATGTAAACAAGTTTAAAACATGAAAATGAAAAGGGAAGCATGTATCGTTCTTAGTCACTCTAAAATGAAGTTTTTGGGAGGTTTTTGAAATTTCCATGTAGGAAACCCAAAACCACTTCTCTTCATGATTGACTTCATAAGACAGAGTTTAGGGTTAGGGGTAGATATATTTATGATTTTCCTAGGTTTGACCAAGATTTAAACAAGTTTAAAACATGAATATGAAAAAGTAAGCATGTATCCTTCTTAGTCACTCCAAAATGAAGCTCTTAATTAGGAGGGTTTTTGAAATTTCCATGTTTGAAACCAAAAACCACTTATCTTCACCATGCATGCTTGACTTTATAAGACAGAGTTTAGGGTTAGGGGTAGATACATGATTTTCAGGTTTAATATGTCTATACCTTGTTTATCAACTTAATTGATTGCGCGCATACTATATGACATAAGAAGATCTTGGTATTCATTTTTTTTGAATTTTTATGCCCATTTGAATCTTGGTCAAATCCTAGGTTTGACCAAGATTTGAACAAGTTTAAAACATGAATATGAAAAGGTAAGCATGTATGCTTCTTAGTCACTCCAAAATGAAGCTCTTGGAAGGGTATTTGAAATTTCCATGTTTGAAACCAAAAACCACATCTCTTCATGCTTGACTTCATAAGACAGAGTTTAGGGTTAGGGGTAGATACATGATTTGTATGGTTTGAATATGTCTAGACCTTGTGTTTATCAACTTTAATGCTTACTATATGACATAAGAAGATTATGTGCTTTGGTTTTTCATTTTTCTATTTTTTAATGCCCATTTGAATCTTGGTCAAATCATAGGTTTGACCAAGATTTGAACAAGTTTAAATCATGAATATGCAAAATTAAGCATCTATATATCCTTCTTAGTCACTCCAAAATGTAGCTCTTGGGATGGTTTTTGAAATTTCCATGTTTGAAACCTAAAACCACTTCTCTTCATGCATGCTTGACTTCATAAAGATAGAGTTTAGGGTTAGGGGTAGATATATACATGATTTTCTGGTTTGAATATGTCTAGACCTTGTTTATCAACTTGAATGCTTACTATATGACATGCAAAGACTTGCTTTGGTTTTTGATTTTGTTTTTGAATTTTTATGCCCATTTAAATCTTGGTCAAATCCTAGGTTTGACCACGACTTAAACAAGTTTAAAACATGAATATGTAAAAGTAAGCATGTATCCTTCTTAGTCACTCCAAAATGAAGCTCTTAATTAGGAGGGTTTTTGAAATTTCCATGTTTGAAACCAAAAACCACTTATCTTCACCATGCATGCTTGACTTTATAAGACAGAGTTTAGGGTTAGGGGTAGATACATGCATGATTTTTCAGGTTTAATATGTCTAGACCTTGTTTATCAACTTAAGTGAATGCGCACATACTATATGACATAAGAAGACCTTGGTATTCATTTTATTTGAATTTTTATGCCCATTTGAATCTTTGTCAAATCCTAGGTTTGACCAAGATTTGAACAAGTTTAAAACATGAATATATATGAAAAGGTAAGCATGTATGCTTCTTAGTCACTCCAAAATGAAGCTCTTGGAAGGGGTTTTGAAATTTCCATGTTTGAAACCAAAAACCACATCTCTTCATGCTTGACTTCATAAGACAGAGTTTAGGGTTAGGGGTAGCCACATACATGATTTTTCTGGTTTGAATATGTCTAGACCTTGTTTATCAACTTAATTGTATGCTTATTATATGACATAAGAAGACTATGTGCATTGGGTTTTCATTTTTTTATCCCCATTTGTTGAATCTTGGTCAAATCCTAGGTTTGACCAAGATTTAAACAAGTTTAAAACATGAATAATATGAAAAGTAACCTGCATCGATCCTTCTTAGTCACTCCAAAATGAAGCTCGTGGGAGGTTTTTGAAATTTCCATGATTTTTCTGGTTTGAATATGTCTAGACCTTGTTTATCAACTTGAATGCTTACTATATGACATACACAGACTATGTGCTTTGTTTTTTTTGAATTCTTATGCCCATTTGAATCTTGGTCAAATCCTAGGTTTGACCATGACTTAAACAAGTTTAAGACATGAATATGACAAAGTAATCATGTATCCTTCTTAGTCACCCCAAAATGAAGCTCTTGGGAGGGTTTTTAAAATTTCCATGTTTGAAACCAAAAACCACTTCTCTTCACCATGCATGCTTGACTTCATAAGACAGAGTTTAGGGTTAGGGGGTAGATACATGATTTTTCAGGTTTAAAACGTCTAGACCTTGTTTATCAACTTAATTGAATGCTTACTATATGACATAAGAAGACCTTGGTTTTTCATTTTTTTCTTCATTTTTTTGAATTTTTATGCCCATTTGAATCTTGGTCAAATCCTAGGTTTGACCAAGATTTGAACAAGTTTAAAACATGAATATAAAAAAGTAAGCATGTATGCTTCTTAGTCACTCCAAAATGAAGCTCTTGGGAGGGTTTTCGAAATTTCCATGTTTGAAACCAAAAACCACATCTCTTCATGCTTGACTTCATAAGACAGAGTTTAGGGTTAGGGGGAGATACATGATTTTTCTGGTTTGAATATGTCTAGACCTTGTTTATCAACTTAATTGAATGCTTACTATATGACATAAGAAGACTATGTGCCTTGGTTTTTCATTTATTTTGATTTATTTTGAATTTTAATTTTTATGCCCATTTAAACAAGTTTAAATCATGAATATGAAAAATTAGTCACTCCAAAATGTAGCTCTTGAGAGGGTTTTTGAAATTTCCATGTTTGAAACCAAAAACCACTTCTCTTCATGCATGCTTGACTTCATAAAGACAGAGTTTAGGGTTTGGGGTAGACAGCACGCGCCGACGCGTGGACGAAATTTATTCTCTGTCCCCCTGACATGCACTTGCCAGTGTCTTCAACAGTCTGACACGAGCAGTGAAGCTTTTATGGAGCCCAGCGGAGAGGGGCTCCATTTCTCGAGCGGTAGCGAGGTGACATGCGGCCTAAATCCAAATTTAAACATTGCGAAAAAAATCTGAAACAAATCATGCACGTTCACAGCTCATATTAAGATAACCCCTAAAAATTTCAGATCAAAATTCGAAACATACATCGAGAAACAAAAAAGAGAAACTCAGATGGGAATAGTCTACAGAGAAACTCAGATTTGAATTCGGGAACTATTCATGACAGATTTCTCTTTTTTGTTTCTCGATGTATGTTAGTGGCAGTTAATATGGACCGGAGGAAGTACTAATAATATGAGGCATATTTTTGAGCTGGCCCTGTTTAGTAGAGTTTACATTTGAGAGTTACATCTTTCTACCACCATTATTTTTGATTTAGCTTGTCTTTTTTTGCCCACCATTTTATCGAGCAGGGTTAATGCAAGATCCATAGCAAACTAGCTTGTCATGACATTTTTTTGGCGGAGTGCATCTTCTCATGGCGAGCTAGCGACTTTGCCTACTAGAGTTTTTTTTGTTGAACTACATTTTTTGGATTTTCCCATTTTATTTGTGCACAAGCTATGAGCCGCCCGCAATTCAGCACCATATATTGGCGGGATTTTCTAGTTCAGCACCATAAATTAGCAGGATGCTATCTTCTAAGGCTTTCATTTCCCCTATATCCAGCCCCACCCACGGACAAGCAAGGGCCTCTCTCCCTACCTCGCACCTAGTCCGTCTCGCTCCCTCTCAGTCCTCCATCCGTAGCCGACATCCACCGCACCGGAGCCAGCTCAGCGACGCCGTCAACCACACTCCGTCCGCTTCGTCGGATCTGCTTCCCCGACTCACTGGTTCATCTTACCGGCCGGCGAGATCGGTACACAAAGCGCCACCATGATCCACCGAACCAAACCGAACGGCCAACGCGCCACCTCCCCAGTCGACCAAGGTTGAACACTTTGTCCGGCAGCTTTTGTTATGTATTTGATTTCCGAGACTAGTTTATTGCTTGCTTCCACTGCTTGTTATTAGCATCTGTTTTTTTTGTAATGCCTGCTAGATATTCCCCTCGAGAATGCCTACGAAGAATCTCGGAGGCAAAATATCTTGCAGAATAAGATAATTGCAGCCAAGCTCGGCATACTGTGGAATGGGACAAAATCACCGCACCCCAAGTCGTTGCCGAGATTTTTCACACGTGTGATGTGCCGCCAAAAGGACGATTCCGTGGGGCAGCTGCTGAAGAAGGTATTTAGCCGCACTGCTCAAATTTCATATGTCTTGTTTGCTGATTGATTTGATGAACTTTGATTTGCAGCAGCTAGCCACTGCTCATGTTCCTAACAAAGACAGTGAGCGCGCCAGTGATGCAGACATTGGTAGAAAGGAGGCGGGATTTGGTCCTATTGTTCTAGCAAGCAATCATTTGAGGGGCCGCCTAGGATCAGCACATCTGGATCCTCCTGAGCTCAACATTAAGGAGGTAATTTTATAATAGTGTTTTAAACATGACATAATCTAATGTACTGAAAGAGATCAAACTGTCAACAGGAGTGGAGTGGTATAGATGGTAGAGATATAGATATAGATTTCAGATTTCCTAATTTTTTCTTGAAAATAGGGTCGCCCCGGCCTCTGCATCCAAATGATGCACCCACCCTTTTATTGCAATGTTTTAGACTCCATTTAAGGTTTAGAAACTCATGGGTTGCTGAAAGTGGTGACATGAATCAACCAACATATTTCCTTTTAATCTGCTGATTGATTTTATGCATGGCAAATCGCAGAAGCAAGTGACTGCTCATGTCCCTGCCAAGCAGCATTGTAGCACAGATGTCCAGAGTTCCAGTGATGCAAACGTTTGTAGGAACAAAACAGAAGGATGTGGCACTGGGGAAGCTAAGATTAGGCGTCTTCAAAAGGACTTGGATGTGGCCACTTGGCGGAACAAAGAAATGAACCGAGGATGGAATTCTACAATTCAAGATGGCCTACATGCTGTTGCTGATCTGCAGAAGCTAGTGGCTGGCAACTTGGTTACCGCTTTGGCTGATGCAGATGTCCATGAGATCAACTGGACGATCTTGGAACAGGTGAAAGCACGAGCAGAAACTCTGCACTCATCTTTGCAGGTAGATGATTTTCAAAGGGTGATGCAAGAGCCGCTATATGAATAGATTGTTGTTTTCAGTTGATGATGTCCCTGGTTCTTTTGTTTACTTATGTGCTGGTAGTACTTAGGGGAACTAGCTTGTACAAGTATTTTTTTCCGATAAAGTTGTACAAGTAAATGGCACATGCTTCGCATGTTTGACCAATTAAGTTAAAAAGCTTCACAAAATCCTGCTATCATGTAGGCGGGCTTGCATTGGCTTTCAACCCAAGTGACTATTGACTGCAATCTGTAATATGTACCCCTCTGTTGCACTTAATGGTATCCAATCCAGATCGCCGTCTTGGTGCAAGGCACCCCTCCGTTGAAGTTGTTTCACTAAAAAAAAGAGCCCTCACGTGCAAGGCACGTGTATATATACTAGTACTAGTAGAGATGGTACACCTAGACATTAGAGATTTGTTTGTTTTAAAGATATTTTTAATTGTGTACAAGATGGAAAATATAACTTTAGGCTATCCACAATGTTGCTATTGCCAAATCTGATACGATGGTGAATTTGGCTTTGGTGTGAAATATAGCAATAGCTCCACAATGTAGTGGTTCCAAATATTTATAACGTGGGTCCCGCCATCAAGCTAAAACAACTCATAAAGCCAATATGGAACTACTCTCACAATGTAGGGAACTAGTTCCAAATGCCAAAAGTGAAATTTGGCATCGGAGCACCTATTTGCTCCGGTTCCCTGTTTTTCTGGTTTTGGAACTACCTCTACAATGTATGGAACTAGTTCAAAAAGCCAAAAATCAAATATGGAACCACTTTTGGCTACACGTTGTGGATGCTCTTAGCAAATTCCTAGTATTTTTCATGGTCGATGTAAAAAAAGTATTTTTCATGGTTGATGTAAAAAAACAAGTTTTTTTCATGGTCGATGTAAAAAAAGAGAGAAAACATGTCTCATAAAAAGCCTTATGGTTAGCACAATTTTTTTACGGAGTAACTCTTTTTTACATAGCCCAAATTACTATTCGATTTTCCATTGAAATATTTTATGTGTATAAAGCAAGCGAAGAAGTACACATGCATTTTTCGTTTTATTCTTTTTTGACATTTCAAAATGTATAGAAGATGAATTTCGAAATAAAGAGATCATATGCACCCAAGAACCAACAAGCATATCCCCTTGAACCCGAACATACTCAGGGCCCTTTTGTTGTGCCTTTTTTTTGCCTTTTTGGCTTTTGGATTTTGGAAGCCAAAAACAAATATTATATTCTTTTGGCTTCCAAAATCCAAAAGCCAAAAAGCCACAGCAAAAGGGCCCTCAGCTTCAGACTTGGGATTTCGTAGGCTAGGGTTCCACAGTTTTCCAGCAACCAGTAATAATTTCAACTCTGCCCCAAAATTCCCGCCGAAATCCCCCCCCCCGCTTCCAAAATTCAAAGCGATGTGAAATAAGTACAGTGTCGATCTTATCCCCCCGGACCGCTCAATTCAGACCTATCACCGGCGGCGCCGAACCCCGCATCTCTCTCTCACGCTTCCACCCTGCATGACCCACCGGATCATCTCACACGCCGGCGCCGGCCCACTGTCCCACTCCCACACCAGCACTACTGCCTTCTCATCGGCCACCGTAGTGACCGACGACGTTCCGCCGTCTCCCTTGCTTTTTAGCAAGCCGGAGTAGCTTCCACCTCCCCCACCCCCACCGACGACCACTGTACCATACGAGCTCCTCCGTAGCCGACTTCCACCGCCGCCTTGTCAGCGACAGTCACCATCGCCGGGTTCTCGTATCTTAATCCCCGACTCCTTCCGTCCACCGGACTGGAGAGATGGGTACAGAAAGCGCCTCCATGATGTTCCACGGCTGGAAACCAAAGCGTACACGCGCCCACTTCCAAGAAGGTTGATATGGCCGCATTCGTTATGCATGTGATTTCGAAAAGTATTTTTTTGCTTACTTGCACCGCCATCTCATTAGCATTTTTTTTGTAATGCATGCTAGATATTATTGCAATACAGAAGAATGAATTAAAAGAGAAACGGATACGGAATATATGTATAAGATATGCAAGCCGTGTGGGCACAAACATGTGTAACGCTATTGCCTCTAGTGCAAACCTGAACAAAATCGGAGAAGAACCCTTTCCCCTCCCCAAAGATAAAGAACAATGTTATGATTCACAATTTGATCATGCTGAGCCTCTTGGAGAGCTGACTCAGGAAGATGCCTTGCCTGACCATTCTCCTCAACCCCACCAGGTGATTTCTGTGTTTTTACTTTGAGATATCTGTTGCAACTTCCATGTGTTGTATACTTGTATCCTGAATCCCACCAAACATGTTCACATGCCACCTCTAGGTCTCCTTAATGCATCATATATATGTTTCAGCATGCACGTCATCCTTTACTGTTCTTCATTCTATTCCATTTGCATATCATCATATATGGGACTTCTGTAGACTGAAATATCGTTTATGTGTGCTAGGAATCTGCAGCTTCAAGTAAGAATTTCGCAGGAACCACCAATGAGAGGAAGACCAATCAACAGGCACCTGAATCGGTGATAGAACAGCTGCAACCAAAAAAGAAACCTGCTTCTGCTACTAGACAGTCTCAGCGATTCATGGCACCAGTTGAAGAAAATAACGAAAATTCTAAGAGTACTGAAATAAAAAAACGTGGTGAACACCCCAAGCGGTTGAATCAGCCACCTGTTACCAATCCAGTCAACCAGCGACAATCGGCAGCAGAACCAGTTTCCACAGCAACTTCTCAGCCACAATTGGCAGCAGAACCAGTTTCCACAGCAACTTCTCAACAACAATTGGCAGCAGATACGTCTCAAACGTATCTATAATTTCTTATGTTCCATGCCACTTTATTGATGATATCTACATGTTTTATACACATTATATGTCATTATTATGCGTTTTCCGGAACTAACCTATTGACGAGATGCCGAAAGGCCAGTTGCTGTTTTCTGTTTTTGGTTTCAGAAATCCTAGTAACGAAATATTCTCGGAATCGGACGAAATCACCGCCAAAGTTCCTATTTTTCCCGGAAGCTTCCAGAGCACCGGAGGGGGACGAGAGGGGAGCCAGGGGGGCCCCACACCACACCCCGGGCACCCCGTGGCCCCTCCGACTCCCTCTCTTCGCCTATTTAGGCCTCTCTGACCTAAAAACCCCGACAGAGACCACGATACGGAGAAAACCTTCCAGAGCCGCCGCCATCGCGAAATCAAGATTCGGGGGACAGAAGTCTGTTCCGGCACGCCGCCGGGACGGGGAATTGCCCCCGGAAGCCGTCTCCACCGCCATCTTCACCGCCATCTGTTCCCATGATGAGGAGGGAGTAGTTCTCCCTGGGGCTGAGGGCTCTACCGTAGCTATGTGGTTAATCTCTCTCTCTGTACTCCAATACAATGATCTCATGAGCTGCCTTACATGATTGAGATCCATATGATGAGCTTTGTATCGCTGATACGTCTCCAACGTATCGATAATTTCTTATGTTCCATGCTACTTTATTGATGATACCTACATGTTTTATGCACATTATATGTCATATTTATGCATTTTCCTGAACTAACCTATTAACAAGATGCCGAAGAGCCAGTTGCTGTTTTCTGCTGTTTTTGGTTTCAGAAATCCTAGTAAAGAAATATTCTCGGAATTGGACGAAACTTTCGCCTGGGTCTTATTTTTGCACGAAGCTTAAGACCGAAGACCTAACTGGGCCACGAGGCAGCCAGGGGCCGGCGCGGAGCCCTTGGCCGCGCGGCCCTGCCCCCTGGGCCCCTCGTGTGGCCCCCGCGTTGACCTTCCGCCTACTTAAAGCCTCCGTCGCGAAACCCCCAGTACCGAGAGCCACGATACGGAAAACCTTCCAGAGACGCCGCCGCCGCGAATCCCATCTCGGGGATTCTGGAGATCGCCTCCGGCACCCTGCGGAGAGGGGATTCATCTCCGGAGGACTCTTCATCGCCATGATCGCCTCCGGAGTGATGAGTGAGTAGTTCACCCCTGGACCATGGGTCCATAGCAGTAGCTAGATGGTCGTCTTCTCCTTGTTGTGCTTCATTGTTAGATCTTGTGAGCTGCCTATCATGATCAAGATCATCTATATGTAATTCTATATGTTGTGTTTGTCGGGATCCGATGGATAGAGAGTACTATGATTATGGTGATTATCAATCTATTGTTCATGTGTTGTTTATGATCTTGCATGCTCTCCGTTATTAGTAGAGGCTCTGGCCAAGTTTTTACTCTTAACTCCAAGAGGGAGTAATTATGCTCGATAGTGGGTTCATGCCTTCATTGATACCTGGGACAGTGACAGAAAGTTCTAAGGTTGTGATGTGCTGTTGCCACTAGGGATAAAACATTGATGCTATGTCTAAGGATGTAGTTATTGATTACATTACGCACAATACTTAATGCAATTGTCTGTTGCTTTGCAACTTAATACTGGAGGGGGTTCGGACGATAACCTGAAGGTGGACTTTTTAGGCATAGATGCAGTTGGATGGCGGTCTATGTTCTTTGTCGTAATGCCCGGATTAAATCTCACTATATTTATCATGTCATGTATATGCATTATTATGCCTTTCTCTATTTGTCAATTGCCCGACTGTAATTTGTTCACCCAACATGCTTTTATCTTATGGGAGAGACACCTCTAGTGAACTGTGGACCCCGGTCCTATTCTTTCCATAGCATACAATCTACTTGTTTTACTGTTTTCTTTGCAAACATCTTCCACTCGATACGTTTAATCCTTTGTTACAGCAAGCCGGTGAGATTGACAACCTCACTGTTTCGTTGGGGCAAAGTACTTTGGTTGTGTTGTGCAGGTTCCTAGTTGGCGCCGGAATCCCTGGTGTTGCGCCGCATCACATTTCGCGACCATCAACCTTCAACGTGCTTCTTGGCTCCTACTGGTTCGATTAAACCTTGGTTTCATACTGAGGGAAAACTTGCCTGTGCGCATCATACCTTCCTCTTGGGGTTCCCAACGGACGTGTACATCTACGCGCATCAAGCACTTTTTCTGGCGCCGTTGCCGGGGAGATCAAGACACGCTGCAAGGGGAGTCTCCACTTCTCAATCTCTTTACTTTGTTTTTGTCTTGCTTTATTTTATTTACTACTTTGTTTGCTGCACCTAAACAAAACACAAAAAAATTAGTTGCTAGTTTTACTTTATTTGCTGTCTTGCTCTCTATATCAAAAACACAAAAAAAATTAGTTACTTGTCTTTATTTTGTTTGCCTAGTTTACTTTTTGCTTATTTCATCATGCTTAATCCTAAGTTTACTTTGGAAGAGATACCGGTAGGACGAGGGTGTATCATTGGAAGAGATAATATAGAAGAATTTTTCACCCATGTTAGTATGGATGAAGATTTTGAAGATATACCATTATTAAAAACTGCTCCTACTTATGAAAGTGCTTCTGCCTGTTTGATACACATGTTAGAAACTAGATTTGTTAATCTCAATCCCATAATACAACATATGTTTCTTACACTTTCGGATATGGAGATGGGGGAAAAGAGAAATTTTGTTTTAAAAGTCCTTGTTAGAGAATTTGAGGATATAGTTAAAGAAGCTAGAAAAGTTTTTATTAAGCATAAGAGGCTTGGTTTCTTTCCTAATTTTAAACAAATACTTGAAAAGATGGATATGGATAGAATTAAGTATACTAATAATGTTAATGATGGTAGGGAAATTAAAGCGCCAATACCTAGTAAACTACTAGGGATGCATGAAGCTTTGGAAAATAACTATGCTTGGCTTGTTCCTGAAAATTTGTTTGATGAGAATAGTAAGCCTAGGAGCAATGAGAGAGGAGTTACTTATATAGACCAGATACAATGCATTGTTGAGAAAACTCCCAGCTCCCAAGGTAATGATGTTGATGCTTCTACTCTCGATGTTACTTGATTTGCACTTTCTGCGCCTAGCTGAAAGGCGTTAAAGAAAAGCGCTTATGGGAGACAACCCATGTTTTTACCTACAGCAATTTTTTGTTTTATTGAGTCTTGGAAGTTGTTTACTACTGTAGCAACCTCTCCTTATCATGTTTTTGTGCCAAGTAAAGTTTCTATGTCAAAGTTGATGTTATATTTGGGATCGCTGCACAGAAACAGCATTGCTGTCTGTCACGAATCTGGGCATAATTCCCTGTAGAAAATTCGAAAAAATCTGCCAATTTACGAGCGTGATCCTCAGATATGTACGCAACTTTCATTAGTTTTGAGTTTTTCCATTTGAGCAAGTCTGGTGCCATTTATAAATTCGTCTTTACGGACTGTTCTGTTTTTGACAGATTCTGCCTTTTATTTCGCATTGCCTCTTTTGCTATGTTGGATTTATTTCTTTGATCCATTAATGTCCAGTAGCATTATGCAATGTCCAGAAGTGAAAAGAATGATTGTGTCACCTCTGAATGTGTGAATTATTAATGATGCACTAACCCTCTAATGAGTTTGCTTGAAGTTTGGTGTGAAGGAAGTTTTCAAGGGTCAAGAGAGGAGAATGATATACTAAGATCAAGAGGAGTGAAAGCTCTAAGCTTGGGGATGCCCCCGTGGTTCATCCCTGCATATTTTAAGAAGACTCAAGCGTCTAAGCTTGGGGATGCCCAAGGCATCCCCTTCTTCATCGACAACATCATCAGGTTCCTCCCCTGAAACTATATTTTTATTCAGTCACATCTGGTGTTCTTTACTTGGAGCGTCGGTTTGTTTTCGTTTTTGTTTTTGTTTGAATAAGATGGATCCTAGCATTCACTTTGTGGGAGAGAGACACGCTCCGCTGTTGCATATGGACACATGTGTCCTTAGGCTTTACTCATAATGTTCAAGGCGAAGTTTCTTCTTCGTTAATTTGTTATATGGTTGGAATTGGAAAATGCTACATGTAGTAATTCT
Organism: Lolium multiflorum; assembly: GCA_030979885.1. Classification (NCBI taxonomy): domain Eukaryota; kingdom Viridiplantae; phylum Streptophyta; class Magnoliopsida; order Poales; family Poaceae; genus Lolium; species Lolium multiflorum. The sequence goes on along the minus strand of CM061748.1, from coordinate 226,774,006 downwards.
AAAAATGTCTTGGATAATGTGATACTTGGCAATTGTTGTGCTCATGTTTAAGCTCTTGCATCATATGCTTTGCACCCATTAATGAAGAAATACATAGAGCTTGCTAAAATTTGATTTGCATATTTGGTTTCTCTAAGGTCTAGATAATATCTAGTATTGAGTTTTGAACAACAAGGAAGACAGTGTAGAGTCTTATAATGTTTACAATATGTCTTTTATGTGAGTTTTGCTGCACTTGTTCATCCTTGAGTTTGCTTCAAATAACCTTGCTAGCCTAAACCTTGTATCGAGAGGGAATACTTCTCATGCATCCAAAATCCTTGAGCCAACCACTATGCCATTTGTGTCCACCATACCTACCTACTACATGGTATTTACCCGCCATTCCAAAGTAAATTGCTTGAGTGCTACCTTTAAAATTCCATCATTCGCCTTTGCAATATATAGCTCATGGGACAAAATAGCCTTAAAAACTATCGTAGTATTGAATATGTACTTATGCACTTTATATTTTATTAAGTTGCTTGTTGTGCGATAACCATGTTTCTGGGGAACGCCATCAACTATTGTTGAATATCATGTGAGTTGCTATGCATGTCCGTCTTGTCTGAAGGTCTATCATTTTAGTGGTTGGAGCATGCAAAATTGTTAGAGAAGAACATTGGGCCGCTAACTAAAGCCATGAATCATGGTGGAAGTTTCAGTTTTGGACATATATCCTCAATCTCATATGAGAATAATAACTTTGCTACATGCTTATGCATTAAAGAGGAGTCCATTATCTGTTGTCCATGTTGTCCCGGTATGGATGTCTAAGTTGAGAATAATCAAAAGCGAGAAATCCGAAATGCGAGCATTCTCCTTGGACCTTTGTACAGGCGGCATGGAGGTACCCCTTTGTGACACTTGGTTGAAACATGGCATGCGAAGACCCGGTAGTCCAAGTTAAGTAGGACGAGGTGCGGGCACTATTAGTATACTATGCGTGAGGCTTGCAACTTGTAAGATATAATTTTCATAACTCATATGCTTTATTACTACCGTTGACAAAATTGTTTCATGTTTTCAAAATAAAAGCTCTAGCACAAATACAGCAATCGATGCTTTCCTCTGCGAAGGACCATTCTTTTACTTTTATTGTTGAGTCGTTTACCTATCTCCTTCCACCTTAAGAAGCAAACACTTGTGTGAACTGTGCATTGATTCCTACATACTTGCATATTGCACTTGTTATATTACTTTATGTTGACAATATCCATGAGATATACATGTTACAAGTTGAAAGCAACCGCTGAAACTTAATCTTCTTATGTGTTGCTTCAACACCTTTACTTTGATTTATTGCTTTACGAGTTAACTCTTATGCAAGACTTATTGATGCTTGTCTTGAAGTACTATTCATGAAAAGTCTTTGCTATATGATTCAGTTGTTTACTCATGTCATTACCTTTGCTTTGATCGCTGCATTCATTACATATGTTTACAAATAGTATGATCAAGATTATGATGGCATGTCACTTCAGAAATTATCTTTGTTATCGTTTTACCTGCTCGGGACGAGCAGAACTAAGCTTGGGGATGCTGATACGTCTCCAACGTATCGATAATTTCTTATGTTCCATGCTACTTTATTGATGATACCTACATGTTTTATGCACATTATATGTCATATTTATGCATTTTCTGGAACTAACCTATTAACAAGATGCCGAAGAGCCAGCTTTTCTGCTGTTTTTGGTTTCAGAAATCCTAGTAAAGAAATATTCTCGGAATTGGACGAAACTTTCGCCCAGGGTCTTATTTTTGCACGAAGCTTCCAGAAGACCGAAGACCTAACGAAGTGGGGCCACGAGGCAGCCAGGGGGTGGCCGGCGCGGCCCAGCCCTTGGCCGCGCGGCCCTGCCCCCTGGGCCCCTCGTGTGGCCCCCGCGTTGACCTTCCGCCTACTTAAAGCCTCGCGAAACCCCCAGTACCGAGAGCCACGATACGGAAAACCTTACAGAGACGCCGCCGCCGCGAATCCCATCTCGGGATTCTCGAGATCGCCTCGATCCGGGAGAGGGGATTCATCTCCGGAGGACTCTTCATCGCCATGATCGCCTCCGGAGTGATGAGTGAGTAGTTCACCCCTGGACCATGGGTCCATAGCAGTAGCTAGATGGTCGTCTTCTCCTTGTTGTGCTTCATTGTTAGATCTTGTGAGCTGCCTATCATGATCAAGATCATCTATATGTAATTCTATATGTTGTGTTTGTCGGGATCCGATGGATAGAGAGTACTATGATTATGGTGATTATCAATCTATTGTTCATGTGTTGTTTATGATCTTGCATGCTCTCCGTTATTAGTAGAGGCTCTGGCCAAGTTTTTACTCTTAACTCCAAGAGGGAGTAATTATGCTCGATAGTGGGTTCATGCCTTCATTGATACCTGGGACAGTGACAGAAAGTTCTAAGGTTGTGATGTGCTGTTGCCACTAGGGATAAAACATTGATGCTATGTCTAAGGATGTAGTTATTGATTACATTACGCACAATACTTAATGCAATTGTCTGTTGCTTTGCAACTTAATACTGGAGGGGGTTCGGATGATAACCTGAAGGTGGACTTTTTAGGCATAGATGCAGTTGGATGGCGGTCTATGTTCTTTGTCGTAATGCCCGGATTAAATCTCACTATATTTATCATGTCATGTATATGCATTATTATGCCTTTCTCTATTTGTCAATTGCCCGACTGTAATTTGTTCACCCAACATGCTTTTATCTTATGGGAGAGACACCTCTAGTGAACTGTGGACCCCGGTCCTATTCTTTCCATAGCATACAATCTACTTGTTTTACTGTTTTCTTTGCAAACATCTTCCACTCGATACGTTTAATCCTTTGTTACAGCAAGCCGGTGAGATTGACAACCTCACTGTTTCAAAGTACTTTGGTTGTGTTGTGCAGGTTCCTAGTTGGCGCGGAATCCCTGGTGTTGCGCCGCATCACATTTCGCGACCATCAACCTTCAACGTGCTTCTTGGCTCCTACTGGTTCGATTAAACCTTGGTTTCATACTGAGGGAAAACTTGCCATGCGCATCATACCTTCCTCTTGGGGTTCCATATGATGACATGTATCGCTACTACTTGTGTGCTACTCATGTGATGTTATTAAAGTAGTTCTATTCCTCCTACTTGGTGTAAAGGTGATTAGTGTGTGCACCCTGTGGTTCTTGTCGTAGGCTATGATCACGATCTCTTGTAGATTGTGGAGTTAATTATCATTATGATAGTATTGATGTGATCTATTCCTCCTTCATAGTGTGCACTATGTTAGTTCTTGGTTTATTTTGCAATGATCTATTATGCTCTAAGGTTACTTAAATATGAACATGGAATTGTGGAGCTTGTTAACTCCGGCATTGAGGGTTCGTGTAATCCTACGCAATGATGTTCATTATCAAACAAGAGTGTATGTAGCACATTTGAGAAGAAGTATTTATTATGCGATCAATGTTGAGAGTGTCCACTAGTGAAAGTATGATCCCTAGGCCTTGTTTCCAATACTGAAAACACCGTTTACTTACTGTTCTGTTGCATGTTTACTCGCTGCCATATTTTATTCAGATTGCTATTACCACTCATACACATCCATATTACTTGTATTTCACTATCTCTTCGCCGAACTAGTGCACCTATACACCTGACAAGTGTATTTGGTGTGTTGGGGACACAAGAGACTTCTTGCTTTGTGATTACAGGGTTGCTTGAGAGGGATATCTTTGACCTCTTCCTCCCCGAGTTCGATAAACCTTGGGTAATCCACTTAAGGGAAACTTGCTGCTGTTCTACAAACCTCTGCACTTGGAGGCCCAACACTGTCTACAAGAATAGAAGCACCCGTAGACATCAAGCACTTTTTCTGGCGCCGTTGCCGGGGAGGAAAGGTAAAAGGCACTCATACTCCGGTTCTAGGTAACAGTACTTTTCTGGCGCCGTTGTGTGTGTGCTCGAAGCTATTTCCTTTAGACTCTGCAATTGCATCTTTTTGTTTCTTGTTTTTATTTTTCACTAGTTAGGCATAATGGAAAACAACAAAAAAATTAGTGAGCTTCTTATTCTATTTCCTGATTTAAGACATGGATGGTTTGATGCGAAAATTAAAAAACCTATGGAACCTTATTTACATGATAGTAGCAATGTTATTAGTATGAATGCAATTACTGCTAATGCTATGAAGAAGTCTAAGCTTGGGGAAGCTGGTTTACATAAAAATAATCTTTTTAGCTCCTCCGCTTTGGAAGAAATATTTTGCTCTGATAATGCTTTATCTCCCATATGCGATAACTCTAATGATGCTTCTGATATTTTAAATCCACCTGCTGAAAGTATTCCGTATAAAATACCTATGAAAATTATTGAACGTGTTATGGATAACCGCTATGAAGGGGATGGAACTGTCCATCCTAGTAATCATTTACTGTTTTTGCATGAATTATGCGGGTTATTCAAGTGTGCAGGTATTTCTATGGATGAAGTGAAGAAGAAACTATTCTCTATATCGCTATCTGGTGAAGCGGCGCATTGGTATAAACTATTGAAGGACGGGCACTCTCTTGATTGGAAGGATATTGTGCCTCTATTTTATTCCAAGTTCTATCCTCCAAGTGAAATTCACAAAGATCGAAACCATATATATAATTTTTGGCCTCATGATGGAGAGAGTATTGCCCAAGCATGGGAGAGATTGAAGACTTTAATGCTCAAATGCCCCAATCATGAGCTTCCAGGTAATATCATCATTGATAATTTCTATGCAAGACTTTCTTTTCAAGATAAGACCTTGCTGGATACTACTTGTTCTGGATCATTCACGAGCAATAAAGAAGAGTTTAAAAGGGACCTTCTTGATCGGATTAAGGAGAACGCTGAAGATTGGGAGAACGACAAAGGTAAAGAGTCAGGTATAAACTATGATTATGAATGCATTGAAACTTTTATGAATACTGATAAATTTCGAAATATGAGTGCTACTTATGGTCTTGACTCTCAAGTTGCTGCAAATCTTTATAAAGCCTTTGCTTCTCATTTAGAATTGCCTAAAAAGAATTTTGATAAGTATCATGAACCTTTTAAAGAGGCTTGCATGAAGAATGACATTGTTGTTAATGATTGCAATAAGCATGCTCAAACTCCTAAGAATGCTATTTCCTATAAGCATGTTAATTTTTGTGGAATACATAGACCTTGTGGAATTAATCAAATAGAAGATGAATATTGTATCCATCACAGAAATGAAAAAACTAGAAAGTGGTCTAGAGCTCTAGATGATCTTGGAGAAAAAGTGTGTGCCCTCTATCCTTTTATTTGTGAACTTTGCCATAGAGTTGGTCATTTTAATTTTCAATGTTCCTCCAATGATAATTCAAACCCCATGAGTGCTGCAAATTTGTATTGTGATGATGAAATTATTCCTAATCAGCATGATGAACTTACCTTATTTTTGAAGTGTGAAGAGTTATCAAGAAAAATTTCTTTGTTAAATATTAACGATCTTGATATTGATGATGTCCTGCATGGTTGTCTTTCTTACTGCATTAATAATTGCCATACAAATACTTACATACAAAATATTTTAGAAGATGACACCTTGCCAAAATATGATAGGACCGCTGTGTGTTTTCAACTAATTAATGAAAAGGAGGGATCCTCCCAAGTTTCTTCTATTGTTTCTAAAAGAAAATCAGGTTATGCGGACAAGCCACCCTTCAAGCCTCTTCCTCCTAAAGAAGGGAACGAGGAGAAGGAAGAGAAGAAGAAGAAGAAGAAGAAGAAGAAGAAGAAGAAGAAGAAGAAGAAGAAGAAGAAGAAGAAGAAGGAGAATAAAAAGAAAGAGGTAACGGCGTATCCCCGCGTGAATGAGATAACGCTAGGTAACCGTAAGTATGTTGCTCCTAATGATTATTATGATAATGAATCTGAGTACGATGATCTTCCTATACCCTTTACCCATATTAGTGATCATGATTTGGATGAGCACGCTGCCTTTGATATTGGAAATCTCTTTGGTACTGATTATGAAAGTAATGATGATAGCATTATTCATGTCCCCTTAAACGATGATATTGAAAGCCCTAAGCTTGGGGATGTTGTGCTTGAAGATCCTATATTTGAGACTTCTACTTTTAGTGAAAATGATGATATTACATATTCAGGTTTAGATAATTGCTATAGAGATGTATATGACACATGCTACAATTATCCTTATGAAACTTGTCATAGTTATGATGGGCTTGCCAAAAACAATTCTTTTAATATGCAACTTGTTTACCATGTTCAAATTCTTGATAATAATCTTGCTCCAATTACTATTAATGAGAATAACTCTTCTTATGCCAAAATTAATGATACTTCTATGCATATGAACCATGATAAGAATGTTTTAAGTGACGGGTATATTGTGGATTTCATCAATGATGCTACTGAAAGTTATTATGAGAGAGGGAAATATGGTTATATGCATCTTAATAATATTAAGTTTCCCCTCTTTATGTTGAGAATCTTTAAGTTACTCGTGTTTTATCCTCTTATGCTTGCCACTTTGCTCTTCATGAATTCATTTGTGTATAAGATTCTTTTGCATAGGAAGCATGTTAGGCTCAAATGTGTTTTGAATTGCCTCTTGAAGCTCTCTTTTGCTTCAAATACTATTTCTTGCGGGTGCATCACCAAAATTGCTGAGCCCATCTTAATGGCTATAAAGAAAGAACTTCTTGGGAGATAACCCATGTGTTATTTTGCTACAGTACTTTGTTTTATATTTGTGTCTTGGAAGTTGTTTACTACTGTAGCAACCTCTCCTTATCATGTTTTTGTGCCAAGTAAAGTTTCTATGTCAAAGTTGATGTTATATTTGGGATCGCTGCGCAGAAACAGCATTGCTGTCTGTCACGAATCTGGGCACAGTTTTCTGTAGAAAATTCGAAAAAATCTGCCAATTTACGAGCGTGATCCTCAGATATGTACGCAACTTTCATTAGTTTTGAGTTTTTCCATTTGAGCAAGTCTGGTGCCAGCTTTAAATTCGTCTTTACGGACTGTTCTGTTTTTGACAGATTCTGCCTTTTATTTCGCATTGCCTCTTTTGCTATGTTGGATTCATTTCTTTGATCCATTAATGTCCAGTAGCATTATGCAATGTCCAGAAGTGAAAAGAATGTTTGTGTCACCTCTGAACATGTGAATTTTTGATTATGCACTAACCCTCTAATGAGTTTGCTTGAAGTTTGGTGTGAAGGAAGTTTTCAAGGGTCAATAGAAGAGGGTGATATAATGTGATCGAGAAGAGTGAAAGGTCTAAGCTTGGGGATGCCCCGGTGGTTCATCCCTGCATATTTCAAGAAGACTCAAGCATCTAAGCTTGGGGATGCCCAAGGCATCCCCTTCTTCATCGACAACTTATCAGGTTTCTTCTAGTGAAACTATATTTTTATTATTCGGTCACATCCTATGTACTTTACTTGGAGCGTCTGTGTGTGCTTTTATTTTTGTTTTGTTATCTTAGTTCTCTGAATAAGTTCATCCTTGTGTGGGAGAGAGACACGCTCCGCTGGTTCGTATGAACACATGTGTTCTTAGCTTTTAATTTTCATGGCGAAGATTGAAACTGCTTCGTTAATTGTTATATGGTTGGAAACGGGAAATGCTACATGTAGTAATTGGTATAATGTCTTGAATAATGTGAAACTTGGCAATTGTTGTGCTCATATAGATCTTGTTTAAGCTCTTGCATCATGTACCTTGTACCCATTAATGAATAATTACATAGAGCTTGTTAAAATTTGGTTTGCATGATTGGTATCTCTAAGTCTAGATATTTTCTGGTTGAGGTGTTTGAACAACAAGGAGACGATGTAAAGTCTTATAATGCTTACAATATGTTTATATGTGAGTCTTGCTGCACCATTTCATACTTGAGTTTGCTTCAAATAACCTTGCTAGCCTAAACCTTGTATCGAGAGGGAATACTTCTCATGCATCCAAATACTTGAGCCAATATTCATGCCATTTGTGTCCACCATACCTACCTACTACATGGTATTTCTCCGCCATTCCAAAGTAAATTGCTTGAGTGCTACCTTTAAACCATTCAAAATTTATCACCTCTGATTTGTGTCAATGTTTTATAGCTCATGAGGAAGTATGTGGTGTTTATCTTTCAATCTTGTTGGGCAACTTTCACCAATGGACTAGTGGCTTCATCCGCTTATCCAATAATTTTGCAAAAAGAGCTGGCAATGGGATTCCCAGTCCCAAATTAATTAACAAAAATAGACACTCCTCCATGGTATGTGATTGTTGGACGGCACCCGAAGGATTCGGTTAGCCATGGCTTGAGAAAGCAAAGGTGGGGAGGAGTGTCATCATAATAAAACTAAAATAAAAAGGCACTCCTTCATGGTATGAGATTGTTGGCAGGCACCCGAGGATTCGGTTAGCCATGGTTTGTGAAAGAAAGGTTGGAAGGAGTGCCACCCAAAAACAAAATAAAATGGGAGCCGCTCTTTGAAGGTTTGCCTGGCAAGGGGGTTAGAGTACCCGCTACCATTCGTTGACAACAACAAACACTTCTCAAAACTTTACTTTTATGCTCTCTATGTGTTTTCAAAATCAAAGCTCTAGCACAAATATAGCAATCAATGCTTTCCTCTTTGAAGGACCATTCTTTTACCTTATTGTTGAGTCAGTTTACCTATTCTTTCTATCCTAGAAGCAAACACTTGTGTAAATTGTGTGCATTGATTCTTACATGTTTACCTATTGCACTTGTTATATTACTTTGTGTTGACAATTATCCACGAGATATACATGTTAAAGTTGAAAGCAACCGCTGAAACTTATATCTTCCTTTGTGTTGTTTCAAAGCTTTCTACCAAGAATTTATTGCTTATGAGTTAACTCTTATGCAAGACTTATTGATGCTTGGCTTGAAAGTATTATTCATGAAAAGTCTTTGTTATATGATTCATTTGTTTACTCATTATCCTCATCATTGCTTCGAATCTCTGCATTCATCTCATGTGCTTTACAATAGTATGATCAAGGTTATGATGGCATGTCACTTAAGAAATTATCATTTGTTATCGTTTTACCTGCTCGGGACGAGCAGAACTAAGCTTGGGGATGCTTGATACGTCTCAAACGTATCTATAATTTCTTATGTTCCATGCCACTTTATTGATGATATCTACATGTTTTATACACATTATATGTCATTATTATGCGTTTTCCGGAACTAACCTATTGACGAGATGCCGAAAGGTCAGTTGCTGTTTTCTGCTGTTTTTGGTTTCAGAAATCCTAGTAACGAAATATTCTCGGAATCGGACGAAATCACCGCCAAAGTTCCTATTTTTCCCGGAAGCTTCCAGAGCACCGGAGGGGGACGAGAGGGGAGCAGGGGGGCCCCACACCACACCCCGGCGCGGGCCAGGGGGGGCGCCCCCCTAGGGTGTGGGCACCCCGTGGCCCCTCCGACTCCCTCTCTTCGCCTATTTAGGCCTCTCTGACCTAAAAACCCCGACAGAGACCACGATACGGAGAAAACCTTCCAGAGCCGCCGCCATCGCGAAATCAAGATTCGGGGGACAGAAGTCTCTGTTCCGGCACGCCGCCGGGACGGGGAATTGCCCCCGGAAGCCGTCTCCACCGCCATCTTCACCGCCATCGCTGTTCCCATGATGAGGAGGGAGTAGTTCTCCCCTGGGGCTGAGGGCTCTACCGTAGCTATGTGGTTAATCTCTCTCTCTGTACTCCAATACAATGATCTCATGAGCTGCCTTACATGATTGAGATCCATATGATGAGCTTTGTATCGCTACTAGTTGTGTGCTACTCATGTGATGTTATTAAAGTAGTTCTATTCCTCCTACTTGGTGTAAAGGTGATTAGTGTGTGCACCCTGTGGTTCTTGTCGTAGGCTATGATCACGATCTCTTGTAGATTGTGGAGTTAATTATCATTATGATAGTATTGATGTGATCTATTCCTCCTTCATAGTGTGCACTATGTTAGTTCTTGGTTTATTTTGCAATGATCTATTATGCTCTAAGGTTACTTAAATATGAACATGGAATTGTGGAGCTTGTTAACTCCGGCATTGAGGGTTCGTGTAATCCTACGCAATGATGTTCATTATCAAACAAGAGTGTATGTAGCACATTTGAGAAGAAGTATTTATTATGCGATCAATGTTGAGAGTGTCCACTAGTGAAAGTATGATCCCTAGGCCTTGTTTCCAATACTGCAAACACCGTTTACTTACTGTTCTGTTGCATGTTTACTCGCTGCCATATTTTATTCAGATTGCTATTACCACTCATACACATCCATATTACTTGTATTTCACTATCTCTTCGCCGAACTAGTGCACCTATACACCTGACAAGTGTATTTGGTGTGTTGGGGACACAAGAGACTTCTTGCTTTGTGATTACAGGGTTGCTTGAGAGGGATATCTTTGACCTCTTCCTCCCCGAGTTCGATAAACCTTGGGTAATCCACTTAAGGGAAACTTGCTGCAGTTCTACAAACCTCTGCACTTGGAGGCCCAACACTTCCACAGAATCTCAACAACAATTGACAGCAGAACAAGTTTCCACGGCAACTTCTCAGCCACAATTGGGATCAGCAGTAGCTGTGGTAGGAAATACTGCCCAAGGACACACTGTACCAGTCCCAGCTGACACAACCACAACTGGCCAAACACTGCTAGCACAACATCAACAAACTGTTGATGATCTCCCACTGACCCATATTAGTCCTGCCATAGACAACTCCCCTGAGGATGAGCCCCACACCGAAGAAGGTACATTTTCCAATGCTTATAGTTTCATTCTCCGTTATAAAGTTATACTTTATAGAGATATATATATATATATACCTACCTTGATAGCTTGATGTAATGCTTAACTTTGTAGTTGCACCACGATCAAGAAAAACGAGGGGCCCAACAGTAGGGAAAATGTTCGTAGCTAAGCTTGCTGGGATGGAATCAAGATTTCGCCTTTCATCTATCGTAGGTGGCAGAAGGCCACTGGACCCAGAAGAATCTTGTAAATTAGCATCGGATGTAGGAATTTTCGTCAGGAATGAAATTCCTATCTTCCCAACATGGAAAGAGCACGTAGACACCTCTGCGCATTTTGAAAAATTAGTGCACAGGTTACACGTAAGTCATCTTTCTCTTGGTAATGTTACTCATACTAGTATACCACATTGGCACGTCCCGTTCCTTCTAGCTTGTTGTTGGATCTATGTATATCACACCAACGGTTTATATTGTTGTGAACAGTTAAGGTTCGAGTTCGATGAGGACCAAGAGGAAGTAAAGCATGTTCTCAACAGTCTATTCTCAGACTGTCTGCGCCAGTATCGCAGCAGGCTAAAGAAGAAATACTTCACTGGAAAGATTACTGGGAGTGTTCCAACTATATCTCCTTTTAAGCAAATGACTGACAAACAGTGGGGAGATCTTGTGAAGCACTGGTCTGATCCAAAGAATATGGTATGATTTGTAAGACTGAGACCAGATCACATCTTGGATTCTTATTTATAGCAGTGTCTCACTAGTCTCCTTTTTGCAGAATTTGGCTAAACAGAATCAGGAAAACCGCGGTAAACTACTTTTACCTAGCCGTACGGGATCTCGTAACCTTATAGTGCACATTCGGCAAAAAGTAAGGACATGTTGTTTTATACTGCTATTTAGAAATATTTTAGTAAAAGATCATGCAGAGTATATACACCAGTGTGCAGCTTATATTATGATCCTCCATTTCAACCACGTTATTCGATTTATAAATGGTAGTACTAAAATGCAGATGTTACATAATGCAAGTAAAAGGGAACCAAACAAAGAGATGACTCTGCCAGAGATTTTTGAAGCATGCCAGAAGAACAAACTTGAAGTGATTGGAGAAGTCGCACAGAGTGTTCTTGTAAGTCTTCTCAAAGATTGAAATTTTGTGACGACTCACATCCCAACTTGTAGGAGTAGTAAAGTACATGTCAATATGATATTATATATGTTTATTAAAATTCATGTGATGTGAATCAGACATGCCAAACTGTAGGAATAAAAGTAGGTCATACACATGATAAATCTACTATCAGCAAGTTTCTCTGTAGTAACTATCATGTTTACACATGTGTACGAACTGAATTTTTTGCAGGAAGATATGAAATTAGAGATGGCAAAAACCGGTAAAAACGGTCTGGAAAAAACCGATGAAGAATGTGTGAAGGCATTTTCTATGGCAATAAAAAAGAAAGGCATTGCCAAAAACACTTTCTTACGGAATGCTGGACTGCTGAAGTGCAAGTCCATGTCCAAGTCAAAGTATTTGCATGCTCAAGTTCTAAAGGAGCAACTCCAAGTAGAACGAGCTGCATCAGCTGCGCTAAGACTAGAAGTCGACAATTTTAGAACGATAGCAGCACAGAAGGAGGCCCTACTGGAGCAGGTTAGGAATGCTAGTAAGTAGTAAGAAGAGTATCTGCTAGATAATTGGAGATGAACGGGGACAGTGACAGGTCATTACCTTGGTCTTGTAAAATGGTTCCTTAGTCTGAGCATATTTCGTAGGTGCATTTATCTGCAATTGCTATGATCTTGGTGGTCGTTTCCTTGTTGTGATGTGGATTTTTTTGAACCGGAACCCTGCTGATTGTTAATATTATAAGTGGATTGCCTAGCCCTTTCCATCAGTTCTGACTTGTGGTTCCGTTGGCTCGTGGATGAAGCTTGACGTGGTATCAGAGCCCATAGTCTCAAGTTCGAGTCATCGCTTTCACAAACCTTCTCTTCTCTTCTCCCGGTCTAGCCTTTTCTGTCAGTTTGGACTTTTTGTTGCGATGTATAAAGTGGATTGCCTAGCCCTTTCCATCAGTTCGGACTTTTGGTCGCGTTGGCTAGTGCATTAAAGCTTGACACTGATGATTTTCTGTGATCCATTGATTTCCATCTTTCTACATATAGCCCAGGTCTAGAAGCTTGTCAACTGGTCTGGTTCATTCATCGCTGTATTGAGTGCAATGAACGGAACAGTGGCTTCTCCTTTGTGTTGTGCTGCAACACAACAGCTGTTCCTGCTTCTGTACAGGCGAGTTGTGAACAGAGATACTTATGTATGCTACCAAATTTCGACTCCATATAATCAATAGCTTAACAACCCTCTAATTCAAAATCTCAACATTATTTCACACACTGAAATATTTTGTACGCGTTTTGAATTGGAGAACATGGGAACCGACTTTGGTTTCTGATTATGACTTGATGTGACCCTAGGCCCTGGATTCCTGAGCAGAAGGTATGTGTAAAAACAAAGAGATTACGAAGTGCTAATTCCCTTTTTTTGTAAGTCCTGGTGGCATTGACACTCCTTTCTTACTTGCTATATTTTTTTGGTGTTTATATATAATAGAGAATTACCAGCTTATTGTCGAACCCGTTAGATTTTGGGCAATAATTGTTACGTGGCTGCTTCTTAATTAAAGTTTATCATGTCATGTAGATGGATTTGTGAAAGATGCAGCGGGTCGTTCTTCAGATCGTCTACATGGGATTCCCATCTACATGTATGTTCACGGTTTCATGGAGTACTTCAGCTCATAGCAGCCACATACGATCCTGCAAGATTTGCATTTTTTTTGACCTTGCAAGATTTGCATTCAATGTATCGCCAAGACGCGTCCGTGAGAACTCTAGAAACATCTTCGTCTGACTCGTTTTGGCGCGCGCAGTTCCCGAGCGAATCCAATGAATTTTGACCGTTCTCTTAAAAAAAGGAACTTTGACCGTTGGATCAAGCGTTGGAGAACTGTTGTGCCAACGGCCAATAATTATGATCGTCGTAACCGATTTTCAACGTGATGATGAATTGATGTGACATTTGGCCGTACTAGTACGGTCTCATATTTTTGTATTACTTGGACTGTAGCCAAATTCGAAATCTCATTCCAGCGGCAAAACTTCCCGCCCGAAAAATACAAATATTTCACACGCTTCTAACTTCCCATTCTACCCTCGTAAAGATGACAACAATGTCCATGTATAAGTCGGTTGGTGGGGGGTCTACCCGTCATTTTTTTTCGATCACCACCTCCCTAGCTCCGGAAACTCCCCGAAAAAAAATTCATTTCCCTCACTCTCTCCTCTGAGACCACCCACCGGAACTTCCCAAGTCCCTCTCTCTCCCACCTCCACGACCACCGCACCGGAACATCCCCGCCGGACTTCCCTGGCCTACCCGAGGCCTCGCGATCCTCGTCATCCGGCTGCCTGCCGGAGCCGCTTCATCGACGCCGTCATCAACCGGACCGGATCATCCCCGCCGAACCTCGAAACCATATGCTCATCCAGCAGTCTACCGCAGTCGCTTCAGCTGCGGCATCGTCCACCCCACCGGAGCCGCTTCGCCGGATCCGTCGTCCACCGCATCGGATCTTGCTCACCGACACCGCTGTGCATGAACCGGATCTGCTTCACCGGCGCCGTGCATGATCTAAACTCTTCTACTGTCGCTTTTCTATTGCTTGCCTGCAAGTTCTTGTTTAATCTTGGGGGAACCTGTTTGTGCTAACGACGCGCCGTTACGTTTTTGCAGACGAGATGAGTAACCATGAAGTGTAATGGCCGTCTCTCCAACCCCAAGTAGCACATGTAGCGTACTTCATCACCGGATCTATCAACCCCAGGAAGATCTGCTGTGACTCCCACAGAGTGCTTCTCCTAATGTAAGTCCCTTGTTTTAGCGCCATGTTCTGGGTTCAGATGCTTGTTTGTCTGAAGCTCTTTTAGTTCATTCCTAGCTATGACCGTAACACCTTGCTATTTTCTACTTCATTGCTAACTTTAAGCGATTGAACATTTTGGTTTGCATTCCCTGCTCTGTAGATGTAGCCATCATAACTTCTATCTTGCTCAGTCGTTGTTACAAAAATTATAGGTATTATAGTAACATCCTGCTATTATTTAGTTCATGGCCAATTTTAAGTAATTGCACATGTTGGTTCGCATTCCCTGCTCTATAGCTTTTGGCATCGTAACTTCTATATTTGGTTTACATTCCCTGCTCTGTAGATCTAGCCATCATAACTTTATCTTGCTCAGTCGTTGTTACAAAAATTATGGCCTGCTACTATGTTGTTTGTGCCAATTTTTTACTCCATGAACATGTTGGCTTGCATTCCCTGTACTACAGGTGATGCCATTGTTTTGTATCTAGTTCATTGTAAGCTAACAAAGTAAGGACTTAGTTTGGCATGCTATCACTCTGCTATCTAGCCTGTAGTACAAATAAACTTGTCATACTACTAGATAATAATTTTGCGTGCCATCTTGTTCTTCAAAAGCTGCATTATTGACTTGTTTCTCTGACTTGGCATGACGCTCACATATGGAAAGCTGAACATATTGGTTTGCATTCCCTCTTATACAAGTTCACAGGTGATCCCACTATATTCTGTATCTGGTCCATCCTAAGCTCCAACATTAACTATCCTCTATGTGTTGCTCATTACAAGTTTATATCCCGAAACATCTTGATTTGCATCCCCTTCACTATAAGTTCAGGAGTATTATTTAGTTCACGGCCAAAATGAAGTAATTGCACTTGGCACATGTTGGTTCACATTCCCTCCTCTTTAGCTTCTGCCATCGTAACTTCTATTTTTGGTTTACATTCCCTGCTCTGTAGATGTAGCCATCATAACTTCATCTTGCTCAGTCGTTGTTACAAAATTTATAGCCTGCTACTATGTTGTTCATACCAATTTTGTACTCCCTGAACATGTTGGTTTGCATGGGACTCGACAGTAGTAAGTCTGCTGTTTCATTCTAACATGCTCTGTTATATTGGCTGTTGGTATGCGGCATGCACTCTTTGTTTGCTTATTGTGCGCATTACAATGATCTTGTTATAACGACGAAATGATGAGTTCCAAATTCTTTGCCAAACAATATTGGAGTGTCTTTGCCTTTCCATTGTTGCTATCTTAACTTGTAATGTCTTTGTTTCAGATATAGGTGCTGCATGGACAACTTAAAAGATTGCCGGATCGCTTCATTGTATTGCTAGGTTTAATTACCATTCAATTTCTCTGGGTTCTGTAATATTTTTTCAATGCCTTGCAGCTGATGTAATATTTAGTTAGTTTTTATAGTTCTTTCGCGCATTTTTTCTTTGGTGCTTGTGGTAAGTGAGGCTATCCGACAGAAATCAATGCTGCGTAAATATTCTCAGTATCTAAATCACGAATTCCCATCCCTTAAACGGCCCAATTAAGCGAAATCACATATGTGCCTGCCCGCAAAATCCTAAAGCGCATATTATGCCGGCATATAAACAACAACTAAACGGGCTGGCCCACTTACTTCTTGGGCCAGCCCATTTGATTTAAGGTGGACCCCACACTCTAATTGGGCTGGCCACTTGCTTTAAGGTGGACCCCACCCACTACTGGGCCGGCCCACTAATTAGTTGGGCCAGCCCATTTGATTTACGGTGGACCCCACACTATAATTGGGCTGGCCCACTTGCTGTAAGGTGGACCCCACACACTACTGGGCCGGCCCACTAATTAGTTGGGCTAGCCCATTTGCTTTTGTGGTGGACCCCACGTACTAAATGGGCCGGCCCTTTAAGAGGAAAGTGGGACCCACCTTTGTTTTTGGCCCGGCCCACTATCTTGTTGGGCGGCCCACTTGCTATATGGCGGACCCCACATACTAATTGGGCCGGCCCTTTAACAGGAAAGTGGGGCCCACATGTGCTTTTGGCCCCTATTTTGTTGGGGCCCACTTGCTATATGGTGGACCCCACATGTCAAATGGGCGGCCCATTAACAGAATGTGGGACCCACCGTGTTTTTGGCCCGGCCCACTATCTTGGTGGGCCAGCCCACTTGCTATATGGTGGACCCCACATACTAAATGGGCGCCCTTTAACAGTGGGACCCACTGTGTTTTTGGCCCCCCACTATTTTGTTGGGCCGCCCACTGCTATATGGTGGACCCCACACACTAAATGGGCCGACCCTTTAATGGAAAGGACCCACTGTGTTTTTGGCCGGCCCACTAGCTTGTTACTGCTACACTTGGACCCCAAACACTAAATGGGCCGCCCTTTAACAGAAAGTGGGACCCACTGTTTTGGCCCGCCCACTTGCTTCTTGGGCCAGTCCATTGTAATGTGGACCCCACATGATAAATGGGCGCCCTTTTAAGTTTTGACCATCAACCGGAGGTTAGGCCCGGCCCACGTAACTAATGGACCAGCCCAGCTATATATTTGACCGGTCAAACTTTGTCATCTGGCCCGGCCCGCTTAAGACGTGGCAGGCCTCGTGTGGGCCTACCATCTACCACGGGGTTTCAGCCGGTTAACGCCGTTAACTGCCAGTTAACGGCGTCTGCCACGTGTCAGTTTGCATGACGTCAGCAGTCAACGGGCTCCCGAAAACACTTCCGCAACGGTCCGATTTTCCGTGGCGGAAGGGCGCCCAAGCGCGACGGACCGAAAAAATCGTCGTTGGACTTTGCCTGACGCAGTTTCGACAACGGAACCCATATCGTCGGGTTAGGCCCATAGGCGACGAAAAATGCCCCTTAGTTGACGATTTTGGGACGTTGTCTATCAGAACTTTTCTTGTAGTGTGAGTGCTCGAAGGTATCTCCTTTAGATTCTGCAATTATATCTTTTTGTTTCTTGTTTTTATTTCACTAGTTAGGCTTAATGGAAAACAACAAAAAAATTAGAGATCTTTATAATATTTATCTTGAGTTAGGACATGAGGTGTTTGAAGAGAAAATTAAAAAACCTATGGAGCTTTATATGCATGCTAATGGCAATGTTATTAGTATGAATGCTTTGAACACCATTGTTGCTAATGCTATGGAAGAATTTAAGCTTGGGGAAGCTGGTTGTGATATTTTTAGTCCCCCAAGCATGGAGGAGAAAATTTACTTTGATGATACTTTACCTCCTATATATGATGTTTGCAATGATGAATATGATATTTTCAGTCCACCTACTATTGAGGAGAAAATTAATTATGATTACAATATGCCTCCTATATATGATGATTATGGTGATGAGAATAATAATGATAGCTATCTTATTGAATTTGCTCCCACTACAACTAATAAAATTGATTATGCTTATGTGGAGAGTAATAATTTTATGCATGTAGCTCATGACAAGAATGTTGTATGTGATAGTTATATTGTTGAGTTTGTTCATGATGCTACTGAAAGTTATTATGAGAGAGGGAAACATGGTTATATGCATCTTAATAATATTAAGTTTCCCCTCTTTATGTTGAGAATCTTGAAATTGCGCTTGTGTTGCTTTTCTATGCTTGCCACTTTGTTCTTCATGAATTTATTTGTGTACAAGATTCCTATGCATAGGAAGCGGGTTAGGCTTAAATGTGTTTTGAATTTGCTTCTTGATGCTCCTTTTGCTTCATTGTCTATTTTCATGAGAGCATCATTAAAATTACTGAGCCCATCTTAATGGCTATAAAGAAAGCACTTCTTGGGAGATAACCCATGGTTTTATTTTTACTACTGTATTGTTGAGTCTTGGAAGTTGTTACTATTGTAGCAACCTCTCCTTATTATGTTTTTGTGCCAAGTAAAGTCTCTATGGTAAAGTTGATGCTAGATTTGGATTACTGCGAAACAATTGCTGTCTGTAACGAATTTGTGTAGATATCTCTGTAGAAAATCAAAAAAATCTGCCAATTTACGTGCGTGATCCTCAGATATGTACGCAACTTTCATTAGTTTTGAGTTTTTCCGTTTGAGCAAGTTAAGTGCCTCTGGAAAATTCGTTTTTACGGACTGTTCTGTTTTGATGATTCTGCCTTTTATTTCGCATTGCCTCTTTTGCTATGTTGAATGGATTTCTTTGTTCCATTAACTTTCAGTAGCTTTGTGCAATGTCCAGAAGTGTTAAGAATGATTATGTCACCTCTGAATATGTGAATTTTTGATTATGCACTAACCCTCTAATGAGTTTGCTTTAAGTTTGGTGTGGAGGAAGTTTTCAAGGGTCAAGAGAAGAGGATGATACAATATGATCAAGAAGAGTGAAAGGTCTAAGCTTGGGGATGCCCCGGTGGTTCATCCCTGCATATTTTAAGAAGACTCAAGCATCTAAGCTTGGGGATGCCCAAAGCATCCCCTTCTTCATCGACAACTTATCAGGTCACTTCTAGTGAAACTATATTTTTATTCCATCACATCTTATGTTCTTTACTTGGAGCGTCTTTTTGCTTTTATTTTTGTTTTGGTTTGAATAAAGTTGGATCCCACCATCCTTGTATTGGAGATATTACGCTCCGCTTTTTCATATGGAACACTTGTGTTCTTAGTTATGCTTTAATGTTCATGGCGAAGGCTGAAAATTGCTTCGTTGATTGCTATTTGGTTGGAATCAGAAAATGCTTTATATGGTTTGGAATAACTTGATACTTGGCAATTGTTTTGAGCTCTCATAGATCATGTTTAAGCTCTTGCATCATGTAGTTTAATCTATTAGTGGAGAACTACCGTAGAGCTTGTTGAAATTTGGTTTGCATGATTGGTCTCTCTAAGGTCTAGATATTTTCTGGTGAAGTGTTTGAACAACAAGGAAGACAGTGTAGAGTCTTATAATGCTTGCAATATGTTCTTGTGTGAGTTTTTCTATACCTATTCATACTTGTGTTTGCTTCAAACAACCTTGCTAGCCCAAAGCCTTGTACTGAGAGGAAATGCTTCTCGTGCATCCAAACACCTTGAGCCAAAACTCATGCCATTTGTGTCCACCATATCTACCTACTATGTGGTATTTTTCTGCCATTCCAAAGTAAATTACTTGAGTGCTACCTTTAAAATTTCATTCCTTTGTCTTTGCAATATATAGCTCATGGGAAAATAGCTTAAAAACTATTGTGGTGATGAATATGTAGCTATGTGTCTTAGTTTTTATAAGTTGCTTGTTGAGCGGTAACCATGTTTCTGGGGACGCCATCAACTTTTTACACCTTTGTTGAATATCATGTGAGTTGCTATGCATGTTCGTCTTGTCTGAAGTAAGGGTGATTTATCATGATCAAATGGTTTGAGTATGCATATGTTAGAGAAGAACATTGGGCCGCTAACTAAAGCCATGTATCATGGTGGAAGTTTTCAGTTTGGACATTCATCCTCAATCTCTTATGATAATATTATCTGTTGTTGAATGCTTATGCATTAAAGAGGAGTCCATTATCTGTTGTCTATGTTGTCCCGGTATGGATGTCTAATTGAGAATAATCAAAAGCGAGAAATCCAATGCGAGCTTTCTCCTTAGACCTTTGTACAGGTGGCATAGAGGTACCCCTTTGTGACACTTGGTTAAAACATATGCTATGCAATGATAATCCATGTAAATCCAAGCTAATTAGGACAAGATGCGGGCACTGTTGGTATACTATGCATGAGGCTTGCAACTTATAAGATATCTTATGCATAACACATATGAATTATTACTACCGTTGACAAAATTGTTTCTATGTTTTCAAAATAAAAGCTCTAGCACAAATATAGCAATCCATGCTTCCCTCTGCGAAGGGCCATTCTTTTACTTTATGTTGAGTCAGTTTACCTACTTCTTTCTATCTTAGAAGCAAACACTTGTGTTAACTGTGTTCATTGATTCTTACATGATTACTTATTGCACTTGTTATATTACTCTATGTTGACAATTATCCATGAGATATACATGTTACAAGTTGAAAGCAATTGCTGAAACTTAATCATCCTTTGTGTTGCTTCAATGCCTTCTACTTTGAATCTATTGCTTTATGAGTTAGCTCTTATGCAAGTCTCTTTGATACTTGTCTTGAAAGTACTATTCATGAAAAGTTTTTCTATATGATTCATTTGTTTAGTCATTATCTCTTTGTTAGCAATCTATTGCTTCAGATCACTCCATTCATCTCATATGCTTTACAATAATGTTGATCAAGATTATGTTGGTAGCATGTCACTTCAGAAATTATTTGTTGTTATCGTTTACCTACTCGAGGCGAGCAGGAACTAAGCTTGGGGACGCTTGATACGTCTCCAACATATCTATAATTTCTTATGTTCCATGCTAGTTTTATGACAATACCTACATGTTTTGTTCACACTTTATGATGTTTTGATGCATTTTCCGGAACTAACCTATTAACAAGATGCTGAAGTGCCAGTTCTGTTTTCTCGATGTTTTTGGTTCCAGAAATACAAACGAAATATTCTCGGAATTGGACGAAATCAACGCCCAGATCTTATTTTTCCGGAAGCTTCCGAGCACCGAAGAAGGGCCAGAGGGGAGCCAGGGGGCCCCACCCCACATGGCGGCGCGGCCAAGGGGGGGGCTATGGTGTGGCCCCACCAGGGCTCCCCCGAGGCTGCCCTTCCGCCTATATAAAGCCTCCGCCTCGAAAACCCTAAAAAGATAAGCCACGATACGAGAAAAGTTCCAGAGCCGCCGCCATCGCGGGCCAAGATTCGGGGGACAGAAGTCTCTGTTCCGCACGCCGCCGGACGGAATTGCCCCCGGAAGGCATCTCCATCGACACCACCGCCATCTCCATCAACGCTGCTGTCTCCCATGATGAGGAGGGAGTAGTTCTCCCTCGAGGCTAAGGGCTCTATCGGTAGCTATGTGGTTAATCTCTCTCTCATGTACCTCAATACAATGATCTCATGAATTGCCTTGCATGATTGAGATCCATATGATGAGCTTTGTATCGCTATTAGTCTATGTGTTACTCTAGTGATGTTATTAAAGTAGTCTATTCCTCCTTCATGATGTAATGGTGACAGTGTGTGCATCATGTAGTACTTGGCATAGGTTATGATTATGATCTCTTGTAGATTATGGAGTTAACTATTACTACGATAGTATTGATGTGATCTATTCCCCCTTTCATAGTGTAATGGTGACAGTGTGTATGCTATGTTAGTACTCGGTCTAAATTGCAAAGATCTATTATGCTCTAAAGGTTACTTAAATATGAATGCCGAATGTTGTGGCGCTTGTTAACTCCGGCTTGAGGGAGCTCTTGTAGCCCTACACAATGAATGGTGTTTGTCATCCAACAAGAGAGTGTATGTAGCACAAGTGAGGAGAAGTTATTTATTTATTATGTGATCAATGTTGAGAGTGTCCACTAGTGAAAGTAGGATCCCTAGGCCTTGTTTCCAAATACTGCAAACATCGCTTGTTTACTGTTTTACTGCATCTTTACTTCCTGCAATATTACCACCATCTATACCACATGTGTTTTACTATCTCTTCGCCGAACTAGTGCACCTATACATCTGACAAATGTATTAGGTGTGTTGGGGACACAAGAGACTTCTTGTATCTTAATTGCAGGGTTGCTTGAGAGGACTATCTTTGACCTCTACCTCCCTGAGTTTGATAAACCTTGGGTGATTCACTTAAGGGAAACTTGCTGCTGTTCTACAAACCTCTGCTCTTGGAGGCCCAACACTGTCTACAAGAATAGAAGCACACGTAGACATCAATGTGTTACCTTACGGAGGAAGGCCACTCAAGGAGAAAACTTTTGACACCGCCAAAAACTCCAAGGAAGTGCAGATCCACCCGACAGATCCTAAGAAAACGACTGCTATCGCGACAAACATGAACATCGCATAGGAAAGCGCGCTCGTCGAGTTCCTCCATGAGTGCTGGGAAATCTTCGCATGGTGTCCAGCTGACATGCCAGGAGTACCAGGGAACTAGCCGAGCACCTCTTAATCTGGATCCACGAGCCAGACCTATCCGACAACCTTTGCGGCGTTTCTCCGAGCCAAACCGCAAAGCAATGCTGTGAGATTAATCTACTCAGAGAGGCAAACTTCATCAAAGAGCTACACACCGAGGCCACATGGGTCGCCAATCCAGTGCTGGTCCCGAAGAAAAACACTGATGTCCTTCGCATGTGCGTCGACTTCACGTGTCTCAATAAACATTGCCCAAAGGATCACTTTCTCCTCCCGAGGATCGATCAAATTATCGACTCCATGGCAGGTTGCGAACGCCTTTCCTTCCTGGACGCATATTCTGGTTACAACCAGATCTGCCTAAAAGAAGAAGACGAAGTCAAAACGGCTTTCATAACCCCTTATCGCGTATTTTGCTACAGAACAATGCCCTTCAGGTTGAAAAACGTTGGAGCCACTTACCAGCGAATGATGCAGAAGTGTCTCGCCACACAGACTGGCAAAAAAGTTCAAGTATACATCGACGACGTCGTCATAACAACAAAGCATAGTTCATCTTTGATCGATGATCTCAAGGAAACCTTCGACAACCTCGACAGATTCTGCCTCAAGCTAAACCCGACAAAATGTTCCTTTGGTGTTCCTGCGGGAGAACTCCTCGAGTACTTGGTGTCAGCAAGAGGAATCAAGGCCAACCCGGAGAAAATTCAAGCCATTGTAACGATGAGGAAGCCAACCAAGCTCAAGGAAATACAGCAGCTTTGAGCAGATTTGTCGCCAGGCTAGGAGAAAAAGCGTTGCCATTTTACGCGATGATCAAACAAGGGGAAAAGTTCGAGTGGGACGAGGAAGCAGACAGAGCTTTCGAGGACCTAAAGCGTACAATCTCGACACCCCCAATACTGGTGGCTCCGAAGGAAAAGGAACCTCTCCTGCTATATATCGCGGCCACACCTCAGGTGGTCAGTACGGTCCTTGTGGTGGAAAGGGAAGAAGAAGGAAAAATCCATGGAGTCTAGCGGCCGGTATACTTCATCAGTGAAGTTTTGTCGTCATCAAAGCAACGATACCCGCAATATCAGAAGTTAGCATATGGCGTGTTTACAACGGCAAGAAATTTGCGACACTACTTTTCGGCACATCCAATAGTAGTTGTCAACGAGGCACCTCTCTCCAATATCCTGAACAACCCAGAAGCCACGGGGCGTGTCTCCCTTTTGGGTATAGAGCTCTCCCCTCGGGACATCACCTATGAAAAATTAAAAGCAATAAAGTCACAGATTCTGCCAGACTTCATCGCAGAATGGATGGAGCTGCAAAATACGGGACCTCATGATTTATCGAGTACCTGGACTATGAACTTCGATGGATCCAAAGGATTGGAAGGAACTGGAGCAGGCGTGATACTTGTGTCACCCCAAGGCGAAAAAATGAAGTACATACTGCGGAACGCGTCCAATAACGAAGCATAATATGAAGCACTTATACACGGGATGAAGATGCCAAAGGCGTGCGGTGCCACTCGCCTAAAGATCTTTGGCGACTCCCAGCTAGTAGCTCAACAGGTGATGAACAAGTGCGATGCTGTCAACGACAGCATGATAGCATACAAGGAATTGTACAATGAACTCGAAAAACTCTTCGACGGCTATGAAGTTAACCATATCAGCAGACTCAGCAACGACGAAGCCGACGTTTTGGCAAATATCGGGTCGCGGTGCCTGCCGATACCACCTGGCATGTTTTGGGAGGAGATAAGTGAAAGATCCACAAAGCCGAAGAAAACACCAAAGTAGCCGAAGAAGAAGGAGAAACCCAAGAAAGACTCGGGGGCTACGGCAGAGTCAGAAACAAATATGTCAGAGGACGAGGAAGATCCACGCGAAGTTATGATGATAGAAGTTCCTTGGATGCAGGCCTATGTGGCATACATCACAAGAAAGGAGATACCCGAGGATCCGGTCGAGGCAAGGCGAGTAATCCGACGATCCAAAGCTTTCACCGTGGTTAAAGGGGAATTATACAAACGAAGTATTTCAGGAGTATTGCAAAGATGCGTCACACCCGAGGAAGGACGGGTCATACTGAAGGACGTGCAGGAAGGAGTATGCGGCCACCACGCAAGCAGCCAAGCAATAGCAGCCAAAGTTTTCAGGGCAAGATTTTATTGGCTAACGGAAATAGAGGACACGAAAGATATAGTTCGCACGTGCAATGTGTGTCAAAGATTCGCGGCAAAACCTCACTCTCCGGCAGCAGAACTTATGCCAATACCATTATCTTGGCCCTTTGCACAATGAGGACTCGACATGGTAGGGAAGCTACACAAGGCCTGGCCAGGAGGATACGTATATTTGCTGGTAGCTGTCGACAAGTTCACCAAGTGGATCGAAGCAGTACCAGTAACGTAGGCAAATGGAGTGTTTCGTTAACTCCCACATCAATAAATCAAGGCTATCAAAACACTTATTTTCTATTTATTGTCTTTCAAGAAATTTCATCTAATAGTATCACGATCATGCCAAAACTTTCTAGGTGATTCATTTGGATTCTATAATAGTTTCCAATATTGGTCATCGATGACTATATCAACATTTTGCACATCCCTCAAGAGTACCAATACTCTTTCCCACAAGTAGCTAGCTACCTATGTCATCAACTCAATAGCCAAAACTAGGACGTTTAATCCGCAAGTCATTCGAGTCCAGCGGAGTTGTTGGCATCCCAAGGATGTACATCAACAATTAGTAGACAAGCTTTGAGCAATATCATACTTTTCACTCACAATTTTCAGTTTGGGATGCATCTCAATTAACACTAAACATCATTTCGTTCAAACAAATCCTTTCAAAAAGTTCTATCAAATCTATCATCATATATATGGGGTTGAGTATCTCCATGGTTAAACTCTTACGACAATTAAACATTACATAAGTCATCATTGGAAACATTTTCTTATTGTATTGATATTCTCAAGTGTAGAAATCATGGCAATGTATTATAGAGGATAAAGATTTGAACATAGTGCATCAAAGCACTAACTCGGCTCTTATGGAGACTAACAAAAAGCATGTGCATTCCTTATATAAGCACGAAACATAACTCACTGAAGCAAGTCATTCAAACGTAGTCGGATACATGCTTGTTCAAATCTTTATTGAATGAGACTTTGCACAAGATTTTGCACATGCTAAAGTAACCTCCCCAAGCTAGGCTCTTGCAAGAACCAAGCTTGCATAGATCACCCAAAGAAAAGAGAAAATGCAGTTTTCAAAAGAGAGTATGAGAAGTGGCTACCTCCCCAAGCTTGATTAAAGTAAGGGTGATGCACTTTACTGTTGAGGTACGAATAACCTCTCTTTCATTGGATAAGAACCTTTGCTTAAATGATCATTCTTTGGCATGTGGTTTCCTTCACTTGTTGTTGACGTGTTGAGGTTAAGAAACCAGTGGCTAGTGTTTGCTTTTGAACGGTTGGCACACACCGTCAATGTTTCCACACAAGGTTCAAGTCCCTGCGAAAATAACACACGAAGTAAAAAAGCAAATGATTCGGTGTACGAACGGAGTTTGTTCACCAAAAAATGAAAAAAAAGCAACAAAAATAAACATGAAACACTACAGAGAATTATGGGCTAGAGAGTTTCTAAGGTAGATCTATTGAAACAAGATGCAATCGAGCATGTAGAAGGTAACCCACTAACCTAAGCTTGTAAAAAAATTGAGGTTCTTTTTCTTGTCCATGTCTTAGTTGCGCTCTGTCGCCTCTTGGTACGGGCGGGTGGTACGGGCTGATGTGCCTGTAGTGACGCTCGCTATTTCTACTGGAAATTCTTCAAATTCTCTGCGTCTAGTGGCAAGGTCGATACGGGTGCGCGGTACGGCCGCATCCCGCCGTTTGACAGTCGCTATCCACACAGTGACTTCTCTGGAAAAATTGTTGGTTTCTTCGTTGCTTTGTAGGAGCGGTACGGACGGGTGGTACAGGAAGATGTCCCCGTATTGGTGCTCACTAAACTCACTATAGCCTCAAAAACTACTCATTCTCCTTGGAAAATTCACTAAGTACCTGAAAAATTAGTCCATTCATCCAAAAGCGTATACATATATTTTGTATAGAAATTTTAATCAGGATATGCAACAGGATATGCAACACATGATTTCATCAATGATCAATTCTGCATTTTAAAATAGTCCCAAGCCAACTCTAATAGGAAATTATGCATATATACAAGTTCCAATGCAACATGAATGCAACTAGACTCAAGAAACAAAATTAAGAAGGGATTTCTATTTTCGTGCCCCTGCTTCGTTAGTTGTACTCAGTTTTCCCCAGCTCGTTAGTTTTTCCTCAGTTTTCCCCTCCCTCTAGTTTGAAACCCATCGAAGACGCGGGTTGCCGTCAGGTCAGAGGCCTTACCGTTACCGTGAGGTCAGTTCCTCGCTGACCGTCTCGTGCTGACGGGTGGATCCATCTACCGCTGACGCGTGGGCCGTTTTATTTACTGATTGTATACGCGGTGCTGCCAATGACAAATGGGGCCGCTCTATGGGGCTGCCGCAGCCAATGACCAGTGGGTCGTCTATTTATTTATAGAAAATTATATATTGCCGCTCTGTGGGGCCTCCGCAGTCAATGACCGCTGTGGTCGTCTATTTTATTTAGAGAATATAATATAGAGCCGCTCTGTAGGGGCCGCCTCAGCCCATGGCAGGTGACTATTTTCGCAGCTTAATCTAAAGTGACTTTTATGCTAAACATTGTGCATCCCGGCGTTGACCTAGCAGTGGCGGCGAGGATGTGGTGCTCGAATAATAGTGGAAATGCGATATTATTTTTTACATGCATAATATATAGAAAATAGCTAGATCTCTAAATCGATGCATATGAAGCTACATATATATTCTTGGTCATGATCCCCTTAATTATCTAAAGGGGATGGATGCATGGCTTCACGTCGTCGTCGCTTTCATCATCAGTATCTTCGTCGTCTGAGTAGTAGTACCTCCTGCACATTGTTCCGTCAAACACCTTCACTGTGAGCACATCATCGCCTTCATATTTGAAGTGTACGAACCAGCCGAAATCCACACCGTGCGCGATGGCGAATTTCTCCCAGCCCTTGTCGAGGTACATCCGGCCTTGTCCGTCAAATAGGACCTCCACGGTCCAGAGACGAGGACCGCAGTCAGCTGCTCGCAGATACACCTTAGCTGGCTCCTTGCCGTCAAGATAGTCCGCAAATTTTTTTGGGAGTTCCTGCAAAGAGATCGAGCGCCGATCGTTTGAAATTAGGGAACCCTTGAAATTAAAGGTTTTTTAGAACATGCCCATAATTAATCACATGCATCATATATGTGGGAACGCGTACGTACCTTCTTGACCAAAGGGTCTTCATAGACGACGATGAAGAACTCCTCTATGATCAATGGCAGTGTTGACGGTGGTGGTGGCAATGATGATGATCCACTTCCCATTCCCCTTCCCCTTCCCCTTCCCCTTCCGGTCCGCGTCCGAGACGTGGAAGCCATGGCAATGGATAAAGTGTATGTGAACGAAGAAGAGAGAGGCAGAACCTATTGACACAAGGGATGGCCGTGTGGGTGTTTATAAGGGAGAGATGACCGTTGTAGGGGTTTACACAATAAAATAAGGAGGAGATGACCGTTGTGGGGGTTTATACACAATAAATTAAGGAGGAGACGACCGTTGTGGGGGTATATATCTCAACAAAAAAGTAATGCGGACTATGTTGACTAGTTTATCATTTTACCGTGAAAAGTAATGCCTAAAAGAAAAGTAATGGCTACAAGAAATCGGTGATGGTTTATCGTTTTTTGCGTGAAAAGTAATGGGTACAAGAAATGGGTGATGGTGTATCATTTTTTGCGTGAAAAGTAATGGCTACAACAAAATCGGTGATGGTTTATCGTTTTTTGCGTGGAAGGTAATGGGTACAAGAAATGGGTGATGGTGTATCATTTTTTGCGTGATAAGTAATGGGTCCAAGAAATGGGTGATGGTGTATCATATTTTTGCGTGATAAGTAATGGCTACAACAAAATCGGTGATGGTTTATCGTTTTTTGCGTTGAAAGTAATGGCTACAAGAAATGGGTGATGGTGTATCATTTTTTGCGTGAAAAGTAATGGCTACAACAAAATCGGTGATGGTTTATCGTTTTTTGCGTGGAAGGTAATGGGTACAAGAAATGGGTGATGGTGTATCATTTTTTGCGTGATAAGTAATGGGTCCAAGAAATGGGTGATGGTGTATCATATTTTTGCGTGATAAGTAATGGCTACAACAAAATCGGTGATGGTTTATCGTTTTTTGCGTTGAAAGTAATGGCTACAAGAAATGGGTGATGGTGTATCATTTTTTGCGTGAAAAGTAATGGCTACAACAAAATCGGTGATGGTTATCATTTTTTGCGTGAAAAGTAATGGCTACAAGAAATGGGTGATGGTGTATCATTGTTTGCGTGAAAAGTAATGGCTACAACAAATCGGTGATGGTTTATCATTTTTTGCGTGAAAAGTAATGCCTAAAAAGAGTTTATAATTTAGCTCGTGAAAAATAATGCAGAAAACCAAACTTTAGCGTACTAGGTAACCGCCCTTTCGCATACATAGAGTGTGGAAGCTAACCGACGACAGAGAGAGAGAGGGTGGTGGCCCCGACCAGAGAGAGAGAGGGGTTATCCTGCCCGTTAGATCATACGATCAACGGTCGGCGGGCAAGATCCGCGTGACATGGGCTAGACCAATCAGGGCAATGTTGGGCGTCTGTGAGAGTTTGTGAAGGGAGAGGGCAAAACTGAGTAGTATCAAGAAACCAAGGGCAAGTGAGTAGTAAACAGACTAAGGGATTCAAATATGAGATTTAAAAAATGGAAAATGCGTGTTTTGTACAATGAAACCCATCTTGGCCTACCTCAAACTATTTGCAATACCAATATACATCAGTGTGAGAATTGTGGCCTCATTTAGACAAAGTATGTTTTGGGGAAAGCTGTTTTGGGTAGGGCTTATTATGGAAAACCATGCACCTTCATAGCTACTAGGTGATTTGAGAAGTGGCAATTTGTGGTGAAACTTGATTTATCTATGATTTATCTATGATTTGAGAAGTGGCAATTTGTGGTAAAGACTCCATGAGTAAGTGCCACTCTTTTTCGGATTTTTTTGCACATTAAATAACTCATTTAACTAGTTAATCCCATTTGTTGACTCTCTGTTGACCAGCCACTTGAGGGTAAAACTGAGTATATTGCACTAGCCAGTATTAGCACTCGAGGAGAAAACTGAGCACACAAAAAATGCTAGTATATGACTCGAGGGTATACCTGAGTATATCTAAATTTCCAGGGTTAGACTCGAGGACGCGTGTTGCGGTGCAGAAGTGGAAGACGTGCCATTGTTGACGCGTGTCGCGGTGCAGACGTGCAAATAGTGGACGCGTAGGACGCGGGTCGCATTTAGGACGCGTAAGCCCCTCCCTCCCTCCCTCTGCACACAGTCGTCTCATTCTCGCTCACGCACGAAACCACCCCTCTCACGTCCCATCAACTTCTCCAAATCGAAAAAACCCCAACCGCCGTACGCACGCTACCCTGCCGGCGATGGAGAAGAAGAATGCGCCGGCGGCCGTCGCCTCCGAGCCCGTCGCCTCCGAGCCCGTCGCCTCCGCGCCCGTCGCCGCCGAGCCAGTCGCCGCCGAGCCCGTCGCCGCCGAGCCAGTCGCCGCCGAGCCCGTCGCCGCCGAGCCAGTCGCCGCCGAGCGCGTCGCCTCCGAGGGCGGCGCATCCAAGCGCGGCTCCCCCGTGAACTGGGCCTCTCTCGGCTGATGGACCACTTCACCAGATCGGCGAATGCTTGCTGGCGAACGAGGAGTACGCCGACACCTACTCTGCCATGAGGCAAGTCTGTAGAAATTGGCGCTCAGGTTTGCCTGAGCCCGACGTGCACCTGGACGAATGGATCATGCTACACCACGCCCTTCCACACGTCGCTGAGTTCACCTTCCTCCAACTCGGCACATCACGCTACGTCACCATAGATCTATCGGAAGTTCATACAAGGTTCAACTTCCTCCATATCTACCTCTTTATTTTCAATCTTAAACATCTTAGTGCTGAATGTTATCGTGCTTGCCCAGATACTACTTCGTCGGATTTTGCCGTGGCGTCATCGTGCTTGCCCAGAAGTACCCGCCGCACAAGATACGGCTTCTGAACCCACTCACAAAGAAATACACTATGTTTGAGGCGCAGATGCCATCTGTTTTCCTGAAATCAGTCGATGTGATCAAATCCCCGACTATGGTCTTCGTTACCGCACATTACCCGTCGGAAATTGGTTGGGTCGATGAGAGCACTCCAACTAAGGATATAGATAAAGATTGGGAAAACAGATTTTCGATCAAGAACCATTGTCTGCGTTGCATTACACCGTTCAATGGTGAACTGTATGCACTAGCTGTGGACAATTTAGAGCATGGAAGAATAGTGTGCACCAATGTACAGTTGCAGCAGCGCGCGAGCACTGTCAAGATGGAGACACTAATTTCATTTCCAGAACTTGGACATCAGAAGTTCTACCTCGTGAAGTCGGATGGTGATCTGCTGCTTGTGTTGTTGGTCAGCGTGGCTTTGGCGGGCAGACCATTGGTGTACCGTGTGGACACTCAGAGCCGCTCTCTCCATCCGGTCAGTAACATTGGCAGTAATGCCTTCTTCGTGAATTATACCCGGTGTATCTCCGTCGACACCAGAGTGTACCCGACACTTCGACCTGGCTGCATCTACTACACGGATTTGGGTTATATCAGAGAGTACTCTCATGATACAAAGGCCTGGGAGGAGTGGCCAGAACGTGTGGATAGAATAGGAAACTCCGGTCTGAGAAATGAACACAGGCCATACCGTTTGGAGGATGTATTGGCCTCACACTGCAGACGGAAGGAGTTCAATCAATATTTCCTTGGGGTAATGCACGGCTGGACCGACGCCGAAATATATGAGGAGGAATGAAGAACAAATTCATTCATCCTAATCTTCTTGTTGTCCATACATTGCGTGCGTCTTGTATATTACAACGTTATTGGCTGCTTTTGGCTGCTGTATGCAGTTTCCCTATGTATTATACTTAGCTTTCTGATTATGCAGTTGTCAATTTATCATATACTAGCTTCTAGATTTGCTACTAGATTTGCTGCCATATTGGGCAAAAAACGAGAGCCAAAAGGCATAAATAACCCTAGAGATTTGCTACTAGATTTGCTGCCATATTGAAGAAAGACAGAAATAGAAGCTTCTCTAGATTTGATACTAATTTGGTGAAAAAGACAGAGAGAGAAAGAGGGGAAAAGGTGCTCTTAAAAATGCCAATTTGGGCCGAGAGAGACAAAACCCAGCTCCTGCTCACGTGCAACCAAACGCTTCTCTTCCTGTCCCACGCGGTCCCTTTCTACCAGCCCCACGCGACGCGGCCCCACGCGACGCGGCCCCACACGACGCGGCCCCACAGACGACGCGGCGCAACACGTCAGCACAGAACGTCCAAATAAACGGATTCCTTCCGTCTGAGCTCGTTCTGCGGGTTTCAAACATAGGCTTGGGAAAACTGAGGAAAAACTAAGGGGCTGGGGAAAACTGAGTACAACTAACGACCCGAGGGCACGAAAATAGAAATCCCAATTAAGAAAGACACCTAATAACTTTCGGGCTCCGGCAAGCGCTTTCTTTAAAGCCATATAGCTAGGCTTCGATGCTCCATTACTATTTCAAAAGATTAACTATAGAATTATGCATTTTACCTTAATGAGGTTTGGAGTATCTCATAGTGGAGTACAATCGGAGTAGTACCTCTTGCGGAAGTCCGCATCTTGTAGATGAATAGGTTGTCGCTTCCGAGTGCGGATGATTTTGAATATAAGTTTCTTGGTAAAAAACCTTCACCATATTTTGAATTATCAAAGCAAGAGATTTATGCAAGAGTGTAAGCCCCAAAAGGTGAATTAGGAATTTATAGCAGGGGATGATAGTATTTTCCCATGGAGATGGAAAATTCATCCACTCGGTTTTATTAATTTACAAGGACATGCCTTCTTATGTAGCTGCAATGAGAGGGTTATAGGTTGAAATATAATCTTCAAACTTTAACCTTGGTTACCATTGTGTGAGAACACTTCATAGTATTCTTCTTCCGCATCAGAAATTAGTTCCTGCATATTAGCATCGAAAGATTCATAGCAAGGTTCTATCTCTAGTTCATCATTAGTAGAGCTCTCCTCATGAGTATCTAGGCGCAAGGCCTCCACATATAAATTATGTTTAGTTTTAGCATTACAAGAATCATCACTAAATAGAGATGCATCATTAACAATCATATAATTTATAGTGTGCAACTCGTCGTCAACCTCACCTTCTTGGTGTTCCTCCTCTTTATCTTGTGAATCCTGCAAATGGTTATTTTTGGGAACTACAAGTTTGCATTGTTCCTTACTCTTTATCACAAGTGAATTATCACTAAGATGTTCCTGACAATAATCAACATATTGCAAGGTTTCGTATGCCATTTGTAAAAATATAATCACTACTCATCATGAGTATTATAATTTTTCGGAGTATCTCATGGGCATCTTCATAAAGAACATACTCTAGAATTTCCCTATTAGCATCCTTACTATAGAAAGACACCGATGATTCATAATAAGTAAGAGAACATTGAAAGCAAAAATGCACGGTACACATACATTGAGGAAATATTATCTCATAAGAAGAACATAATGTGTGAACACAACATATCACTTGATAATACATGTCGTTTACCTATGCCTCACCACTAGTTATGTGTTCTTCTTTGTTGTACACATTGTCCTCTTCTTAAGCGGACATGTGTAGGAATTCCTCGTATCCCTTCTCCTACATTGCAAGTTGCATCTATTCTCGAATAGACATCTTGGAAGACACAATTAGTAGAAACAATTTTTATAGTTTTTAGTTTTTTTTTTGTTCTTTTCAAATAAGTATAAGGAGTAAAATATCAACAAGCGGAAATAAACTATGTGCGAGTGGGTAATAATGACCAAACGCTATGCTCCCTGGCTATGGCACCAATTTTATGAATCGGTTCCTGCGATCAACAACAGGGTTGTTGCAGTACTTGTATCAGCAAATATTATTTATATAAGTTCATCCCTGAGAAGCTTTGCAAATGATGACAAACACAACCCCGCAACTGCGTTGTCAGGCGCAGTCACGTTCGCACCCAAACCGTGGTTTGGAAATAGCCTATACTATAATTTTCTAAGATGGGAATGTTGAGAGTGGTTTAAAGAAACTATTAATGAAGAACCAAACAAGAACAAAGTAAACTAAAAAGTGTTGTAGTTATACGATTGAATGGAATGAGAGGTTGTTTCTAGGCTTAGGTCTCACTATTACTAGATGGGCGAATATATGTGTGATCCATTATTTACAAGAGATTACGTCCACAAATAAACGTTCTCCATTTGATTACTAGGCTGCCACACAACGTGTACTATGCATAATTCTTACATGTCACTTGCAAGGCAAAAGTAAATTTCTGGGTCAAAGGATCTCTTGAACTCATCTTTGTAACTCATTTTTATTATTAAATTGAAATAGGTGGCTGCCTGGTGTCACAATTGGGCCAGGTTTATCTCACAAAACGAAAAACAAGCGACCCAACTAGCAATCCAAGCAAGTCGTTTGTCAAAGACGGGATGCTTCATAGGTTGACTCGGTTTGTATAGATTTCTTACCGGCCTGATTCAGTTGTGAAAAGGTTGATCAGATGTGCATTGGGAACAAACGGATCGAAAAAGGTTTAGTCGTATGTGGTGACCCGGCATACCACTGCATGGTGTAGTATGCAAGTCTGATATAACACCAATGAAACACCGTTCCACTAGTATTATATCGCTCAGAGTGGTACAACAGAAACATATGCGGGTCCAAGGTATGTCTATAGAATTACACACAAACTCTATTACATAAGATCATCACAGCCTCCTACTTTAATGAGGTAAAACTGCAAATAAACTCCAGAAGAACGACTCGTAGTCTAATCCTATCACGAACTCTATTTGTAGAGTATTAACTAGCTATAGAGGCTATGAATAGATTCTAGCTAAATAGGAGCTAGGTTTAGGAAGCTAGTTCCTTTCTATTGCTAATCTAGGTTTTCTCCTTGTTGGATGTAGTGTTTGACTCCTCGACAGGGTCCCTTGAAGTAGTTATTGACTCCTCGGCCTTCGAGTTGCACTGTAGATCCTCCTTCGATGCCTTCATATCTAAGCAGGGGATTTAAGAGTGGGATGAGTACGAGCGTACTCAACAAGTTCATTATAGGAAAGAGGTGTTTAATGCACTAGCTACAGCCATAGACCAGAAAGTCATAGGCAATGCAGGTTTTTGTAATCATTTCTTCAAAAGGTTGCTTTTATTCTCGAAGAGCTATGTCCGTCAGCCTTCACCGGTTGACTAGAACTTCATGGAGTTCCTTTCCGGCATGTCGCAGTTCCATATCCCGAACAGGAGTGACGGTCACGTTACACTCTGCAGAGGTGTGTTTCTTTACCCATAAGAGATCTTAACCTTGGTGCCAACCGAGCACGTTACCCGTTCACACTTCCTTTGGTGTGAGGCCCGGTATAAGGTCCTAGCCGTTCATATTCCTCCGCTACCTCGCACACCCACCCTTTGTCCCCGACCCTGGGTCCTCGCCGGTCCCATTATTCCCATATTTCAGGGTGGACCCCGACCACGACGACAGTTTGGGATCGAACCAAACTCCTTCGCCGGTAGATGCAACCCCTCATAGACCGCAATACCGTGGGGACTTGAGGCTTCCCCAGCCACCAAATGATCTTCGGGCTACAAGTGTTCTACGGACAAAGCCGTGGGGACTTGAGGCTTCCCCAGCCACCAAATGCACCCTAGGATTCAAGTGTTCTCCGGTAAAGCGCGTCCGTTGATGTACGAGAGGTGGAAATACAATTGGCTACTCCGTCCCATTCCAGATCTTATGGTTAACACGGGTATTACGGCACAAGAATCACTGGACGACATTTGTTGTTTAATCCTAGATGGATATAAACCCTTGCAATGGAACCTCCACCATATCAACACAATCCATGGTTCCATTGCCCGCCACATAGTCATATTCATAGTTATGAAAATAGTGGTTTTGCTTTTTATGCAATAGTGATAAACATAGTACTTTGCAAGTAATTTGGTAAAAATACTCAAATGACATGAGCAAGCGATGAACTTGCCTTTCTTGACTGCAAGATTATGCAGGCAAGGTCTTCGATACGCAATAACTCCAAATTCTGAAATAGCATCATCGTCCGGTAAGGACGATGTTTAAAAGATTGGCAAGTATGCAATAATGCATAAGTATGAGATGCAATGCTCTAAGCGTGACCTAACCCCGATGATTTAGGATTAGTGAGTTGTAATGATTAGTTCAGGTGTGTTGCACTTTTAGAGATGGTTTGCAAACAAGGTTCTGATTCAGGTTGATTAACTTGGTAACCTAAACAAGTGGTGTAATACATCACAATAATAATACTAATGACACACAACAATAGGATTTGGTATAATCCTAACATGGAATGAACAGTGGTTGGTCTTAGTATTATATGGCATGGTTAATGGTTACTTATATTCTTCAAAAGAATAACTTTTGAAGAACATGTTCTTTAATAAAGAACAAGTATGATAATTAGGGTTGTGGAGTTCTATGGATTACTATGGTTTCAATTGGTTTCTGGGGTAAGGTTTAGATGGATCACAACAAAGTTGGATTCATCAGTAACTAGGCTTATATGGTTTTACTTAAGCATAAGCAACTTAATTATAATGGTTGCTATCAAGGTGGTATATCTTATTGGTGATAGATAGTTAGGGTTTAGGTCCTATTAAGGCAGGGTTGATGGCTACTCTTTATTTTCTTCAAAAGAATAACTTTTGAAGAACATACTTCTTAAGTAATAAGAAGTATTACAATTAAGGTTGAGGTTGTCTAGTGTTTGCTATTGGATTCACTAAGTAGAGAATAATTGGTTCCTAAATAATATGGTTCATAAGTATCTCACACTAGTAGGGTTTAGTGTGAATGTAATATGATGCACAAGATTGGCATGGTTGCTATTAAGGTTCATCACAATGGTGTGATGCTAATCAAGGTTAATTAAGGATGAGATCCTAGGTAATAGGAACTAGGGTTAATCCTATTTGATCATCTAGGTTTTATTAGGATGAACACATGGAATACTAAATTCTTAGTGACAGGGCTCCTACATTTTATGTGGACATGGCAAGTATTTAATTGCTATTGTGGTTCTATGATTGAAAATAAAATATTATGATCCCATGTTCTAACCTAAGGTTTAGGTTAGAAGCAATTTAGGGTTCACATGTATTAATGGAACTAGGGTTCCTAATGGAATTAGGGTTTTAGGGTTTCTCATGAAATGATGGGTTGTAATATCATTCAAAATGGAATTAGGGTTTGCTATTTACCATATAGTCCTATGATTAATAACTTCATTTTAAAGTTGAAGTTATTAGTAACTTGTAAATAAAATAATATTGAATTTGGCATGTTATTATTTTTAAACAATTAATAATTAGGGTAATTATTAATCAGGGTTTAAATCTCTCTAATAATGATTTAACAAAATAACAAATAAAGATAATTACTTTTAATGTTTTCTTTGTTTATTTACTGGTTTTTATTTAATTTGAAAAGTTTTCCTAATTTCTGAATTTTAATTGTATTAATAATTAAAGGAAAATACTTAATTAACAAGTATTTTAATAATTGGATTTTTATTAAAATTAAATTTTTCAGATTATATTTTTATTGGGTAGAGTTTTCTTTTTTAAGAATTTTAATATCTCATTTATATTTTTCTGACTTAAATTGAATTTTCTACTTTTATTTGAAGTTGCAGTAATTAAATAAGATTTGAAATAAAACGAAATTTACTAACTACACCCGTG
This sequence comes from Lolium multiflorum, assembly GCA_030979885.1. NCBI lineage: Eukaryota > Viridiplantae > Streptophyta > Magnoliopsida > Poales > Poaceae > Lolium > Lolium multiflorum. The sequence continues at coordinate 226,736,166 of CM061748.1, read as the reverse complement.
CCTGTGCTACTCACAGACACAGACAGATGGGCCAGAGCCACGCTGGCTGCCACGGTGGCGTCGAGGTGGCAACCATGGCCACCACCGGCGGCCAGCCGTGGACGGCGCCGGCGTTCCCGGGGTCCCGCGGGGTCATGTGTGGGCGCGTTGGAACGAGCGTGCCGAGGCGCACCAGATGGTGGCGGCGCCGCTCTGAAACGGTCGCCGGAGCATGGCCGACGGCGAGGTACCGCGGCGGAGCTCACAGGTACGACTCGGCATGATTTAGGACGAATCAGAGGAGCTAAGATGCTCAGGAGATTCAGTGGCTCGCCGCGAGCACGACGGGCTTGTCGGCGAGGCGGAGGGCCTGGTCGCCGGATTGCCATGCCGGCGTCGGAGAAGATGACCGGCGCGGTCGATTGAAGGCGCGTCGGCTCGATTCCTCGCGCACGGTGACCATGTCGAGGACGGTGGTCCCAACGGTGGTCACGGCGAGGCTTGGGAAGGCTCCAGTCGGCGGCGATGGTGGACCGTGGGTTAGGGTTTCGGTTTGGGGGCAAAATGGAGCAGAGGAGGAAGAACTCGGGGCTAGGGTTCGTCGTAGGTTTTATAGGGCCAGGCGCCTCGTCATGCCTTCGGTCGAGGAGGTGCCGCCAGCGACGAGGAGAAGCTGACCACGGCGTCGTGGTGTCCTCCATGCGCAGGAAGGGATGAGGACGAGCTCCTCCAGATCTTTTTAAGCGAAGGGTAAGTGGGTGGGCCAGGCTGGCTGGGCCGTTGTTGGGCTCGTCGGCTCTGGGCTGCTGCTGGGCTCTCGGCTGGTAAGGTCCAGGTAAGCCTCCTTTCCTTTATCTCTATTTATTTTCTGTTTTATTTCTGTTTTGAATTCAAATTTGAATTCCTTTGTATTTTGCAGGTCTTGCTTAGTTTAATCATACAAGGATTAGTCCAGGGTACTACAAATTCTTGAGTGGTGTATTTGCAAATTTAATATGATATTATAACATCTGTTTATTAATTAGTATTGGTATGTGGTTTAAATTTCCATATAGACATGAATTTGAATAATAACTTTGAAAATATTCAAATTGTTTTCTACATGATATTTTAATGTCACCTTGAAATACTTAGAGTTAATAATACTCTTATCATGGTTTAGTTTTGATATATGGAAATAAGTGGTTGATAGCCACCCATATAGTTTCAATTATAAGATTTAGCTCTAGGTTCATCTTATGTTCCATAGTTAAACATAGGATTTAATTAGAGTGCACTTATAGGGTTATATTGCTATTTATCTAATGATACATGAATTGGATCTTTATTGTAACTTAGGTTTTAGTTGTAATCACCCAAATGATGCACCAACTAAGGTTTAAATATAACTCTAGGTAGTAGAAATGAGATGGCACATTAGAGTATTTGCTAGGGTTTAATCTCCCCTTAACCCTGATAAGATGGTTACTTGCTTCATAACTTATGTGCTTTTCTAATTACTAAGGATTTGAGAATTTTTTTTTCTTCTACCAATTAACTTCTATTGTTATCCTCAGTTAATCATTAAAGTAACTATAGTGGTTATAGTTCTTTTTATAGTTAACTTTGGTCATATGGATGGATGGTTTCTCACCATACAAAGTATAGAGTTTGACTCTAAGGTTTTTCTTAGGTTCTTTAATTGAGGAATAAATGGAATATAGATGTGGTAGGATTCTACTTATGATCATCAAGTAATTCACAAGTTTGGGATATAAGCCTAGGGTTGCTTACTAGTTACCTCCCTATGATTTCATGTGGTGTATGATATCTACTTATCCTATTAGGATTTAACTTATCCTCACATACTTCAAGAACATGATCATGTATTAAACATGATCAACTTGTTCTTAATTACTCTACCTCAAGTTCTTAGGTTTATGATCATTACCCAATGGTGATGATCATGCATGGTATGGGCTTCCCAAAGTATCACTAGATGTATTAGGGTTATACCAATTACCTCTCTCACTCCACAAGGACTTAGACTATAATCTAGGGTTCTACTCAAGGAATGATGATGTGATTATCTGAATATATGGTTTGCCTAAGAATTCTACCTTGCTATCTTCTGAAGCTTGTTCTTCAGGAATTCTGATAAACCTGCTTCTTGTGGTATGCCTCCACCTCCTAGCTGCTTCATCTTGGTCCTATCTAAATTATGGAGTGGCCCAACTCTTTGGTTTGCTTGTATCATGGTACAAGATGATGGGATGAATGAGGTAGAGGGTTCCTTTTATAGGCTTGGGCATGCTCTAGTATCATGACACATAGGTGGGTGACTCTTGTTTTAATTTGATGAGTAAGGTGCTTGGTTGTCATGCTCTCATCCATAGCAATCCTTTAAGCATGAGGTGGCATAGCTTAGGATTCAAGCTATGTAGATATTTTCATCCTATGTGGCATGGGTATTATCCTCTCATGTGATTTGTTTTTGGATAGCCAAGTGGCTTTTGTTACTAAATATCTTGTGAATGATTTTATGCTTGTGGTTGAGTCATTATATCATATGTGATTGTATTTATATTGTAATTGGGATCAACATGTCAAAGACAAGGATTATACCCCAATTTTGAATGGTGATGTTTGATTTCCCAAGGCATGATCATATGAGTTTCAAAATACTCATAGTTTATTTTATTCAAATAGTTTGAACTATAATTCGTAATGTAAATGAATTTAGTTTTGTGATATTCCACATATTTAATAAGTTATGATTAAAATAACAATGTGTGGCTTTTATGCACTTAGGTCCTTGTGTTTTACCATATTTAATAATAAGTTTTAAAGTGAATTAAATTATACCCCAAGGTAGTTGCTCAACTTTTAAGTATTAATAATTTAGAGTTTGTTTCTTATCTCTTTGATGGGTATAAACCTCTCCCATCTCTAGGGTTTAATGATAAGCTTGTGTTGGTGTTAAATTCACAAGTTTAGTTCAAGAAATACCATGAGGTTCATGGTAGAAATATTTATTTGTTAAAGATATGGAAAAGATAAGTGAAGAATGGTTTCTCCATTTTATTGTTACTTGATTTGCAATTGAATAGGTGTTCATATGTTATGACAAGGATTACCATATTATAATCTTTTATAAGATCAAGCAATTGATCCTTGGTTAATATGTTATTGTGTTGGTTTTAGTTCCCTTTGATCTAACCCCTTAGATCAAATCATTTCTACCCAAAACAAGGTTTTAGCAAAGGTCACATTGAGGTTTATAACGCTTGACTTGATGAGCTACTTCAATTCCACCAAGGTCAAGTGAAACTTCAGTTACTGTGACTGTTTTACTTTAAAGCGCGAAAATTCCCCAGATTTTCTATGCATGAATGCAATGCACACATCTGTTTCCTCTATATTTGTAACCCCAATACCTGGGATATTACAGTCTCTACCCCTTAAACTAAACTTCGTCCTCGAAGTTTGATCTCTCTCACGTTTCCGGAGTGTGGATCTGACTTGTGCAGACTATATCTTTTCTCGAACTCCGTATTGATCTTGTTGGATATATTTGAATATATCCCTTATCCAGATTCTTCCTGGAATCCATTAGTGTCTGTCTCTGAACCATGGTTCTTACTTTGATTCTTTGATTTCTTCCAACTCTATAAGCTTGTTTCATTTCTCATTGAATATTTAATGATTGAGACTTCTTCTGGTGCTGCTGGTCTTATTTGAAGGCTAATTTGATAATAAACTCCTAATTGCTAAATAGGTCTTTGTTTTCCCTTACTACCAAAACTGTAATAATGGTACTTAGTAAGGTACTTACCATGGAATGGTTGTGATGGTTTATTTTGTAGGATAACGTAGCAAAGAAAACAAAAAATTTCCTACCGCGAACACGCAATCCAAGCCAAGATGCAATCTAGAAGACGGTAGCAACGAGGGGATATCGAGTCTCACCCTTGAAGAGATTCCAAAGCCTACAAGATGAGGCTCTTGTTGCTGCGGTAGACGTTCACTTGCCGCTTGCAAAAGCGCGTAGAAGATCTTGATCACGATCGCTTCCGGCGCCACGAACGGGCAGCACCTCCGTACTCGGTCACACGTTCGGTTGTTGATGAAGACGACGTCCACCTCCCGTTCCAGCGGGCAGCGGAAGTAGTGGCTCCTCTTGAATCCGACAGCACGACGGCGTGGTGTCGGTGGTGGTGGAGAAATCCGGCGGAGCTTCGCTTAAGCGTGCGGGATGTGGTGGAGGAGAGAGACCGCTAGGGTTTGGGGAGAGAGGGGGTTTGGGCGCCGGCCCTCTAAGGGGTGCGGCCAAGGCTGAGGCTTGAAGTGGTCAGCCCCCTCTCCTATGCCCCTCATTATATAGGTGGAAGCCCCAAGAGTTGTAGTCCAAGTCTTCGAATAAGACCCCAACACTAAAACCTCCCATATGTGGGAAACCTACTCAAGGAGGGAGTCCCACTCAAGGTGGGACTCCCACCTTTCCTTGAGGTGGGGTGGCCGGCCACCTCTAGGTGGAGCCCACCTGGGACTCCTCCTTTAGGGTTTGGCTGGCCAAGCTTGTGGAGTCCTTCCGGGACTCTACCTTCCATAGTGCGTTTCTTCCGGACTTTTCTAGAACCTTCTAGAACCTGCCATAAATGCACCGGATCATTTCCAAACTTGGAATATGACTTCCTATATATGAATCTTATTCTCCGGACCATTCCGGAACTCCTCGTGATGTCCAGGATCTCATCCGTGACTCCGAACAAATATTTGAACTCCATTCCATATTCAAGTTCTACCATTTCAACATCCAACTTTAAGTGTGTCACCCTACGGTTCGTGAACTATGTGGACATGGTTGAGTACTCACTCCGACCAATAACCAATAGCGGGATCTGGAGATCCATAATGGCTCCCACATATTCAACGATGACTTTAGTGATCGAATGAACCATTCACATACGATACCAATTCCCTTTGTCACGCGATATTTTACTTGTCCGAGGTTTGATCTTCGGTATCACTCTATACCTTGTTCAACCTCGTCTCCCGACAAGTACTTTACTCGTACCGTGGTATGTGGTCTCTTATGAACTTATTCATATGCTTGCAAGACATTAGACGACATCCCACCGAGAGGGCCCAGAGTATATCTATCCGTCATCGGGATGGACAAATCCCATGTTGATCCATATGCCTCAACTCATACTTTCCGGATACTTAATCCCACCTTTATAACCACCCATTTACGCAGTGGCGTTTGGTGTAATCAAAGTACCTTTCCGGTATAAGTGATTTACATGATCTCATGGTCATAAGGACTAGGTAACTATGTATCGAAAGCTTATAGCAAATAACTTAATTACGAGATCTTATGCTACGCTTAATTGGGTGTGTCTATTACATCATTCATATAATGATATAACCTTGTTATTAATAACATCCAATGTTCATGATTATGAAACTAATCATCTATTAATAAACAAGCTAGTTAAGAGGCATACTAGAGACTTCTTTGTTGTCTACATATCACACATGTACTAATGTTTCGGTTAATACAATTATAGCATGATATATAAACATTTATCATAAACACAAAGATATAAATAATAACCACTTTATTATTGCCTCTAGGGCATATCTCCTTCAGTCTCCCACTTGCACTAGAGTCAATAATCTAGTTTACATTTGTAAAGATATAACACCTTGGCCTTCTGGTGCTTTATCATGTATTGCTCATGGGAGAGGTTTTAGTCAACGGATCTGACACGCTCAGAAACGTATGTATTTTGTAATTCATTTGCGTTTCAACGCATCACTCATTTCCAAATGAGTCGGTATTAAATATGTTTGGTCTTCTGGTGGAACCTTAATTCCGCGGTCTGAAATATGTCACTAATATTGTCACATACAATATAGCTTCAAAGTTCTGACTCTGTCGGAACTACACCAAGTTCTCAAAGAACCTCTTGACTTAACATCCTTTGTCATTGTCAAAACAATGACATACTCTGCCTTCTTTTGTAGAATCCGTCACAATATTTAGAACTCTTCTAAATCTAGCATAGACAACTTCTAGCTCATTGTGCTACCTTTTAAACAACACTTAGTCTAATTTGAGATTGAAATTATATTTTATATGTGACAAAACCAATATTGGTGTAACACCTTACAGCGATTTGTTTGTCATTTCCTCATACAAAACTATATATATATATCCTTAGTTCTTCTAAAGTACTCAAGGATATTCTTACTGTCGTTCAATGATCATCATATGAATCATTCTGGTATATGCTCATAACACTTTATAGCACATGACATCTGATTGTGTACATATTATTCATGATCTATAATCACTCATGTGTTTTTACTCATTGAGTGTCAGATACATTCAAGTCTTGTTAAAACTTAACATGACAAGAACATTTTCTTAATATTTATATATTGAACTACTTCAATATCCATTCTATGTACTTTGACTTAAACTTATTATGTGTTTCAATCTATCTTCATAGATCTTGACACTAAATATGTTTCAGTCCATATCCTTTCATTGAAATTAATTTCTCAATGAAACCTTTTAATCAAGTATATAATTACATCATTTATAACCAACTATATGTCACCTACATAAAGTATTATAAATATGTCTCAGCGCTCCCACTTAATTTCTTGCAAATACAAGCCTCTTCATCGTCTCTTGATGAAATCAAAAACTCTTTGACTATTTCATCTGGTGAAGATTCCAACTCCGCGATACTCATTTCATCCAATTGAAGTTTGTATACCTATCTAGTATTCTACGGACAGGCAAAACTCTTGGTTGTATTTTGTATACACCTTTAATACATACTTCTGATAAGTAATGTATTTTGCCATCCTACTAGCATATCTCATAAAAGAAATATGTAGTGATTACTAGAATAAACCACATAGACTATAAGCATTGCTACGGAAGATCTAATCTTATCGTAGTCAACTCTTTGAACTTTGTCGTAAACAATTTTTCGACAAGTCGAGCTTCTTTAAGGATATTTCATCCAAGTCTATAGATCCATTTACTTTCAAAAAGTATTCATCTATTATGGATTTCATGGCGCATGGCCATTTTAACGGAGTCAGGGCCCATCATAACTTCTTTGTTTGTAGTTGGTTTATCATTATTCAAAATCAATCCTTTGTTCACAAATCATTTATTTGATCACAAAGTAAACCATACCTACAAGGTTCAATATGTACTTCGATCTCCATGGCTAAAACACTTTGTAGTCATGGGAGTCATGATCGTCGTGGCCGCTTCCGAAACAAATTCCGATGCTGCGCTACTCTGATCATTATGCTCAGGTTCATAAACCTTATCAAATTATATTGTCCTCCCACTCAAATACTTCACTAGAAACAATTTCTCGGAAATAAGAAACATTGACAAACACTTTTGTCTTTGTCTCGTGGGAAGAATTCCCAATTAAATCTCTGGGATAACCAACAAAGACATTCATCCGATTTTGGTTGTAAACTCTTAGACCAAAATTTAAAGAAAGACTATTAGGGTTTATACCCATACCATAACTCGTATGGTGTCATTCCAACGGATCATGATGATGCTCTATTCAGTGTAAAAGCGGTAGTCATTAAAGCATAATCCACAAAAATATAATGGCGTCATAATATTTTATCTCATCATTAATCCAACAAGGTTTGGATACATATCTCGGATACTATATCATCATTATGATACTCCAAGAAATGTGAGTTGTAGAACAATTTCATAACTCTCTTAGATGTCCGCTAAAACTCGTAATTCAAATATTTCTACCATGATCCAATCATAGATATTTGACTTTTCTATTACGATGATTTCCACTTCATGCTGAAATTTATTTGAATCCATTCAAATGTTTCAAACTTCTTCCTTATTGAATATATCCACATATATATACTCAATTCATTGTTGAAAGTTTTCATGAAGTAGAAGAATCTCCCGCACACAACTATGCCCAGTAAACCACATACATCATCATGTATTTTTCCACTAAGTTAGTTGCCCGTTCAACTTTTGGCCTATGAACGGTATTTTAATCATTCTCTTTAGAAAAGATTTGCAAGCGTCAAATGATTCAAAAATCAAGTGACTCCAAAAATCCATTTGCATGGAGTTCCTTCATGCGTTCCTTTCTAACATGACCTAAATGGCGGTTCCACAAATAAGTGGAATTCAAATCATTTGCCTTATGGCATTTTAGCGTCAGTGTTATGTATGTGTGTTTCACCATTAAGATTTATAATAACTTATCCATCATACATGGAGTAATGTCATAATTTGAACAACTCATTGTTTTCATTTGACCAGAGCAAAATAACAATTATTAAGTTCTTTATTATAAATTCTAAGGGCTAGATAGAATGCCAACGATGAACATAATAACTCTTTATTTTTGTTCCAGACGTGCATTCCTATCATATTCCTTGTCAGTCACTTAGGCCATTGTATTCTTGTATTGCGTTGTTTTGTATGACACTTCATACCAACCAATATGGTACTAATACCCAAGAATTTCATTATGTGACTTAACTAGGAATACAACCATAACATGTATATCATTTATATACACCTGAGCTAGACTTTCTAGTCTTTTCTTTTCTTTTTGCCAAAATATCTTTTGCAGTTTCTCTTTTAGCTTTCCTCATTATTTAGAAAAACACTTCAACATCAATAACTTCTAGGTTTGTTGGTCTAATACTAATAACCTTGAGGTTCTTACTTTGAAGTTGATCATCATATGACAAGTGTTCTAGATTTCACTTATTAGTAACTTTGTAATACGATGAACAATTTCACTCATAATTTTATCCATCAATTCATGACAACTTTTGAGACCATGTCTGTACATGCTAGGCTCATAAAGTTTAACCTTAGTATTCGCATGTGCAAATCTGGCTTGCACCCGTTGTATGCATACGTAGAATCTATCACACCCGATCATCACGTGATGCTTCGAAACGACGAGTCTTAGCAACGGTGCATACTAAGGATGATAACTTCATGGATACGCGAATATTATTAGTGCCCCAATAGTTGGAGGATTGTGACGCCTGGCGTCTTCAACCTTCATACATTCCCATAAAACTTATGAGTTTATGTAGTATCACCAAATTATATTCTATCATCTTGCAATAAGGTCTTAGATATCACATATATCTCATACCTTGATTATTTCTGAAAACTAAATTTTCAGCTCCTTACTTTTCAAACAAATTTGAACTTCAAGTTTGACGGAGACAAGATAACTTTAGGTACTAATTGAAACCATAGCTCTTTGACTCAACAATATGAGGTTTACTAAAAGTTTGCAATAGGACTTAATCAATTCTTGATTCTTTAACAATACGGTACCAATCCGTAAAGTTTCTTGTCATATTTTAACAGTATTTCTATCTCAATAATAAGACTAGCGCATGGTAGAAAAACGGATGCCAATACTACAAAATTAATTCAAAATACTACTCAGACTATGTTTATGATAATTAGTTCATGTTTTAATCTAATTACTAATGAACTCCCACTTAATACAACATCCCTCATAGTTGTTAAGTGGTACACGATCCAAATCCACTACACCAAAACCGATCATCACGTGAGATGATGTAGCTTCAATGGTGAACATCAACATGTTGATCATATCATCCATATGACTCGTGTTCAACCTTTCGGTTTCCGTTGTCCCGAGGCCATGTCTGTACATGCTAGGCTCGTCAAGCAAACCCAAGTATTCCGCGTGTGCAACATGGCTTACACCCGTTGTATGTGAACGTTGAATCTATCACATCCGATCATCACGAGATGCTTCGAAACGACGAACTGTACAACGGTGCATACGAGGGGAGAACACTTTATTATCTTGATATTAATGTGAGGGATCATCTTATAATGCTACCGTCACGATCTAAGCAAAATAAGATGCATAAAGGATTAACATCACATGCAGTTCATATGTGATATGATATGGCCCTTTTGTCTTTGCGCCTTCGATCTTCATCTCCAAAGCACGGACATGATCTCCATCATCAACGGGCATGATCTCCATCATCATCGGCGCAGCGTCAAGGTCCATGGCGCCGTCTTCATGGTTGTTCACCTCATGTAGCAACTATTACAACTACTTTGAAAAACTACTCAACATGAAATATAAAGACAACCATAAGGCTCCTGTTGCCACAATACAATAATGATCATCTCATACATATTCATCATCATATTATGGCCATATCACATCACCAAACCCTGCAAAAACAAGTTAGACGTCTCTAATTTGGTTTGCATATTTTACGTGGTTTAGGGTTTCGAGTAAGATCTAATCCACCTACGAACATGAACCACAACGGTGATACTAGTGTTGTCAATAGAAGAGTAAATTGAATCTTCACTATAGTAGGAGAGACAGACACCCACAAAGCCTCTTATGCAATACAAGTTGCATGTCGAACGAGGAACAAGTCTCATGAACGCGGTCATGTAAAGTTAGTCCGAGCCGCTTCATCCCACTATGCCACAAAGATGCAAAGTACTCAAACTAAAGATAACAAGAGCATCAACGCCCACAAAACCATTGTGTTCTACTCGTGCAACCATCTATGCATAGACACGGCTCGATACCACTGTAGGATAACGTAGCAAAGAAAACAAAAATTTCCTACCGCGAACACGCAATCCAAGCCAAGATGCAATCTAGAAGACGGTAGCAACGAGGGGATATCGAGTCTCACCCTTGAAGAGATTCCAAAGCCTACAAGATGAGGCTCTTGTTGCTGCGGTAGACGTTCACTTGCCGCTTGCAAAGCGTAGAAGATCTTGATCACGATCGCTTCCGGCGCCACGAACGGGCAGCACCTCCGTACTCGGTCACACGTTCGGTTGTTGATGAAGACGACGTCCACCTCCCCGCCCAGCGGGCAGCGGAAGTAGTGGCTCTCATGAATCCGACGCACGACGGCTTGGTGTCGGTGGTGGTGGAGAATCCGGTGGAGCTTCGCTAAGCGTGCGGGATGTGGTGGAGGAGAGAGACCGCTAGGGTTTGGGGAGAGAGGGGGTTTGCGCCGGCCCTCTAAGGGGTGCGGCCAAGGCTGAGGCTTGAAGTGGTCAGCCCCCTCTCCTATGCCCCTCATTATATAGGTGGAAGCCCCAAGAGTTGTAGTCCAAGTCTTCGAATAAGACCCCAACACTAAAACCTCCCATATGTGGGAAACCTACTCAAGGAGGGAGTCCCACTCAAGGTGGGACTCCCACCTTTCCTTGAGGTGGGGTGGCCGGCCACCTAGGTGGAGCCCACCTGGGACTCCTCCTTTAGGGTTTGGCTGGCCAAGCTTGTGGAGTCCTTCCGGGACTCTACCTTCCATAGTGCGTTTCTTCCGGACTTTTCTAGAACCTCTAGAACCTGCCATAAATGCACCGGATCATTTCCAAACTTGGAATATGACTTCCTATATATGAATCTTATTCTGACCATTCCGGAACTCCTCGTGATGTCCAGGATCTCATCCGTGACTCCGAACAAATATTTGAACTCCATTCCATATTCAAGTTCTACCATTTCAACATCCAACTTTAAGTGTGTCACCCTACGGTTCGTGAACTATGTGGACATGGTTGAGTACTCACTCCGACCAATAACCAATAGCGGGATCTGGAGATCCATAATGGCTCCCACATATTCAACGATGACTTTAGTGATCGAATGAACCATTCACATACGATACCAATTCCCTTTGTCACGCGATATTTTACTTGTCCGAGGTTTCATCTTCGGTATCACTCTATACCTTGTTCAACCTCGTCTCCTGACAAGTACTCTTTACTCGTACCGTGGTATGTGGTCTCTTATGAACTTATTCATATGCTTGCAAGACATTAGACGACATCCCACCGAGAGGGCCCAGAGTATATCTATCCGTCATCGGGATGGACAAATCCCACCGTTGATCCATATGCCTCAACTCATACTTTCCGGATACTTAATCCACCTTTATAACCACCCATTTACGTGGCGTTTGGTGTAATCAAAGTACCTTTCCGGTATAAGTGATTTACATGATCTCATGGTCATAAGGACTAGGTAACTATGTATCGAAAGCTTATAGCAAATAACTTAATTACGAGATCTTATGCTACGCTTAATTGGGTGTGTCTATTACATCATTCATATAATGATATAACCTTGTTATTAATAACATCCAATGTTCATGATTATGAAACTAATCATCTATTAATAAACAAGCTAGTTAAGAGGCATACTAGAGACTTCTTTGTTGTCTACATATCACACATGTACTAATGTTTCGGTTAATACAATTATAGCATGATATATAAACATTTATCATAAACACAAAGATATAAATAATAACCACTTTATTATTGCCTCTAGGGCATATCTCCTTCATATTTCCCTAAGAATGGATTAGACTCACTTAGTCCATCCAATCTTGGATTATGATTGGTACCTATAACTATTTTGGGTTCTTTAGGTTCCATGAAAGGAATCTTTCAAATAGTATTTGATTTAGGTATGGTCAAACTCCTTCGGTCTTTGGCCTATTTGAGCTGTATTTGGTCTCTGATATTTCCTTCATCCAACTTCTTTATCCTTAACTTACTTGAGCTTTCGTACTTCTGAGTAAATACTACTCACTTTCTCAAGTTATAGTCAAATTATTACTTCCTCGAGGTATGAACCTCGGCTTCTGGTTTGTCATCTTTCTGAAAGTAGTGTCCAATTATCTTATGAAAATAAGATTGAACTTCCTCTCAGTTCAGACCTTCTTCTTCTGTTTTGCTCAAAGTATTGAGTCATGGTACATCCAACTCAATCTTTGCTCTACCCCTTGGAGTTTTCTTATGATCTTCAACTCCTTTTCTTCCAACCATTGGACTTATGGTTAGAATATTGGTCTAGGTCTAGCTTATGGTTTGTATTCTTTTAAGGTTTCGTGAAGAATCTTTGTGGTGTATCCACTCAATTATGGACATCCGACATGAATCCTTCGACTGAATGTTTATAGGTCATAGTTATTTAGCTGAATAGATTTATTTGTTCACAACTTCTTGGTACGAATAATCCAATTATGGACTACTTGATCCAAGTGTGGCTATTTGTTATCTAAAAGTGGACTCTATTATAGGTTTTGATCAATTGGACGAGACATCTTCTACTCTATCTTCCAGTATTGATCCTATACAAACTATGCTCTTCAAAACTCACCAATTTTGGTCTTCTTATATCTGCTATCGTTTCATCTATAATCTTCCTTCTCTTCAGGGTTTATCATGCAAGAAAACCACTTGCTGATACTATGAAAATAGTATTGTAAGTGACTTCACTTGCATTCTGTTCTTCCATAATGAATATGGTTCTGCTTCTACTTCTCCAGAATCATCATATTTCTCGCCTTCATGCTTCTTCCGTACTAAAGTACTCCTCTGTTGAGGTAAAGCATGAATTTTTATTGACACTTCCTTCAGATTATTGTGGTTACTTCCCACAATTCTGCTTCCTTCTTCCGATGAACCTTCATCTTGTCTTCAAAATCTTTAGAATTCGTCACTTCCTCACACGAATACCATTACCCTCTAGATCTATAGCATCAAGTAAGAACTTGATATTGCAACATGCATTTGCATATCAAAGTCAAACTTCATGTATGGATCTAGTCAATCAATGAAAATCCAATAAAATCCAAGAAGATTCAGCTTTGTGCTTATAATACACACCATCATAAGCCTGAATATAATAGTTGAGTAAGACATCTCTAAACATCAGGCTCTGATGTGTAGTATATAACACCACATAATATAGGTTTATATCGTGATACTTAGCACGAATATATGGAATTCTACTATTTGTCTCAACCTTTACCTTGATTGCACATTTGCAATGAGATAACTTGAAACAAAGTGGTCTAGGATAGTTAAGGTTAACTTAATTTCCTTGGGAAGTACTAATTTAACTTCCATTTTGTTGAGGACTATCTCACATGATATATCTAGGTTCTAACATGGTTACTCTATTCACATAACTATTGGAATATAGCTCCAATACTTCCTAGTGTTTCTATCATAAAACTATGGTCATGATGTGCTTGGCATACTTCCCATGGTTTTGGGAATACAATTCTTGCACTATTGTTTGAACAACTGGCTTCTTATCACACTCCTCCTAAGTATCTATGATATTCATCACATAATGATTCTCGGGTGAATCTTATATGATTACTATCTATACCATGTAGATAGACATATCTTATTCCTATCACTCTTCCTTACCTCCCATGATTGACTCATCATGGTCTATACTACCTCATATAACTCATATCTATCCCTTACTATCAGTTGTTTCACAAGTTTGGATAGGTTTTACTTACCCATTACTTGTCTTGGTATACAGCTTCTAGTAGGATATCTTAGTTACCTTTATCACTTGATATTACTCCTATTACATGTATGGATAACTCTTACTTTAACTCAAACATGTGTTGGTACACATCTTCCAATAGGATATCTTCCTTAGGGTTGTATCCTCTCTTTGGACTACCATGTATTGTATACCAATTGTGATCTACTCATCTGTTGTTTTAAGAATGTAAAGGTGTGCTACATGTCTGGGATTGGCTAACTAATTTCACTTAAGAAAGGTAGATAGGAAAGGTTGACTCAAGTGTATCAGGATTATTCTCAAGTGAATATCCATCTCAAGTCATCAGAGAATTTGGTTTAGCATAGTTGACTTAGCTAAGACAACTTCCTATAGACACTACCAATCCTATAGGTCTCCTTTAAAGGGTTTTTAATCCTAAGGTCAAAGCATTTGCTCTAATACCAACTGTGGTGACCCGGCATACCACTGCATGGTGTAGTATGCAAGTCCTGATATAACACCAATGAAACACCGTTCCACTAGTATTATATCGCTCAGAGTGGTACAACAGAAACATATGCGGGTCCAAGGTATGTCTATAGAATTACACACAAACTCTGTTACATAAGATCATCACAGCCTCCTACTTTACATTGAGGTAAAACTGCAAATAAACTCCAGAAGAACGACTCGTAGTCTAATCCTATCACGAACTCTATTTGTAGAGTATTAATTAGCTATAGAGGCTATGAATAGATTCTAGCTAAATAGGAGCTAGGTTTAGGAAGCTAGTTCCTTTCTATTGCTAATCTAGGTTTTCTCCTTGATGCATGTAGTGTTTGACTCCTCTGACAGGGTCATGTCCCTTGAAGTAGTTATTGACTCCTCGGCCTTCGAGTTGCACTGTAGATCCTCCTTCGATGCCTTCATATCTAAGCAGGGGATTTAAGAGTGGGATGAGTACGAGCGTACTCAACAAGTTCATTATAGGAAAGAGGTGTTTAATGCACTAGCTACAGCCATAGACCAGAAAGTCATAGGCAATGCATGTTTTTGTAATCATTTCTTCAAAAGGTTGCTTTTATTCGAAGAGCTATGTCCGTCAGCCTTCACCGGTTGACTAGAACTTCATGGAGTTCCTTTCCGGCCGCGTTCGCAGTTCCATATCCCGGAACAGGGAGTGACGGTCACGTCGTTACACTCGCGAGGTGTGTTTCTTTTACCCATAAGAGATCTTAACCTTGGTGCCAACCGGGCATGCCCGTTCACACTTCCTTTGGTGTGAGGCCCGGTATAAGGTCCTAGCCGTTCATATTCCTCCGCTACCTCGCACACCCACCCTTTGTTGCATCCCCGACCCTGGGTCCTCGCCGGTCCCATTATTCCCATATTTCAGGGTGGACCCCGACCACGACGACAGTTTGGGATCGAACCAAACTCCTTCGCCGGTAGATGCAACCCCTCATAGACCGCAATACCGTGGGGACTTGAGGCTTCCCCAGCCACCAAATGATCTTCGGGCTACAAGTGTTCTACGGACAAAGCCGTGGGGACTTGAGGCTTCCCCAGCCACCAAATGCACCCTAGGATTCAAGTGTTCTCCGGTAAAGCGCGTCCGTTGATGTACGAGAGGTGGAAATACAATTGGCTACTCCGTCCCATTCCAGATCTTATGGTTAACACGGGTATTACGGCACAAGAATCAATGGACGACATTTGTTGTTTAATCCTAGATGGATATAAACCCTTGCAATGGAACCTCCACCATATCAACACAATCCATGGTTCCATTGCCCACCACATAGTCATATTCATAGTTATGAAAATACTAATGACACACAACAATAGGATTTGGTATAATCCTAACATGGAATGAACAGTGGTTGGTCTTAGTATTATATGGCATGGTTAATTATATATCTTCAAAAGAATAACTTTTGAAGAACATGTTCTTTAATAAAGAACAAGTATGATAATTAGGGTTGTGGAATTCTATGGATTACTATGGTTCCAATTGGTTTCTGGGTAAGGTTTAGATGGATCACAACAAAGTTGGATTCATCAGTAACTAGGCTTGTATGGTTTTACTTAAGCATAAGAAAGTTAATTAGTAATGGTTGCTATCAAGGTGGTATATCTTATTGGTGATAGATAGTTAGGGTTTATGATCCTATTAAGGCAGGGTTGAAGACTACTCTTTATTTTCTTCAAAAGAATAACTTTTGAAGAACATACTTCTTAAGTAATAAGAAGTATTACAATTAAGGTTGAGGCTGTCTAGTGTTTTCTATTGGATTCACTAAGTAGAGAATAATTGGTTCCTAAATAATATGGTTCATAAGTATCTCACACTAGTAGGGTTTAGTGTGTATGTAATATGATGCACAAGATTGGTATGGTTGCTATTAAGGTTCATCACAATGGTGTGATGCTAATCAAGGTTAATTAAGGATGAGATCCTAGGTAATAGGAACTAGGGTTAATCCTATTTGATCATCTAGGTTTTATTAGGATGAACACATGGAATACTAAATTCTTAGTGACAGGGCTCCTACATTTTATGTGGACATGGCAAGTATTTAATTGCTATTGTGGTTCTATGATTGAAAATAAAATATTATGATCCCATGTTCTAACCTAAGGTTTAGGTTAGAAGCAATTTAGGGTTCACCTGTGATAATGGAACTAGGGTTCCTAATGGAATTAGGGTTTTAGGGTTTCTCATGAAATGATGGGTTGTATTATCATTCAAAATGTAATTAGGGTTTGCTATTTACCATATAGTCCTATGATTAATAACTTCATTTTAAAGTTGAAGTTATTAGTAACTTGTAAATAAAATAATATTGAATTTGGCATGTTATTATTTTTAAACAATTAATAATTAGGGTAATTATTAATCAGGGTTTAAATCTCTCTAATAATGATTTAACAAAATAACAAATAAAGATAATTACTTTAAATGTTTTCTTTGTTTATTTACTGGTTTTTATTTAATTTGAAAAGTTTTCCTAATTTCTGAATTTTAATTGTATTAATGATTAAAGGAAAATACTTAATTAACAAGTATTTTAATAATTGGATTTTTATTAAAATTAAATTTTTCAGATTATATTTTTATTGGATAGAGTTTTCTTTTTTTTAAGAATTTTAATATCTCATTTATATTTTTCTGACTTAAATTGAATTTTCTACTTTTATTTGAAGTTGCAGTAATTAAATAGGATTTGAAATAAAACGAAATTTACTAACTACACCCGTGCCTGTGCTACTCACACAGACAGAGCCAGAGCACGCTGAGCTGCCACGGTGCCGTCGAGGTGGCAACCATGGCCACCACCGGCGGCCAACCGTGGACGGCGCCGGCGTTCCCGGGGTCCCGCGGGGTCATGTGTGGGCGCGTTGGAACGAGCGTGCCGAGGCGAACCAGATGGTGGCGGCGCCGCTCTGAAACGGTCGCCGGAGCGTGGCCGACGGCGAGGTACCGCGGCGGAGCTCACAGGTATACGACTCGGGCATGATTTAGGACGAATTAGAGGGAGCTAAGATGCTCAGGAGATTCAGTGGCTCGCCGCGAGCACGACGGGCTTGTCGGCGAGGCGAGGGAAGGTTGCAGCTGGTATTGCTCAATGCCGGCTTCGGAGAAGATGACCTGGCGCGGTCGATTGAAGGCGCGTCAACTCGATTCCTCGCGCACGGTGACCATGTCGAGGACGGTGGTCCCAACGGTGGTCACGGCGAGGCTTGGGAAGGCTCCAGTCGTCGGCGGTAATGGTGACCGAGGTGGGTTAGGGTTTCGGTTTGGGGGCAAAATGGAGCAGAGGAGGAAGAACTCGGGGCTAGGGTTCGTCGTAGGTTTTTATACGGTGCCAATGCGCGCCTCGTCATGCCTTCGGTCGAGGAGGTGCCGCCAGCGACGAGGAGAAGCTGACCACGGCGTCGTGGTGTCCTCCATGCGCGAGGAAGGGATGAGGACGAGCTCCTCCAGATCTTTTTAAGCGAAGGGGCAAGTGGCCTGGGCCAGGCTGCTGCTGGGCTGCGTTGTTGGGCTCGACTACTGGGCTGCTACTGGGCTGCGTCGGCTGGCAAGGTCCAGGTAAGCCTCCTTTCCTTTATCTCTTTTATTTATTTTCTGTTTTATTTCTGTTTTGAATTCAAATTTGAATTCCTTTGTATTTTGCATGTCTTGCTTAGTTTAATCATACAAGGATTAGTCCAGGGCACTACAAATTCTTGAGTGGTGTATTTGCAAATTTAATATGATATTATAACATCTGTTTATTAATTAGTATTGGTATGTGGTTTAAATTTCCATATAGACATGAATTTGAATAATAACTTTGAAAATATTCAAATTGTTTTCTACATGATATTTTAATGTCACCTTGAAATACTTAGAGTTAATAATACTCTATCATGGTTTAGTTTGGATATATGGAAATAAGTGGTTGATAGCCACCCATATAGTTTCAATTATAAGATTTAGCTCTAGGTTCATCTTATGTTCCATAGTTAAACATATGATTTTATTAGAGTGCACTTATAGGGTTATATTGCTATTTATCTAATGATTCATGGATTGGAACTTTATTGTAACTTAGGTTTTAGTTGTGATCACCCAAAGGATGCACCAACTAAGGTTTAGATATAACTCTAGGTAGTAGAAATGAGATGGCACATTAGAGTATTTGCTAGGGTTTAATCTCCCCTTAACCCTGATAAGATGGTTACTTGCTTCATAACTTATGTGCTTTTCTAATTACTAAGGATTTGAGAATTTGTTTTATCTTCTACCAATTAACTTCTATTGTTATCCTCAGTTAATCATTAAAGTAACTATAGTGGTTATAGTTCTTTTTATAGTTAACTTTGGTCATATGGATGGATGGTTTCTCACCATACAAAGTATAGAGTTTGACTCTAAGGTTTTTCTTAGGTTCTTTAATTGAGGAATAAATGGAATATAGATGTGGTAGGATTCTACTTATGATCATCAAGTAATTCACAAGTTTAAGGTTGGGATATAAGCCTCGGGTTGCTTACTAGTTACCTCCCTATGATTTCATGTGGTGTATGATATCTACTTATCCTATTAGGATTTAACTTATCCTCACATACTTCAAGAACATGATCATTTATTAAAGATGATCAACTTGTTCTTAATTACTCTACCTCAAGTTCTTAGGTTTATGATCATTACCCAATGGTGATGATCATGCATGGTATGGGCTTCCCAAAGTATCACTAGATGTATTAGGGTTATACCAATTACCTCTCTCACTGACTTAGACTACAATCTAGGGTTCTACTCAAGGAATGTTGATGTGATTATTTGAATATATGGTTTGCCTAAGAATTCTAACTTGCTATCTTCTGAAGCTTGTTCTTCAGGAATTCTGATAAACCTGCTTTTTGTGGTATGCCTCCACCTCCTAGCTGCTTCATCTTGGTCCTATCTAAATTATGGAGTGGCCCAACTCTTTGGTTTGCTTGTATCATGGTACAAGATGATGGGATGAATGAGGTAGAGGGTTCCTTTTATAGGCTTGGGCATGCTCTAGTATCATGACACATAGGTGGGTGACTCTTGTTTTAATTTGATGAGTAAGGTGCTTGGTTGTCATGCTCTCATCCATAGCAATCCTTTAAGCATGAGGTGGCATAGCTTAGGATTCAAGCTATGTAGATATTTTCATCCTATGTGGCATGGGTATTATCCTCTGTGATTTGTTTTTGGATAGCCAAGTGGCTTTTGTTACTAAATATCTTGTGAATGATTTTATGCTTGTGGTTGAGTCATTATATCATATGTGATTGTATTTATATTGTAATTGGGATCAACATGTCAAAGACAAGGATTATACCCCAATTTTGAATGGTGATGTTTGATTTCCCAAGGCATGATCATATATATGAGTTTCAAAATACTCATAGTTTATTTTATTCAAATAGTTTGAACTATAATTTGTAATGTAAATGAATTTAGTTTTGTGATATTCCACATATTTAATAAGTTATGATTAAAATAACAATGTGTGGCTTTTATGCACTTAGGTCCTTGTGTTTTACCATATTTAATAATAAGTTTTAAAGTGAATTAAATTATACCCCCAAGGTAGTTGCCCATCTTTTAAGTATTAATAATTTAGAGTTTGTTTCTTATCTCTTTGATGGGTATAAACCTCTCCCATCTCTAGGGATTAATGATAAGCTTGTGTTGGTGTTAAATTCACCAGTTTAGTTCAAGAAATACCATGAGGTTCATGGTAGAAATATTTATTTGTTAAAGATATGGAAAAGATAAGTGAAGAATGGTTTCTCCATTTTATTGTTACTTGATTTGCAATTGAATAGGTGTTCATATGTTATGACAAGGATTACCATATTATAATCTTTTATAAGATCAAGCAATTGATCCTTGGTTAATATGTTATTGTGTTGGTTTTAGTTCCCTTTGATCTAACCCCTTAGATCAAATCATTTCTACCCAAAACAAGGTTTTAGCAAAGGTCACATTGAGGTTTATAACGCTTGACTTGATGAGCTACTTCAATTCCACCAAGGTCAAGTGAAACTTCAGTTACTGTGACTGTTTTACTTTAAAGCGCGAAAATTCCCCAGATTTTCTATGCATGAATGCAATGCACACATCTGTTTCCTCTATATTTGTAACCCCAATACCTGGGATATTGCATCGTACCTATCGGATATGGTAGAAACAGAAAGAAAGAAAAGCAGAATTCGACCTGGATTGATGTTGTTTCTATATCACGTGGGGTCTTTTTTATCTAACGAGGTCTGTAACGTAATGAAGATGGAGTATATGAATACTCTACGAAAATACATGCACATACATCTGATAGCATATTAAGAGCATCTCCAGCCGCGTCCCCCAAAGCGTTCCCCAAATCAATTTGGGGCGCGCCGGACCAAAAAATCCGTTCCAGCCGCGTCCTCCAAAGCTCATTTTTGTCCGGCGCGGCCTGATACGGTGTCGGGCGCCCCGAGCCCGTCCCCGTCCCACAGGGGACGCTCCGGGCACGCCGGACACAGCGAAAAGTGAGGCGGGCTCCCATATGTCGGCGACTATTTGCATAAACCGTTGGTTCGCGTCTTTTTTCTCGTCGCTCCTTCCTTCCCGCGCCTCCCACCCTCCGCCGCTGGATTTCCCGGCCGTTTGGACGTCTGATCTCTGCTGAGAGTCGGCACCGTCGTCGCGGCTGGGGCTCCCGCCGGTCGTGCCACCGCCGCCGCTTTCGCCGCGTCCTAACGCGCCGTCAATTCGCCCCATCTCCGCGCACACAAGGTGCTCGACGACTTGCCAGGTAGGCGCGATTGGCCGCTGTTCGTTGCGTCGTCTGCCTCGACACAATTTTAACCATTGATTTTGCTTTAGCCATGGACAGCGACGATGAGATGCTTGCCCTGCTGCTGGAGGACGAGCAAGCCTTCGACGATGACCTGCGGGAGCATTTTTCTGATCATCAAGTCCCTCCAGGACATGGTTGATGTTGAGGCGGAGAAGAGGAAGAGGCCGCGCCGCAGAGGATCAAGGCGGGGGAGAAGGAAGTCCAAGCCCCGGCAGAGGATGGAGGGGCATACCATGCTGCACAACGACTACTTGCGATGGTGCAACACATGAAGACAATTTTCGGCGCCGGTACAGGATGAGCAAGGGTCTGTTCATGAATATCCTCCACGGCGTTCGAGAGTTCGACCCCTACTTCAAGCTCAAGCTCGACGATGTAGGCGTTGGTTCTCGTCCATTCAGAAGTGCACCGCCGCCATGAGGATGCTTGCATACGGAGCACCTGCCGCACACAGGACGACTACCTTTGCATGAGTGAGTCTACTGCCATTGAGTGCATGTACAAGTTTTGCTGAGCTGTGGTGGAAAAGTTTGGCAAATACTACTTGAGAGGACCAACTGAGAAAGAGACTGCAAGGATCATTGCACAAAATGCTGCCAGAGGATTCCCTGGAATGCTTGGAAGCATCGATTGCATGCACTGGACATGGAAGAACTGCCTGTTTGCTTGGCAAGGTATATACAAAGGGCGTCATGGATATTGCGGTGTGGTGCTTGAAGCTGTGGAAGATTATGACCTGTGAATTTGGCATTCTTTCATTGGCATGGCAGGATCACACAATGACATCAACTTGTTGCAGCAGTCTCTGATTTTCAGCAGACTAGTGGAAGGGCATGCTCCACCATGCAACTATGAGATCAATGGCCACCAGTATACCAAAGGCTATTATCTAGCCGATGGTATATATCCAAAATGGGTCACTTTTGTCAAAACAATATCGAATCCATCAGGTCTGAATAATTCCCACTTTGCTACGCGACAGTAGGCTTGCAGGAAGGATGTCGAGCGGGCATTTGGTGTGCTTCAAGTATAATTTGCCATTGTCCGGTACCCTGCTCTAAGCTGGTCTCACGACCAAATGTGGGAGGTGATGTAGACTTGTGTGATCATGCACAACATGATCATCGAGGATGACCGCAAGAATCATGCCAGGGCACATGTTGGTCCCTATGAGTGTCAGGGCCCTCTTGCGGAGGTTGATCATGAGTTGCCTGCAGATTTTGCTGATTTTTTCGCTATGCATGCAGAGATCCGTGACAGCAATGTTCATGATTAACTTTAAACTGATCTCGTTGAGCATTTGTGGAGGATCAAAGGAAATACCGTGGCACCTTGATCTAGCATCTAGTCCTATTTATTATATTTGTTTACTTGTTTTATTGTTTGTTGTAATTTAATTTGAAAACAATCCTCACAAACATTTTTATTCATATGCTATATTTGATAAATGGTTCTGTGTTCAAAAGAAGTGTTTTAAATGTTTGGAGGCGCCGTTTGGGGGACGCGGCTGGGCAACGACGTCCCCCAAACGCGGCATGATCAAAACACATCCCCCAAACGCTCAATCCGGCGAGGTTTGGGGGACGCTTTGGGGGACGGGGCCGGAGATGCTCTAAGTTCAACATGTAATGTTTTACGATAATAAATATTGATGCCCACAAAAATAAGATAATAAATACTCATGCATGTACCATGTTCATGGTGTACGTATGTATATCAGCTCCGACGGCCACGAGCCCTCGGCGTAGCTTTGGACCCAGATTTGGTAGACATGGTGTACGCATACCTGTTTCTTTTAACCATAAAAATATTTTTTCAAAATTTTTAAAACTAGAAATAACTCAGGCATTTATATATTACCTAAATAATTACTTATGCAAACTTTTAAGCTATAATGCGATGGTTTGGGCCTAATTTTTTTTGTATTCTGTGAATACTACTAGGAATCCAATCGTTATAGTGTTATATAGGCATTTGTTATTTTCAAGTAGGCCACATACAATTATGTTTTTAAAAATTAAATATCAAGCTAATAATGCATGCAAAAAAACATTTCAATTTTTTGAAACTTCGAAATGACAATTTTTTGATTTATGACCAATGTTCCATACGTACCAGCTTAGCTTCTTTTAATAACAATTTTCTCCGGAGTTGAGTGCTTCTGCTTCTAACGCTTGTCCGACTACCTAGCATAACGATCTAAGATTGAATGATCATGAATTTTAATAAGCCGCTGATTAGTCCATCATAGATAGTAAGTCGTACTCTCGGATTCTTTCGCCTAAGGACAACCCCACCTACGTCCACGATATCACCAAGGCTATGGATAGAGACATGGAGTGCACTAGGTCACCATCAGCAGGGACAACCCATACGAGATCACCTCGGACCACGACATTGAAGCCTCCCTCGTTGTGGCATAGTGAGTATCGATATTGCCACTTCCGTAGCAACACACGGGTAATATGCTAGTATATACAAATACTATATCACCATACATTCTAACTTAGCGCACTAGATCATACGTCGACCTAGAACCGGATCAATCACTCACACATGGATGAATAATAAAAGTAAACTAAAGCAAGAGAGTGTGTTTGTGATATGGTTGAGGGGTTCTCGAAGAATGTAGGTTCCACCACTAGTATTCGAACTACTTATGATTAGGATGGACTATATCATTGGATATGCTATGTGTGGGGAGAGCTCCATAACAAGATGCGCTCAGAAAACCATCAGGCATCGCATCTCTAAATAAGCAATGAGGCTAGCCATCTGCAAACCACATATTAACCATCGCAATTAAGGGTTTTACCCCATAGTTACTGATACGAGCTTAGTGTGTCCGTCCTTAGCCCCCTCATCCATATGATAAAGTGTCGTACGGTAATGTCACTTCTTGCCGTACACTATACCATATTTCAAAGGGTAATTCCCTCTCTTGTCCCGGAGGCAAATATTATGTGGTGCACATCACACAACATCAAAAAATAGAATTAACACATAATCATTATACAAAGTTATAGGTCATATTTATTTCACACCATAGTATTACTAGGGTTTCTCCATATCTCCCCAAGAACAAAGGAACTACTCATACATGAAGGGGATCAACATCCTAACAATAATATGGATATGATATGAGAATAAAATTGAATACAAATGAAGATTCACATTCAGGTTTGGATTACAACCAAGTAGACGAAGGGGATCGGTGTTGGGGATGTTGATGATGATAATGATGATGATGGAGATTGATGTGTTGCCCTTCAAGGTCCTAGTCTCCTCCTCCTCTTTTGTGTTGGTGGAGATGGTGATGGTGCGACGGCTGTGGAGAGCAGGTGGCGGCGGAACGGCATGGCTCCGCCCCTAGGGCGTGGATGGATGATTCCTCTCCTTGGCTCCTCTCCTTTTTATATAGGCGTTGGAGGTCGGTTTCGCGAACTGACGGAGCTCGGGGCTAAATATGCCCATTGGGCCTTCAGAAATGTTGTCCCATTTAACGTAACGAAGCCAACGGAGCCCAATACGGGCGGACGATACGGGCAGGGTCTTCCTGTACCGATGGTCGCTATTCTCCCTCGACTCAGATCTTAAATATAAGATGTGGGAAAATATCACTTTTTCCACACCTCATATGAGTCTTGTAATTCTCCCATATTGTGCCCTCTTGGCCCTTTTGCCTCCCTTTCTCCATGATTGTCCATAACACCTAAATACATATAAATGACAAGGGAAACATAATAAAATATTACTAAAACTACTAAATTTTTAAAGCTCCTACGAAAGGGAACAAGAACTTGTAAGTACGCAAAATAGACATAGGTGTATCTAGTCGGAACATGAAATGAGTGACAATGTGAGTAATAGTATACTTGAAAACCTCAGTAAAATAGTGCAAAATTTTGAGCTATGAGTAAACTATATTTATTGCCGGCATCGGTTCCCCAGAGGCGAACACTCGTATTGGCACGTGTGTGTGGCATGTGATGGTACGGCTTCCCACGCCGCAGAGAATGTAGTGCCAACCCGTCTGGCTACTGGGGCGTCAATTTAAAGAGAGAATGTGTATGCTCGCATCCACACACCACACTTTTGTGTTTTAGTATAAATCCCCATACCCCGCGGAATTTTTGGACGACACAAACCATAGTCGTTTGCTAAAGTTTATGGATGGCAGATCACCCACTACGGGAAAAACATCCGCTGCCGTGCAGCAAATATTTGCCATGAGCCCACGCACGGCAAAGATTTCTTTGCTGTGTACACCGAGCAGAACTCACGGCAAAGAAAAGGAACGCGGCGACATCTGAAGGGAGCGCACGGCAAAGAAACACAACACGACAAAGTCTGAAGATAGCGCACGGCAAAGAAATAGCCACGACAATGATCCAACACACCGCACGACAAAGATTATGTGCACGGCAAAAGCGTTGGGCATTGCCGTGCCTCACCCCTTGCCGTGCGCGGAGCTGGGATGCACGGCAACGTAGCCTTTGCCGTGCATTTTGCCTTTGCCGTGCGCCATATGACATTTCCTTTGTTTTTCTTTCTATTTTATTTCATCTAATACTTATATCTTTTTTTTTACTTTTTGATGACTATTTATTAGTGTTACTTAAGACAATGTGTATATACCCATACTATTTGAAATACAGAAGTACTCGATCTCCATCTTCACCTCTCCACATATATCAGGGTTTCGGAGCAATCCGCGCTTCAGAAAATCTGCTAAGTGTTATCGCCCAAATGTGAGGAAGGTCACACCAGGGAGATATTTTTACACCATTATACCTTCCACCACACTTTCAAAAATATCATAGGTCCACATGCAAGATTTGGTGGGATTCCGGTGCTCCAGCGGTCATTCTCCCCCTCCTCCCCCTAAAAACAGTGGTATGTGTGCCCTGGCGGGTCTACCCCTAGGTTTCTCCGTGCGAGGTTCCACCAATGTACTTTTCCATTGATTTAGGTTGTTTTAGGACATATACACATGGAAAAGCAATCTTGGGACCCTTTGGCACATAGTAGGCTCCGGCATACCCGCAGCTAGACATTATCACACGAGGTGCCTTGATCTACTGGTTAAGGTTAGGTTTAGGGTTTAGGGTTAGGCTAGGGTTAGGGTTAGGATTTCGGGGTAGGGGTAGGGTTTAGGGTCAAGGTTAGGATTTAGGATTAGGATTAGGGTTAGGTTTAGGGCTTAGGGTTAAGGTTTAGTGAAAGATCGAGATGTCGCCTAGAGGGGGGGGGTGAATAGGCAATTAAAAACTCTTGCGGATTTGTCTTGTAAGAATGTGGAATTAAACTAATGTTTAGTTTACAAGCACAAACCCTAAATATGCTAAGCTCAACTAAGTGTAACAATGGCAACTAGAGCTAAGCAAGATAGGCACAAGATATATGTAGCACAAGTGATAGCAAGATATATGTACTTCAAGCACGATGGCTATCACAAGGAAAGAGAGCTCGGGTATAGAAAAAACCGAGGCACGCGGAGACGAGGATGTATTCCCGTGTTCCCTTGCTTTGCAACAAGGTATGTCACGTTTGGAGGAGTGGAGGTCCCACGAAGGATTCCCCGCGCCACGAAGGCTCACCCTATTCTCCGAACCACACCCACGAAGGATAATGGCCCTTTCCTTATGGTTAGCTTTTCCTCCGCTCCGGAGATGGCAAGCTCCACAACCACTTCACAAGCTCCACGAAGGAGAAGCCCGGGCCTCTTCACAATCTTCTTGAAGAGATCACCGAGCACCAACCGCCAAGCCAACTAGGAGGTTTCCCTCCAAGAGTAACAAGCTCACGGTCTCTCACTCGAACTAATCGTGGTGGAGAGCTCAACACTATGCAATGATGCAAAGCAAGAACACTAGAGGTGTTCAAGTCCTTCACTCTCAAATCCCACCCAAACAACAAATGCTAGGATGAGATTGGAGAGAAACAATGGGGAAAGTCAACAAAAGACTCCAAGATCTAGATCCCAAGAGATTCCCTCACTTAGAGAAGAAATGGATTGGTGGAAGTGTAGATCTAGATCTCCTCTCTTAGATCCCTCAAGAATGAGCAAGAATGGTTGGAGGAATCAAAGGGGAGAGCAAGTTTTCAAATGCAACAATGGAGGAGAGAGAATGGGAAGAACTAACTCAGCCCAAGGTGGAAGAAGGGCTATTTATAGCCAAAGAGCAAATATAACCGTTGGAGAAAAGTTGGGCTGAGTCAACCGTCGAGGAGCCCGGTCAACCGGACCACAGACCGGTCCGCCCGGGCAGAGCCGGTCGGACCGGACCAGGGACCGGAGTCACTATGCGTTGTCCAGAGCTCCTCCGGTTGGCGCCGGTTGGCGACCGGTCGACCGGACAAGACGCCGGCCCGCGGTCAGACGGCTGACCGGCGGTAGACCGGATCAGTTAGGCGCACGTTTGGCGCCCGGTTGGCACGCTTGACCGGACTGCGTGCCGGATGGCGGTTGGGAGGCCGGTCAAACCGGGCGAGAAACCGGGCCAGCGGGAAAAACATGTTTTACTAAACCGTGATAACTTTTGTGTCCGGACCCCGATTGACATGAAACCAATTTTGTTGGAAATATGGAGACTCCTCACAGGATATTTTTAGATGTTTTTAGAGAGGGAGTCTCCCACCGTCAAGAAACGGTGAAGACGTCCAAACTCGAAAACGCAATAGAAGATGCATGCGGATTCGATGAACTTGGGCTTGTTGTAAAGCTAGCAACAAGCTCAAGAACCTCACGCAGAGAAACACCAAGAAGCAATAAGGATATGCAAAGTATGCAAAGGATTGAGCTCCCTAAGACGATGCAATCAAATTACCCAACCGAAAGCCCCTCTTGATAGTGCTGCTATCTATCCTATAATCCGGTCTCCCAACAACCACCTTGAGACCGGTAAAAGGAAAACCTATCAAGGTCATACCTTTGCCTTGCGCATACCGCTTGATCTTGATGATAACTCTTCAAGCTCCACTCAAGCCGGAATGCCTCACTTGATCATCGTTGCTTCGTGAAGACTCACAAATGCTCCCCATACACCATGATGGGAAAGCTCCATTGATGCACATCTTCACATGTCCATTATCGCCACATGGATGGCAAGCTTCAAATATGTGATCCACTTGAGATGCTCATCTTGAACTTGCCCAACTCAACCTTGTATCTTCTCATACTCACTTAAGATAGAGCATGGCTAATATTGAGTTTCACATAAGAACTCCATCTTCATTTCTTCTTGTTGATCATATCACATATATATCTTCAAACGATGATCTTGATGCCAATACACAAGGTATATCTTTATCTTCACGGCATCCATACTTGAATCCAACATATGGAGTACAAGTAGTACCTATGGAATATTCCTTCATATAAACTCAATGAAAACATTAGTCCATAGGGGTTGTCATTAATTACCAAAACCACACATAGGGGAAATATACCCTTACATTTAGGATTTAGGGTTTTGCAGCTCCCGTGTGAGCAGCTGCAGTTGCGTTACTCGAAGCCTCCCCATTTTAAGGGTTTAGGGTTTAGGAGACCTATTTTCACACCATTACACCCTCTACCAAAATTTCACACATAGCATAGGTACACATGCAATATTTGGTGGGATTCCGGTGCTCTGGTGGTCATTCCCCTCGTCCTCCCCCCAAAATAGCGGTATGTGTGCCCCGGCGGGTCTACCCCCTAGATTTCTCCGTGCGAGGTTCCACCAATGTACTTTTTAATTTTTTTAGGTTTGTTTAGGACATATACACATGGAAAACCAATCTTGGGACCCTTTGGCACATGATAGCCTCCGACATACCCGCAGCTAACCATTATCACACGAGGTGCCTGGTTAGGTTTAGGGTTTAGGGTTGGGCTAGGGTTAGGGTTAGGGTTAGGATTTAGGGGTAGGGTTAGGGTAATTATAGCTCGTCTTAGTGACCGGTGCATCCCACCACGAGGAGATGTTTCCTTGCCAATTATTTATATACACTATCCACCACACTCACACAACCACCATTCATCAATGTCTGAACCGTAAGAGCTTATCTTACGCGGTTGATATTTCAACAATTCGGTGGGCGCAACGACTACCACGACGGAGGTGGCGAGAACATGGTGATGTTGATCTATGCTGGAGTTGAGCGCGGCAATGACATACATGATCTTTCGTTTTTTTTGGCATTTGTTACAGTTTAACACTTTTCATCTTGATCAAGGATATTTGAGATTTTCTTCTCAGGATGGTGAAGTGCTTGGGTGGATCCATAACGAGGATTGGACCTGCATAGATGAGCAGTGGCTGCAGTGTGAATGCAGCTAGTTCTCACGCAGGGTCGTGGCTTACGAGGACGTGGACACCGGCTGGAAGTTCATGGGACACCATTATAAATTTTTGAAGTGCACATAAGTACTATATTAAACCTTAACATCAACATTTTTTCATAGTTTTTGGGATTTCTTTTTACCCTACTTCGTGTGCTGCCACGTGTTTTTCGCTGTTATATTCGGTCTCCGTGTGTATTTTGGGGGACACATTGCTATTTCGCAGTATTTTCTATCTTCTCAATTCTTCCTTCCGTGTGTGGTCTCGGGTGAGTGTAGTGTTTTTTCGTTACGGTGCTGATGGCACCGGCTGGGACCCGTCTGGGACGTCGACTGGTGTGCCCGCCGCTTGACCACTTCTCTGGCCGGCTCCTCTCTTCCCTTTTTTTCCTCCCTTTTTTTCTCTCCTGCGCCTCTTTTCTTTCTTCCTCAGTTTTGCCGCCGCCCGCCGGGTGCCCCGTCCTCTCTCTGCTTCAATTTG
Organism: Lolium multiflorum; assembly: GCA_030979885.1. NCBI lineage: Eukaryota > Viridiplantae > Streptophyta > Magnoliopsida > Poales > Poaceae > Lolium > Lolium multiflorum. The sequence continues at coordinate 226,705,620 of CM061748.1, read as the reverse complement.
CCTCCAATGGTGAGGGGATAGGCGCGCCCGCCGTATCCTTGCCGTCCTGCTGTCTGTGCTGCCGGAGGGTCTGCCCTCCAGGACCATCGGTCGCTGGTCCTCCGGGTGTCGCTGCTCTAGCTCGCGGCCGTGGCACAGCCGGTGCTGCTCTTTCCGTCCGCGCCTGCGTCGTTCGTGCGCCACGTGGCCGGGCCGTCCTCATTCAGGGACCAGCGGCGACGATGGAGCTGCAGCTGCGTGCGCCGGCGCGGGTGTATTCGCCTGACCCTGATTGGTAGTACATCCACCGAGGGAGGGCGGTTCTAGGCGGCGGCCAGCAGAGTCCGCAAGCGAGCAGCCCAGTGACGGTGTGCGGCCAGATCATGGATGTGCGCACTCGAGCCATGTGTCCCGCAATTGATGGATTGACCGTAGCGGTTGGATGCAACGCGAGTGGCTATCAGGGAGGAGCGGCGGCGAGCGGCTGACAGGGATGGCGGGCAGCGACCGGTTGTGGTGCACACCACCGTCCAGTCTGGGTGCACGCATCTCCGTTGCCTCGGCCTCGCCGTCGCGGAGTCCCACCCCTTCTCAGCGTACGCATCCACTGCCGATTTGACGAATTGAGGATCTTCTCACCGTCGAGTCCACCTGTGTGCAGCTCTGATGCGCCGGCCTCGCCGTCGCGGCGTCCTGCCTCCTCTCGGCGTGCGCGCCCGCGGCCAATTTGACGAGGTGAGGATCTGCTCACAGCGTGGGATCGATCTCGACCTGCCCCGCTTGCCGTCTCCTGCCTTGGCGCCCCGGCTCCCCGAGGATGTCGTCCTTGCCCATCAGCGCTGTTGCATCAGCGCGTGTATCCCGCTGGAGGTACTACACGCTCAGCGAGTTCGCTAGCGGCGTTCGACTCGGCGGAGGAGCGAGGAGAACCTGATTTGTACGTAACCTCCTCTCCTGCGCGACCAACTTCAAGATGAAGTCCCTGCATCGCTTTCCTAGATTCCGGCCAGACTTCACCGCTGGCATGCTGCACTTACCTTACTGCTGCCGAGTTTCTTTTTTTGCTCTGACATGTTCTTGATTTGCCTCCCTTCGTATCCGAATAATGGTCTTGCCCAGAACATGTTCGTTTGAATGCCCAGCAATTTGGGCATGGATGATTGCCGGGTGAGTTCTCTGTTTATCTGGTTTGATTCGTTTGGATCGGAGGTAGTCTGAAGTGTATCCATGAGTGATTTACTGGAAGCATCTCTATATATTCTTTTTTCATACTACAGTTCTGATCAAGATTTAGGATGGTCCGTCTACTAAACAATAGAGTTTTCCTATTTTAAAACAGGTCGGCATTTGTCCTGAATGATCCTATTTTAAAACGGGTCAGCATTTGTCTTGAATGAAAGTTCTCATTTTATTTTCATGACATATCTTAGAAGTACTTTTCTTTAGCATGTTACGTCACCCTGATTAGAATTTCCCCCACTGAATCAGACCTGAAATGTATCATTTCATATGCAAATTTTGTGTGTGTGTGTGTGTGTCTTTCATAATATGAATTTCAATCAGTGCAGATGTGGTGTGCGATGGTCCAATAAGAATGTGAGCTGGATTGGTGTTCTCAAGGTATGCTCCCATTATTGTGTTCTTGCTACTGTCTTTTAATCAAACTCTTGCAAAGTAGTTGAGAGCTTCCTTGAACTGCTACTTTGTAGATGCTTTACAAGGAAATTTGTATCCGGGTAGTTTTTATGAATAATGATATGACGTGAGTTAATACTAAATACTACACATCACCTCCGTGAGTTTCTTTTTTGAGAGAAATAAGAGAGCTATGTTTGAATTGAACCCTGTAATCACATTCTCTTTAACCGAGGGAACCGAGAGCTCAGCTTATATCGAAGCTTGCTCTTATATTATTATGTTTGCCAACTCACTGTTATTAGTAAAAACGGATCATTTTTGCTTCTAGGTTCAGTCAAGTGATCCAATGAACCAAGAGACTGCAAACCTTTCGCTCACACCTCCTTCACATGAAAATATTTGTTCTTATTTGGCATGGATTTATTTTATTCCTCCTTGCCTGGAGACCTCCGTTTATAATATTTAGTTGTTCAATATTTTATATGGAGAGCACACATGTTTCTCATTGATGAGTTCACAATTTTTTCCAAAGCTGAACCCAGATGATTTTTGTTTATATCCAGTCTACAACCAAGAGAGTGGCATGCTGACCATGGGGCCTCCCATTCCTCTTTCAATCTCGATTCGGGATATGAATCAACTCCTCCAATTCTTCTTACTTTCTAATTGATTCTAGCATTCCCAAGGCCTCCGATAATTGATGGATTATTAGAGTTACTTTGCATTGGGAAGATTCATGAGAAATATATCCTTTAAATGTAAATGGAACAAAAGAAACTGCTACAGTGATTTAGTAAGTGTGTTATTCCTACCTCGAATCCCCATCCTTTCATGCATTTGTGTTTCTAGGACGTTTTCGGCTCGTATGTTAGCTTGTGCATTGTTCCTGGTACTCTGTCCAGCAAAATGCTCAGAAGCCCGTAATTAAAGTTCTTTATGGCAAAGAACTTTCATATGTGGTAATAATCAAGATTATTTTCTTCCAGTTCTCTTTCTGTGGATTGTATGCGTGCTTATCATTAGCAAAAAGAATAAAACTTGAAGAAAAAATAACTGCCACATATAGGTTTTTCATTGCACAGTAGTGAGCAAACACAGTTAACTTTGTGGCACCATTTTATCGTTTCTTTCACAATGAGTTAACTTTCTGGCACCACTTCATCCACTTTCTGGCAGAAGATCATCCTGGGCAACACCGCCTTAACAGAATGGAATCTATATTGACCATGGATGGCCCAATATTGCTGAACGTCGTAGCTACAATGTCAGTCTGTAGGCAACAATGGTGGGAAAATAGATCAGCCATATTTTATAAGCCGCTTCATGGAAGCAGTAGAGTGTTAGTATATTAGCCATTATTGCGCTATTCTTTTTTTCTCGCTTTTGTTCACTGGGTCACACTATTTTGTTTGCCAGCATGATGTTCTTAATTGTTTAATTATACAGTATATCATTGACTGTAGTGACACTATTAAGACCCTTAAGTATATTAATCATGTCTTGACCTACTTTGTTCATTATATGGATAACCCGTGTGTCTCTCTTCAGTCAGATTTTATTTGTACATGGTCTATTTGTGATTCTTTCGCTCTATTAGTGGTCGTCATATGAATGTGTTCTCTGTAATTACTTCGGACTAGACTGCGTGATCGAACATAAGTAATACACTCTCCAACTTCTAGCCCAGCGCGGCGTGCCGCCGCGCCATCATTTGCTAGTTTGTTAAATGGATCGATAAACTGCACTCATCAGAGCTGCTTCCTCGTGCGTTGCTAGCGATATGGAGGCTTGCCCAAGCCAAAAGAAATTATGGTGTCCAACGAGGAATTTCATCCAAACCTGGAAGAAACAAGGAAAGGAAGGCACGGCATGGTAAATGGGATTAAGTCCATGTGTTTGCCTGTGGCCTATGTGCTGGCACCATTTAAGGAAAAGCTAGAGGCCCCGGCTAAAAAATGTGATTTTGTTTTCTACGTGTTCATTTCGTACCGAATAATTAATCTTGTACGATGTGTGTGTGATGTGTTTTCTCTTTTGCGCTGGTTGCTTAATTTGTACTCCCTCCGTCCACAAATAAGTGTATATTTGGGTTTTTGGATAAGTCAAACTTTAACAATTTTGACCATTTTTTTAGCAAAAAGTAGCAACATGTGTGACATCAAATTATTATATTATGAGACGTATTTTGAGATGAATCTAGTGATGGTAGTTTAGTGTCATAAATGTTGTTACTTTTCCCTAAAAAGTTGATCAAAGTTAATAAAGTTTGACTTATCTAAAAACCCAAATGTACACTTATTTGTGGACGGAGGGAGTACTGAATAATTAAGCTAGTAGCACCGATATGTGACATGTTTCCTGTTGTTCTTCATTTTGTACCAAATAATTAAGCTTGTTCAAAGATGTCTGATGTGTGTCCTTTTGTATTTTTTTGTTTATTTTCTGCCGAAAAATTAAGCTTGTACAAAGATGTGTGATGTGTTTCCTTTTATGTTGTTTCCTATAGTACCCATACTTTTTTTAGCGGGGCCTAATTTTCATATTTTGTGATTAACCATGTAGAAGGACCTGTATCATCAGGATTTGTTGTCATATACCAATAATTGGGAGCCTAGCCCTCGAATACAACTTGATTGCCCGGCCTTTGAGCAACGGGGGCTCATGGAGCATGACTTTCTCTCTGGACCATAAAACAAACCCTCTCTCCACTCTCATGACTATATAATATATGAAACACACATGTCCCACGGCCCCGCCTGCTCCGCCGCACTCTCCTCTTTCCCATCCAAACCCTAGATCTCAGACAGTGCTCTATCCGCTTTGAACCCAACTTGTTTGTGGCTATCCTCTCTTGACGTTACATTTGGTCAAGCTGCGCCAGAGTCCTTCACCGCTCGTGTACATGTTCCTTATTCATCACATTTTGCTTTGTTTATGCTTTAAAATTTTAATCGCGCTTGCATTCTTTCAGAGCCATGTAAACAAAGACGACGGGTTGACCCCCTGCACGAAGGACGGCATGCAGGCGGATTGTCGGTGAGTTCATCAGCGATGGCAAGTTGAGGACAGCATGCCGATCATGGGTGAGCGCATTAGCGCATGAAAATTTGAAGATTAGTCCTAAAACAGGTTTTAGTTTGCTCCATATTTTTCTCAGTTTGATGAAATCAACAGCTTAACTACCGAGCATATCCAATGTTGGATGTTTTACATTGTAATCTAGTGAGTTTTATATGTTAATGAAATGAATTGTCTTATATGATATGGAAAATACAATCGATTTAGGTTTCGTCATTTTGCAATGTTTTGAATTATGTACCAAAATCTATGTAAATGTATCTATCTTTTAATTATACCTAAGTATTTTCGGGCCGGACCAAAAAAAACCTAAAGCTAAAAGTCTAGGTCCGAGCCTGGCACGATCGCCGGCACAAGAATTCAAGAATTCAAGCCCGAGCCCTGCCCAGCGTGCAAACTTGGCCCGACCTGGCTTAGGATTTTCCGGCCGAGCCCAGCCAGGCCGTTCGGGCTAGGCTGCTCATGTCCAACTATACTTGCAATCAAATGCAATGAAAAAATTGCTACCAAAACACGTCGAGCCACTGGGTTGCCCCGACCCGAACGGACAACCGTAGCTAGTAGCAATTTCGAAGTCCGCGACCTGATGCAAAGACACACCGGAAGAACCTGATGCAAAGACAGCAAAGACACACGCAGTTACTTTTCGCGCTCATTTTATATCGAGCCGCTGAAGATGTCCTAACCGAAACAACTACCTAAAGGTGCGACGGATCTCCATTTGATCTCTCCCTGCATTCCTTGCTGTAGATCAAAAATAAATGTTTAGCTGTAGTAGATCACAAAAAATATCCATCAAGTACACACGTATCCGTATCACGCTCGGTCGCCTCACCCTGGGTTGCGACTTGCGAGGACGTGCGGGCCGCGGGCACACCACGACTTCGACTCCACACCCGAGTGGGCCCCAGCCCCTTCACCTCCAGCGTCCCAGCGAACAGAATAAAACCCGTCGTTCACACCACGACCACCGGCATTCTCCCTCAGCTCAAGCCAGGACAGACAGACCAGACTCCCGCACGCCCGCCCGCCCGAACGACTCCTCGTCCCTCCACCTTCCAGGATGGGCAGCCTCAGCGGCGGGGTGGCCGCCAGGCGGCCGAGGTTCCTGTGCCTGCACGGCTTCCGGACCAGCGGCGAGATCATGCGGAAGCAGGTGGTGGGGAAGTGGCCCGCCGAGGTCACCGCGCGCCTCGACCTCGTCTTCCCCGACGCGCCCTTCCCCGCCGAGGGCAAGTCCGACGTCGAGGGGATCTTCGGCCCGCCCTACTACGAGTGGTTCCAGTGCAACAAGGTCCGGGCCTCCCTCCCATCCCTCGCCTCGCCTCGTATCACCGCATTGCTCTCATCTCATGGCCTGATCTATCAACTTGTCCTCTAAAGGAAGAATTAGGTGGAGTTCGTAGCACCATTTTGGTTTTTTTGTTCACTCCTCTTGTTTTCTTCTCCCCGGACTATCGAACGTGCATATTGACTTCATATTTTCCGTTATAGTGTTCATTCATGCATAGTATATATTTTTCTCTCCCATCAGGGCTACACGGAGTACAGGAATTTGGACATATGCTTCGATTACGTCGAGGAGCTGATGATCAGAGAAGGGCCCTTCGATGGGCTCATGGGTTTCTCCCGGGTAATAAAATCGTGTCACTTACTTATTTACTCTGTAAACATACAAACATACATACTGTGACTCAGTTCGTAAGCTAAAGATTGCAAACTGTCATGGCGATATCAGGGTTCGGTTCTATCTGCGGCGCTTGTCGGGCTCCAACAACAGGTAAGCCGATTGATTGATACTACTAAACTTATCAGCGCATAATTAAGCTCCAGCTCGACTGCTGAGCAGTGTTAGTTTGTAGCTATGCTGATTCATACAGCTTCTTTGGCTTACTGCTTTCGGTTTTGTTGGCAGGGGTTGGCCCTCACTAGAGTTCCAAAGATCAAGTTCCTCGTAATCATAAGCGGCGCCAGATTCCGAGGCTTACAGGCAGTGGCCGAGAAGCCCTACGCCAACAAGATCAATATCCCTTCGCTGCACTTCCTGGGTACTGCAAATTTTCCTGCACATAATTAAGGTCATGTAGAATGGTAGTAGAGCTCTTCCATTAACTGTCTACGTCTATTTAGAGAAAACAATAAATATAACCATATAAGTGGCACAATACACTATCCCTTATTTGTGAAAACGGTTCATGCATGCACTACTAGGAAAAGCTCTGTAACTGCATGTGGTACGTCGGCCCACCAAATAAGTGGTACTCCAGCGCTATTTACCGCCGGCGCGCCATTTATTTGATGTCAGGAAATCTCAAATTTGGAATCGGCTTTTCTTTTGCCGGCAATAACTAGATACTACCGGCGCTGTGGAAAAAAGGTACGCCAAAAATAAGAACCGAACTGGTTGCAAGCGGTACCAGCACATACCGCCGTCGTACTATTTTACCGGTCCGCCGGTGGTACTACCTTGTCGCTGGCGAACAAAAAGCCAGGTACGCCGGAGGTACGAGCGGTTACTTTTTTCTTTTTTTTCTTTGTCTTTTTCACTCTCTCATACACTCACGCACGCCAGCACAGAGCACACACTCCACGCATGAGCCACATGCCAAACGCGAAGCAGTCAAGCAGACACCACACACACTGACACACGAACCCATTTCCCATCGCCTCCTCCTCTCCTCTCCCATGTCTCTTCCCCATATCCATCCCACCAAGGCACCAACCCCGCTCCCAGCCATGGCGCTCTCCTTGGAGAAGACCTCGTCGGGGAGGGAGTACCTCTCCCATGCCGACTTCGGCTGCCTCGAGCTCGACCGCATCACCACACCCTCTTTCCCTAATCCCCTCCCTCTCAATTCCTTTGTCCCAAAATTCCCTTCGCTCACCACCGGCCCAATCCGCCTGGTGCAGCCCCTCACTGCTGCCTACGCCCGGCGATGCACATCACCGCCGCTGCCGCCCAGAGCAGCACGCGGCTCGAGCTCCTGGAGCCCGTGTGTCGAGGGTACTCCTCGGCAATGCCCTCTGTTTGGGGATTAGGGTAGATGGAATCCTGTAGGCCGACACGAGACATCGGTTATCAAACAAGCGGGGAGAGCGATTTACCCAGGTTCGGGGCCCTCGATGAGATAAAACTTTTACGTCCTGCCTGTCTGATCTTGATTATGAAAATATCGGTTTATAATGGGGTGCCGAAAGTTTTGGCTATGATCTCGTCGAGAGACTAATTTCTGTAGGGACCTAGCTCTAGACTTGCGGTGGCTATGATTACTATGATTGCGTGTGTCCCTCGGCAGCCCCTCTCCTGGCCCTTATATTGGGAGCCAGGTCTCAAGAGATCTGTCCGGGTACGACTAGGTTACAAAGAGTCCTAGGTCTAAACTTTCCTTGTATTCTTCGTCTTTTTGTCTTGTTCTTCAAAAAAAATTCTTAGGAACCGACATAGCGGCCCACCTGGCCATCGAGTGCCTTCATGGACCCCTGGTTGGGCCGCAAGAGGTAGTGCAACATTAGTTACCCGAAGGGTAATGCTCACGTCACCGTGGCATCGACCCGACCTCGAGCGGTCGCCGACAAGACTAGCGTCGGGACAGCACGGGAGGGCGGCGAAGATGCCCACTCCGTTGAGGCAGGCGTGGAGCAGGGGAGTTGGTAGGTGAGTGTGGCAGGCCCCTCCTCAGTTGTCGTTGACTCGACCTCCAGCGGCTCGAGCTCCTTCGTCGTCGACGCAGCAAAGGTGCTGCCTGCAGACGGCGTGCACGCGGCGGCGCAAACAGCCCGCAGCGGTGGTGCGGCTCGGAGATGGCACAAACGTGGCTATGGCTCCAGAAGCCGCCTATTCTTCTCCACGGCAAGCGACGGCGTGGCAAGGGCGACGGAGCTCCAGCGGTGGTAGAAGATTAGCTAGATCTGATTGCTTTCTAGTTTCTTTTTAGGGTGTTTTTGTAAATTTTCATGTTCAATTGTAATTTCTTTTTACTGCTCCCTAAGTGGTAAGCCAAGGTGGACGAGCTGCTGCAGATGCAGGGCGCTACACCCGCTATTTTTTTATTTGCAATAAATAGGTAGCACCGGCGCACCTAGCATAGTGCACCAGCAATGGTCCATATACCACCGGCGGTACAAGTGGTGCACCAGCAATACAACATTACCACCTGCCTGTTCCTGCTGGCGGGCGCTGGTGCACCGGCGGTAAATAATTTTGGTGTGCCAGCAATAGCTATTTTCCTAGTACTGATGCAAAACAAATAATTAACTAACACAACCACCCAAGATATATCTATGTTGAAACATAAATTGTAAATTGCATCATCGTGTTCTCACCGAGGGGTTGCGGAAGACTTGATGAAGAACTCAAGCATTTGCCTCACCGAGAGTGTTGCGGAAGACTCGCCATGCAAAGCTTCCCCCAGTTGAGGAAGATTTGAAGACGAATGCAGACAACACTCCACGTTCTTATTCCTCGAGGTTCAAACGCATGATCCCTCTGTTGCACACGTACGTGTCTTCTGTCCCGTTAGGACTTCATTGTCACAGACGATTCGTACCAAACTACTATTGATGAGGTGGCTCCTCGGCCATGCCCACCATGCATGCCGCGGTGAGGTTAAAGCAGAAGATTTGCCCAGACGTGATCTGAACAAGGTTGTCGAAGACGAAAGATCTCGCCTGGATAACGAAATCCAGCCGTCACACTTCCCACAGACGGCGCCAATTCACGAGGTGGCTCCTCAGCAATGCCACCATGAGGGGCTTAGGGTTAGCGGAAGGCGACGATGGAGATTCCAGGAGCGAGATGGCACATGACGTACCCAGGTCCACGTCCCCACGGTGGAGGATCGCTACCTCCTGCTAGCAATCCAATATATGAATATATGAATACATGTGTACAGGGTGCTGCCGTAGGCGGATTATATCTAGTCTAGTCTAGTTCTAATCTCTGTGATGTATTGGCGTATTGCTTTGTTGTTGTGTCTGTCTGAATATGATCTAAGGGGTGCCACTGCCTGGCTTGATATATGCAACTAGGCTAGGGTTTACAAGAGTCCTGGTCTTTTTCGAATTGGAGTCCTCTTTCTTGTAGCCCAACATGTGGGTCCATCTTGTCGAGTCCTCATGCTAGTCCACCTCCATAATCTGCACCGGGTATAGAAATGTCGGGTACCCAAAGGGTAATGCCCACATCAGCTATCTTAGATGAAAGTGTGGGAGAGAGAAGAGAGTCAATGCACTATTGTGTGCTTTGAGAGAGGAGGAGGGGTCCTCCTTATATAGGGTTAATAGGGGCACCAACTTGGGAAGGGGCAGCCTCCCCCCACCCCCTTGGCCGCCGTCCCTAGGGGGAACCCTAGGCCTCCCCCAACCGCCCCAATGTCCTAGGGAAACCCTAGGTTGACCTCCCACGTGGGACAGCCTCCGGGAGGTCCCTTGCACCCTAGGTGCCACCTACATGGGCCCTAGAGAGGCCCTACGACTAGCCCTTGAGGGATGCCTTGGGGACTTGGGAGGCCACCTACATGGGCCCCAAGGAGGCACATGCGGTCAGTATAGGAGGGTTGTTCGTTGCCCCACCCTCCCGGGCCTCCGACACTTCACACGAAGGTCCGAAACCCTAATGTTCTCTCACACAATTTCCCAGAACAATTCTGTAAGGTTTCCGAAACCATTTCAATCACTTCACATTATGAAGATGTTGGAACACTTCCGATAATGTTTCTCTCTCATATTAAGTGTTGGATCAATTCTTGTGTGCTTCTGGAACTATTCCAATAACAATGAAATGACTGTGCTAATTCACCGAAACTATTTCGATGTTGCTAGAACTATTCATGAATTCTCTCAACCACATATCATATATAAAAATTGCATCAAGTGTTATACAGATTGGAGAACATTTAGCGTGTGTGACCCTCACAGGTTCGATTACTCACAGACATGACTTCGAAACTCTTTAGGATCAAAAACTAATAGAGGGATCGTGACATCCATATTAGCACCCTCTCTAACGAATAACCTTCGTGATATCTTATAGCATCAATCTCATTGCTTCGCGATAGCATGAATACCCACGGTGGGACTTATGGTATCATTGTGATTCAACTATTGATCACTATATCAGTTAACCCTCGATCTAGTTTCATTCTCTTTCTCGTATTGTATTGTTATGTCCTTGTAGTTTGCAATGCAAAATGTCTGGCCAGACTATTGGTTGGCATCATAATACCGAGATATGCCCTCAATATATCTTTCCTTGTTCCGGAGGAGCAATTACCATCTTGAATTACCAAGTCCTAATCATTTTATCAACATATATGATTGCCACCTTTCTCATCTTCGGTTATAGTAGACTTCTAATGGCAGTCAATACATATCTTCTGGAATGAGATTCTTTGATACTCTCATGGTCTAGGGGTTCGTTTTATAAGTTAGATTTTAAGATATTACTATTAATAATCAGATCGATTCAGTACCATTGTTCTTCCCAACAATATACTCCCACTGCTGTTGGTATCTTTGTTACACTTAACCATACCCATATGATCATCAAAACGTGATCATCAAACAACAAATGGGCTAGTCGTAGAGGCAGGACTAGGTCATTTCTCTACACGTGCTTATAAGTTTTCCTTTGAATCTCATATTCAAGACACACATCAGTTGTAGGATAATGCAATAAACTTAAACCATAAACTTGGAGTTAGATAATAACAGTTTATTATTGTCTATGGGGTATAACTCCTTTAGTCTTCCACTTGCAATAGAGTCAATAATCTAGTTGTGTGAGTTTATGAACACCAATGGAACTAAGGTATTACTCAAGCTTTGCTTGTGGTATAGACTTCGTCCCTCAGAACTAACTTCCTCCAATACGTATAAATCTTGCGTATGTTTCACATGTCTTTTCTCAACATAGAGAAATGGACTAGAAAAACCAAAATTTCAAAGAATTTCGATTTATGTTGTAACCTCGATTCCCTTGTCGGTCCCATGATGCTACTAGCAAAGATAGAGCTCCGGTGGATCTAGCATAGAAGAAATAACACCAGTTCAATAAAAAAACCTTTTCAATTCTCCAACTCTCCCTCCAGGCTTCCAAAGCTACGAGGTGTTACACATGTATTATAGAGTCTACTCTGGCGCATTGGTAATAATTCTTTCTAGCATATTGCGCCAAAATTGAATTTAACTACATAGCCTTTGAATTGGTTGGATTACTAACAAATTAGCATAAATGTACTCTTACAACGATCTCTTCAACAATTAAGAACATTTCGTTAATCCTTGTTGAGTTAGCAGTTAGCGCAACGTAGCGCACTTAACCTTATCAATTGCTAACAAAAAATTACTTTAGTTTCTGCCGCTAGCAGTTAGCGCAATTTTGAGACAACTGTTTTGTACATGTCATAGCGTATATATTATGGATCTAAATGTGAAAGCAATTGTTACCATACTACTCTATGCCTGCTCATCAATTGATCATGATCAATGAATTTTGCTATGTACCATGCTATAGGACTTAGGATTCATCCTTCCTTGGACTCATCCATCCTAAACATATTTAAGAATTTCCCAATGGACATGTTTTGGCTCACCTCTACAGGCGCATCTATCTATCTCCATAAATTTCGGTTCCCTATAGATATCATTCTTTGCCCATGTCTTTCTTGTTAAAACTTTTTTAACGACTTCCTTCACTGTGTTAAGAAAAGCATATGGCTTCAACCATATATAATCCACATATAGTATCACATAATACTTTATGCTCCCACTTTCCTTGTAGGAATACAAATTCTCTTTGCCAGCCCAGATGAAGCTTAAACAACTTTAACCACATCATCAAGGCAAAGACATTAAATCCTTGATGCTAGCTTTAGACCATAAATGGTCCTACGAAGTTTACATCTTTTACTAGCTTCATTGGTTGACAAAACCTCGGTTCATATCTCATATGAGTCCTTGGTTAAAATTCCGTTTAGAAACACTATTTTGACATGCTAATATAACCTCAAGCAAATCTACAACCTTCAATATTTTTTTGAACACGGATTTCATTTAGATTCTCATGGCTTCAAGCCATTCATTGGAGCTACGAGTGCCAGCTTTTATTTTGTAATATGCAGACTTTAGTTCTTCTTCAAACCATAAGGTGGTTATCTCAAATTTAGTTTGCTCTGCATGGTTCAGCACCAATCTTGACTAAAGTTTTCTGCATCTTTATGCAATAACTTCTTGATCTGGTATGTGAATGATCAGCGAAACTACTTCTGTTGTCTCATTCACATCAACAATCACCGAAGATTTATAACCTCATCAAATTAGGCTATCCTCCTATACAACTCTTTTGCAAGAAACTATTTCTTTTCAAATCTTATGTTGTGTGTGACAAATAATTTTCCATCGGTACGGTGATAGGGGAATGCCCAAACTTTATCTTTTGAGTTAACCGAAAAAATAAAACATGCCTGATTTGGGATTTGAACTTGTGAAGCTTTCAATACTTATCATATGTTCCATATCCATAAATATTTAAGAAATGACACGTTAGGTTCAATACCAAACCATATCTCATATGAGCTCATTTCAAACATAATTTTGACGACACTTTAATAATTGTAAGTGTAACAATTAATAATACAATTCAGAAAACAAAAAAAATATTGGTATTGGAAATTAGTACATCATAGATCTCACCATGTCAAACAATGGTTGATTATATCTCAAGGATACTCCATTTTCCACGAAGTTCCAAGGGGCATATTCTTAGGTATACCCAAACCCTACATGTTTCTTGTCAGTTTATTATGTGGCGTGCCTACTTTTGTTGACTTGTGAGTTAGAGTATTAGATTGTGATATGTAAGTTTTGATAATTTTCATGTACTAAGCTACCTTGTTGAGTTCATACAATTGATTTTTTTTATCTAATGTGCTATCTATGAATGTAAAATTGTGAATAATGTGTGTACTACTTAAGCTACCCGTTGGGTATCCAATGGGTATGGGTGGGCATGTGTAAAGTTTTATACCCGCGGTATGAACCAACATGAAACAAATAGATTTTTATTTTTTACGTTTGGTATAACTTAGTAAGCTTTAACTTTTAACTAAATTTATATGTCTTATTCACAGGAATGGAGGTAGTATATTCTTTTGATGATAAAAAGCATATTAAATAGTCATAACTTACAGACGAAACTTCAACACATCCTTTGATGGAATCATTTCTGGGATCATCCCCTTTATCATCATTTTCATTAATTACTTCAGTCGATGCTCGAGTTCTCATGATCATTCCAGTTCAACTTTTTTTTGTAACTGAAGTTCAAATATTTATTTTGGAACATTTGTAGCTTTTGTTGGTCTAGTTAGTGATTAGCTGACAACCATAGAACTCTGGTTTTTGTGATGTGCAGGTGACACTGACTTCCTTAAAAACGATGGTGAAAAGCTCATAGAGTCGTTTGTGGATCCCTTCATCATACGTCACCCAAAGGGCCACACGGTTCCAAGGCTTATTGGTAAGCTCATGTTTTTATTGACCAAGCTCCTCTGGACTGCATAAAGTTAAGGCAGTGAATATTGATCCACTTGTACTAAATTTGGTAACGAAAAATTTAAGAAGGAATCTGTAGGTAAACTGTAAACATGAGGTCTGTGATAGGAGGCAACACGATCGAAAACTTTAGCTGGAAACAAACTTCCGTTTCGCTCTCTGTTGCCTAATTCAGGATGTCCGTACATACTAAACATATTTTTGAATGAAAGAGCTTTTAAAGATCTCATGGACATTAAGCGAGCTATTAGCTACTTAGTCCTTTCTTTTTGCCCAAGTTATGAATGTCAAACGGCCAATGTAAAACTATGCTTGTTGTCATGCAGATGGGAAAAGTCTGGAAGTGATGTCCTGTTTCCTTGACAAGATGGAAAGGGAGATTTCTGGACATTCATCCACCGAGCCCGACGTACGCACCCGCTGATGTAAACGAAAAAGAAATGTGCATCTGATAGGACCTGGAAACTTTGTCTGAAGATCTATCAATTTCATAATATAGGCAACCATGTTGATGCAGTTGTAATCTTATCCTCACTAGGAACCAATGCGTGGCGGCACATCATGCCCGTGGTTGTCAAGATTAAATTTGAAAATTATAGGTAGATTATTATTGGAGTTGCCGTCGAAGTTGCAGAAAATTACTTGTGAAGATTACTGTTGAGTGTTGAAGAGTTGCTGGCTAAAATCACAATTTAATGAGAAGTTTACTGTTGGAAAGGCTATGTGTAATTTATTGTCCTCCAAAGTTTCTAGTGAAGAAGGCAATTGTATTTTTCTCAGCTAAGAGCCAGTGGACGGTGGAGTATTTTCTTTTCCAAAGCTGAGTATTTCTTCCTGATAAAAATGCGAGGAAGTTGAGTATTTCTCCATGTGAAACAAATATTTTTGAGTATTTCTCCATGTTAAAAGGGGCGAGAGAATGATTTTTTTAGAAGTTGAATACCGCGACATGATGTGCCTATAGTGTGATTGTGATGCGATTAATACAATAATGTAGTATTATTTTTCCAAATAAAAGAGATCAGAAAGCTAACGAGGCATTAGTATTGGTCCCAGATAAAAGATGCGATGAACAATGAAACATTTGTTTTCCGAAGTGCATGTAACATAAGTTGTAGGAGTGAGTGATCGGCAAAAGATCAATCAAACAAGGTACTCCCCTAAACCATAAAAATTGTCGAGAATTTAGTTCATTTTTAGCCAAAAAAAATTGAACTGAGCCCACAACACTTTTTATGAATAGTTCATTTGTTTTCAAATAGTTCATTTGTTTTCTAGTCATAGTATGATACCGTATCATAGCACGTAGAACTAAAAAAATGTCAAATACATCATGCACACACATTTGCATTGAGATTCTATAAAACATTAAATATGATAAAACTATGATACTAACTTATGTTACTATGCATTGTGAGTGTGATATTATAAACTAGTATCATGTGCATGATACTAGTGTATTGATACTTCTCATTGTCTCTAGTCTAAGACAATACGGTGGGTAAAGCAAACACAAGTCTTACACGACGACACATGCAAACACCGTTGAATTAACTAGGTGGACCGTGGACCTAAGGTGGCAATGTGGTCCAGTTCCCTAGGAACCTATGGCGGATTCATCTATTAGTGGATGGTTAAGGGGAATTTGATCCCCGCCATTGAATATGGGGATAGTGATTATAAAGTCTCCCCATCCACGATCCCACTATACCCCATTAAATAATTTACTGGATTTTATATAAATTATTTTGTAAAATGATGTATAGTGTGTCACGGTGGTATATTTTAATAATATGTTTAATGTAAGAAAGTAATTTAGTATCTTTTTATCACATAGGTGTTGCATAAATTACATACACTTATGTGTCAAAACTAAAACATCATAAAACTCTGACAATATCATTTGAATTGTGCTTTATAATGGGGAACTCGATCCCTCCTTCAAATCTGATGGAGATTAGGATGGAAAAGAAGTCTTCCCAGTTGGTAAACGAGAATAAAGGTAAAAGAACACTTTCTAATAGGAAAAAAGTCTATTTTAAACGTTGAACTCATAGAGGTCGGACGAAATTAACCCCAAACTTAAAATGCATGTTGTTTGTACCCTAAACTATATAATCCCGGTCGAAATCAAACCTTAGATCTGTTTGGCTCACCGGGAAAAGAATAATTCGGCTAGGACTACCTATAGACTCACTGACTAGATGGGCCCCGTGTCTAATTCATCTCCTATCCTGCTACCCCAGTCCATCTCTCTCCTGGTCAAGTACTCCTTGGCAAGCACGGAAAAGTCAGCGGCGAGTCCATCCTTTGTAAGGATCCCCTCCTCCTCAATGGCGACGTCGCAGTCGCCACGCCTTCCGGAGGAACTGGCGGAAGAGCCGCGGAGGGGACGGCGACAAAGGCGAGCGCCCCACGTCTTATTCGAGGGTGACGCGAGCAGTGAAGAAGAGCTCGAGTTTCAATTATGTCAGATTCCAGGATGCGCGCGAGAAGCTCACCACAACAGCGGAGGCAGGATTTGGGGCGGCTACAGCAACGGCTCGATCCATCCAAATCCAGGTGAGATTGGTGGAGCTGAGAGCATCCCCAGCCGTCTCCCCGACGAGGCCCCCAGTACGGCGTTTTGTCATCCGGATGGACGAAAACGGCCCAGTCGCGCCCCCGGTTCCTCGTTTTCGTCCGGATTAGGCCTTTCATCCGTCCGGAGAGCCCAGGCCATCCCGGCCCCCCGGGGAGCGCTCGGGGACTCCGGACGAGAGAAAATCGCGGGAACCGTATGGTGGCCCCGACCTGTCGGCGACAATGGCCTGGGTTTCTACGGCAATACCCTCGTCTTCCCGATCTACGACAATACCCTCATCTTCCCGATCTACGGCAATACCCTCGTCGAACGAAAGCTTTGAACTCTCAAGTGGTGCAACATAGACAAATTATATATAATTCGAATAAACATAAAAATTACATATAAAAACTTTAAAACAAACTAAACTACTTCTTCTTCCTAGATGGCCCCGCCTCATCGTCGTGGCGGCGACGCTTTTGGCTCGTCACCTCCTCGTCGGAGGAAGTTGAGTCCTCCTCATCGTCAGCGTCGTCAGCCTCTTCGTCCTCCTCCTGCTGCTGCTGATCCTCCTCCTCGTCGGCCTCTTCCTCGGCCTGCTCCTCGGCCTCTTCGTCCTCCTCCTTGTCGTCATCCCATTCGTCCTCACTGGCCGTCGGGGGGGAATCGTCACTGCTGGACGATGCAGCTTGATCCCACCAATGGCGCCATCCAGGCGGCTTCCCCTCGCTGTCGGTGTCCGATGGCCAAGAGAGATCGCTCATGGTTGACAGAGGATGGTGAGGAGAGAATAGATGAATGGCGTCAGCCGTCGGAAAACGTATATGTAGGTCTCTCGACGAAGGGAGCAGCGGTTGCTCTTCCGCGGAGTTCGTGCTCTATTACGGCGGTTCTTGCGTCGAGGCCACTTCGAACGTTCCCGACGAGGCGTTTGGGCTCGCCAGACCACTTCGCGGACCATTACGGCGGTTCAATGCTTCGAGGGCACTCCGACGGTTGCCCTTCCTGGCGACTGCACCGTCGCTATGCACGCGGTGGGTGCGCGTCAGAAAGCGACCATGGGCTCGCCACTGGGAAAATAGGCCTCCCTAGGCCAAAATACATCCATCCGGCGCTATATAGCGCCGGATTTCGGCCTGGGGAGCCCCAACGGCTAGGGATGCTCTGAGGTCAAACTTCTGGAGCTGAGTGAGGTCGCCAAACTTGTGCTTGATGGGGCTTGAGAAGGAGTTGGGCAAGGACAACGAAGCTGTTGAGCTCGCCGATACGGCTGATTATGACAGGTGGGCCGATATTATTAGTGACACCAGTAATTTAGGATTTTATTTTTTTGCTCTGCAAAACCGGTTTAAGGTTTAATTTAGACCAGGATTAAATAGATTAGGGTACAAACAACAGGAATTTCGAGATTAGGGTTTATTTTATCTAACCTCTATGAGTTTAGGGTTTAAATTAGACTTTTTCCTTTCTAATAAAGAGCAGACCCGTTGCGGTGAACCACGCCGTCCCAAGACGAGGAGTAGGTAGCGCGAGGAAACGCGTTACTCCTCGAGTGTCTTCCCTTCCAAAGCTCTTTTGGAAGTGTTTGTGGGACTCAAATCCAATATTCCTGTACTCACGTTCACAGTCCACTTTTTTTTGGTGGGAACTTGCTCACTTTATTAGCTTAAAACATCGTTACAATCAGCACAGAGGCTGTCAACTAAGAAAACTGGGCACTCCAACAGCCACTCTTGCGACACCCCACCTAAACACTCTGAATGTGCACAGAGATGAGCTACAGAGTTCGC
The DNA here is from genome assembly GCA_030979885.1 of Lolium multiflorum. Classification (NCBI taxonomy): domain Eukaryota; kingdom Viridiplantae; phylum Streptophyta; class Magnoliopsida; order Poales; family Poaceae; genus Lolium; species Lolium multiflorum. Next base: position 226,687,020 of record CM061748.1, on the reverse strand, counting down.
TAATCTACGAGTAAATGTTATAAATCGAGATGCACAATAAACGAAGAACGAAAAATAAAACACTGCAGGGGACACGAGATTTAACGTGGAAAACCCTTGCAACACACAAGGGAAAAACCACGGGCGCCAGCCAGCAAAACTTCACTATTTCGGTGATGTTTACAAACGCCGTGGGTGTACAATGATGCGATGAAAACCCTAGTGGCGGCTTACAGGGAAAATATATATAGACGGTGGCAACGATCCGTACCGCGGGGGGCTTCGCCCCCCGCACCCCCCAGGTGCACCTGCTGGGCCTTGGGCTAACTACTCGTCGCCAAGCCCCGGCGACAGGCCTCGCTCCGCTCGTCAGAAGTTAGCCTCTTCTTGGAATTTGGATCACAATATAACAAACTCCACCTTGAGACAAATTCCTTGTAGCATGAACTTCAACAATCACCTGAATCAACAAAGAAAACACTTGCTGGCGCCAATAGCCACTTGGGCTAGACAGTTATACCAACCAAGCTTGAACAAAGCTCAAACTTGGACACAGGGACAGGCTTAGTCATCATATCAGCAGGATTATCATGAGTACTGATCTTGCATACCTTCACTTTACCTTTTGCAACCACATCTCTGATTGCGTGGTACTTAATATCAATGTGCTTTGTCCTCTCATGGAACATCTGATCTTTAGTAAGATAAATAGCACTTTGACTGTCACTGAACAACTTGATGCAAGAATTATCTCCACAAAGCTCAGCATATAAACCTTTCAACCAAACAGCCTCTTTACCTGCCTCAGCAATAGCCATGTACTCAGCCTCGGTAGTAGATTGTGCAACAGCATCCTGCAAAGTAGCCTTCCAGCTAACAGCACATCCACCAACAGTAAACACATAACCTGTGAGGGACCTTCTCTTATCCAAATCGCCAGCATAATCTGAATCCACATATCCGGCGAGCCCCTCACCAATCCTGCCAAACCTCAAGCAAGCTTTTGATGTGCCGCGAAGGTACCTGAAAATCCACTGAACAGCTTTCCAATGTTCTTTACCAGGATTAGCCATGTATCGACTGACCAAACTCATAGCATATGACAGATCAGGACGTGAACAAACCATGGCATACATCAAGGAACCAACAGCACTAGAATAGGGAACTCGAGACATGTACTCAATATCATCTTCAGAGGTAGGACATTGCAAAGCTGACAACTTGAAATGAGAAGCAATTGGAGTAGTAACTGACTTTGCATCATGCATATTAAAACGATGAAGAACTTTCTCAATGTACTTTTCCTGACTAAGAAACAACAAACTAGACTTTCTGTCCCTTTTAATTTCCATGCCTAGTATTTTCTTAGCAGGACCAAGATCCTTCATCTCAAACTCACTACTTAATTGATTCTTTAAAGTAGTGATCTCTTTCATGCTCTTGGCAGCAATCAACATATCATCAACATATAGCAGCAAATAAATAGGTGATCCATTAACAAACTTGATATACACACAACTATCATACTGAGATCTCTCAAAACCATGTGTAAGCATAAATGAATCAAACCTTTTATACCACTGTCGTGGCGACTGTTTCAGACCATAAAGGGACCTCTTTAACTTGCAAACAAGATCCTCCTTACCAGGCACAACATAACCTTCAGGTTGGTCCATATATATTTCCTCCTCCAACTCACCATGCAGAAAAGCAGTCTTTACATCTAGCTGCTCAAGCTCAAGATCATGCATAGCAACAATACCAAAGAAAGCACGAATAGAACTATGCTTCACAACCGGGGAGAAAACATCATTATAATCAACACCTGGAATTTGACTGAAACCTTTTGCTACTAACCTTGCCTTAAACCGTGGAGGCTCATTAGGAGACAAACCTTCCTTTCTTTTAAATATCCACTTGCAGCGGACAGCCTTCTTTTGTTTAGGCAAGTGCACAACATCCCATGTGCCATTCTTCTCAAGCGATTGCATCTCTTCTTGCATCGCACCTACCCACTTCTCTTTATCAACCGAAGCAATGGCTTCAGTATATGTAGCTGGTTCAATATCATGCTCCACCTGTTCAGCACAACTCAAAGCATGATCAACAATATCACATTCTTGAATTAATCGGGTAGGAGGTGCAATATTTCTCCTAGGGCGGTCAGCAGCAATAGACCGTCCTTGTCGCTGAACAAAAGGTGGTGAAGGTGGAACATCATTATCATCATTGTTGGTTTCAGGAACCACATTTTCATTCTCCTTTGCGTGCTCCACCTGCACGCCAATTCTGTGCTGCTCATCATCAGAAACATCAGGAGAATCAATAGCATCAGAAATATCAGTAGACGGACTATCATTAAACATAACCGCCTCATTAAAAACGACATTCCTGCTCAACACAATTTTCTTAGTTTCAGGATTCCATAATCTATATGCCTTAACTCCTGAACCATAACCAAGGAAGATGCACTTAACAGCCCTTGGCTCCAACTTTCCATTATCAACATGAGCGTAAGCAGTGCAACCAAAAACTCTCAAATCTGAATAATCAGCAGGCGAACCAGACCATACCTCAATTGGAGTTTTCTTATCAAGTGGAACAGAAGGTGACCTGTTGATGAGATAACATGCGGTGGAGGCTGCTTCAGCCCAAAAACCTCTATGCATCTTTGCATTAGACAACATGCAGCGAGCCCTCGAAATAATGGTCCTGTTCATGCGTTCAGCCACACCATTCTGTTGAGGGGTGTACGGAATGGTATGATGTCTTACCATCCCATCATTGCTGCAAAACTCATCAAATTCATTTGAACAAAATTCCATACCATTGTCAGTACGGAGTATCTTAACCTTCTTTTCAGTTTGGGTTTCTACCATAACTTTCCACTTCTTAAAAGCATTAAAAACATCAGATTTATGTTTCAGGAAATATGGCCACACTTTCCTTGAGTAATCATCAATAATAGTAAGCATGTAATTAGCACCACCATTAGAAGTTCTACGGGACGGACCCCAAACATCAGCGTGAACATAATCTAAAATGCCTTTGGTGGTATGAACGGAAGCATTAAATTTTACTCTTTTATGCTTACCAAAGATGCAGTGCTCACAGAACTCAAGTTTACCAAAATTGCAGCCATCAATTAGCTCTCTCTTTGTCAATTCTGCCATGCCAAGCTCACTCATATGTCCAAGACGCTTATGCCAAAGGTTAGTCTTACTAGAATCAGAACTAACAGCAGCAGCAATACCAGGCAAAGTGCTACCTCTAAGGACATATAATTTCGCAGAATTCATATCACCAATCATAATAATGAGAGAACCTGATGATACCTTCAAAAGTTTGTTCCCACCTTTGTACTTGTACCCGTCACAATCAAGGGTACTCAAAGAGATCAAATTCCTCGCCATGGAGGGTATGTGTTTCACTCCTGTCAACGTGCGTGTCATCCCATCATGGGTCTTGATCTGAACAGAACCAATGCCAACAATGCTGCACTGGTTGTCATTCCCCACACGCACAAAATCTCCACTCTGCACAGACTCATAAGAACTGAACCAATCTTTGTTACAGCAAATATGAAACGAACATGCAGTATCAAGAATCCATTCATCATCACGTGAAACACATGCAGCCAAGACAGCTAAGCAATCTCCATCAGAACTATCATTACCAGCAACAACAGCAGCCTCACCCTTACCGGTGACAACGGCAGCCTTACCATTACCATCATTATTTTTCGGTTGGTAAGTTCCGTTCCTTTTCTCCTTGTTCTGCAGCTTCCAACAATCATCAATATTGTGGCTAGATTTCTTACAATACCTGCAGAACTTGTCACGTCCTTTGGACTTTGAGCGACCTCTGTCGCCCTTGCTCTTATCTCTGTTGTTGTGGTAGTAGTTATCTCGCTGCTCAGGCCTGCCACGGACCTCTAATGCCTCCGCCTTGGAGGACGAACTTTCAGCCTGCACCATAGATTTCATTTTCTCCTTTTGTTGGAGAGCATCATAAACTTCCGCGAGAGTTAGTTTGTCGCGGCTCAATAATATGGTGTCACGAAAATTACTGAAAGAATTAGGCAGCGAGCATAAAAGAAGAAGACCTAAATCCTCATCCTCATACTTAACTTCTATCGACTGCAAATCAGAAACAATCTCTTTCCAGGAAGATAGGTGATTCATTACCGAACCTCCCTCTTGCAACTTATGCGAGAACAACTTCATCTTCACGTGCAATCTGCCCGTGAGATCCTTGGACAAACAGATCTCCTCTAGTTTGACCCATAACTCGGCGGTGGTTTTCTCCTGCAACACTTCCTGCAGAATATTATTGGACAGATGGAGTTGAATCAACGATAAAGCCTTACGGTCTTTCCGCTTCTCCGCATCGGTCCAGGTATCCTTCGCTTTCTCGCCGAAAGCATCGATCGCTTCATCCAGATCTGAAGATTGGGCGAGAATCGCCCTCATCTTCACTTGCCACAAAGCAAATCTCGTGGTGTAGTCCAGCTGCGGTAGATCGAACTTCAGTGACGACATCTCGTAAACCCTAGATCCAAAGAACACGGGCTCTGATACCACTTGTTATAAATCGAGATGCACAATAAACGAAGAACGAAAAATAAAACACTGCAGGGGACACGAGATTTAACGTGGAAAACCCTTGCAACACACAAGGGAAAAACCACGGGCGCCCCAGCAAAACTTCACTATTTCGGTGGTGTTTACAAACGCCGTGGGTGTACAATGATGCGATGAAAACCCTAGTGGCGGCCAGGGAAAATATATATAGACGGTGGCAACGATCCACCGGGGGCTTCGCCCGCACCCGTGCACTGCTGGGCCTTGGTGTGGGCTAACTTCAGACTCGCTTCGCTCGGCCCAAGCCTACCGGCGACAGGCCTCGCTCCGCTCGTCAGAAGTTAGCCTCTTCTTGGAATTTGGATCACAATATAACAGTAAACACTAAAACAAAAGATTGAAAAAAAGATACAAGCTCGCTCACGTCCTGGAGTAGAGGGGCAATCACTGAACGATCGGACCTTCTCTCTTCCCAGCAGCGCACTAACTCAGAGCAATCTGTCTCAAAGATAACCGACCTGAAATTTCATGCCTGTGCGAAAATTACTGCATCACGGAACGCCATTGCTTCCGCACATAGAGGATCGCCAATACCCTGATAGACTTTGCTCCACACACCGCGAAAACCAGTAGAGTCGCGAGCTACACCTCCACTGCCCGACGTCGACGTACCTTCCTGAGCACAAATAGCACCATCAAAGTTCAGCTTCACATAACCATCGGGCGAGCCATGCCAAGTGCATGCCGGTCATGGTGCCGGCGTCTGCCTTGGTGGCCTTGGGAGCTCAAGTTCAAGAATAGTCTGACGAACTTGCTCCATTGCATTCTCCGGGCTATACCCTTTCTCACCATGAGTCCAATTATTCCTTGATGTCCAGATGTAGTACATCACTGTCACAACTATCGCTCGTTCCCTCCGGGTGAACCAGGGCTCGATCAGAATGTCCGAAGCCCATGTCGCCGGATGGAGCGGTGGAAGCTTCACACTGAAAACGTCCCTTGCAGCTGTCCAAAACAGCTTTGCATGCTGACATTTAGTTAGAGCATGAATAAGCGTCTCGCTCGTAGATTTACAAATCTCATTAGTGCTTTCTTCTTTGACATGCCGCCTGGAGAGAGTGGAATAATCAGGCAAAATGCCTTTGAGCACTCTCCACCAAAAAACTTGCACGTTGGGTACTACATCGAGCTTCCACACCAGCTTCCACACGTCGCCACTATTGCTCGAGGTGGGTACATGATTTGCTTGAACATGATCTGCATTTGACTCAACAAGGGCTCTGTAAGCCGACCGTACTGAGTATTGGCCCGACTTCTCCAGTGCCCAGGCCGCCCAATCATCACCATCATGAAATCTCAATGGGATCTTCATAATAAGCTCAATATCATGAGCCAAAAAATCCCTTCGAAGAACAGGTATCCTCCACTAATGGGACTCATTATCGATGAGCTCACTCACCATGTCACAGTCAGCCGATGCGAGCCGTCCCATTGGCCTCAAGGACCTTGTACCTGGAATCCAGCTATCGCCCCAGATTGACACTGAGTGACCCCCTCCTATCCTCTTAATCAACCCTTTTTGAAGGGCTTCTCTTCCCGCCACAATAGCTCGCCATGTGCGCGACGCCGTCCGCGGTACAGTAGCCTCCATAAACTCTGAGTTCGGATAATATCTGTTTTTTAGTACTTGGGCACACAGGGAGTTTGGGAGGTGATTAAACGCCACCCCTGCTTTCCCAATAGAGCAATATTCAACATATGCATATCTCTGAACCCCATTCCGCCCTGGCCCTTAGAAACTGCCAATTTGTCCCATGCAATCCAATGCATAGACCGTCTATCCAAATTGCCGCTCCACCAAAACCTTGCCATCAGAGATACTAGCTTTTTACACATCCCTTTAGATAACTGAAAAAAGCTCATACTATGAGTGGGTTTAGCTTGGATGACTGACTTTATTAATACCTCTTTTGTTGGATACGATAGAAGTTTCTCTGCCCAGCCATTGACCTTTGCCCTTGCCCCTTCTATAATATAGCTAAACGCCTCATCAGTGAGCCTACCAGCTGCAGTAGGAAGGCCCAGATACTTCTCACTAAACGCCTCAAAATCAATTCCCAGGGTTTGTTTGACTGCTATCTTACAGGTTCAGAAACACATGGACTGAAGAAGACTGAGCTCTTGGTCTTGTTCACCATCTGGCCTGATGCATCATTATACATTCTCAGGATGTCATTCAGCCGGTTTGCACTCTATGTGTTTGCACTAATGAAAATTAAGCTATCATCTGCAAACAGTAGATGAGTAATCCATGGTGATCACACCCTTATACCACGATCAACAACACCTCCAAAATACCGATTTAGGAGAGCTGACAAACCTTCCGCACATATCAAAAAAAGATATGGTGACATGGGGTCTCCTTGCCCGATCCCCCTTGATGGAGTAAATTGTGGGAGCATTTCTCCATTCACCTTAACAGGGAAACAGACCGAGGATACACATTTCATTATGAGATTGACCATCCTTATTGGGAAACCAAATTTCATCAGCATAGCCCGCAGGAAAGGCCACTCGACTCGATCGTAGGCCTTCATTATGTCTAGTTTGATGGCACACAAACCCTTCTTCCCCATTTTATTTCGCTTCATTGAGTGAACACACTCAAATGCCACCAGGGCATTGTCAGAAATAAGCCGTCCCGGCACAAAAGCACTTTGCTCAACACTAATCACGTCATCCATGATCGGCCTCATCCTGTTAGCAATTATCTTGGTACAAAGTTTATAAAAAACCATACACAAGGAAATTCGTCTGAATTGAGTTATGGATTGGGGATTTCGAACCTTTGGAATTAGCACTATGGTTGTCTCGTTCCACTCCTGCATCCATTCCCCACCATTCAACACACTAAGCACTGCAGCAACCAGATCACCTCTGACTAGTTCCCAACGTCTCTGGAAAAAACCCCGCAGTGAAACCATCCACCCCCGAGGCTTTAGATGGGTGCATTTGAAACAAGGCTGTCTTCACCTCAGCCTCGGTATAGTCCCCATTCAGCATATCTCTTGTTTGGCCATCAATCCTCTCATTGACAAGAGCCAATAGATCATCCATCACCGGTTCCCCCTGAGAGTGATATAATTGGGTATAAAAACCTTGAACTTCCTCCTTGACCGCAGGCATATCTGTGCAATCGGTACCGTCTCCCCTTTGTAGCCTTGATATATAATTCATTCGACGTCGTTGTGCTACCTGGGCATGGAAATACGCGATGTTTCGATCCCCCACACGAAGCCAATTCACCCTTGCTCGTTGTTTTACCCAAATCTCCTCTTGGAGCAACACCTCACTAATTTTCTCTTCAATTTTCTTTTCTTCTTGAGATGGGCCTCTGTTGATTGCCTTTGCTCGAACACGCTCCAAACGTTTCCGAAGATCTGCGAGCTTACGTTTGAAGTTCCCAAACGTGGCCGGCCCCACTTTTGCAAGCCTTGCTGCAACCCCGATAAGGTTCGGACCAGCCCCCTAGCACCCTCACCTCTCCAACCGGCCTGCCAAAGCTCCTTCACCACACGGTCATAGTCTGCATCTGTTTGCCATGTGTTTTCATATCGGAAACTTCTCACTGACCGCTGGTTTCTCTCTTCCTTCTGAAGTTCAGCAAAAATGAAACAGTGATCCGACTCCACTGCACTGATATGTCTCACTTTGATCACCGGAAAAATTAGTGACAACGCTGAATTAGTTCACAGTCCACTTGAGAACACACATCTAGTAGGCCCACATCCAAGAAGTGTCTTACTATCAGGACATCTCCCGTAGCTTGACATATATGGACGCAAATAGACCATTTGTGTTCGGCGCGGTCCAAAAATGTGTCTACACACCAGCCCAGCGGCCCCATGTAAAATGACTAGGTTGTTCGTAGGGACGCAAACGCGATCCAAATTTGGGTCATGAATGCGTCTTCTCTGAATCAACACGTGAACGCACCTTTCTGCCTCGGGCCCACCTGGCAGCGACCCCTTCCACTTTGTCTTCTGCGCGGCATCACAGTACTAGCGGCCTGTCTTCCGCGTTCTGCACACCAAATTAATGGCGCGTAGCGCAGCGATGCAGGTTCCCGGGCCTAGCAATGGGTGCCCGACTTGATGCGTGCCACCACCCCCTCGGCTACCTCCGGCGTATAAAATGGAGCGTTGGCGCATCCATTAACTCATACAACCCTAGCCGCCTCCCGAATCCCCAAGCCTAGCGTTGCCACCAACCTTCTCTCCATCGACATTCTCCCCACGAGCTACATGGCAGGTCCTAGGGGCCACGGCCTTGGCAAGGGTAGGGCGGCCGTGCTGGATCTGCCGCGCCTGCACGCTCGCCGTCGCCATCGCGCTCCCCCTCTCCTACGGACTGGGAGTACCAGCACGCCATGTACTTTAAGTTTGTCGTCCACATTGCAGAGGACCCTCTCGAGGAAGAGGTCCCCGACAAGTTCACGGAGTTTCTCGACGGCCGGGAGCCGGCCGAGGTGCACCTACGGAAGCCAGCTGCGGCATTTGCCGCTAGCTCGTCGAGGTCCTATTCAACGGTCAAGGAACCATGTACCTCGACCGGGGCTTCAAAAAGTTTGCATGCGACTACAACCTGGAGGTTGGATGTCTGTTGCACATCTTCTACGAAGCTGAAGGCGAGATGAGCGTCAAGGTGTTTGACGAGTCATCCTGCCGCACGCACTACCACAACGACGACTCGGGCGACGACAGCGGCTGGTGGCGACGACCAACTATAGATTCTATGGCGTTCTTCCTTTGCAGCGAATATTTCAAGTGCCAGTTGAAGACACTAGCGTAGGTTTTTGGATGTTCTTCCATCGGATCACAAACGCCTCTAGTTTGGGTGATTGTGTGTTCTTTCTTCGCGGGAAGATGGCGAGGGCCAGCAGAAACCCTTAGTTAGGTTTTCTCATTTTTCAGTGTTTTAAATTTGTCTGAAAATGTATGTAATATCTCAACTATTAATGAAAGACAAGTTCAAAACAGTGAAATGTTTCGGGCCGCTGGGGCCAGCCCCGGGCGCAAACGGTCAGTCATAGCCAAAAGGTCATTTTCGCGTCTGTGGCACGACATAAACGGACGCGTGCGATGATACGTTGCAAACGTATCTATAATTTTTGATGCTCCATGCTAGTTTTACACCAATTTCTATATGTTTTTTTACACTTCGTGGCATTTTTATGCATTTTTTGGAACTAACCTATTAACAAGATGCCACAGTTTCCTATTTTATGTTGTTTTTGTATTTCAGAAAAGTTTTTCTGGAAATATTCTCGGAATTGGTCGAAACAAAAGCCGAAGTTACTATTTTTCTGTCATGAAGACGGAGTTCAAAGGGGAGATGGAGAAGAGCCAGGAGGCGGCCACACCATGCCTAGGCGCAGCCCCCTGGCCGCGCCTAGTGGTGGTGTGGGCCCCTCGGGCGCCCACCAACATCGCCCTTTCGCCTATAAATTCACATCCTCGGGAAAAACCCAAAAACCAGAGTCATATTCCCCGAAAAGTTCCGCAGCTCCACCGCCATCGATTCCATGATGGTTTGTGAGTAGTTCCCTTATGGACTACGGTTTCTTGGCTGTAGCTAGTTGGTACTCTCTATCCCATGTACTTCTATACAATGATCTCATGACCTGTCTTACATGATTGAGACCCATATGATGTGATTGGTGTTGTGTTTGTTGGGATCCGATAAATTGTGGAATTGTGATCAGATTGTTCATCATGTTATCATACTATTATTTATTAAAGATCTTGCATGCTCTCTGGTACTTCTGGTTAGCTTGATCAAGTAGTTGCTTGTATCTCCAAGAGGGAGTATTTATGCTAGATAGTGGGTCCAGTCTCCATTTAATCTGGGGGAGTGACAGCAACCTCTAAGGTTGTGGATGTGTTGTTGCCACTAGGGATAAAACAACAATGATTTGTCCAAGGATAATTGTGGTGTTTATATTATGCACTTTACTTAATGCAATAATCTGTAGCTTGCAACTTAATACTGAAAGGGGTGCGGATGCTAACCTGAAGGTGGATTATTTAGGCACAGATGCATGTTGGATAGCGGTCTGTGTATCATGTTGTAATGCCCAATTAACAGTAACTTTATCTTATCATAGCATGCATTGTCATGCCCTCACAATTATCAATTGCCCAACTGCAATTTGTTCACCCAACACATGGTATTTGTTTGGAGAGTTACCACTAGTGTAGATAGCTAGGAACCCCGGTCCTTCTGTCATCATCATTGCTCTACAGTCAACTACACACTGGAATATTTTTGGTGCCATTGCCTCTGTGTTACTGCTACTGTTGTTGTATTACTATTACTATTTTTCTCATATTACTGTTGCTTTCACATCACCCTTGTTACTAGTGCTTTTCCAGGTGTAGCTGAATTGACAACTCCGTTGTTAAGGCTATAAGTATTCTTTGTCTTCCTTTTGTCAAATCAATAAATTTGGGTTTTACTTCCCTCGAAGACTGTTGCGATTCCTTGTACTTGTGGATCATCAAGACTATTTTCTGGTGCCGTTGCCGGGGGCATAACTCTATCACCTGGGGAGTACACTTTACCTGTCTCTTTGTTTTTACTTTGTTTTGTCTTGTCTAGTTTATTTGTGCTTAGGTTATTTCTGTTTAGTTGTGTTTTGTTTAGTTTACTTTTTTCTAGTTTATTTTTTCTAGTTTTATTGTTCTTATATACCCGAAAATCCATAAAAATTTGAAAAACCGAAAATCTAAAAATATATTGTTATGGAAGTACATGCTAGAACCTCTATGCAACTTAAAGAATTATTTATAAAGTATAGAGAATCAATTAAGGGTAAAGTCATGAGAGGCGTGTTAAAACAGTTGAATCAAATTGCTGAAATTTTGCTTAAGCGCCATGATATAAATTGTTGCTCTGAACGGGATACTAAACATCTTAAATTCCAATGTGGCTTTAGTAAAGAAGTTTTAATTGTGAACTATCATTGGAATAACTATATTTATCTTGGATTTGAAGAAGTAGAACAATTTGTTTTATTTATGGGAGCTTCTGAAATAGAATCCGTCACGTCTAAAAATTATGAAACTTGTGTTGCTTGTAATAACCTGAAAGATATGGTCTTTTTTATCATTGATTATTGCATAGAAATTTCATCAATAATTTTTATATCATTGATTATAAAGAGAGACTCAGTCATGCACAAGAATGTATCCACAATTTGCAGGAACTTGTGGAAGAAGAAATTGATGAACCTGAAAACTCACTAGATGAAAAGGAGGAGGAGAGTGATGAACAACATGAGAAATAATGGATTAAATACCCATGCCTACCTTTTAATGAGAGTAACTCTTTATCGCTTACACTATTTGATTGTCCCCCATGCTTACCAAAGGAGGATGAATGTTATGTTCCTGTGGATTCTCTTGAAATATTTACTATGTGTAAAACTTTTGATAATAATTATGCTCCTGTTATCTATGATAATCCATGTTATTTTTATAAATTTTATGATAATCCTTTATTTGTGCCTGCATGGTACTAAAGAGTTTTGCTTAGAAAATGTTTATGATAAAGCTCTAGATGATGGTCCTATATTGGTTGATAATATTAATTGTACTTCTATTGAAAATGGGATTGGGAGGGGTCTTGAATTTATCTTGGAGCCCCATACCTCTTGATAATGATCAATCATCTTGTTATAAAATTGTTAAAAGTAGGTTTAAATGTTTTAATTCCACTATTTTTGAGCTTGATAAAAAATATGTGTTTGTAGATCATGAAAAACATGCTTTATGTGATAGTTATATTGTTGAGTTTATTCATGATGCTACTGAAAATTATTATGAGAGAGTAAAATATGGTTGTAGAAGTTTTCATGGTACTAAAACACCTCTCTATATGCTGAAAGATTTGAAGTTACTCTTGTTTTATCTTCTTATGCTTGTCACTTTGTTCTTTGTGAATTTATTTGTGTACAAGATTCCTATGCATAGGAAGTGGGTTAGACTTAAATGTGTTTTGACTTTTCTTCTTGATGCTCCTTTTGTTTCATTTTCTATTTTCATGAGAGTGTCATTAAAACTATCAAGCCTAGCTAAATGGATTAAAGAAAAGCACTCTTGGGAGATAAACCATATTTTATTTCTGTAATTTTTCTTTTGTTGAGTATTGGAAGTTGTTACCTCTGTAATAACCTCTCCTTATCCTTTTTATTTTGTTTTTGTGCCAAGGATAGCCTCTAATAGGAAGAAGGTAATATTTGGGGAAGTTGTTGTCCTGAAACAGATTCTGTGTTGCAACCAAAAAACTTCGTATTCTCAGCCAGAACGTCATATTGATCTGATAATTTTTGACAATATGTCCCGGGTTATTATATATATTTCATTAGTTTTTCATTTTTTGATCTGAGCAACACGGTATTTTTGAAAAAATCGATCTTTACCTGTTGTTCTGTTTTGACAGATTTCTGCCACTATTTGCATTTGCCTCTTAATCTTTTTCGTTTTGAGTTCTTTTGAGAGAAGAGCTTTTAAAATAATTTTATACAGTAGCTAATGTTTTAATGGATGTTTGACTTATGTTAGAACTAAACCAAAGTGGATTTGTTATTTTGATTGCACTAATACTGCTAATGAAAATTGTGTGAAGTTTTGTATGAAGGAAGTTTAGAAGTGTAGGGAGAGAAGAATGATGTGATGAGATGAACGATGGGAAAAAGCTCAAGCTTGGGGATTCCCATGTCACCCCAAGAAATATCCAAGAGGTACAAGCATCAAAGCTTGGGGATGCCCAAGGCATTCCCTTCTTCATCAACAAAAGTATCCGGTCATCTTTCAAAACACACTATATTTTTATTGCTTCATATGCTATGTGTTGTTCTTGGAGCGTCTTTATTTTTGTTTTTTGTTTTGTTTTGTTTTCTGTAGTATATGGTTGGATCCCAACATACTTGTTTTGGAGAATGACACATTTCGTTTTCATTGCATAGAACACTCTAGTTTTCACTCTTATTGTTATGCGAGTGTTCTCTTTTGCTAGTACTGTGTTTAGCTCTTGTTTTACACTAGTATTTTGTTCAGAGCTTGTTAGTTTTCTTTAGTAAGGTATGATTGGCTCTCTGGTCTTTATTGATTATTATCTATGAGAGTTGTTTCAAATAAATTGATTGGTGTTGGACACGAGTAAAATATTTTATGCTTATAGTGGTGCAAAAGGAAGCTGGTTTAGACCGTGGCTTAGACTTTAGCATGTCATGTTAGATATTATTTTAATTATATAATTAGTAGTTATTGTTGTAGCATGACTTGTCTCAAATATCTGAGAGTGCCTAATGTGCCATTGAAAGAATCATGTGTTGTTTTAATCATATAAAAGCATAATGTTGTGGTATTCTCCTTTAAATGTTTTATTTGGGTTGACTTGGCGCATGCTTACACCATGTTATGACTACAAACCCGGTCACATCAAGCCTCTATGATCATTTTTTGACTTGTAATATCATTTTATGCTTTGATTAATAATGTTTTGTCGCTATGCATGATTATGGTCATTATTGCTCTCTTAGTTGGTCGCTCCCAGTCTTTTGTTAGCCTTCACCTGTACTGAGTATGAGCTCTACTCGTGCATCCAACTACCCAAAAACCAAAGTTTGCCAATTGTTTCCATCATACCTACCTATATGTGGTATTTCACAGCCAATCCAAAGTAAATTGCTTGTGTGCTACCTTTAAAACCTTCAAAAACTATTGCCTATTTTGTGTTCCTGTTTTAGCTCATGAGGAAGTATTGAATGCTTTATTGTCTTTTCATGACTTCACACCTTGACTAGCATGAATAATGTGCTAGTCCTTAATATTGCAAAAAGAAGAATGCAACTGCGTGCCCAGCCCACAAAAATATAAAATAAACAAATAAACAAATAAAGCTCTGCACACTATGTACTGGAGACATCCTAAATATTGGTGTGCAAATGGAGAACTATATGGGAGCCGCTCTTGAAGTCACTATATGACCATTTGATACCAGTCGTTGACATAGACATACATACCTCTGAAAATACATTTCCAACACCTCTGTTTTTTTCAAAATAAAAAGTTCTAACACATGAGTAATCTTGCTTCCCTCTGCGAAGGGCCTTTATTTTACTTTTATGTTGAGTCTTCATCTTCTAACTTTATGCACCAATTAAGAGAGCATAGTTTTTATTCTGAGTATAATGGGCATAGTTCCAAAATTTATTATTGATTGATTCATAATTATGTTATTGCTTGTTCTCAAACTATTTGTATCTAGTCACCCTTTTAAAATTTAAAGGTGTCCTATGCATTTATGTTTTGCTATTCCATGAAGGACAACTTGAATACCACTTTGCTATGTTTTCTCTATGCTAAAAAACAAACAGTTGCTTTCAGTGTTGTATTATTCATGATCTTTTGTTTAAGTTACTTCTCAGTTACTTCTCATGTTGTAACATAGTTGCTAAGTTCTATTGTTAGAATTATATGTACCATGGCTATGTTTAGAGTACTTTGATCCCAGCTTACAATGATTTTACAATAACTTGATCAAGATTTTGTTAGTTGCATGTCACCTCAAAAGGTTATTTTTGTTATCACTTACCTACTCGAGTACGAGCAGGAGTTAAGCTAGGGGATGCTGATACGTTGCAAACGTATCTATAATTTTTGATGCTCCATGCTTGTTTTACACCAATTTATATATGTTTTGTTTACACTTTGTGACATTTTTATGCATTTTCTGGAACTACCCTATTAACAAGATTCCACAGTGCCAGTTCCTGTTTTCTGCTGTTTTTGTATTTCAAAAAAGTTGTACAGAAATATTCTCAAAATTGGACGAAACAAAAGCCAAACCTCCTATTTTTCGTAGTCTCAAGATTTATTATTGATTGATTCATGATTATGTTATTGCTTGTTCTCAAATTATGTATATCTAGTCACCCTTTTGAACTTTAAAGGTGTCATATGGATTTATGTTTTGCTATTCCATGAAGGACAAGCTGAATACCACTTTGCTATGTTTTCTCTATGCTAAAAAAAATAGTTGCTTTCAATGCATTATTATTCATGATCTTTTGTTTGTGTTACTTTTCATGTTGTAACATAGTTGCTACACCATGCCTAGCCCCCCCCCCCCCCCCGCCGCGCCTAGGGGTGGTGTGGGCCCCTCGCGCCCGCCGACATCGCCCTTTCGCCTATAAATTCACATCCTCAGGAAAAACCTAAAAACCAGAGTCATATTCCCCGAAAAGTTCGCTCCGCCGCCATCGAAGACAAGTTTCGGGGGTCAGAAGTTCCTGTTCCGGCACCTTGCCGGGACGGGGATTGACCCCCGGAGCCATTTCCATCGACTCCACCGCCTCCACTTCGACTCCATGATGGTTTGTGAGTAGTTCCCCCATGGACTACGGGTTCTTGGCTGTAGCTAGTTGGTACTATCTCTCCCATGTACTTCAATACAATAATCTCATAAGCTGCCTTACATGATTGAGATCCATATGATGTAATTGGTGTTGTATTTGTTGGGATCCGATAAACTGTGGAATTGTTGGAGATATGCCCAAGAGGCAATAATAAAAGTGGTTATTATATATCTTTATGTTTATGATAAAAGTTTATATACCATGCTATAATTGTATTAACTGAAACATTGATACATGTGTGATATGTAAACAAACAAAGAGTCCCTAGTAAGCCTCTTAACTAGCTTGTTGATTAATAGATGATTAGTTTCATAATCATGAACATTGGATGTTATTAATAACAAGGTTATATCATTGTATGAATGATGTAATGGACACACCCAATTAAGCGTAGCATAAGATCACGTCATTAAGTTATTTGCTTTCAATACATAGTTACCTAGTCCTTATAACCATGAGATCATGTAAATCACTTATACCGGAAAGGTACTTTGATTACATCAAACGCCACTGCGTAAATGGGTGGTTATAAAGGTGGGATTAAGTATCCGGAAAGTATGAGTTGAGGCATATGGATCAATAGTGGGATTTGTCCATCCCGATGACGGATAGATATACTCTGGGCCCTCTCGGTGGAATGTCGTCTAATGTCTTGCAAGCATATGAATAAGTTCATAAGAGACCACATACCACTATGAGTAAAGAGTACTTGTCAAGAGACGAGGTTGAACAAGGTATAGTGTGATACCGATGATCAAACCTCGGACAAGTAAAATATCGCGTGACAAAGGGAATTGGTATCGTATGTGAATGGTTCATTCGATCACTAAAGTCATCGTTGAATATGTGGGAGCCATTATGGATCTCCAGATCCCGCTATTGGTTATTGGTCGGAGTGAGTACTCAACCATGTCCGCATAGTTCGCGAACCGTAGGGTGACACACTTAAAGTTGGATGTTGAAATGGTAGAACTTGAATATGGAATGGAGTTCGAATATTTGTTCGGTCCCGGATGTGATCCCGGACATCACGAGGAGTTCCGGAATGGTCCGGAGAATAAGATTCATATATAGGATGTCATTTTATGTGAATTAAAATGATGCGGAAGGTTCTATGGAAGGTTCTAGAAGGTTCTAGAAAAGTCCGGAAGAACCCACCAAGGAAGGTGGAGTCCACATGGGACTCCACCTCCATGGCCGGCCAACCCTAGTGGGGGAGGAGTCCCAGTGGACTCCCCCTTAGGGGCCGGCCACCCCCTTATGGAAGGTGGAATTCCCACCTCTAGTGGGAATCCTAGCTTGGGAAGGTTTGGAAGGTTTTGGGTTCGGGTCTTATTCGAAGACTTGTAGTCCAACACTTGGGGCTTCCACCTATATATAGGGGAGGGGGCCGGCCACAACAAAAGCCTCAAGCTTGGCCGCCCCTATAGTGGCCGCCCCCTCTCCCCAAACCCTAGCGCCCCACTCCTCCACCATATCCCGCACGCTTAGCGAAGCTCCGGATTTCTCCACCGCCACCGACACCACGCCGTCGTGCTGTCGGATTCAAGAGGAGCTACTACTTCCGCTGCCCGCCGGAACGGGGAGGTGGACGTCGTCTTCATCAACAACCGAACGTGTGACCGAGCACGGAGGTGCTGCCCGTTCGTGGCGCCGGAACCGATCGTGATCAAGATCTTCTACGCGCTTTTGCAAGCGGCAAGTGAACGTCTACCGCAGCAACAAGAGCCTCCTCTTGTAGGCTTTGGAATCTCTTCAAGGGTGAGTCTCGATAATCCCCTCGTTGCTACCGTCTTCTAGATTGCATCTTGGCTTGGATTGCGTGTTCGCCGTAGGAAAATTTTTGTTTTCTATGCTACGTTATCCTACAGTGGTATCGAGCCGTGTCTATGCATAGATGGTTGCACGAGTAGAACACAATGGTTTGTGGGCGTTGATGCTCTTGTTATCTTTAGTTGAGTACTTTGCATCTTTGTGGCATAGTGGGATGAAGCGGCTCGGGCTAACTTTACATGACCGCGTTCATGAGATTTGCTCCACGCTTGACATGCAACTTGTATTGCATAAGTGGCTTTGCGGGTGTCTGTCTCTCCTACTATAGTGAAGATTCAATTTACTCTTCTATTGACAACACTAGTATCACCGTTGTGGTTCATGTTCGTAGGTAGATTGGATCTTGCTCGAAAACCCTAAACCACGTAAAATATGCAAACCAAATTAGAGAACGTCTAACTTGTTTTTGCAGGGTTTGGTGATGTGATATGGCCATAATGTGATGATGAATATGTATGAGATGATCATTATTGTATTGTGGCAACCGGCAGGAGCCTTATGGTTGTCTTTAAATTTCATGTTGAGTAGTATTTCAAAGTAGTTGTAATAGTTGCTACATGGAGGACAATCATGAAGACGGCGCCATTGACCTTGGTGCTTCGCCGACGATGATGGAGATCATGCCCGTTAATGATGGAGATCATGTCCGTGCTTTGGAGATGAAGATCAAAGGCGCAAAGACAAAAGGGCCATATCATATCACATATGAACTGCATGTGATGTTAATCCTTTTATGCATCTTATTTTGCTTAGATCGCGACGGTAGCATTATAAGATGATCCCTCACTAAAATCTCAAGATAATAAAGTGTTCATCCTTAGTAGCACCGTTATCAAGTCTTATCGTTTCAAGCATCTCGTGATGATCGGGTGTGATAGATTCGATAAGTACATATAACGGGTGCAAGACAGTTTGCACATGCGGATACTAAGGTGGCCTTGACGAGCCTAGCATGTACAGACATGGTCTCGGAACACGTGATACCGAAAGGTAGAGCATGAATCATATGATTGATATGATGAACACTTTGAGTGTTCGCCATTGAAATTACATCTTGTCTCGTGATGATCGGGCATAGGTGTGATGGATTTGGTTCGTGTGATCACTAAGACAATGCGAGGGATATTGTTTTGAGTGGGAGTTCACCTAGATTTTTAATTATGTTGAATTAAAATTTGAACTCAATTTGTCATAAACTTAGTCTAAACTATTGCAAATATGTTGTAGATATGGCGTCCTCAATCAATTTTAACCAGTTCCTAGAGAAAGAAAAGCTTAAGAGCAACGGTAGCAACTTCACCGACTGGTTCCGTCATGTGAGGATCTTCCTCAATGGCGGAAATCTGCAATATGTGCTTGATGCACCGCTAGGTGACCCTCCTGCAAAACCGAAACCGATGAAGTAAAGAATGTTTACGCGACTCGGAAAACTCGGTACTCTCAAGTTTGTGCCATCTTATGCAGTCTGGAATCCGATCTTCAAAAACGTTTTGAGCACCACGATCCTCATGAGTTGATGAAAGAGTTGAAGACTATTTTTGAGACTCATGCGGCCGTGGAATGCTATGAAGCATCGAAACATTTTTTCAGCTGTATGATGGAAGAAGGCAGCTCCATCGGTGAGCACATGCTCGTCATGACCGGGCATGCGAAGAAACTCTGACTTGGGAATAGTGATTCCTAACAGACTGGGGATTAATCGTGTCCTTCAATCACCGCCACCAAGTTACAAGAACTTTGTGATGAACTACAATATGCAGAACATGAACAAGGAGTTTCTGAACTCTTTGGCATGCTAAAAGCTGCTGAGATTGAGATCAAGAAAGAGCACCAAGTGTTGATGGTCAACAAGACCACCAGTTTCAAGAAACAGGGCAAGTCTAAGGGAAAATTCAAGAAGGGTGGCAAGAAAGCTGCCACGCCTCCTATGAAACCTAAGAACGGCCCTAAGCCTGATGCTGAGTGCTATTAAGGAGAAGGGACACTGGAAGCGTAATTGCTCCAAGTATTTGGCGGATCTGAAGAGCGGCCTTGTCAAGAAGAAGAAAGAAGGTATATCTGATATACATGTTATAGATGTTTATCTCACTAGTTCTCGTTCTAGTACCTGGGTATTTGATACTGGTTCGGTTGCTCATATTTGTAACTCGAAACAGGAACTAAAGAATAAACGACAACCGCTGAAAGATGAAGTGACGATGCGCGTTGAAACGGATCCAAGGTCAATGTGATCGCAGTCGGGACACTTCCTCTACATCTACCTTCGGGATTAGTTTTAAGCCTAAATAATTGTTATTATGTACTGCGTTGAGCATGAACATTATATCTGGATCTTGTTTAATGCAAGACGGTTATTCATTCAAGTCTGAGAATAATGGTTGTTCTATTTTTATGAATAATATCTTTTATGGTCAAGCACCACAAAAGAATGGCTTATTTGTTAGATCTCGATAGTAGTAATACGCATATACATAACATTGATGCTAAGCGAATTAAATTGAATGATAATTCTACTTATATGTGGCACTGTCGTCTTGGTCATATTGGAGTGAAACACATGAAGAAACTCCATACCGATGGATTACTTGAATCACTTGACTTTGAGTCACTTGATAGATGCGAAGCATGTCTGATGGGAAAAATGACTAAGACTCCATTCTCGGGTATGATGGAGCGAGCTACTGACTTATTAGAAATCATACATACAGATGTGTGTGGACCAATGAGTGTAGCATCGCGCGGTGGCTATCGTTATGTTCTAACCTTCACAGATGATTTGAGTAGATATGGGTATATCTATTTAATGAAACATAAATCCGAAACTTTCGAGAAGTTTAAGGAAATCCAAAGTGAAGTAGAAAATCAACGTAACAAGAAGATTAAATTTCTACGATCTGATCGCGGAGGTGAATATCTGAGTTATGAGTTTGGCATGCATTTAAAGAAATGCGGAATACTTTCACAATTGACACCGCCGGGAACACCACAACGAAACGGTGTGTCCGAACGTCGTAATCGAACTCTCTTAGATATGGTTCGTTCTATGATGTCTCTTACTGATTTGCCGTTATCATTTTGGAGTTATGCATTAGAGACACCGCATTCACTTTAAATAGAGCACCATCAAATCCGTTGAAACGACGCCGTATGAATTATGGTTTAATAAGAAACCTAAGCTGTCGTTCCTAAAAGTTTGGGGTTGCGGTTATGTAAAAAAGTTACAACCGGACAAGCTAGAACCCAAAGCGAGAAATGCGTCTTCATAGGATACCCTAAGGAAACTATAGGGTACACTTTCTATCACATCCGAAGGCAAGATCTTTGTTGCTAAGAACGGAACCTTTCTTGAGAAAGAATTTCTCACTAAAGAAGTGACTGGAAGAAAAGTAGAACTCGATGAGATTGAAGAATCTCTACTCATTGATCAGAGTAGCGAAGAA
The DNA here is from genome assembly GCA_030979885.1 of Lolium multiflorum. Classification (NCBI taxonomy): domain Eukaryota; kingdom Viridiplantae; phylum Streptophyta; class Magnoliopsida; order Poales; family Poaceae; genus Lolium; species Lolium multiflorum. The sequence goes on along the minus strand of CM061748.1, from coordinate 226,665,703 downwards.
AAATGTTCCTGTACCACCTACACGCAACAGAGGAAGCTAATGATAATGATCATGAAACTTCAAATGAGACAGCTACTGAACCTCGCAGATCGACAAGGGATCGTGCCACTCCAGATTGGTATGATCCTTGTCTAAATGTCATGATTGTGGATAACAATGATGAAGACCTGCGACGTATGAAGAAGCGATGATGAGCCCAGATTCCAACAAATGGCAAGAAGCCATGAAATCCGAAATGGGATCCATGTATGATAACAAAGTATGGACTTTGGTAGAATTACCTGATAGCCGCAAGGCTGTCGAGAATAAATGGATCTTCAAGAGAAAAACAGATGCCGATGGTAATATTACTGTCTATAAGCTCGACTTGTCGCAAAGGGTTTCCGACAAATTCAAGGTGTTGACTACGATGAGACTTTCTCACCTGTAGCGAAGCTAAAATGAGGATTTTGTTAGCAATAGCTGCATTTTTCGATTATAAGATTTGGCAGATGGATGTCAAAACGGCGTTCCTTAATGGAGACATTGAGGAAGAGTTGTATATGGTACAACCCAAAGGTTTTGTCGATCCTAAAAATGCTGACAAAGTATGCAAACTTCAGCGTTCAATCTATGGACTGAAGCAAGCATCGAGAAGTTGGAACCGACGCTTTGATAAGGTGATCAAAGACTTCGGGTTTATATAGTGTCATGGAGAGGCCTGTATTTACAAGAAAGTGAGTGGGAGCTCTGTAGCATTCCTGATATTATATGTAGATGACATATTATTGATTGGGAATAATATAGAACTATTAAGCAGTGTAAAGGGTTATTTGAATAATAGTTTTTCAATGAAAGACCTTGGTGAAGCATCATACATATTAGGCATCAAGATTTATAGAGATAGATCAAGACGTCTAATAGGGCTATCACAGAGTACATACCTGGACAAGATTCTCAAGAAGTTTAGAATGGACGAAAGTAAGAAAGGATTCTTACCTATGTTACAGGCAAGGTCTTGAGTAAGACTCAAGGACCGGCTACAGAAGAAAGAGAAAGGATGAGTCAGATCCCCTATGCCTCGGCAGTAGGCTCTATCATGTATGCCATGCTATGTACAAGACCGGATATAGCACATGCTGTTAGTTTGACTAGCAGATATCAAAGTGATCCAGAATGGAACACTGGACAGCGGTCAAGAATATCCTGAAGTACTTGAAAAGAACTAAGGATATGTTTCTTTGTTATGGAGGTGACCAAGAGCTCGTTGTAACAAGTTACACCGATGCAAGTTGGAACACTGATCCTGATGACTCTAAGTCACTGGGTACGTGTTTATATTGAATGGTGCTGCAGTAAGCTGGGCAAGCTCAAAGCAAGCACGGTGGCTCCAACAGAATCGGAGTACATAGCTTCAGAGGCTTCATCGAAGCGGTATGGATGAAGAGGTTCATTGTAGAGCTCGGTGTGGTTCCTAGTGCATTGGACCCACTAGTCATCTACTGTGACAACATGGGTGCCATCGCCAATGCACAAGAACCAAGGTCACACAAGAGGCTGAAGCATATCAAGCTGCGTTACCACTCGATTCGCGAGTACATCGAAGATGGAGAAGTAAAGATTTGCAAAGTACACACTGATCTGAATGTAGCAGATCCGTTGACTAAAGCTCTCCCTAGGGCAAAGCATGACCAACACCGAATGCCATGGGTGTTAGGTACCTTACAATGTAATCTAGATTATTGACTCTAGTGCAAGTGGGAGACTCATGGAGATATGCCCAAGAGGCAATAATAAAAGTGGTTATTATATATCTTTATGTTTATGATAAAAGTTTATATACCATGCTATAATTGTATTAACGAAACATTGATACATGTGTGATATGTAAACAAACAAAGAGTCCCTAGTAAGCCTCTTAACTAGCTTGTTGATTAATAGATGATTAGTTTCATAATCATGAACATTGGATGTTATTAATAACAAGGTTATATCATTCTATGAATGATGTAATGGACACACCCAATTAAGCGTAGCATAAGATCACGTCATTAAGTTATTTGCTATAAGCTTTCAATACATAGTTACCTAGTCCTTATGACCATGAGATCATGTAAATCACTTATACCGGAAAGGTACTTTGATTACATCAAACGCCACTGCGTAAATGGGTGGTTATAAAGGTGGGATTAAGTATCCGGAAAGTATGAGTTGAGGCATATGGATCAATAGTGGGATTTGTCCATCCCGATGACGGATAGATATACTCTGGGCCCTCTCGGTGGAATGTCGTCTAATGTCTTGCAAGCATATGAATAAGTTCATAAGAGACCACATACGGCACGAGTAAAGAGTACTTGTCAAGAGACGAGGTTGAACAAGGTATAGTGTGATACCGATGATCAAACCTCGGACAAGTAAAATATCGCGTGACAAAGGGAATTGGTATCGTATGTGAATGGTTCATTCGATCACTAAAGTCATCGTTGAATATGTGGGAGCCATTATGGATCTCCAGATCCCGCTATTGGTTATTGGTCGGAGTGAGTACTCAACCATGTCCGCATAGTTCGCGAACCGTAGGGTGACACACTTAAAGTTGGATGTTGAAATGGTAGAACTTGAATATGGAATGGAGTTCGAATATTTGTTCGGAGTCCCGGATGTGATCCCGGACATCACGAGGAGGTCCGGAATGGTCCGGAGAATAAGATTCATATGTAGGATGTCATTTTATGTGAATTAAAATGATGCGGAAGGTTTTATGGAAGGTTCTAGAAGGTTCTAGAAAAGTCCGGAAGAAACCACCAAGGAAGGTGGAGTCCACATGGGACTCCACCTCCATGGCCGGCCAACCCTAGTGGGGGAGGAGTCCCAAGTGGACTCCCCCTTAGGGGGCCGGCCACACCCCCTATGGAAGGTGGAATTCCCACCTCTAGTGGGAATCCTAGCTTGGGAAGGTTTCCCACCATATGGAAGGGTTCGGGTCTTATTCGAAGACTTGTAGTCCAACACTTGGGGCTTCCACCTATATATAGAGGGCCAAGGGGAGGGGGCCGGCCACAACAAAAGCCTCAAGCTTGGCCGCCCCCTATAGTGGCCGGCCACCCCCTCTCCCCAAACCCTAGCGCCCGCTCCTCCACCATATCCCGCACGCTTAGCGAAGCTCCGCCGGATTTCTCCACCGCCAACACCACGCCGTCGTGCGTCGGATTCAAGAGGAGCTACTACTTCCGCTGCCCGCTGGAACGGGAGGTGGACGTCGTCTTCATCAACAACCGAACGTGTGACCGAGTACGGAGGTGCTGCCCGTTCGTGGCGCCGGAACCGATCGTGATCAAGATCTTCTACGCGCTTTTGCAAGCGGCAAGTGAACGTCTACCGCAGCAACAAGAGCCTCCTCTTGTAGGCTTTGGAATCTCTTCAAGGGTGAGTCTCGATAATCCCTCGTTGCTACCGTCTTCTAGATTGCATCTTGGCTTGGATTGCGTGTTCGCCGTAGGAAATTTTTGTTTTCTATGCTACGTTATCCTACAGGAATGGTGATCAAATTATTCATCATGTTATCATACTATTGTTTATTTAAGATCTTGCGTGCTCTCCGGTACTTGTGGTTACCCTGATCAAGTAGTTGCCTGTATCTCCAGGAGGGAGTATTTATGCTAGATAGTGGGTTCAGTGTCCATTTAATGTGGGAGAGTGACAACAACCTCTAAGGTTGTGGATGTGTTGTTGCCACTAGGGGTAAACCAACGATGCTTTGTCCAAGGAATATTGTTTTTTTACATTATGCACTTTACTTAATGCAATAATTTGTTGCTTGCAACTTAATACTGAAAGGGGTGCGGATGCTAACCTGAAGGTGGATTATTTAGGTACAGATGCATGCTAGATAGCGATCTGTGTATCATGTTGTAATGCCCAATTAAATACTACAGTAACTTTATCTTATCATAGCATGCATTATCATGCCCTCACAATTATCAATTGCCCAACTATAATTTATTCACCCAACACATGTTATTTGTTTGGAGACTTACCACTAATGTAGACAGCTGGGAACCCCGTTCCTTCTGTCATCATCATTGCTCTACAGTTAACTACGCACTGGAATATTTTCTGGTGCCATTGGCTCTGTGTTACTGCTACTGCTGATGTGTTACTATTACTATTGCTCTCATATTACTGCTCCTTTCACATCACCCATGTTACTAGTGCTTTTTCAGGTGCAGATGCATGAATTGACAACTCCGCTGTTAAGGCTTATAAGTATTCTTGGTCCCCCTTGTGTCGAATCAATCAATTTGTGTTTTACTTCCCTCGAAGACTGTTGCGATCCTCTATACTTGTGTGTCATCATGCGATGACTTTTGCTGACTAAAATGCGTCAGGCCGCTGGAGATGCACTCACAGTGTCACCATACACGTACCACGCTCCCCTCAGGGCATCTCGAGCGGAGCGACTCAAAACAGCGATTCAAATGGTCTGATTTTGCTTATTTGAGTCCGTCCCGGAGAGAAACGTGTGCTAGCTATCCGTGAGTACATTCGATCCAGTTGAGTTTCGTCTGTTGAAAGAAGCACTCGGGGACAGAGCGTTTCGTCCTGCCCGCTCCCGCGAGCGGCAGGGCGGAACCCTAACCTCTGCTACCGCAACCACCCCTTCGACTCCCCTCCCTCGCCGCCGCTAGAGGGCGTTGCCGTTAAAAGCCCAGGGGGCGGGGGAGGCGGCGGCAGCGGGGCCTTCACTCCCTCTCGCCTAGCTATGTCGGCGCGATCGGCAGGGGCGGCGTCTCTGCGCGGGAGGCGACGGCGTCCGATTGGCGCGAGGACTGCGCGGCTGGCTCCTTGCTGGCGCGTCCCGACGTCGGCTCGGCCGTGGCCATGGGTGACGGCGGCGGGCCTAGATCTGGGCCAGCAAGCCTAGGTTTGGGTCGGGTTTAGACTATCTTGGGCTAGGCTGGCCCGAGGTGTCTAGTCCCTGGGCAGCAGGGTGCTGCCTTTGCCCCCGAGGGCAGATGATTGAGCGTGTCGAGGCCGTCGCCGGCGATAGGTTGGGCTGGCGGTGCTCGGGCGTCCTTTGCAATCAAGCTTTTTAGGGACCAAGGTGTCCTCTCTGGTTTGCTCCGGCTCGAGAGTGTTGGGGATCTGTGGTTGGGAAGGGTTGTCCAACGGTGCGGTGGCGGTCTTCGTCATCGCCTTCCTATTTCCCTCCGGCCACTCTGGACTACCGGGGGACGGTGTGTCTCGGTTTCTCTTCCTGCAGGACTGGTGTGGCACCACTGGGCTCTTTGGCCTACATGGACACTTGCGTGCTCGATGGGGTGTTTGCGAAAGCAACGCAAGGCGTATGCCATTGTCGGCGATGACGACGTCTATGGACGATGTTCACCTTCTTGGAGGCGTGGCCAAGACACACATCTTGTTGTCGGTTGCCTGCCACTGGGCATTGTCTTCTACCCTAGTTACTAGTGATCCCTCTGAGCTCCTCCTCGAAACTCCTTTCGTTGAGGCCATGCGTCATGTAGTGCCCGGATCCATATAGACGGTGTGACTCCCCTTTGCGCGACCACTCCCGAGCCTAGGGTGGCTGTCAGAGTGTGCGTCGTGGCAGGAGGCACCCCGGTGTTCATAAACAAGCTGCTGGTTTGTCCTGATGGCATGCGCTAAGACTTAGGCGTCCTCTTGGGGTGGGCGCCAAAGCTTCCGCGAAAGCACTACACAACTGGTCTATGTCGACAACGATGGCGCTAGCGGGCGCCATTTTCCTCCATGCAGGCGATGTCACGAAGCTTCCCCTTCGAGCTCTGGAGTTTCGCCGGCTTCACTAGCGTAGTTAGCTAATTCTCGGGGTGTTGGTGGTCCTCTGTTTCCCAGGATGCTCAGTGTGCTAGTCCTACGTGGTTTAGATTCATGGAGTGGCGTCTCGGGGCTTGGGGCCTCAAGCCGAGGCGCCGGTGTTTTGCTGAAGTCATGGGCGCTCTCAGAGAACTTGTAGTTTAGGGTCTGGCTCTAGTCTACTTGTTCCTTTGTTTTAGGCTTTAGCTCTTCACCACCTGGGCTTGTATCGCTAGCTGGTATCCCCGGTTTTTTTTTCTCTCTTTCCTCTTTTTCTTTGTTTCGTGTCACCGTGTGTTCGGTACTCCTGGCTGGTTGATGGCTTTGTTAATTCAATGCTGGGTTGGTCGAGCCTTCTCTTTAAAAGCTATCGGTGAGTCGTTGTGGACTGTTTCGGGCATGATGGGTGGCACTCAAAAGAGAATCGAATCCAAGGCAAAGGCGAGAACAATAAAAGGATTTCTTCTTTTTCGGAGGAATTGCAGGTCTTCTTAATCCTCTATTCGGCACAAGAAAAAAGCAAAAAAGACTTTTTCTTGTGTCAATTCTTCTTGTATCAAAATAAGAATATTTTTGCTTCCTAATTCGGTAAAGATTACTATGTTGTTCTTTATTCGGGTCTGTCTCTTAGATCTCTTTTTCTTTTGCTTAGGGCATCTCTAGCGGCACGACGCAAACGGACGCTGAGCGACCGTTTTCGTCCGCTGTGACCGGAAATGCGTCTGGACCCTGCTCCAGCGGTGCGACGCAAAGTGACCGGCCCGTCCACGGAGACGCAAACCTGGCCCAAATATGCGTTAGGTTTGCGTCTCCGCGGACGCGGAAACTATCCGTGTTGGGTGCATCCTGGCCCGGTCGGCAGTGACTATTTAAGAAAAGTTTTTCATTACTATTGATTGGCCAAAAGGACCATCTTTACGAGATGGTTAATTGAGTTAACCTAAAACTACGACGGCCGTACCTACTCGCCGTCGCGCGCCTCACACCGGCCTCGGTTACTCGCGCGCCTACTACGGCCGGAGGCCGGCGCGCCGGCGCGAGCGCTCGCCTCTTGCGCCGCGCACGCCGCACATTGGACACCTCGTCCTGCCGCCTGCGGCGTTCGATGGCCTCGGAGAGGAGTCCCAGGAGTGTCCTGGCCATGGAGTTGGCCGTCTCGCCGCCGCCAGGGCCGCCGCTCCTCCTTCGCTGCACGCGGCCTGCACCGCCGCCAGGGCGACGGCGGGCCCTGTCCCTAGCCGCCTCCGCCACCGTCGTCCTGGCGGCGATGGCGACCGCCAGCTCCAGGTTCTCGTGCTCGACCCGCGCGGGAGAAGGGGCCCTACGCGCGGCGAAACTTGCCAATGTATTGGTCGCGCGCGGGAAGGATCGTCGTCGCACGGGAACAGTTAATCGCCGGCGACGACGGGACGTAAAACGCCATTAGCGACCTTGACGCTGTCTCCGGTTAAAAAATACGTCCGCACCGCTGGAGGTACCCCAGACGCAAACGGTCGCCCTGAGCCACATCGCATCCGCGGGCCGACGCAAACGAACATTTCGGACGTCGGCCGACGCAAACGGACATTTCGGACGTCGGCCCGCTGGAGATGCCCTTACGTTCAGGCGAGGCGGCTCGTGCGACGTCGTGCATTTGGCGGGTAGCGCTCGTTCCACGACGCTGACTCCACACCTGGTGGACCCCACCGCACCTTCCCTTCCAGCGTCCACGGGGGTCTCGCTCCAGCGAACACAACAAAAACCCATCGATCAGGCGCCGCACGCCCCCACCCCACCGGCATTCTCTCCCTCTAGCCAGCGCAGACACACTATCAAGATCCTCCTCCCTCCCGCCCGAACAACTCCTCCTCCTCCAATTGGCAGGATGGGTAGCCTCGGCGCCAGGCGGCCGAGGTTCCTGTGCCTTCACGGGTTCAGGACCAGCGGCGAGATCATGCGGGAGCAGGTGGTGGGGAAGTGGCCCGCCGAGGTCACCGCGCGCCTCGACCTCGTCTTCCCCGACGCGCCCTTCCCCGCCGACGGCAAGTCCGACGTCGAGGGCATCTTCGACCCGCCCTACTACGAGTGGTTCCAGTTCGACAAGGTCCGCGCTTTCTCCCCTCGCACCACCGCATTGCTCTCATGGCTCCCTGATCTATCCATCTGTCCTCTAAACTAATTTAATTTGGCGTGGTTCGTAGCACCTTTTTGCCACTCCTCTTGTTTTCTTCTCCCCAGGCTGTCGAACGTCCATATACCACGAATTTGGGGGAGTATGACACTAGTTTTCCTGTCATATTCATGGATTTTTCTGTTCCGACAGGGCTTCACGGAGTACAGGAATCTAGACAAATGCTTCGACTACATCGAGGAGCTCATGATCAAAGAAGGGCCCTTCGATGGACTCATGGGTTTCTCCCAGGTAATAGGACTGGGAACAGCTAGTTATTCTGTAGGCATATACTCTACTCAGTTTGTAAGTTAACGATTGCAAACTGTTATGTTGATATCAGGGTTCGGTTCTATCTGCTGCGCTTGTCGGGCTCCAGCAACAAGTAAGCCGATCGATACTGCTAACCTTAATAGCGCATAAGCTCCAGCTCGACAGCTGAGTGGTGTTAGTTTATAGCTATGCTGATTCATAATCATGCAGCTTCTTTAGCTCACTGCTCTCTGCTTTGCTGGCAGGGGCTGGCCCTAACTAGAGTTCCCAAGATCAAGTTCCTCGTGATCATAAGCGGCGCCCGATTCCGCTCACAGACTGTGTCCGAACAGCCCTACGCCAACAAGATCAAAATCCCCTCGCTGCACTTCCTCGGTACTGCAATCTTTCCTGCATAGAATTAATTGATCATTGCAACTGCTATATACTGGTAGATTTGCTGGCTAGTTTGCTTTCATGGTTTGCTCCAAATCGGTTCATGCGTATGCCTGTCTCCTTTTATTCCACCGGCACACGTCTGCTTGATGTATAGCCCTCTTCTAATGTTGATGTTGTTTACGCAATGTGCTTAAAGTGCTCACACCAACCGCGTGCTTCTTTTGTGTCGTACTTTCATAAAACTCCCAGAAGCTCCATGCATTCTAAATTTCTAATAACAATAATGAGCAGATCAATGGTTGGAATTTTTTTATAGGAATAATCTACTGATAAAAAGTTTCCAAAAGCTTGATATATTCTTCTGATGATATAAATAGCAGATTAATAATTATAAATTACGGATGAAACTTTGACACATCCTCTCATGGAATCATTTCTGGGATTACCCCCTTTATCATCATTTTTATTAGTTAGTTCAGTCGACGGTCTAGTTCTCGTGATCATTCCAGGTCGAATATTTTTGTTAGGCTAGCCATAGTGCTAGTATCATGCATATTGGTCCCACAAAAATGCTGATGTGGCAACTGATTAAGGAGGAGAGAGGAGATTAGAGTATCATAGGTAGATACTGTATCATAGCGCAAACAACGAGAAAAATTAATGCTAAACAAATCTTGTACACAAATTTGCATTGAGATTCTAAAAAATAATAAAGATAGCATGATTATGATACTACTTCATGATACTACCCACTATAGACATAGTATCATGTAGTAGTATCATATGCATGATACTACTACATGATACTTACCACTATGACCAGCCTTACTGAAGTTCAATTATTTATTCTCAAACATTTTGAAGCCTTTGTTGGTACAATTAGTGGTTAGCAGCCAGTAACAAACAACCATTAAACGCTGGTTAATTTGATGTGCAGGTGACATTGACTTCCTCAAAAACGATGGTGAAAAGCTCATAGAGTCATTTGTGGATCCCTTCATCATACGGCACCCAAAGGGCCACACGGTCCCAAGGCTTGTTGGTAAGCTCATGTTTTCATTGACCTAGCTCCTCTGAACTCTATAAAGTTAACAAAGTGAATATTGATCCACTGTACTAAATTTGGTAACAAAAAATTAAGAAGGAATCTGTACGTAAACTGTAAACATGAGCTGTGTGTGATAGGAGGCAACAAGATCGAAAATTTCAGCTGGAAACAAACTTCTGTTCGCTCTGTTCGTCTAATTCTGGATGTCCGGGAAACATATTTTTGAATGAAAGAACTTTTAAAGATCGCATAGCCATTAAGCAAGCCATTAGTTACTTAGTCCTTTCTTTTTGCTCAAGTTATGAATGACAAAACGGCCAAAGTAAAACTATGCTTGTTGTCATGCAGATGAGAAAAGTCTGGAAGTTATGTCATTTTTCCTTGACAAGATGGAAAAGGAGATATCTGGACATTCATCCACAAAGGCTGAAGCACCCGCTGATGTTGACGAAAAAGAAATCTGCATCTGATAGGACCTGGGAAATTATTGTCTGAATTCCGATCAAATTCATAATATAGGCAAAGCATGCTGATGCAGTTGTAACTCGTCCGCACTAGGAAGCAATGCGCAGCGGCATGTCACCCGTGGTTGTCAAAATTAAAGTTGAAAATTGTTGGTAAGATTATTGTTGGAGTTTCCGTTGAAGTTACAGCTGGCGAAAATAACTATTTAATGAAAAGATTACTGTTGGAAATAAGGCGACGTGTAATATAGTATTATTGTCCAAAGTTACTGGAGAGGAAGGCAAGTAGTATTTTTCATGGATAAAAGTAGCATCGGACGGTAGAGATTTTGTAGAAGTTACTTAAGAAAAGGAAGTGCTATTTTTTCCTAGCTCAAAGAGGCAGCGGAAAGTGGAGAATTTTTATTTTTTAAAGCTAAGTATTTCTACGGGATAAATGAAATATTCTTTTCCCCAAATTATGAATATTTTTCTCCAAAATTTGTTCGAAATTACTCTAGAAGAAGGCAATAGTATTTTTTCTGGCTAAAAGAGCTGGCGGATGGAGGAGTATTTTATTTTCCGAAACTCAGTATTTCTCCCGGGTAAGTGGGGGCGAGGAAGTTGAGTATTATCCATGTGAAAAAAAAAATTTTTAAATATTTTTTGTGGTCAAAAGGGCGAGAAAATTATTTATTCAGAAGTTTAGTACATGTGAAAGGATCGTATGCCGCACCTAGAGGGGGGGTGAATAGGTGCTAACCAATTTTTAGTTCTTTTTCAATTTAGGTTTGACACAAAGGTAAATTCTCTAGATATGCAACTAAGTGAATTTACCTATATGACAAGGATATCAACTAAGCAAGATATAGCTACGCAATATATAGAAGAGAGAGTGTGATAGAGGTAACCGAGAGTGGAGCACGTGTTGACACGGAGATGATTCCCGTAGTTCCCTTCCTTTGCAAGAAGGTACGACTACGTTTGGAGGAGTGTGGTTGCTACGCAAGCCAAACCAACAGCCACGAAGGCTTCACTCAGATCTCCTGTGAGCAACGCCACGAAGGCCTATCCCACTTCCACTAAGGGATTTCCTCGAGGCGGAAACCGGGCCTTTACAAGGTTCTTGGGGCACACATCCACAACTGAATTGGAGGCTCCCAAATATGAGATCCCTCAAACAAATGAGGGGGAAATGAAGAACGCTTCGGTGAGGATGTAGATCGGTGGCTTCTCCTTCGAATCTCCAAAGATCAAGAGCTTTGGTTGGGGAGGAAGGAGATCTTGCAAATCTTGTGTTTCTTGAGGTGGCTCTAATGGTGGTGAAGCTTGGCAGATTTCTTGTGCAATAATTGAGCAACTTGTCCCATTGGAGAAGAGAGCTATTTATATGATTGGAGCTCTCAGATCTGACCGTTTGAACTTTTACTCGTAACACCGGAAGTTCCGGCCAGGAGGGCCGGAAGTTCCGGCCGGCACCGGAAGTACCGGCCAGGCGAGTCGGAACTTCCGCCAGGACAAATCTTCGTCAGGCAACCTGTCAGAAAAAGGTGAGGGCGGAACTAGGGCGGAACTTCCGGTGACCGGAAGTTCCGGCCAAGTTCCAAATAACGCGAAAACCATACTGGATGTTACTGAGCCACAATCGCGGACTTTCGGAACTTGTCCGGAAGTTGAGCGGAAGTTCCGCTGACCGGAACTTCCGGCCAGCAGCACCGGAACTTCCGGCCAGAAGAAAAACTGTAATCGAACTATGTGAAGGCCTTGCAGAAGCAACGGCGGAACTTCCGGCTGTTGGGGCCGGAACTTCCGCCAGAACCAAAAAACCTTCAGAGCTTCAGAATTGCCATACCATTTTACCGATCAACAATGTTTATTTGTACCTGTCTACATCAACACACATGAATGTATACCTAGTGTTGACATCAAACACACAAAACCCAAAAGGGCGGGAAATGTTCTTTCAATCTCCCCCTTTTTGGTGTTTGATGACAACACAAGTATTTGCAAGGCATGAATAAAGTAAACCAACAAAGTGAAAGATATAGAGGAGCTCCCCCTAGATATGAGCATTGGTGTACAAGAGGCTCCCCCTATATCTTGCATCCGTCTTCCATGGGTTAGCAATACAACATAGTGATAAGCATATGGATAATAAAATCATGCACACATAGATAACCATGGAAGACTCACATACGGAGTTTACCATACACATAGATAAGGTTCCAAACACATAGATAGAGTTTACAAACCAAATAAACTAAGAACATAGTTCGACACCACAAGGATAACTAGAATCACAAGCGATAAAAATCAAAGCCAAACACGAGCTTGTGACTCCCCCATGCAAATACCCAACGGAGAACAACCTAAAAGGTCTCACTCTCCCCCTTTGGCACCAAGGCACCAAAAAGGGAAAGGAGAAACTACACGCCCCAAGGGTCGGCGTTAGCCCAGCCGGGAGGAAGATCCGATGGAGCGCCGGGGTAGGGTGGAGTGTGAGGAGGAGACTCGATCTCAAGCCCATCCGGAGGGAGAGGAACACCATGCTGAGACACCCATTCAGCCTCCGGAGTGATATTCTCCTCGGATCCGGGAGGAGACACTTCCACCGCAAGAGCCCTCATGATGCTCTTCTGACGAACCCGAGATTTCTTGGCTTCTGCATGCTGCTGATACTGATGGTGGTTGACTGCAGCGGTGAGGCAAAAAATCTGTCTCATGCGGCGAGCAAGCTTAGAAGCCCAGCTAGGTGGCTTCTCATCCATGGGGGGAACATCTTCAATAGGGGAGTTGTGGCGCTTGGTCCTCAGAACCTTCACGTCATGCATAGTGATGTTGAGAGGAATAGAGTGAATGAGGGAAGTCTGACAAGAATCAATCCAAGTGTCCTCAATGAGCTTCATAATGTACGGAGCAAACGAGGGACGCTTCTTCTACATCACACATGACCACATCTCATTGTAGATGTAGTCCATTACATCAAGCTTCTCACCGGTGCCCTTCTTAGCAAAGGAGTTTGCCATAAGGTCGACTTCATATAAATGCAACTCATCAAGGTTGCCACCCTTTGGTCCAATGGTTTCCCGGTAGACTCTAAGCATGATGTCCCAAGTAGGGAGAAGATCCGCACTCTTGCCCGGGATGCCCCAACCTTTGATATAGAGGGGCTCCAACACTTCCCTTGGTTGAGAAAATGAACTATCGTGGCACCTCCAACCATTCTCATCAACGCCCGGGAGGCGAGGGTATCCAAGGGCACTTCCGAACTTCGCCAAGTTAGACTCAAGAAGCTTGTCATGAGACATCCACCGGAAAGTTTTAGCTTCATCCGAATCAAAGTGAACGGTGGCATAGAATTGATGGATCAGTCCGACATCATAATCCTTGGTGAGCTCCATTATGGGATAGAGCCCAAACTCACCACACATAGCATATGCTTCGTCAAAGTACCTCGAAGCGGCCATCTTGCCGGTGTCAATAGCATGTTGAAGGGCTACCCCCTTCTTGAAGGGCACATACACCTCATAGAAGATCTCCTCTTGAGTCTTGTTGTGGAAGCGCTTATCCGTAACCCGATTGTTCCGAGGAGTGAGGTAAGGGTTCAAGTCACGGATCTCCTTGTACTCAAGATACTGCATGTTCTTCACGGATACATGGATATTCTTGCCCCGAACAGCGGGTGTCTTTTGCCTTTGAGAGGATTGCTGACGAGCGGTGAGCTTGGATGGCCTAGTTTGCTCAAATTCTTCCTCAATCTCGTCCACCGGAGCTTTGTTCCTCTTCTTGGAAGAACCTGAGATGGAATCAACAGGATAGGAATGATAAATGAGTGCATACTAGCAAGGAAGTCAAGAACCAGAACCTACACAGGACATTGAGTAACAGCAGCAAAATTTGCCAGGCCGGAAGTTCCGGTGAGAACCGGCGGAAGTTCCGGCGTGTTGAGCCGGAACTTCCGGCTGCTCGAAAACAGCACAGTTTCTCACCAGATCTGCAACAATGGCTCGTTTAACCGCAATACTACAACATCCTATGCAAGTTCTAGTAAAGGAAAGGCATCTAGAGAAGATCAACCAAAGCTTTGCCTAGAGTATGCCCTATAGTTCATCTAGTGAGGTCTACCCACACATAGAGAGGGAGAGGGCACAAACTGGGGGGAGCCATGGAGGAGGAGAGGGAGAGGATGCCGATCCACGGAGCCGATCCGGTGGGGGTCGCCGGAGAAGAGAGATCCGGCCGGAGGAAGCTGCAGTCGCCTTATGGGAGAGAGAGAGAAACTAGATCTTGGATGGAGAAGTGAGAGGCAGAAACTGCTCCCTCCCCGTCCCTGGACAGATATGGGAAAAATCGTAAGGGCGGAAGTTCCGCTCGTTGGAGCCGGAACTTCCGGTCCCCCAAAATTTTCACCAATAGGAACAGCGACAGCGCGCAGGAGTTGGCCAGAAGGATCAGGCCGGAACTTCCGGTCGGTACGGTCGGAACTTCCGGTCGGACTGAAAAAAGGGCCAGAACACGATTTTGACAGAGAATGATGCACTTGGATAGGGAAGAGGATATGGCTTAGATGAGATAGGCTTAGGACAGATACACCAAACTGTGAGATGGTACATGATCACTCATTTTTGCAAATAATGCAAATGAAGGCCAAAAATGAGTGATTTCCCATAAAAACAAGGAGATGTCAAATAAAAACCAATTAAGATCCACATAACTCCAACTCTTCACAAAGAAGAGTGTGGTGGCCTAGGCCACCATATATGAGTGTTATGGCATGGCACCGCAAAGATATATCTTGGGCCCAAAACCACTACTCATCATTGAAGCTCACATATCATTATATGATATAAAGAGAATGATTTTCTTTAATGTTGGCATTATGGGGGGAGGGATAGCTCAATAGTTTTAAACCGCACTCCCCCTATTTCCATGCCCACATCTAAACCAAATAAAGTTTTGAGACAAAGGTGTGTTTGTAAGATGGTCAAGCTATACTCCTTGAATCAATGATATTTAGCTCATTCCTCAAATAAGAGAACCTTGCTTCATCAAGAGGCTTCGTGAATATATCGGCAAGTTGATCTTTGGTAGGAACATAGATAAGCTCAATATCACCACGGGCAACATGATCCCTAATGAAATGATTCTGGATCTCAATATGCTTCGTTCTTGAATGTTGCACCGGATTATAGGCAATCTTGATGGCACTTTCATTGTCACATAATAGAGGCACTTTGTCACAAATGACACCATATTCCTTTAAAGTTTGCCTCATCCATAACAATTGAGTGCATCCACTTGCGGCGGCAACATATTCGGCTTCGGCGGTGGAGAGAGATATACAATTTTGCTTCTTAGAAGACCAACACACCAAGGACCTACCAAGAAATTGGCAAGCCCCGGAAGTTGATTTCCTATCATCCTTGTCCCCCACCCAATCCGCATCGGTATATCCATTGAGAATAAAGCTTGAGCCTTTGGGGTACCAAATACCATATCTTGGGGTATCAACCAAATATCTAAAGATTCTTTTGAGAGCCATCATGTGGCTCTCCTTAGGAGAAGCTTGATACCTTGCACACACACCAACACTCAACACTATGTCCGGTCTAGATGCACAAAGGTAAAGCAAGGATCCAATCATGGAGCGATATACCTTTTGATCCACCTCTTTACCATTGGGATCTAGTGCAAGATGACATTTGGTAACCATAGGAGTGGCCACACCCTTCAACTCGGTCATCTTGAACCTCTTGAGCATGTCTTGGAGATATTTTGCTTGATTGATGAAGGTTCCTTCTCTCAATTGCTTGATCTCAAAACCAAGGAAGAACTTCATCTCTCCCATCATAGACATCTCAAACCTATCGGTCATAAGCTTTGAAAATTCATCATTGAAAGCTTTGTTAGTAGAGCCAAAGATAATATCATCAACATATAATTGGCAAACGAAAAGCTCCCCATTAACCCTCTTAGTAAAAAGAGTGGGATCGATTAGCCCAACATCAAACCCACGGTCTACCAACAATTCTTTAAGGTGCTCGTACCAAGCTCTAGGAGCTTGTTTGAGACCATAAAGTGCTTTATCAAGCTTGTAGACATGGTTAGGAAAGTTGAGATCCTCAAACCCCGGGGGTTGCTTAACATAAACCTCTTCATGCAAAGGACCATTAAGAAATGCACTTTTAACATCCATTTGTTGTAGCTTAAAGTTATGATGCGATGCATAAGCAAGAAGGATACGGATGGACTCAAGGAGAGCCACGGGAGCATAGGTCTCTCCAAAGTCAATTCCTTCAACTTGAGAGAAACCTTGAGCCACCAATCTTGCCTTGTTCCTCACAACATTTCCAAACTCATCTTGCTTGTTCTTGAATATCCATTTAGTGCCTATAACATTGCGGCACTCCTTTGGCTTCTCTACTAAGGTCCATACTTTGTTGCGCTTGAAGTTGTTGAGTTCTTCGTGCATAGCTTCCAACCAATCCGAATCTTCAAGGGCTTCAAATACTTTCTTGGGTTCCACTAAGGAGATATAAGCATGATGATTGCTAAAGTTAGCCAATTGCCTTCTTGTGGAAACCTTTGCCCTTACATCACCAAGAACCTTGTCATGTGTGTGTTCAAGACGCTCAAGTTGCCTTTCTCTTCTTGCTAGACGACGGGCCTCGATCTCCTCCTTGGTTTTTCTAGGCCTTGGAGGTGTCACTTGATCAACTTGATCATTTGGGTCCCCGTCTTGACCTTCAATTTGAGCTTCCTCAATTTCTTGAGAATGCTCATCCTCATGTGCTTGATCTTGGACAATATTTGGTGAAGCGCAAATATCAAATGGATACTCATCGGAGCCATCATGAATTCTTGGTTGATCTTGTCCTTGATCTTGTTCATGAGAGGGAGGGTTTTCTTCTTGTTCTTGGGTTGGTGCATCATTAGCTTCAAGAGATGGGGTTTGTTGATGTTGAGAGGATGAGGGCTCCACCGTGGTAGAGCATAGTTCTTCCCGAGACGCCACACCGTGTCCCTCAATGGGGCGGAAAAATCCCACACCCATTCTTACTATGGCATCTTGAGGTATTTCATCACTTGCACATACATCAACTTGCCCCACTTGGGAGCCATCATTTTCTTCGAACCTCACACTACAAGATTCGATGATAATCCCGGAGGCTATATCAAAGACTCTATAAGTGTGAGATTCGGCACCGTAACCAACAAATATACCCTCCAAAGCTTTAGGAGCGAATTTAGACAAACGAACTCCTTTGATTTTGTAGAAACACTTACAACCGAACACCTTGAAGTATGAGATATTAGGCTTGTTGCCGGTGAGTATTTCATATGGAGTCTTGTTCAATCCCTTGCGGAGATAGATCCGGTTAGAAGAGTGGCAAGCGGTGGAGATGGCTTCGGCCCAAAAGTTATAGCGGGATTTATACTCCGCCATCATAGATCTTGCCATATCCATAAGAGTCCGGTTCTTCCTCTCCGCAACACCATTTTGTTGAGGGGTGTAAGCAGCGGAATATTGATGACGAATCCCCTCATCACTAAGAAAATCATTGAGTGTGTAGTTCTTGAACTCGGAGCCATTGTCACTTCTTATTGCCATAATGAGGAGGTTGTGTTGGCGTTGCACCTCGGTAGCAAAGTCAATGAATATTTGTTGAGTCTCTTTCGTCTTGAGAAAGTAGACCCAAGTGTATCTTGAGTAATCATCAACAATCACCAAGCAATGTTTCTTCGCACCAAGACTTGCATGAGTAACGGGACCAAAGAGATCCACATGAAGGAGCTCCAAGATCCTCTTGGAAGAGATGATAGTCTTGCTTGGATGCGGAGAGTCATGCATTTTGCCTTCAACACAAGCCCTACAAACACGATCTTTGGCAAAAGAAACATTTTCCATTAGTCCCACAATATGGTTCCCCTTGTGAAGACTTTGCAAAGTTCTCATGTTGACATGGGCTAGGCGGCGATGCCACAACCAACCCACATCCGCCTTTCCGAATAGGCACATCGCACTTGAAGTGGTGGTCCCCGAAAAGTCCACCACATACAAGTTATGTTCGCGATACCCAACGAAAGCGACTTTTAGAGTCTTGCTCCACAAGAGGACCACAATATCTTTATCAATAAAGACGGCGAAACCCATCTTGCCAAGGGCGGAAACGGAAAGCAAATTGTAACCAAGGGTTTTGACAAGCATGACATCCACAAGTGTTATGTTGTGTGCAACCACAACCTTGCCAAAACCCAATACCTCGGATGTAGAATTATCGCCAAAGGAGACGGTGATATTGTTTATGTTGGGCCTCAACTCCTTGACGAGGTTCTTGCCGCCGGTCATATGACTTGTACATCCACTATCAAGTACCCATTTTGAACCTCCGGCGGTCCTACATGAGATCAATGCTTGGATTTAGGTACCCATTTCTCAATGGGTCCTCTTTTGTTAGCAACAAGGGTCTTTGGGACCCAAATAGACCAAGCAACATAACCATCATATGGGCCAACATATTTAGCATAAACATCACCATAATAATCTTTGAATAAAACATAGTGAGGGTTAGCATTTCCCGCATCATCATCATTAATGGTTTTGCCCTTAGGGGCTTCACCATTAGTGATATCTTTCTTCTTCTCTTGTGCGGGCTTGGCCTTTTGCTTGTTTGCCTTCTTTGCCTTGGCTCCATAACCAAGGCCCTCCTTCCCATTGTTTGATCTTTGCTTACTCAAGAGATCATCCAAAGAAAGTTTACTTTGGGGAGAGGAGGCCTTAGCAAGTTCATCCTTCAACCTAGCATTTTCCTCAATAATATTTGCATGATCACATGAAGGGGTAGAGGAACTAGGCACATCATATGAAGCAAGCCTAATTTTAAGTTGCTCATTTGACTTGGATAGGAGAGCGTATTCACTCTTCAAAGCTTTGTGAGCTTTGTCTAGTTCATCTAGATCCTTCACAAGTTTCTCATGATCAACACCAAATTGGGCCATTTCCTTTTTAAGCAATTTAGTCTTAGCCCTAGCATGATCTCTAGCTTTAGTGAGCTTGTTAATTTCATCTTGAGGCTCTTCAAGATTTTCTAGCTTCTCCTCAAGAGAAGCTATAGTTTCTTGACTTTCCTCAAGAGCATTTTTAAGAGCATGGATTTCAAGAGAGTCTTCTCTCTCTATTTGACCCTTTTTCTCAAGAGTATCATTTTGTTGAGCTAAACGAGCCATGAGATTTGAAACATGCTTTTTGTTAATACCTTGTAGGTTAAGAATGAATTCATCAAATTCTAGCATTTCTTGTTTCACTTTTAGACTAGCATCATCAACCCCTAGATCACTTGATATGTTAGGCATAGAGGGGCTAGGAGATGATACCTCGGAGGATTTAGCCATGAGACAACTTTCTTCCTCCACATGAATGATCTCATTGGGGGATTCACTTGGTGATGAAGAGTTAGTGGAGAGGGAGGCAAGAGCGACCAATCCATTAGAGGTTGCATCTTCTTCATCATCAACATCATCATCTCCGGAGGTATATTCTTCTTGAGTTGATAGCACAATAGATGTGTCCAAGGAGGATTTTGCCATGAAGCAATGTGCATTCTTGATATGAGGATTCTCATTGGGGGATTCAAAGAGAGATGAAGAGGTAATGTTGGTAGTGACAATGGCGGCCACTTCCTTTGAGCTTTCTCCTTCATCATCACTAGAGCTTTCAACTTCATCGGAAGAATATTCTTCCATAGTCACTAGCACAACTTTTGGGTGCCTCTTGCCCTTCTTGGTCTTGTTGTTGTAGAATTTCTTGTTGGGGGCTTTTGAATATTTGCCCTTTGTGTCTTTGCTCTTGTCCTTGGGAATGAGCCTTCCATTATGAAGCTCTCTATTCTCATAGGGGCATTCGGCAATGAAATGGCGCTTGTCATCACAATTGTAGCATGACCTTGTCTTTGGACCAAAGCTAGTGAACCCACTTTTGTGGTTTCTCTTGATGTTGTCTTCCTTGGCCTTGGAGGGATCAACCCAAAATGAATTTGCATGGAAGGCCATATGATCATGATAGTGGCATTTCAAATCTTCCGGATAGGACATACTCCAAGATGCCCTATATTGTTTTTGAGGGTACACTTCTTCAACGGGGTTGACCACTAAAGCAAGATTGTTCCCTTTTGCCATTCCAATGGCACGATTGCGAGAATCATGAGAGTTTTGCTCGAGCACCTTGAGGGCTTGCATCTCGTGCACGGCATCTTGAGATGAGAGAGAGGAATAGCATTCTCTCCCAACAAGGGTCTTGACATCAATGGGTACAAACGGCATCATGCATTCAATGTACTTCTCCTTGATCCAAGAGTCATTGATGTGGGTGGCACCACTAAGCCGGAAGGCATCGGCAACAATGAGGAGTCTTCCATACATGACTTGATGATCTTCATCCGGTAGCCTCATGAATCCTTCGGCTTGATTCCGAAGAGCATTATACTTGTTCCTTCTCGTGCTCTCACTTCCAATGCAACTAGCGGCCAACCCATCCCAAGCTTCCTTGGCGGTGGTGTAGTTCCGAACACGAGGCAACTCTTGTGTCCCCACACTAGTTTGAATCATGTGCAAGGCGGTGTTGTTGAGTTGACTATCAACCGCTTCTCTTCTAGTCAACTTGTCGGGGTTGTAGGGCTTGAAGCCTTCCAAGATGATTCTCCAAAGTTCATTGGAGGCACTGCAAACATGAGAGCGAAACTCAAATTGCCAAGTATCGAAATTATCAACGGAAAACTTAGGTGGGTCGCCTCGAATGTTCAAATGGGGATGAGGAACCGGTATATCGGGAGATAGAAAAGGTGGAGCTACTCGATTGTAGCTCTCACCTCCACTAGTTCCCCTAGGAGATGCAATGGGAGATTTGATAGTGTTTAAGTTATCACCTTCCACGGGTTTAGTAGAGGAGGGTAATGCCGAAGCACCTCCCTCTTCTAACACACCCGTGTCCTTTACCTCTATGACGGGAGCCCTAGGAGGGACCGGAGTCAAAAGCTCGGAAATCAATTTTCTCATGCTTTCCATTTGAGCGTCCATGGAGGATCTCAATGAATTGATGTCCTCCATGGTGACCAACTTACCGGCCTCTTCCGGAGGCACATCGTCCAGCATACTCTTAGGCGGTTAAGCCCGAAATAAGAGCCGAGGCTCTGATACCAATTGAAAGGATCGTATGCCGCACCTAGAGGGGGTGAATAGGTGCTAACCAATTTTTAGTTCTTTTTCAATTTAGGTTTGACACAAAGGTAAATTCTCTAGATATGCAACTAAGTGAATTTACCTATATGACAAGGATATCAACTAAGCAAGATATAGCTACGCAATATATAGAAGAGAGAGTGGGATAGAGGTAACCGAGAGTGTAGCCCTTCCTTTGCAAGAAGGTACATCTACGTTTGGAGGAGTGTGGTTGCTACGCAAGCCAAACCAACAGCCACGAAGGCTTCACTCAGATCTCCTGTGAGCAACGCCACGAAGGCCTAGCCCACTTCCACTAAGGGATTTCCTCGAGGCGGAAACCGGGCCTTTACAAGGTTCTTGGGGCACACATCCACAACTGAATTGGAGGCTCCCAAATATGAGATCCCTCAAACAAATGAGGGGGAAATGAAGAACGCTTCGGTGAGGATGTAGATCGGTGGCTTCTCCTTCGAATCTCCAAAGATCAAGAGCTTTGGTTGGGGGAGGAAGGAGATCTTGCAAATCTTGTGTTTCTTGAGGTGGCTCTAATGGTGGTGAAGCTTGGCAGATTTCTTGTGAAATAATTGAGCAACTTGTCCCTTTGGAGAAGAGAGCTATTTATATGATTGGAGCTCTCAGATATGACCGTTTGAACTTTTACTCGTAACACCGGAAGTTCCGGCCAGGAGGGCCGGAAGTTCCGGCCGGCACCGGAAGTACCGGCCAAAGAGTCGGAACTTCCGCCAGGACAAATCTTCGTCAGGCAACCTGTCAGAAAAAGGTGAGGGCGGAACTAGGGCGAACTTCCGGTGACCGGAAGTTCGGCAAGGCCAAGTTCCGAAATAACGCGAAAACCATACTGGATGTTACTGAGCCACAATCGCGGACTTTCGGAACTTGTCCGAAGCGGCAAGTTCCGCTGACCGGAACTTCCGGCCAGCTTCACCGGAACTTCCGGCAGAGAAGAAAAACTGTAATCAGAACTATGCTGAAGGCCTTCTGCAGGAAGCAACAGGGCGGAACTTCCGGCTGTTGGGGCCGGAACTTCCGCCAGAACCAAAAAACCTTCAGAGCTTCAGAATTGCCATACCATTTTACCGATCAACAATGTTTATCGAAAACTTGTACCTGTCTACATCAACACACATGAATGTATACCTAGTGTTGACATCAAACACACAAAACCCAAAAGGGCGGGAAATGTTCTTTCAACATGCTCGGGGAACATCGCCTTTGTCGCCGGCCTTCTTCGGCGAGGGCTTCATCCCCCATCCGAGCCAGCAACAATTCGCGTCGCTTGAGATCGGCGAGATCGAGCCGGCATAAGGGGATGACGATGTCTTCTCGCCGACGACCACCACACATGCGGCGCGCGTGAGCGGACCCGTCATCGACCTGAACCGCTCATTCGACTCGTCTTCTCCGGCACTGCATAGGGTACATGTGTTCGACGGCGACTCCCTGACACAAGCGGGAGCAGCGTTGGACGAAGCTTGTTTGGCGGACGGCACGACGAGAGACTTGGCCCGAACGGCTAGCAGGTGTTCGAGGAAATGCCCGCGGGCCAGTAAACCTCTAAGGAGGTATAATTTCACCACCAAACTTGCATTTTTTTGCATTGTATTGGTTCATATTGCCAGTAGGTGCTAGATTTAGGATACAAGATTGTTTCTTTTGCGTTGTATTGGTTCATATGGCCGGCCGGTGCTAGATTTAGGATGAAAGTTTGATTCTTTTGAGTTGTATGCAAATGGTCGGCCATGTTTCATATGGCCGGTATATGAAACATTGCTTGTTCTTTGTAGACCGAGACCGCCGACATCTTGAACTCCATTCTTGTAACTAGGAGGTGGACGATACCCAAGGGGATGGGGAGGAGAAGGCGATGAGGACTCGGAGATGGAGGTCGTCGACGTGGAGACCGGCGCCATGGTGCCGCCAAAAAAGAAGGGGACTCGAGGCCCTCGCTGGAGCACACTAGAGGACATGTGCCTCGTCGACGCTTGGAAGACCATCAACATGGATCCGCTCACTAGCTCGCAACAAAAATAGGGAACTTATTGGTCAAGGATATTCCATCAATTCAATGACCGCAAGATCTTCGACGAGTACAGGAATGTGGTGATGAACCATAATGAGAATGCAATGCCGCATAGGTGGGGCGTGATACAACCCTTGGTGAACAAGTTTCATTGCTTTCTTGTGATAGTTCAAAGGAGGAAAGAGTGTGGCCACACAATGGAGATGCATGTAAGAGTTCATCACCTCTCATGTGCATGTATTGAATTGGTTGTTTACATTGTCTAATGTTGTGTTTGTTTTGTAGCTAAAAAGATGCTCTAGTCATGTATAAGAAGTGGAACAAAGGCAAGGACTTCTCCCTCATGCATGTCTTCACCAAGCTTGAGAGTTGTCCCATATGGGCGAAGACCCAGTTCAACCACAACGACGGTGCAGTCATTGATGTGGATGGGCTACCGACGCCACCCTTGTCTGCCTCGGTTGGCAGTCCAATCAGCAACAAGAAAGCCAAGTTCGAAAGGAACGGGGTAACATCGTCGGCGGGCATGGTAGCATGATGAGCGGGATGAGAATACGGATCAATGTTGGTCCGCTTTGTTGGACAAGGCTGTGGGGACCCCGGACTAGCTGTCCGAAATACCCTGTTATGTATACAGTTCACGTTCCCATGATCAGTGTGCCGTGAACACATAACCGAACTAATATCAAATTACATCATCCTTTACAAAACGGAATAAGAAAATTACAATAAGGTCACATGACCCATCTTTACAAGATAGCCTCGAATGGCCTAATCTAATCATCAGAGTAGCAGAATCACTTCAGCAGCGTAGAGCCCAAGTCATCTGCCTTAACCCTACAGGCAACTGACTGGGAAGACGTTCCTAGCTCGCATAGACGTCGTCCACTCTTCATCTGTCGAAGTCCTCCAGGTCTGGCCAAGTAAATAGCCAGGGACAAAGCCGTGAGTACATTTGAATTGTACTCGCAAACCATCAAGAAGGTGATAACAATTCTAACTAAAGAAAACAAGAGAGGAAGAATAGTTTCTATGGTGGATATAGCATATGAAAGAGAATCAGTTTCTCTTGTGGATATAGCATGTGAAAGAGAATCAGTTTCCCTTGTGGATATAGCATCCCACATCACAGTTGAAGGGGACACTAAGAAAGTCCTACGACAACTCTATATCTTTGTTAAAGAAGAGGTAGCATACCGCCATCTCAATTGATGGGGATACTAGGGAAGTCCTATGACATCTCTATATCTTTGTTAAAGAAGAGGTAGCATACCGCCATCTCAATTGATGGGGATACTAGGGAAGTCCTATGACATCTCTATATCTTTGTTAAAGAAGAGGTAGCATACCGCCATCTCAATTGATGGGATACTAGGGAAGTCCTATGACATCTCTATATCTTTGTTAAAGAAGAGGTAGCATACCGCCATCTCAATTGATGGGGATACTAGGGAAGTCCTATGACATCCCTATATCTTTGTTAAAGAAGAGTTCCTCTACATGAAACACTAGGAAGGGTCACCCACTTTTGTTTCATTTTCCTCGACCATCTCCACATGGTCGGCACAACATCTTTCCCGTACCCTTCCGGTACTTCCAACACCCATTTTCCTTTGGAAATCATTTTCAAAACCAAAACTCGACACAGCTCGGTAACGGCCATCCCAACCGTCCATGACCGCGGACGCGGCTATTCGAATAGTTTTGACTCTGCAGAGTTTGCACACTTTCCCCACAACTATCCGGATACCTATCGTGTGGGCATCATCCCCGCATAACAACATATGCCACGACGGATACCCGAACATAGCCTTTCGCCCATTCGACTTAGCAAGAGGTCCTACCCTATGGAGTATGTACCTCCCCGGCACCGTGGCAGCTCACCTCCTCTTGAGCGTGGCTCCACCGCCAAGCCAGGAGACCCATAGTGTCTTCCGGACGGGTCAGCCCCGAAGGCCTCCCGTTATACTATTGTCCCAACAATGACAACCCGGACTCGGGGGTAACCGTACCCTTGTATAGTTGTGCGGTGCCTCATGCTAAGAAGAACAAACGTCAAGTTAAGCCCCGTGCCCACATTGGAGTAGCTATGGTTGCGCTGTTTAGTTGTTCCGGGCGAATACAAAGAACCATGTGTCGTTTTTCTCAAAAACCCAAGTCACACACACTTTCCTCTTTCCAACCATCTTTGTCAAGATCCTTTCCTTTCATAAACCATACGCTTGGGTAAGATTGCCTCACCCAAGGTTTTCATAAACATTTACAACAAGGTAAACCTTGAGGGGTTCCCAACCTAAAGTTTCATGAGTTGAACTAATACAACACTATGGCCGAGATGAGGGTCATCACGCCATTGAGGGTATGAAAAAGAGGTATTGGAGTGGATCATACTTGCTTGAGCTAAGCATGTATTATGACAACACAAGAGGAAATACACTTTCAGATTTGTGGTGCTATCTAACCCAATCAATAGATAGGGATGAGAATTGACCAACACCAACACCATTAAGGGAATCAGGCATACTCATCACAATTTGAGAATACACCAAAAACATGGTATTGATACATCTACACTAGAAGGGGGTGTAGTATGAATCTTGTCCCGAGGTGGAACATATTCAAGCTAAAAATAGAAAACAAGTTGGATAGCAATGGCCATGATACCATACACCCAACCAATTACCAAGACCTTGACAAGATAAAACTACTAGAGGTACCATGCTTGCATCCAAGCATAGATGACAACACTATGGAGATCATCACACATAGAACCAAGATGCTATTGATAGCACAAGATGACATCCAAAGAGACATCATATCAGAGATCAAAAGATGGCTTGCCTTGGCTTATTTGTCCCTGGACTTCTTCAACTTCATCAATATAAGAATCCCGTCAATATAAATAAAATCCTTGTCCGAACCACTTCTTCTTCTTCTTCTCCGGAATTGTTCGCATCTATCGTCGGAAAATATAAAAGGAACACAATCAAACACATTGCACCAACAAAACAATTATTCAACAATCAACAAACAATAGCGAACCACTTTACTAAGTGCTATCATATCAAGAACTTATAGTTTCTTCAAATCATTTTAAAAGACAACCAAATTATCTTGCTTAACATAGGCATGAGAGCATCACAAATTAGCAATTGCCTCTCTGGTTATTGCTATGGCATAAACTAGTTATTCCCTGTTATATAACACCACAAAGAAGGCAAGTGCATTGGTTTTTCATCAAAAACATTTATATTTTATTTTTAAATATTTTTGGAAAAGACTGAACTCATTTTCCTACTTTATTTTGCTCACAGAGCATTACACAAGTACGTCAAGCAAAAATTATACCAATGGATAGCTATTCAAACATAGCTTTATAAAAAATTGGATTCACTAAATTTGAAGTTATAAAAGATTTTTAATAATTAAAATACTGGCCAGAGGGACCAAAACAGAGTTTAATTCCTTATAAAATCTCAGATGCTCAATAAAATCTGAGCTCTGGATATGATGTTAGCAACACAAATATGAGTGTAGCAAAAGTGGTTTCATTCCAAAATAATATTTTAAGCTCCTGAAATAATTCCTCAAACACAGATTCTGAATAAACTTGTATTAAATACCATAATCTCATATTTTGACATAATATACTCAAACCAGTGCCAAAATATGGGAATTAATATGTAGTTTACTAAAAAATTGGATTTGTATCAAAACTGGTTTTGAAACTCTTTAATTTGAATAAACAGTGCTACTGCATGCTTGTACCATTTTAAATTCCTAGGAAAATATAGAATGGATCCTGGTCTAATTCTTGTCTGAGGTGGTTAAGAAAACATTCAGAAGCATTAAAAAATTTTAATCACTTAATTTGGGTCCCATATGAATTTTTGGTGA
This sequence comes from Lolium multiflorum, assembly GCA_030979885.1. Taxonomy (NCBI): domain Eukaryota; kingdom Viridiplantae; phylum Streptophyta; class Magnoliopsida; order Poales; family Poaceae; genus Lolium; species Lolium multiflorum. Next base: position 226,638,440 of record CM061748.1, on the reverse strand, counting down.
ATTAAAAGCTAGCATGTATGTCTGCAGTACACATAGAGCAAGTTTAATTCACCAAAAATCGTATAAAAATCCTAAAAATATGGGACCAGTGGCATTGGAAAGATATTTGAATTTTTGAACTAATGCACTTGGTTTCACTGGATTTGGATTAGTAGATCTCTAGATATTCATATTTGAATGCATCTGGTTTTAATCACTATTTAACAGCACATTACGAAAATTTAAATTTAGGAAACGGGCGGGAAGAACTCTGGGCCGCGCGGTGGTGGATTGGGCCGGCCCAGGTGGTTTGCCAGGTAGATGGAGGAAAAAGAAAAAGAAAAGAAAGGGGAGAGAGGGCCCGGGCGGGGCCCAGTGTGCATGGCCGACGTGGCCCAGGCCATGCACGGGCGTCGTCTCTCTCGCGACCACGCACGCAGGCATTCTCGATCGGAAAAGAAACAGGGCGGCTCGGGGGCTCACCGGCGGAAGGCGGGCGACGGCGAGGGCTGGGCCGAGTGGTGGCGCGTTGGGGCCGTCCAGGGCGCGTTCAGGGGCGGCTCGGCGGCGCCTCTCTTGGCCACCGCAGCTCCTCCCGGCGTCGGTCTCCTCGCAGCGAACTCCGGGCGGAGGCGACGGTGGGCTCCCGGCGGACCTGGGCAGCGCAGAGGCGGGTGTTAGGACGAGGAGAAGAAGGTGAGCATCGAGCCAGGGAGGGGGAAGGAGAATCGGGGCCGGGGCGAGTGCGTTCTGCACCCGTCACCATGCGGTGACCACGGCGGAGCGGCGTCCTCCGGTGAGCAGCAGAGCGAGGGGAGGGCTGCGGAGCTCCTGTGTGTCTCAGAGACATGGGAGGGAAGTGGTGTGGCAGAGGAGTGAGCTGGGGGCTCGGTCTTATAGGCGAGGGAGGGTGGCCTGCGGGCGGATGGGCGGCGTCTGGGGCCAATGGTCGGGCGCGTGGGAGGCGTTGGCCAATGGGGATGCACTTGCGACGTTCTGGGCGGCGCGGGCGATGACGTCGCAAGGCTGGCGTCATCAGGGGAGGGTACGGGCGCGGGAAAGAGGAGAGGTCGAGTGGGAGGGTCCCTGTACGTGAGTTTCTGCCATGGTTTTAGGGTTTGGGTGTGATTGGGCCGTGGCCTTTGATGACCCACAAGTATAGGGGATCGCAACAGTCTTCGAGGGAAGTATTATCCAATTTATTTATTCGACACAAGGGGAGACAAAGAATACTTGTAAGCCTTAACAGCGGAGTTGTCAGTTCAGCTGCACCTGGAAACAGACTTGCTCGCAAGAGTTTATCAGTAGTAACGGTTTTATGGCAGTGGAAATAGTGAAATACCAGCAGCAGTGAAATAAAGACAGCAGTAGTGATTATAGTAAACAGCAGGATTAAAATACGTAGGCAGGACGGATTTAACGGGCGTTGCATGGATGAGAGAAACTCATGTAACAATCAAAGCAGGGGCATTTGCAGATAATAATAAAACGGTATCCAAGTACTAATCAATCAATAGGCATGTGTTCCATATTTAGTCGTACGTGCTCGCAATGAGAAACTTGCACAACATCTTCTGTCCTACCAGCCGGTGGCAGCCGGGCCTCTAGGGAAACTACTGGATATTAAGGTACTCCTTTTAATAGAGTACCGGAGCAAAGCATTAACACTCCGTGAACACATGTGATCCTCACATCACTACCATCCCCTCCGGTTGTCCCGATTCTTGTCACTTCGGGGCCATTGGTTCCGGACAGCGACATGTGTATACAACTTGCAGGTAAGATCATAAACAATGAATATCTTCATGAATCAATAACATGTTCAGATCTGAGATCATGACACTCGGGCCCTAGTGACAAGCATTAAGCATAACAAGTTGCAACAATATCATAAAAGTGACATCTACGGATACTAGGCACTATGCCCTAACAATCTTATGACTATTACATGACCAATCTCATCCAATCCCTACCATCCCCTTCAGCCTACAGCGGGGGAATTACTCACACATGGATGGGGGAAACATTGCTGGTCGATGGAGAGGCGTTGGCGGTGATGGCGGTGAAGATCTCCTCCAATTCCCCGTCCCGGCGGAGTGCCAGAACGGAGACTTCCGGCTCCCGAGACGGAGTTTCGCGATGTGGCGCTCTCTTTCGGCGACTTCGACTTCTTCCCGTGCGTTTTCAGGTCGAAACCAATAAGTAGTCCGAAGGGGGCCGGAGGCCGGCCGAGGGGCCACACCACATGGCCGCGCGGCCCCCCCGGGCCGCGCGCCATGTGGTGTGGGGCCCGGGCCTCCACCTCCTTTGCCCTTCTGGCTCCGTCAATATTTTGGTAAAATAGGGCCTTCTGCAAGAATTCCGAGGATTTTCCCGAAAGTTGGATTTCTGCACAAAAACGAGACACCAGAGCAGTCTGAAAACAGCGTTAGTCCGTGTTAGTTGTATCCAAAATACACAAATTAGAGGCAAAACAATAGCAAAGTGTTCGGGAAAGTAGATACGTTTTGGACGTATCAACTCCCCAAGCTTAGCTTATTGCTTGTCCTCAAGCAATTCAGTTAACAACTGAGCGATAAAAGAACTTTCACGAACACATTTGCTCATATGATGTATATATTCTCATGCTATGGCTAATACTTAAGCAGTTCATAATGAGATACATGCAAATAAGATCATCCAACAGCTATGTCAATCATGGAAAGGTACCAACAATTAATAATAAGCACCATGAATCATGTATATAAGCAGGATTGCAATGTTCATAAGAGAATATGATAAAGTGGTATCTCGCTTGCCCGTATTTGATCGGCAAAACATAAATGCCGAGGCACCTCTTGAGTTCATAGAAAGACTAGAAGTAGTGATTGTCAAAGATAAAAGCATCAAAGTTATACCACAATCAATCATATTTTGAGACAAGCATATTATACTAAGAATGACAGTTGTGCTCTCAAGATAGTGCTCAAAGAAAGAATGGAGACACAACATAAAAGTAAAAGATTGACCCTTCGCAGAGGGAAGCAGGGATTAACATGCGCTAGAGCTTTTCATTTATAAAACAGGAGTAAAATTATTTTGAGAGGTGTTTGTTGTTGTCAACGAATGGTAATGGGTACACTAACTACATCATCAACCGGACTCACAAGAGCGGCTCCCATGAATTATTTTTGGTTGGCACTCCTTCCAACCTTTCTTTCACAAACCATGGCTAACCGAATCCTCGGGTGCCTGCCAACAATCACATACCATGAAGGAGTGCCTTTTTATTTAAGTTTTATTATGATGATGACACTCCCCCCAACCTTTGCTCACACAAGCCATGGCTAACCGAATCCTTCGGGTGCCGTCCAACAATCACAAACCATGGAGGAGTGTCTATTTTAGTTAATTAATTCGGGACTGGGAATCCCATTGCCAGCTCTTTTTGCAAAATTATTGGATAAGCGGATATGCCACTAGTCCATATGAGAGTCCGTCAAAAGTAAATGACAAGGTTGAAAGCTAAACACCACATACTTCCTCATGAGCTATGAAACATTAACACAAATTGAGAAGCATTTTGAAGGTTTTAAAGGTAGCGCATGAGAATTTACTTGGAATGGTTTGAAATGCCATGCATAGGTATTTATGGTGGACACTTTTGGAACAACTTGGTTTTCAGGTGTTTGGAAGCACGAGCGGCGTTCCCGCTCAGTACAAGTAAGGCTAGCAAAAGACTAGGGAGCGACAAATCAAGAGAGCAGTAACTGTCATAATCATGCTTGCGGCAAAATAAATTGACGGAGGCATAAAAGTGATACAAGAACTCTGAAGCAATATAAATCATCGAGGCTTAATTGACTTTTTGTTCAGTCATATGCATGCATGAGCATGTGCCAAGTCGATATAAATGAATTATTCAGAGGAGGATACCACAATGCCATACTTACTTATGAATAAAACAATGCAAGCAAACATCCATGACATGCTACTCATATTAATAAATTGGAACTAAACATGAGAGATCATGAGCTACTAGACTTTCTCAAATAACATATACCTCACATGAACCAACTAAGCATGCTCATATGGATGAGTATATGTACAAAAATGAAAGCAAATAGAGTTCATACCAGCCTCTCACCACAATCAGATTGTCGTAGATCGTCATTATTGCCTTTTCACTTGTGTAGCTTGGATAATATGAAATGAAAACCACGCTCCAGCCACCGAAGACCATTGAACTCATGATGAACTTTACAAACCAAAGAAGAACAACAAATATTTTTGGTGTTTTCGAATTAGAAACAAGAACGAAAGAAAACAAGCAAACAAAGCAAAATCTTTTTGGGTTTTCTTATAGCAAACCAACGATAGCAAATAAAACAAACTAAGAGCAAGGAACCAAATAAACAAATGGTGAAGAGAAACAACAGAAATATTTTTGGTCTTTTTGTGTTTTAGGAAAGAAACAAAGTGAAAACAAAAGAATGCAAACTAACAGAAACACAGAAAAGCAGGATGACAGAAATCTGCCAAATCCTGACAGCAGTACAGAAATCGAAATTAACAAAAATCTTCCGTTGCTCAGACCAAAAAGTGTTCAACTAATGAAAGTTAGATAACAACCTGGGGAACATGCTCAAAAATTGGCAACTCAAAATAACGTTCTGGCTGTGTACGAATTTTTTTGGTAACAGCACAGAATCTGTTTTTGGACAGCACTTCCCCAAATATCATCTCCCTCTCATTAGAAAACCACTCTAGAGACTAAACAAGTATGTACAAGTATCCAGCAACCATAATATGCAAAGAATGAGTGATGCCGGTATACCTCCCCCAAGCTTAGGCTTTTGGCCTAAGTGGAGTTCATTCCCACGGTCCCCATGAAGTGGTGTCTTCGTAGTATGACGAAGAACGACCCGGTTCCATGTATGTGCTGGAGGAAACGTCGGGGTACGTGACGGTGTAGTCGTAGGAGGGCTCGGCGTTCTCGGAGTCATGTTGCTGGTGGAATTCTTGTATCTTCATATGTTCCTCCACCACCTCCTTAGTGAGCGACCATGATTGCCTGTCAATATTGAACAAACCTGGCTGGGGAAGAGGGATTTCCTTCTCATTCCCATCAGCAAACAACATTCTATAGACCATATTATCTATAGTGGAGTCAGTAGTAACGAAACCCACCGGCGGGCAGTGACTGGTCAACACCGTAGAGCCGGGAACAACTAGGGCTGCGGCTGGCCCCAGTCCCTCAGAGCGACGGCCCGCAAAGCCTCCTGGTCGCGCGCCGATGCAAATTGCAAGGGCGTGCCACCTGACCTATACCTGGTCAGGAAGGTGTGGATGATGCCTCACTTAGCTTCCTGCAGGGCACACACGTACACGCAAATACGAGCCTCGATCGGCTCAGTTGTCCTGTGGATCGGCTCATGGAGCCGATCCACCCATGATTCGTCCAAGGTGGCCGAATATATGGTGGTCCTGCTTGATCATGATAAAGCATATGAGATCCACGACGATCTGGGGTTTTCACCGCATAATCGGATCATCCTACTCACGATTGGGCCTCGCGCTCACGCACGGTGATCGTAAGCCAGCCCTAGACAAGGCCTAAAAACCAACACTAGGTTGATCCTCGGAACGTCCTGTCTAGGGGCAGCAAACTACACCCTACATGCCGCTGGATCCTCCAACCCTTTGTAAGGCCTAACTATTGTAGATATTAAACTAATCCTTGATGAATCAAGGAGCGATCGTAACGGATCAGATCTACTAAATAACGACAAGCGGGGTGCCGCCCCTGCACCCATGATGAGGTACAGGGACGGCTAGATGCGCAAGGGTTGCACTACGACAGCATATGATACTAGGAACAATGCTAACCCTAACACATCTATGATAACTACGTTGCTCGCCATCAAAAAGGCTTCAGTACGAGCAACGCATGAACAACTAGGCAGGCTCGTGCTGCCTAGATCGCGAGATGCGATCTAGGCAGCATGGTGCTTACCGGAGGAACCCTCGAGACGAAGGAGTTGGCGATGCGCCGAGATTGGTTTGTGTTGAACGTTGGTTGTTGTTTATTCCATAAACCCTAGGTACATATTTATAGTCCAAGGGACTTTCTAATGTGGGCGTGCACTAAACCGTGCACGAGTAAAACTCTAACTTCTAAACTAAGATGCGATCTAGTATGTTACAGATAATGGGCAATTAAGCCCGCACTCTCAGCGCAAGGCCGCTTCGAAGATGCTCCCTTTAAGCCCATCTTCACTTACGGCCCGTCTCCTGATTTGGCCAAAATCAGGTGATAACACATGCCCCCTGGTTTTGGTAATGATAATATCAAAACCATCTGTTTTTTCCTCGAGGGGTCATGTCGTGGCAGAACCGTCGCAGTTTTTTCCTCGAGGGGTCCTTTATGATGACGTCTTGCCTCCTCGCCCTCTCTGCACGACTTGACGGTTCTGGCACCACGTCCTCGGGAACTGCTTAGGCATTAAACCATATATTCCCCCTTTTATTCGGCCACTTCCTGTAGCTCTCTTCCTCATCCTCCCGGCACTAGCAAAAAAAAAAAAAAAACCCTCCTGTGCCACCATGTCCTCCTCTTCGTCGGATCTTTCTGCGCAGTCCTCCCCTTCCGCGAGCCGACGCCGGAGTGGAACCCGGAGGAAGCCCATGCGGCCAACATTCGCCGCGCCATCGAGGCCGGGGATGAGCCAAGCCACGACTTCTCTACCTGGTCAGAGGACGACCAGTCCCTGACCGACGGGAGAGAGCGACCTCCGCTTCCTTGCCAATGAGGAAGCGGTGGAGGAAAGCGACGACGACCACCTTCCCTGGGACGGGGCCCCCTCCTCCGAAGAGGAGGGGCAGGAGGAGGAGGAAGAAGATGACAGCTCCTCCGACGAGCCGCCGGCCAAGCGCCACTGCCCCTGGCCCGGCAATCTCAGTGATTTCGACAGCGACGACGACGACGCTGATGAAGAAGACGAGGACAACGAAGGTCCTGCCGGCGGTCGCTACAGCAGCGACGATGAGCCGGCTGGGAGCAGCGCCGACGACGGCGATGATGGCGACGATGACGAGGGAAGCAACGGCCCCTAGATAGGATCTTAGCCTAGGGCCAGCAGTAGTAGACGGGCAATGTAGCCCCTAGGATCTTCTTTTGAGAGCAATCAGCTCTTTATGTAAGAACTCTAGTTGATCAATGGAGAATTTCCCCGACTCGATCTTGTCGTCCTTCTTCATGGTAATTTAGCCGATTGCCCTTTATACCGAGCTTGCCGACTGCCAATCCGGTCGGTGCTTAAGGAGCCGATGGCAATGCATCGGACTCTCATGGCAAACTCGAGGTAGATCCGTCCGGACCTCCACCTTCAGGACGAGCCGCAATCGTGCAAATCCTAGATCCTGGAAATGCAGATTCAACTGCACGGAATACTGGACCTTAGCGGCATTCTCATCTTCCGGATCTTCTTTGCCACTGTCCTTGTAATGCTTCATCTCTTTGTAGTCACACCTGGTCCAGAGTCCGTCAGCGATCGTTGCTTCTTCCCATTACCTCTAGCCATTCCCTTCTGCAATAATTCACCCTCTCTCGACGAGTTATGATGCAGAGCAAGCCGATTTCAACCAAATCGGCTCCATAGAACAAGGAACCTTAAGGGCGAGCTGCCCCCCGAGCCTTAGTCCAGGCGAGGATAAAAGCAGACCAGCCGATTGAGCCACCATTGGTTTCCCGTCTGTATCGCTGTGTTAGGCTCAAAGAGCCAGCACCTGGCAGATTCTGGAAAGGTCAGCAGCTCCCTTGAACCAAGGAACCTCAATGTAGTGGCCTTTCAGCCCCTCCCAGCTCCATTCCCGCACCTTGCTGTTCTGATTGGCTCATCATCTTGGGCGAACTGATGCAGCTTCTGGTGCAAATGGCTCGGCTCGAATGGTTCGGCTCTATGAAATCATCGGATGATCATCGGTTGTTCTCATGACCCTAACCTGATCCGCAGGCTTGCGCAAACACTGCCGATTTGGTGATGGCTGCTCCATAAGACCTCTGCTTGTAACCATCATATCCCTTGAGTCGACGGCCAAGCGTCGGCTTTGCCCCATGAGACCTCAAACAAGATCATGACTTTTACCAGCCAACCCAGCGGGCTGGCCATCTGGTTCCGGGCAGGTGCCTACAATAGAGCCCTGTGCGTGTCACTCAATTGGCTTGTATGTAGAAACTGATATTTTTGGCGACATCAGCACCGTTCTTCAGACAAGCTGTGATGCAGGGCCGGCCGATTCCGAAAAAATCAGCTCCCTATAGCGAAGGACCCTTCAGGGCCAACTGTCCCCCCGAGCTTATAGCGAAGGACCCTTCAGGGCCAACTGTCCCCCCGAGCTTCTCCCGTTCAAGTCCTGCGTCTCGTCGATCATATCGGCTCATCATCTTTGGCAGGCTGATGCAGCTCTTGGTGAGGACGTTTCCCTGATGCTTTCCCCCATTTTGGTCGTGACATGCCGTAGCCGATCGCCTCATCATCGACTATCCTCCTGGTTTCAGAAGAGACATACTGCTTCGTGCTGCTCCTGTTATTGATCGGGGCCGCGACCCGACATTGCCAACACAATGATCCGCTTGGGGCATCAACAATTCTACTGAGAAGAGCCGCTGGCATGTTTGCCCTTTAGTGGAGCCTCGTTGATGACTCTCCATTAAGCTCCTGCGTGTGACGGCGCATTCCTTAAGTCGATGGCCGTGTATCGGCTGTTTCAAAATTTCGATGTTTCGATTTTTGTGGCCGATCGTTTATGTATCGTCCCCCACACTTGAGCTGCTCGTTGGAAATTTGACATCCGTTCCCAGCTCCGTATCTTCGTATATCATCCCTCTATGTGCCCCCGAGCCGATTCTGTCAAGTAATTGATGGTATCGGCTCTTCAGGCATCCGTTGGATCAATGCTTGACACAGACGAAGATATGTTGAGGATAATTTCGGCCGATCGCCAAAATCGGCCTCCTTTTTTGTTGCAATGCTTGACGGTGGGTTGCAACTCCTTGGATTTACATCGTGGCATGTTGGAGATAAGATCCCCTGCTTTTCATTTTTTTGAGGGCCGATCGCAGGGATCGGCCTTGCCACGTATGTCCAATGTCTTGGACGTGCTATTCCGTTAGGCCGGTGGATAAAACCAGCCTTACCCCGTTCTTTGTCACATCGATGCGTTCGCAGTCATCCAAATTGATGCCCGAGAGCGGTTCTTGGCCTGATGCCTCCCAAATGCCCATGCCGGCTGTTGAAATCTCGGCTGAATCATCGGCGTGGACGACCTCTACTTCATCTCCATCCCACTGTATTAGGCATTGGTGCATCGTGGATGGGATGCAACAGTTGGCGTGGATCCAATCCCTCCCTAATATTACAGCATAGGTGCTTTTGCTGTCAACAACAAAAAACGTCGTAGGGATAGTCTTCCTTCCTACGGTCAGATCCACGTTCAGAACACCTTGCGCGTCAGATGCTTGGCCGTTGAAATCGCTCAATGTTACATTGGTTTTGATTAAATCCGAGGTGGAGCGTCCCAACCGCCGTAGCATAGAGTAAGGCATAATGTTGACTGCCGCTCCGGTGTCCACCAACATCTTATTGACAAGCTGCCCATTGATGTAACCTCGTAAGTACAGGGCCTTCAGATGCCTGTAACTTCTTTCTCGCGGCTTCTCGAAGATGACCGGCCGTGGGCCGCAGTCCAAATGTGCCACAGGTGCTTCAAATGACCTCGGAGCGCTAAATTCCGCAGGAAGGATGAAGACCATGTTTGTGCCAGCCGATGTTTCATCATCGGCTTTCCTCTTTAGGGCGCCACTCTTTTCTTTGTGGCCGACCTTCTTCATCCAGGGTTTGCTGAATTTTGGCGGCCAGGTCAGGCCGTGCCTTCCTCAGCGCGTGCAGATATAACCTTTCGGCTTCTTCCAACGCACGTAGTCGCTGAACCCTTCGTTTTTGGGAGCGGCTGAGCCCATCAGGACACCATCTTGGCCGATGATACTTATCCTCTTCATCATCGTCCTCTAGTTCCTCGTGATCTCCCATCTGAACGGACTCAGTATGCTTGCTCCAAAGCGGGAGAGGCCCTAGACGCTCGAACACGGACACCTTAGCTGTACCCCTCTCCTTTTGTTTACATTCTGGGCAATTGCCGATTGTTGGCAATCGGCTCATTCCGGAATCCCAGCAGTGTCTGAAGAAGGGGCAGTCCCAGTGCCTATCCACGTTGTCCGGTTCCTCAGACCTCCCTCGGCGCGACGTCTGCCCGTCGTCGTGGCCGCTGTTCGACGATACCTCCCGCCTGCACAGACCGATGATCCTTTGATCGCCTTCGCCGCGGCGACGTCGGTCGTATGGCTGATCATATTTGCTGAGGAGATGCTCGGGTAATGGGCGTGGATGCCGTATGCTTCTCACCTCCTCCTCGGCCAGGTACCGTTTATCGTCGTCTTGGGGCCGGTCACGTGGAACGGCCTCGTCTTTCTCTTTGCCACGAGTGTGGCTGCTCTCCGCTTTGTCCGCGTCATGGCGAATCACGAACCCCGCCATATTGGCATCGAAAGAGAACCCTGGTTCTCTTATGGAGTGGCTGAGATCGATCGTGTTGACACCAGGCAACAGACGTGTGTCTCCATTGAGCTTAATGCCGTGCGAACGGATCTTCTCACAGGAGCCAACGAGTTCGGTTCCGAGGACCGCCTTGACCTTGTCGTGCTTCTTCTGGAGCTTGTCAGCCAGGTCCTCGCACTCGACCGGAATGCTTTCCGCCATCTCAGATGTAGATGGCGATGCGGTGGATGTTGAAGATGGTCCCACCGGGCGTGCCGGAATGTGTTGACGTCAGAACCCACCGGCGGGCAGTGACTGGTCAACACCGTAGAGCCGGGAACAACTAGGGTTGCGGCTGGCCCCAGCCCCTCAGAGCGACGGCCCGCAAAGCCTCCTGGTCGCGCGCCGATGCAAATTGCAAGGGCGTGCCACCTGACCTATACCTGGTCGAAGGTGTGGATGATGCCTCGCTTAGTTTCCTGCACACACGTACACGTTAAATACGAGCCTCGATCGGCTCTCAGGTTGTCCGGATCCATGGAGCCGATCCACCCATGATTCGTCCAAGGTGGCCGAATATATGGTGGTCCTGCTTGATCATGATAAAGCATATGAGATCCACGACGATCCGGGGTTTTCACCGCATAATCGGATCATCCTACTCACGATTGGGCCTCGCGCTCACGCACGGTGATCGTAAGCCAGCCCTAGACAAGGCCTAAAAACCAACACTAGGTTGATCCTCGGAACGTCCTGTCTAGGGACAGCAAACTACACCCTACATGCCGCTGGATCCTCCAACCCTTTGTAAGGCCTAACTATTGCAGATATTAAACTAATCCTTGATGAATCAAGGAGCGATCGTAACGGATCAGATCTACTAAATAACGATCAAGCGGGGTGCCGCCCCTGCACCCATGATGAGGTACAGGGACGGCTAGATGCGCAAGGGTTGCACTACGACAACATATGATACTAGGAACAATGCTAACCCTAACACATCTATGATAACTACGTTGCTCGCCATCAAAAGGCTTCAGGACGAGCAACGCATGAACAACTAGGCAGGCTCGTGCTGCCTAGATCGCGAGATGCGATCTAGGCAGCATGGTGCTTACGGAGGAACCCTCGAGACGAAGGAGTTGGCGATGCGCCGAGATTGGTTTGTGTTGAACGTTGGTTGTTGTTTATTCCATAAACCCTAGGTACATATTTATAGTCCAAGGGACTTTCTAATGTGGGCGTGCACTAAACCGTGCACGAGTAAAACTCTAACTTCTAAACTAAGATGCGATCTAGTATGTTACAGATAATGGGCAATTAAGCCCGCACTCTCAGCGCAAGGCCGCTTCGAAGATGCTCCCTTTAAGCCCATCTTCACTTACGGCCCGTCTCCTGATTTGGCCAAAATCAGGTGATAACAGAGTAACAAAACGATGGCTCTTCATAGCAGCAATATCTAATTTCCTAGGGGTTAATGGTACATCATTAGAATCAAGAGGAATATCTAGATGTGTTAAAATGCGCAGTGCAATAGTTCCTCCAAAAATAGGCCCCCTGCTAGACAGGCGGCGAGCAATAAGAGAACCAAGATGATAAGGTGTCTCTCCAGTAAGTGCAACATTCAAGAAAGCAAGATGGTAGCTAGAGATGTTGCTAGTATTTTCTCTACCCAAAATGCTAGTACCAATGTAATATGCGAAATATTTAATAGCGGGGAGTTGAATGTTTCTTATCTTCCCTCGCTGGATGGTGCGGCAATCATCCCGGTGATCCCTCGGTAGAGCTCCAACAAGTCCCGGGGGTTGTCATCAATCCTCCTTGCTGTACCTACAGGGGCAATACCCAATGCACAACAAAATTCTTCCAATTTCATGGTAACAGGAATATCATAGATCTTGAATGCACTGTCGGCTCATATTCCGTGTTGTGGAACTTGAAGCTCTCAACGAAAACTTTGGTGAGCCTGTAATATTGTCCCCTCTCGTCTCCCACGTAGGTGGCTAAGCCTGCCCTGTTGACAAGGGTGAAGAAGTCATCCAATATCCCTGCATTGGTCAGAAACTCATAACAGGGGAAGGATGAAGCATTAGGAGCCCCATGGTCCTCCTCGGGCGCGAAGCTAGGCGCGATGACATCCTCATTGTAGGATCGCCTAATTTGAGTAGACGCCCTTGAGGGCCTACCGGTGCTGGTTGTTGCTTTCTTGAACAACTCTCCAAATTTGAATTTCTTCATCTTCCCTTCTGAAATTTTCAACAATCATTATAAAATTTGATTTCAAGGTATGTAATTGAAGGGAACTACTATAGGAACTTGCTAGAGTACTAAACATGCATCAAAACTAGTTTCTTCCACTTAGAACAAGCATGCAAGCTCACTAAACATGTTATCTACAGCAGCAAAATATTCAAGATATACTCAACCAAATGAAATTCTAATTGGACAATCAAAGGAGTCACATACCAAGGAGTAAATGTGCCAAATTTCAGACGGAAATCTGGGCTGAGCAAGGAGATCGAAAAATCGCGAGTTCTTGAGCAGAAACACGAGTGAGAGAAACTTGGTACGAGCTTTTTCGGGAGAGAGAAGGTGTGGGAGGAAGAGATGATGGGGGCAAGGGGTGGCCCACACCACAAGGTGGCGCGTTCCCCCTTGTGGCCGCGCTGCCTATGGTGTGGCACCTCCTGGTGCCCCACAGGTCATCCTCTGGTGCTCCAGGTGCCTCGAAAAATAGGACCAACGGTGTAATTTTTGTAATTTTTAGAGAACTTTGAAAAATGCACATTTCTGGGTATTAAATTAATGATTACTGCGTAGGAAAATGATTTCTAAAATCTTAAATGACTAAAGCATATTGCAAAACAAAAGTGCTAGCAAATAAATAGGTGGAGGGAGAAAGAAAGAAAGAAGTGTTGTTTAGCTCTCTTATGCATTAAAATATACTTGTTAACAAGGTTGATCAAGTCTTGCTACCAAATAAATTTTATATGACATAAGAAGAAATAAACCTCAAATCAATCATGTTACCTTATATTGAATTGATATGGATCCAATCACAAGAGTTTGATATTCTTCTTTAGGCTCATATATAGGACAATCAATGGATCCCACTTTGATAGTTTTCACATTAAAAATTGTATTGACTCCACATACTTTATCAATCCTCTTGGGAAAATAGACAGTGTGTTCCTTATCATCAACATTGAAAGTAACCATGCCTTTATTGCAATCAATAACAGCCCCTGCAGTATTAAGAAAGGGTCTTCCAAGAATAATGGACATATTATCATCTTCAGGCATTTCCAACACAACAAAATCAGTTAATATCAAGCAATGCTGAGTAACTTGAACAGGAACATTTTCACATAAACCAACAGGAATAGCAGTAGATTTATCAGCCATTTGCAAAGATATATCAGTTGGTATCAATTTATCTAAATCAAGTCTCTATAAAGAGAAAAAGGCATTACACTAACACCTGCTCCCAAATCACATAGAGCAGTTCTAACATAATTATTCTTGATGGAACAAGGAATAGTAGGTATACCTGGGTCGCCCAACTTCTTTGGAATCTTACCATTGAAGGAGTAATTAGCGAGCATAGTAGAAATTTCCTCATTGGGGATTTTCCTTTTGTTAGTAACAATATCTTTCATATACTTTGAATAAGGAGGCAATTTAATAGCATCAGTCAAAGGGATTTGCAGAAATAAAGGTTTCATCCAATCACAAAATTTATTATAATGTTCCTCCTCCTTTGATTTTATTTTCTTAGCAGGAAAAGGCATTTGCTTTTGAACCCAAGGTTCTCTTTCATTACCATGTTTCTCAGCAATAAAATCTTCTTTAGTGTACTTTTTATTTTTAGCATGCTTTTCAGGTTCTTTTTCAATTTCTTCTTTATCAGGAGTATCATTCTTATCATTATCTTCCTCATGTTCATTACCACTTTCAGTTTCAGCATCAGAAATAGAAATACTATTAGGATCATTAACAGGTTCAGAGGATTCTACAACATTCTTATGTTTCTTTTTCTTTCTTAGATGGAGCACTAGTTTTAATTAGTTGAGAATCTTGTTCAACTCTTTTGGGATGCCCTTCAGGATATAGAGGATCCTGGGTAGAAGCACCACCTCTAGTTGTTACTTCATAAGCATGTTTTTCTTTAGAATTATTTCCCAACAAGTCATTTTGCACTTTAGTAAGTTGATCAATTTGAGTTTGAACCATTTGAAAATGTTTAACAAGTATCTTAACATCATTGGAGGTTCTCTCCACAATACCATGCAATTCACTAATAGCTCGAGAATTTTCCATTAAATGATTCTCTACTCTCATATTAAAGTTTTCTTGCTTAACAATATAATTATCAAATTCATCTAAGCATTGAGGAGATTTTGAATACGGAATATCTTCCCTAGTAAAGTGTTGAAGCGAGTGTACCTCAATCATGGATGAAGGGGGAATTGTCTCACATATATCTTCTATAGGAGGTAGATTCTTCACATCTTCATTTAATACCCTTCTCTTTAAGAGACTTCTTGGCTTCCCTCATATATTCATCATTCAATTTAATCATACCCTCTTCTTCACTATCGGTGTCGGGGTTGGTTCAGGTGTAGACCAATCATCATGATTCCGGCCTATTTTAGCCAATAATTCTTCAGCGTCGTCTGGAGTTCTTTTCCTGAAAACACAACCAGCACAACTATCCAGGTATGCCCTAGACTCAATAGTTAGTCCACTATAAAATATATCAAGTAAATCATGCTTTTCCAAATCATGGTCAGGCTGAGCTCTAATAAGAGAACAAAATCTCGCCCAAGCCTCAGGCAATTTCTCTCCATCTTCCTGGTCAAAATTATAAATTCTCTGTTGAGCACTAGCAGGAAAGTATTTTCGAAAGAAAACATCACGCAAGTCAGTTGGACTTTTAATAGAACCAGGAGGCAAATTATTATACCAAGTTTTAGCATCATCCTTTAATGAGAAAGGAAAAAATTAGCGACAAAATAAGTACGCATCTTGACATCATCAGAAAACACGCCACTAAGAGTGGATAACTCAGTCAAGTGTTCAACAGCACTTTCTTTTTCAGTACCACAAAAGGGTGTTTTCTCAACAATAGCTATATGAGATAGATCAAGAGAAAAATCATAATCTTTATCCCTAATGTTTATAGGAGATGTGGCAAATTTAGGATCAGGAGATGGTTTATATCTAACAGCATGTTCAAGCAACTTTTTAATTTTTCTTGCATCAGTAGTAGCATTGCATTTTTCAATAAAACCATCATCAAGCTCTACATAATCTTCAACAGGATCATCACTAGAATAATCAAGTTCAGGTGATTTAACAGGTGTAGTAGCATTAGGAGTTTCAGTATTTTCAATTTGTCTAGACTTAGCAATTGTAGCATCTAGAAAAGATCCCAATGAACCACTATCATCAAGCACAGCAGAAACATTATCAATATTATGAGAATTTTCAGATTCAGCAGAAGTACCAGCACGCGAAGCATGTGGCGGTGAAACAAGTTTATCAATCACAGATGGTGAATCAAGAGCAGCAGAGGTACTCAGAGTTGTACCTTTTCTTGTAGTGGATGGTAATATGGCGATCTTAGTATCGCGAGGTTTACCCATGATGGAGAATTTGCAGCGAACAATATCAATCCAAGTGAACTTCCAAATAAAGCTATGCTCCCCGGCAACGGCGCCAGAAAATAGTCTTGATGACCCACAAGTATAGGGGATCGAACAGTCTTCGAGGGAAGTATTACCCAATTTATTTATTCGACACAAGGGGAGACAAAGAATACTTGTAAGCCTTAACAGCGGAGTTGTCAATTCAGCTGCACCTGGAAACAGACTTGCTCGCAAGAGTTTATCAGTAGTAACGGTTTTATGGCAGGAAATAGTGAAATAGCAGCGATGAAATAAAGACAGCAGTAGTGATTATAGTAAACAGCAGGATTAAAATACTGTAGGCACAGGGACGGATTTAACGGGCGTTGCATGGATGAGAGAAACTCATGTAACAATCAAAGCAGGGGCATTTGCAGATAATAATAAAACGGTATCCAAGTACTAATCAATCAATAGGCATGTGTTCCATATTTAGTCGTACGTGCTCGCAATGAGAAACTTGCACAACATCTTCTGTCCTACCAGCCGGTGGCAGCCGGGCCTCTAGGGAAACTACTGGATATTAAGGTACTCCTTTTAATAGAGTACCGGAGCAAAGCATTAACACTCCGTGAACACATGTGATCCTCACATCACTACCATCCCCTCCGGTTGTCCCGATTCTTGTCACTTCGGGGCCATTGGTTCCGGACAGCGACATGTGTATACAACTTGCAGGTAAGATCATAAACAATGAATATCTTCATGAATCAATAACATGTTCAGATCTGAGATCATGGCACTCGGGCCCTAGTGACAAGCATTAAGCATAACAAGTTGCAACAATATCATAAAAGTGACATCTACGGATACTAGGCACTATGCCCTAACAATCTTATGACTATTACATGACCAATCTCATCCAATCCCTACCATCCCCTTCAGCCTACAGCGGGGAATTACTCACACATGGATGGGGGAAACATTGTTGGTCGATGGAGAGGCGTTGGCGGTGATGGCGGTGAAGATCTCCTCCAATTCCCCGTCCCGGAGTGCCGAACGGAGACTTCCCCGAGACGGAGTTTCGCGATGTGGCGGCTCCTGGAGGGTTTCTGGCGACTTCGACTTCTTCCCGTGCGTTTTCAGGTCGAAACCAATAAGTAGTCCGAGGGGGCTCGGAGGCCGGCCGAGGGGGCCACACCACATGGCCGCGCGGGCCCCCCGGGCCGCGCCGCCATGTGGTGTGGGGCCCTCGGGCCTCCACCTCCTTTGCCCTTCTGGCTCCGTCAATATTTTGGCAAAATAGGGCCTTCTGCAAGAATTCCGAGGATTTTCCGAAAGTTGGATTTCTGCACAAAAACGAGACACCAGAGCAGTTCTGCTGAAAACAGCGTTAGTCCGTGTTAGTTGTATCCAAAATACACAAATTAGAGGCAAAACAATAGCAAAAGTGTTCGGGAAAGTAGATACGTTTTGGACGTACCTTCTTTGCTTGGGCTCGGTTTGGGAGAAGGAGAGGGTGCAGAGGGAGGTCCTGGTGGGATTGGGTCGGGCCAAGAGGGTGCAAGGGTTAGGCACAAGCAAAAATCATGGCCCGGCCATGTTTGATGCAAATGGAGAGAGAGGGAGAGGAGATAGAGGGGTGGGTGTGAGTGTGGTGGGACCAAATCCCATGCAAAGTTGGGGTTTGCACCACTTTGCAAGAGTTGGAAACAAACCAAGAGTAGAAAGAGAAAAAAGAGAAGAAAGTGGTGGTGGTGAAGGGGATGGTATTAACTTGATATGTGAAAAAGTAGGGGAAAAAAGGTGCATGGTGGTGTTGAACAAGTGTTACCCGAGCATGAAAAAGGTGGCAACAAGTTTTGCAAGATCGGAATTATTCAAGTTGAGGTGAGAGGAAGGTGGTGGTGGTGATATCAAGGTGATGTTTGAAAAGCAAGATGGTAGAGAGATGAAGAAGTAGGGGTGTTATATTAGGGATTTTTGGAGATTGAACAAGCCAATGGGGACTTTCATGATCATGGTTCCCTATGGAGATTTTTTTTGAATAAGAGCATGAAAGGGTGAATGTACCATTTCCAAGAAAATATAGAGTTTAGATCAAGCATTGATGGAGTGGTGAGGCTAAGTGAGGGATCATTGAGATGTGTTAGTGGTAAAGACAATGCCATGGGTATTTTATCACAGATTCAAATACCTTTTAATTTGGTGTCTATGGCCTTGATTTGATTTAAAACTAGATACAAAAGGGGTTACTTAAAATACTTGGAAAGAGGCATGATTTTTAGAGGAGTAGGATGATCCATAGAGGAAATAAAATGAAAAATGGACCATTCCATTTTATTAAGAAACCAAAACTACAAATAAAGGCTTTCACAAGATTTTAAAGTCATATAAGGTAAGGGCAAACCATTTGGTAAATACTTTGTGTTAAAACAAAATATCCTGAGAAACCATTTTGTGACACTATGATCTAAGGTGATCATAGCCAATTTTAAAAGAAGGGTTTTTGACAAAATCCTTTGAATTAAAATTTTGTGTCATAGGACAAAACCAAAAGAGGTTTTGGAGTTTAGGTCCAAAGGTTTGATTATTTGAAAGAGGAGGTTAAGGTTATACAAGAGTGACCATAACTTCACTATTTTCTGGAGACTATAAATTGTGTGTTGAGGTATTTATGGGGAAATCACCAAGCATAGGGTTGATGCATTGGTAAAGAAAGGAAAAGAATTTTCCAGGGCCACACATGTGTTTTATTTAGTGAGTGATACGTCTCCAACGTATCGATAATTTCTTATGTTCCATGCTACTTTATTGATGATACCTACATGTTTTATGCACATTATATGTCATATTTATGCATTTTATGGAACTAACCTATTAACAAGATGCCGAAGAGCCAGTTGTTTTTTTCTGCTGTTTTTGGTTTCAGAAATCCTAGTAAGGAAATATTCTCGGAATTGGACGAAATCTTCGCCCAGGGTCCTATTTTTGCACGAAGCTTCCAGAAGACCAAAGAGATAACGAAGTGGGGCCACGAGGCGGCCAGATGATAGGGCGGCGCGGCCCAGGCCCTGGCCGCGCCACCCTGTCCCCTGGGCCCCTCGTGAGCCCCCCTGACCTACCCTTCCGCCTACTTAAAGCCTCCGTCGCGAAACCCCCAGTACCGAGAGCCACGATACGGAAAACCTTCCAGAGACGCCGCCGCGAATCCCATCTCGGGGATTCAGGAGATCGCCTCCGGCACCCTGCCGGAGAGGGGATTCATCTCCGGAGGACTCTTCATCGCCATGATCGCCTCCGGAGTGATGAGTGAGTAGTTCACCCCTGGACCATGGGTCCATAGCAGTAGCTAGATGGTCGTCTTCTCCTTGTTGTGCTTCATTGTTGGATCTTGTGAGCTGCCTAACATGATCAAGATCATCTATCTGTAATACTATATGTTGTGTTTGTCGGGATCCGATGGATAGAGAATACTATGATTATGGTGATTATCAATTTATTGTTTATGTGTTGTTTATGATCTTGCGTGCTCTCCGTTATTAGTAGAGGCTCTGGCCAAGTTTTTGCTCTTAACTCCAAGAGGGAGTATTTATGCTCGATAGTGGGTTCATGCCTTCATTGACACCTGGGACAGTGACAGAAAGTTCTAAGGTTGTGATGTGCTGTTGCCACTAGGGATAAAACATTGATTCTATGTCTAAGGATGTAGTTGTCGATTACATTACGCACCATACTTAATGCAATTGTCTGTTGCTTTGCAACTTAATACTGAATGGGGTTCGGATGATAACCTGAAGGTGGACTTTTTAGGCATAGATGCAGTTGGATGGCGGTCTATGTACTTTGTCGTAATGCCCAATTAAATCTCACTATATTTATCATATCATGTATATCATTGTTATGCCTTTCTCTATTTGTCAATTGCCCGACTGTAATTTGTTCACCCAACATGCTTTTATCTTATGGGAGAGACACCTCTAGTGAACTGTGGACCCCGGTCCTATTCTTTACATAGCATACAATCTACTGCAATTGTGTTTACCGTTTTCTTTGCAAACATCTTCCACTCGATACGCTTAATCCTTTGTTACAGCAAGCCGGTGAGATTGACAACCTCACTGCTTCGTTGGGGCAAAGTACTTTGGTTTTGTTGTGCAGATTCCACGTTGGCGCCGAATCCCTTGTTGCGCCGCATCACATTTCGCGACCATCAACCTTCAACGTGCTTCTTGGCTCCTACTGGTTCGATTAAACCTTGGTTTCTTTCTGAGGGAAAACTTGCCACTGTGCGCATCATACCTTCCTCTTGGGGTTCCCAACGAACGTGTGAGTTACACGCCATCAAGCTCTTTTTCTGGCGCCGTTGCCGGGGAGATCAAGACACGCTGCAAGGGGAGTCTCCACTTCTCAATCTCTTTACTTTGTTTTTGTCTTGCTTTATTTTATTTACTACTTTGTTCGCTGCACCTAAACAAAACACAAAAAAATTAGTTGCTAGTTTTACTTTATTTACTGTCTTGCTCTCTATATCAAAAACACGAAAAAATTAGTTACTTGCATTTACTTTATCTAGTTTGTTTTATTTACCGTTGCTAAAATGAATACTCCTGAAAATACTAAGTTGTGTGACTTCACAAATGCAAATAATAATGATTTCCTATGCACACCTATTGCTCCACCTGCTACTACAGCAGAATTCTTTGAAATTAAACCTGCTTTATTAAATCTTGTCATGAGAGATCAATTTTCTGGTGTTAGTTCTGATGATGCTGCTGCCCATCTCAATAATTTTGTTGAACTTTGTGAAATGCAAAAGTATAAGGATGTAGATGGTGATATTATTAAATTGAAAGTGTTTCCTTTCTCATTAAGAGGAAGAGCTAAAGATTGGTTGCTATCTTTGCCTAAGAATAGTATTGATTCATGGACTAAATGTAAGGATGCTTTTATTGGTAGATATTATCCTCCCGCTAAAATTATATCTTTGAGAAGTAGCATAATGAATTTTAAGCAATTAGATACTGAACATTTTGCTCAAGCATGGGAGAGAATGAAAACTTTGGTAAAGAATTGCCCAACCCATGGATGACTACTTGGATGATCATCCAAACCTTCTATGCAGGACTAAATTTTTCTTCGCGGAATTTATTGGATTCAGCTGCTGGAGGTACCTTTATGTCCATCACATTGGGGGCAGCTACAAAACTTCTTGATGATATGATGATAAATTACTCTGAATGGCACACGGAAAGAGCTCCACAAGGTAAGAAGGTAAATTCTGTTGAAGAAACCTCTTCCTTGAGTGATAAGATTGATGTGATTATGTCTATGCTTGTGAATGGTAGATCTAATGTTGATCCAAATAATGTTCCTTTAGCTTCATTGGTTGCTCAAGAAGAAAATGTTGATGTGAATTTCATTAAAAATAATAATTTCAACAACAATGCTTATAGGAACAACTCTGGTAATAACTATATGCCATATCCTTCTGCTAATGGTAATGGTTATGGTAATTCTTATGGGAATTCTTACAATAATAATAGGAGTGTACCCTCTGGTCTTGAAGCCATGCTTAAAGAATTTATTAGTACACAAACTGCTTTTAACAAATCTGTTGAGGAAAAGCTTGATAAAATTGATATTATTGCTTCTAGAGTTGATAGACTTGCCTCCGATGTTAATCTTTTAAAATTGAAAGTTATGCCTAATAATGATATTGATAATAAGATTACTACTACAACAAATGCCATCCAAGTTAGAATTAATGAGAATATAAGATTAATGGCTGAATTGCGTGCTAGGTGGGATAGAGAAGAAAATGAAAAACTAGCTAAAGAGAATAATGTAGCTAAAGTTTGGACTATTACCACCACTAGTAATGCTAATTCTTCACATGTTGCTGCACCTCCTACTATCAATGGTAAAATAATTGGTGTTGTCAATGTTTCTACTCCTAGTGCAAAGCGTACAAAACTGCCTGAAATTGCTAAAACTGCTGAAACTGCTTGTGATAAAACTGCTGAAATTTTTTCCAACCTTGGGAACAATGATCCCATTGCTGTAGCTCATAATGATTTAGATTTTGATGATTGCCACATCTCTGAAGTTATAAAGTTCTTACAAAAACTTGCTAAAAGTCCTAATGCTAGTGCTATAAATTTAGCCTTTACAAAACATATTACAAATGCTCTCATAAAAGCTAGAGAAGAGAAACTAAAACTTGAAACTTCTATTCCTAGAAAGTTAGAAGATGGTTGGGAGCCCATCATTAAAATGAAATTCAATGACTTTGAATGTAATGCTTAATGTGATCTTGGTGCATGTGGTGTATTTCTGTTATGCCTAAAAAGATTTATGATATGCTTGACTTGCCACCATTGAAGAATTGTTATTTGGATGTTAATCTTGCCGATAATGTTAAAAAGAAACCTTTGGGGAGGATTGATAATGTGCGTATTACGGTTAACAATAACCTTGTCCCCGTTGATTTTGTTGTCTTGGATATCGAATGCAATGCATCTTGTCCTATTGTGTTGGGAAGACCTTTTCTTCGAACCGTTGGTGCGTTATTGATATGAGGGAAGGTAATATTAAATATCAATTTCCTCTCAAGAAAGGTATGGAACACTTTCCTAGAAAGAGAATGAAGTTGCCTTTTGATTCTATTATTAGAACAAGTAATGATGTTGATGCTTCTACTCTTGATAATACTTGATTTGCACTTTCTGCGCCTAGCTGAAAGGCGTTAAAAAAAGCGCTTATGGGAGACAACCCATGTTTTTACTACAGCAATTTTTTGTTTTGTTGAGTCTTGGAAGTTTTTTACTACTGTAGCAACCTCTCCTTATCATGTTTTTGTGCCAAGTAAAGTTTCTATGCCAAAGTTGATGTTATATTTGGGATCTGCGCAGAAACAGCATTGCTGTCTGTCACGAATCTGGGCACAGTTCTCTGTAGAAAATTCTAAAAAATCTGCCAATTTACGAGCGTGATCCTACGCAACTTTCATTAGTTTTGAGTTTTTCCATTTGAGCAAGTCTGGTGCCAGCTTTAAATTCGTCTTTACGGACTGTTCTGTTTTTGACAGATTCTGCCTTTTATTTCGCATTGCCTCTTTTGCTATGTTGGATTCATTTCTTTGATCCATTAATGTCCAGTAGCTTTATGCAATGTCCAGAAGTGTAAAGAATGATTGTGCCACCTCTGAACATGTGAATTATTAATTGTGCACTAACCCTCTAATGAGTTTGCTTGAAGTTTGGTGTGAAGGAAGTTTTCAAGGGTCAAGAGAGGAGAATGATATACTATGATCAAGAGGATTGAAAGCTCTAAGCTTGGGGATGCCCCGTGGTTCACCCCTGCATATTTTAAGAAGACTCAAGCGTCTAAGCTTGGGGATGCCCAAGGCATCCCCTTCTTCATCAACAACATCATCAGGTTCCTCCCCTGAAACTATATTTTTATTCAATCACATCTTGTGTTCTTTACTTGGAGCGTCGGTTTGTTTTTGTTTTTGTTTTTGTTTGAATAAAATGGATCCTAGCATTCACTTTGTGGGAGAGAGACACTCCGCTGTTGCATATGGACACATATGTCCTTAGGCTTTACTCATAATGTTCAAGGCGAAGTTTCTTCTTCGTTAAATTGTTATATGGTTGGAATTGGAAAATGCTACATGTAGTAATTCTAAAATGTCTTGGATAATGTGATACTTGGCAATTGTTGTGCTCATGTTTAAGCTCTTGCATCATATGCTTTGCACCCATTAATGAAGAAATACATAGAGCTTGCTAAAATTTGATTTGCATATTTGGTCTCTCTAAGGTCTAGATAATATCTAGTATTGAGTTTTGAACAACAAGGAAGACGGTGTAGAGTCTTATAATGTTTACAATATGTCTTTTATGTGAGTTTTGCTGCACTTGTTCATCCTTGAGTTTGCTTCAAATAACCTTGCTAGCCTAAACCTTGTGTCGAGAGGGAATACTTCTCATGCATCCAAAATCCTTGAGCCAACTACTATGCCATTTGTGTCCACCATACCTACCTACTACATGGTATTTCTCCGCCATTCCAAAGTAAATTGCTTGAGTGCTACCTTTAAAATTCCATCATTTACCTTTGCAATATATAGATCATGGGACAAAATAGCCTTAAAAACTATCGTAGTATTGAATATGTACTTATGCACTTTATCTTTTATTAAGTTGCTTGTTGTGCGATAACCATGCTTCTGGGGAACGCCATCAACTATTGTTGAATATCATGTGAGTTGCTATGCATGTCCGTCTTGTCTGAAGGATCTATCATTTTAGTGGTTGGAGCATGCAAAATTGTTAGAGAAGAACATTGGGCCGCTAACTAAAGCCATGAATCATGGTTGAAGTTTCAGTTTTGGACATATATCCTCAATCTCATATGAGAATAATAATCATTGCTACATGCTTATGCATTTAAGAGGAGTCCATTATCTGTTGTCCATGTTGTCCCGGTATGGATGTCTAAGTTGAGAATAATCAAAAGCGAGAAATCCAAAATGCGAGCATTCTCCTTAGACCTTTGTACAGGCGGCATGGAGGTACCCCTTTGTGACACTTGGTTGAAACATGGCATGCAAAGATCCGGTAGTCCAAGCTAAGTAGGACAAGGTGCGGGCACTATTAGTATACTATGCATGAGGCTTGCAACTTGTAAGATATAATTTACATAACTCATATGCTTTATTACTACCGTTGACAAAATTGTTTCATGTTTTCAAAATAAAAGCTCTAGCACAAATACAGCAATCGATGCTTTCCTCTTTGAAGGACCATTCTTTTTTTTATTGTTGAGTCAGTTTACCTATCTCCTTCCACCTTAAGAAGCAAACACTTGTGTGAACGTGCATTGATTCCTACATACTTGCATATTGCACTTGTTATACTACTTTATGTTGACAATATCCATGAGATATACATGTTATAAGTTGAAAGCAACCGCTGAAACTTAATCTTCCTTTGTGTTGCTTCAAAACCTTTACTTTGATTTATTGCTTTATGAGTTAACTCTTATGCAAGACTTATTGATGCTTGTCTTGAAGTACTATTCATGAAAAGTCTTTGCATATGATTCACTTGTTTACTCATGTCATTACCTTTGTTTTGATCGCTGCATTCATTACATATGTTTACAAATAGTATGATCAAGATTATGATGGCATGTCACTTCAGAAATTATCTTTGTTATCGTTTTACCTGCTCGGGACGAGCAGAACTAAGGGGATGCTGATACGTCTCCAACGTATCGATAATTTCTTATGTTCTATGCTACTTTATTGATGATACCTACATGTTTTATGCACATTATATGTCATATTTATGCATTTTCTGAACTAACCTATTAACAAGATGCCGAAGAGCCAGTTTTCTGTGTTTTTGGTTTCAGAAATCCTAGTAAGGAAATATTCTCGGAATTGGACGAAATCTTCGCCAGGGTCCTATTTTTGCACGAAGCTTCAGAAGACCGAAGAGATAACGAAGTGGGGCCACGAGGCGGCCGATGATAGGGCGGCGGCCCGTGCCCGGCCGCGCCACCCTGCCCCCGGGCCCCTCGTGAGCCCCCGACCTACCCTTCCGCCTACTTAAAGCCTCCGTCGCGAAACCCCCAGCACCGAGAGCCACGATACGGAAAACCTTCCAGACGCCGCCGCGAATCCCATCTCGGGGATTTCAGATCGCCTCCGCACCCTGCCGGAGACGGGATTCATCTCCCGGAGGACTCTTCATCGCCATGATCGCTCCGGAGTGATGAGTGAGTAGTTCACCCCCGGACCATGGGTCCATAGCAGTAGCTAGATGGTCGTCTTCTCCTTGTTGTGCTTCATTGTTGGATCTTGTGAGCTGCCTAACATGATCAAGATCATCTATCTGTAATACTATATGTTGTGTTTGTCGGGATCCGATGGATAGAGAATACTATGATTATGGTGATTATCAATTTATTGTTTATGTGTTGTTTATGATCTTGCATGCTCTCCGTTATTAGTAGAGGCTCTGGCCAAGTTTTTGCTCTTAACTCCAAGAGGGAGTATTTATGCTCGATAGTGGGTTCATGCCTTCATTGACACCTGGGAGAGAAAGTTCTAAGGTTGTGATGTGTCGTTGCCACTAGGGATAAAACATTGATTCTATGTCTAAGGATGTAGTTGTCGATTACATTACGCACCATACTTAATGCAATTGTCTGTTGCTTTGCAACTTAATACTGAATGGGGTTCGGATGATAACCTGAAGGTGGACTTTTTAGGCATAGATGCAGTTGGATGGCGGTCTATGTACTTTGTCGTAATGCCCAATTAAATCTCACTATATTTATCATATCATGTATATGCATTGTTATGCCTTTCTCTATTTGTCAATTGCCCGACCGTAATTTGTTCACCCAACATGCTTTTATCTTATGGGAGAGACACCTCTAGTGAACTGTGGACCCCGGTCCTATTCTTTACATAGCATACAATCTACCGCAATATTGTGTTTACCGTTTTCTTTGCAAACATCTTCCACTCGATACGCTTAATCCTTTGTTACAGCAAGCCGGTGAGATTGACAACTCACTGTTTCGTTGGGGCAAAATACTTTGGTTTTGTTGTGCAGATTCCACGTTGGCGCCGGAATCCCTGTTGTTGCGCCGCATCACATTTCGCGACCATCAACCTTCAACGTGCTTCTTGGCTCCTACGATTAAACCTTGGTTTCTTTCTGAGGGAAAACTTGCTACTGTGCGCATCATACCTTCCTCTTGGGGTTCCCAACGAACGTGTGAGTTACACGCCATCAGTGAGTTGTTAAGTTGTTTTTAACGCTAGAGGTGTTATTCTAAGAGGTAGCTCAAGACAATTGCAACAATCACAACAAGACAAATTCATCTACCAACAAATCAAAGCAATCCATTATAACAAACAGATCAAGGCAATTCATCTAATTAGTCTATAGAAAAAGTTTTTGTTCCCCCTAATTTTTGCACTTTGGATAATTAAACATGTTTGCAAAAGTTGGGGTGTTACAGATCTTCCACCCTTAAAATAATCTCGTCCCGAGATTACTAAGCGTAGGACTAGAGGGGTTGTAAAGTTTAACTAAAGTTAGACTCCATTCTTCTGTAGATGTGCCATTGTTGAGAAGGTCGTTGCTTCATCTTCTGGGAGACATGATGGATTCCTGCCGATGGCGAGCTTCATGAAGAGGTTGACTACCCCATGTAGGTGTTAGATCTGTTGCTTCTTAACGATCCTAGCGGGGTTCAAGATTCTGGGAGAGTTAGTGCACTCCAGCGGTGCTTTAGCAGGGTTGAAAACTTTTTAGAGTTAACTTTAAATTTTAGTGGAAGACGAAGTCTTCCACCCTTAAAATTGTTCATAGGGGGGTTTAAAAACTCTAAGCTTCGGCACGGGTCTTGTTGGGCGCCTTTTGGAGGAGTCATTGATCTCCGCTTGAGTTGAAACACCTTCTTCAGGGGGCAACGTACAGTCCGCAGCTTTAAGGGAGGTTAATGCAGCCCAACAAGTTTCCGACGGTGTTTTAGAAAGGTTGAAAATGTTAGGGTTAGCTCCAATTTTTAGTGGAAGATGAAGTCTTCCACCCTTAAGATTTTTTCTGGGGCTTCAGAAAAATTCTGAGCTTCTGCCTTGTGGCTCTGTCTGGGGCTTCTGAAGAAGTCGTCGATCTTCCGTACTTAGGTGAAGAATCTTCTGGAGGCGATGTGTAGTCCACGACTTCAAGAGGCACTCACGGTGTTTATTAGACCATATAACGCGCGGTAAGTTAGTAAGTCGATGAAGTGCCTGGTTGTTGTCCATATGAAGCAGCAACAAAAGTCGTCGAAGACAATCTTCAGCTTGAGGGTCGGCGACTTATACCAGCTAAGAAGTGAGCGGGTAAAGTACACCTAATCTTGAGTCTTGAGGTATCTTCAGGAGCTTCACTTGATGAGGACCAAATGATCCATGTGATGTAGCTTGGCTTTGACGCTATTGCTCTCTCAGCTTGTTAGACAGTGTGTTAGAGGGTAGTTTCAAAAAGGTATCCCACGAGGTTAGCGCGATTATACTCCTAGGTTAGACCAAGCTATTAAGGCTTCTGACAGAGTTGCAGTCACTCTTGAAGGTAGGGCTTCTGCTTTCTTGGTGTAGTAGAGATGCTTCAGTGGATCTTGGAAATAATTAGCGTAGATCGGGGTAGGGGTAGCTTTTCTGACGGTTGAAAATCAATTGTTAACAAGGCTAACTTATCCAATTCACTAGCAGTTAGTATTTTAACGGCGAGGTAGATGAGGATGAAAACATATAAGGGAGGCTTCCTACGTTGGGTTATCACATAAAGAGTGTTTTTCAGTCCTAAAGATTAAAACAACAACAAACAGATAGAAACACTCAAGGCAACACACGAGGAAACAACAAGCAATCATCACACCAAACAAGGCACTCTAAGTATCTAGGTATACCTAATACGTGGGGGTAGCTTAATCAAAGCGATTGAGTTTGTCCTATCCATCCTATAGTTTTGGGCTGGTCAGATCTGCTGACGTTTTCATCTTGATGACATCTGCTTCAATAAGGACCCTTGTAGCAGTTTGTGGTGACGCAGGCCTGATGTTGACTCGTCGATGTTGAGGCGGAGGCGAAAACTGCGTAGATCTTCTAGTCTCAACATCCCGGGGACGTGAGGTTTTCAGAGAGGTAGTGGTTGAGGTACTCCCAAAGTCGGCAACTTCTGGTGGCTGGCCTAAAAATTACTAGTCAAGAACTGAGGACTTGATCCCTGACGACTGCAAAAATGCAAGTCCACGGAGGAACAAGGTCAGCTCCTTGACAGACTTTGGTGATAACTAAAGACATGCTGCTATCATCCCTACATGAGCACGGCCAAGTCGTCATCCAATCTTCATTAGCTGCTGTTGGATATACATGAGTCTTCCCGAGGGGTTGATCCATCTTTGAGTTCGAGTCTCCGGTCTGAGTTGGGGATATCGTCCAATACCTAGGTTTGAAGTGGATGAGACTATACAGTAAGAATTTTCAAACATTTATAAAGCGGAGAGATAAGAATTTAGATGTTTCGAAGGAATAAGGGGAGTAGAAGCTATGCTTCCGACTAAAGAAAGAATCTGTTTTATAAATAGTTTTCCCAAGTACTTGTTTCCTAACTAACGTCCATGCTAACTAAGATTTCCTACAGTCAGGATGGCTCTGATACCAGCTCTGTGGGGACCCCGGACTAGCTGTCCGAAATACCCTGTTATGTATACAGTTCACGTTCCCATGATCAGTGTGCCGTGAACACATAACCGAACTAATATCAAATTACATCATCCTTTACAAAACGGAATAAGAAAATTACAATAAGGTCACATGACCCATCTTTACAAGATAGCCTCGAATGGCCTAATCTAATCATCAGAGTAGCATAATCACTTCAGCAGCATAGAGCCCAAGTCATCTGCCTTAACCCTACAGGCAACTGACTGGGAAGACGTTCCTAGCTCGCATAGACGTCGTCAACTCCTTCATCTGTCGAAGTCCTCCAGGTCTGGCCAAGTAAATAGCCAGGGACAAAGCCGTGAGTACATTTGAATTGTACTCGCAAACCATCAAGAAGGTGATAACAATTCTAACTAAAGAAAACAAGAGAGGAAGAATAATTTCTATGGTGGATATAGCATATGAAAGAGAATCAGTTTCTCTTGTGGATATAGCATGTGAAAGAGAATCAGTTTCCCTTGTGGATATAGCATCCCACATCACAGTTGAAGGGGACACTAAGAAAGTCCTACGACAACTCTATATCTTTGTTAAAGAAGAGGTAGCATACCGCCATCTCAATTGATGGGGATACTAGGGAAGTCCTATGACATCTCTATATCTTTGTTAAAGAAGAGGTAGCATACCGCCATCTCAATTGATGGGGATACTAGGGAAGTCCTATGACATCTCTATATCTTTGTTAAAGAAGAGGTAGCATACCGCCATCTCAATTGATTGAGATACTAGGGAAGTCCTATGACATCTCTATATCTTTGTTAAAGAAGAGGTAGCATACCGCCATCTCAATTGATTGAGATACTAGGGAAGTCCTATGACATCCCTATATCTTTGTTAAAGAAGAGTTCCTCTACATGAAACACTAGGAAGGGTCACCCACTTTTGTTTCTTTTTCCTCGACCATCTCCACATGGTCGGCACAACATCTTTCCCGTACCCTTCCGGTACTTCCAACACCCATTTTCCTTTGGAAATCATTTTCAAAACCAAAACTCGACACAGCTCGGTAACGGCCATCCCAACCATCCATGACCGTGGACGCGGCTATT
This sequence comes from Lolium multiflorum, assembly GCA_030979885.1. Lineage (NCBI taxonomy): Eukaryota > Viridiplantae > Streptophyta > Magnoliopsida > Poales > Poaceae > Lolium > Lolium multiflorum. Next base: position 226,607,908 of record CM061748.1, on the reverse strand, counting down.
CGAATAGTTTTGACTCTGCAGAGTTTGCACACTTTCCCCACAACTATCCGGATACCTATCGTGTGGGCATCATCCCCGCATAACAACATATGCCACGACGGATACCCGAACATAGCCTTTCGCCCATTCGACTTAGCAAGAGGTCCTACCCTATGGAGTATGTACCTCCCCGGCACCGTGGAAGCTCACCTCCTCTTGAGCGTGGCTCCACCGCCAAGCTAGGAGACCCATAGTGTCTTCCGGACGGGTCAGTCCCGAAGGCCTCCCGTTATACTATTGTCCCAACAATGACAACCCGGACTCGGGGGTAACCGTACCCTTGTATAGTTGTGCGGTGCCTCATGCTAAGAAGAACAAACGTCAAGTTAAGCCCCGTGCCCACGTTGGAGTAGCTATGGTTGCGCTGTTTAGTTGTTCCGGGCGAATACAAAGAACCATGTGTCGTTTTTCTCAAAACCCCAAGTCACACACACTTTCCTCTTTCCAAACATCTTTGTCAAGATCCTTTCCTTTCATAAACCATACGCTTGGGTAAGATTGCCTCACCCAAGGTTTTCATAAACATTTACAACAAGGTAAACCTTGAGGGGTTCCCAACCTAAAGTTTCATGAGTTGAACTAATACAACACTATGGCCGAGATGAGGGTCATCACGCCATTGAGGGTATGAAAAAGAGGTATTGGAGTGGATCATACTTGCTTGAGCTAAGCATGTATTATGACAACACAAGAGGAAATACACTTTCATATTTGTGGTGCTATCTAACCCAATCAATAGATAGGGATGAGAATTGACCAACACCAACACCATTAAGGGAATCAGGCATACTCATCACAATTCGAGAATACACCAAAAACATGGTATTGATACATCTACACTAGAAGGGGGTGTAGTATGAATCTTGTCCCGAGGTGGAACATATTCAAGCTAAAAATAGAAAACAAGTTGGATAGCAATGGCCATGATACCATACACCCAACCAATTACCAAGACCTTGACAAGATAAAACTACTAGAGGTACCATGCTTGCATCCAAGCATAGATTACAACACTATGGAGATCATCACACATAGAACCAAGATGCTATTGATAGCACAAGATGACATCCAAAGAGACATCATATCAGAGATCAAAAGATGGCTTGCCTTGGCTTATTTTTCCCTGGACTTCTTCAACTTCATCAATATAAGAATCCCGTCAATATAAATAAAATACTTGTCCGAACCACTTCTTCTTCTTCTCCGGAATTGTTCGCATCTATCGTCGGAAAATATAAAAGGAACACAATCAAACACATTGCACCAACAAAACAATTATTCAACAATCAACAAACAATAGCGAACCACTTTACTAAGTGCTATCATATCAAGAACTTATAGTTTCTTCAAATCATTTTAAAAGACAACCAAATTATCTTGCTTAACATAGGCATGAGAGCATCACAAATTAGCAATTGCCTCTCTGGTTATTGCTATGGCATAAACTAGTTATTCCCTGTTATATAACACCACAAAGAAGGCAAGTGCATTGGTTTTTCATCAAAAACATTTATATTTTATTTTTAAATATTTTTGGAAAAGACTGAACTCATTTTCCTACTTTATTTTGCTCACAGAGCATTACACAAGTACGTCAAGCAAAAATTATACCAATGGATAGCTATTCAAACATAGCTTTATAAAAAATTGGATTCACTAAATTTGAAGTTATAAAAGATTTTTAATAATTAAAATACTGGCCAGAGGGACCAAAACAGAGTTTAATTCCTTATAAAATCTCAGATGCTCAATAAAATCTGAGCTCTGGATATGATGTTAGCAACACAAATATGAGTGTAGCAAAAGTGGTTTCATTCCAAAATAATATTTTAAGCTCCTGAAATAATTCCTCAAACACAGATTCTGAATAAACTTGTATTAAATACCATAATCTCATATTTTGACATAATATACTCAAACCAGTGCCAAAATATGGGAATTAATATGTAGTTTACTAAAAAATTGGATTTGTATCAAAACTGGTTTTGAAACTCTTTAATTTGAATAAACAGTGCTACTGCATGCTTGTACCATTTTAAATTCCTAGGAAAATATAGAATGGATCCTGGTCTAATTCTTGTCTGAGGTGGTTAAGAAAACATTCAGAAGCATTAAAAAAATTTAATCACTTAATTTGGGTCCCATATGAATTTTTGGTGAAATAAAAGCTAGCATGTATGTCTGCAGTACACATAGAGCAAGTCTAATTCACCAAAAATCGTATAAAAATCCTAAAAATATGGGACCAGTGGCATTGGAAAGATATTTGAATTTTTGAACTAATGCACTTGGTTTCACTGGATTTGGGTTAGTAGATCTCGAGATATTCATATTTGAATGCATCTGGTTTTAATCACTATTTAACAGCACATTACGAAAATTTAAATTTAGGAAACGGGTGGGAAGAACTCTGGGCCGCGCGGTGGTGGATTGGGCCGGCCCAGGTGGTTTGCCAGGTAGATGGAGGAAAAAGAAAAAGAAAAGAAAGGGGAGAGAGGGCCCGGGCGGGGCCCAGTGTGCATGGCCGACGTGGCCCAGGCCATGCACGGGCGTCGTCTCTCTCGCGACCACGCACGCAGGCGTTCTCGATCGGAAAAGAAACAGGGCGGCTCGGGGGCTCACCGGCGGAAGGCGGGCGACGGCGAGGGCTGGGCGGAGTGGTGGCGCATCGGGGCCGTCCAGGGCGCGTTCAGGGGCGGCTCGGCGGCGCCTCTCTTGGCCACCGCAGCTCCTCCCGGCGTCGGTCTCCTCGCAGCGAACTCCGGGCGGAGGGCGACGGCGGGCTCCCGGCGGACCTGGGCAGCGCAGAGGCGGGTGTTAGGACGAGGAGAAGAAGGTGAGCATCGAGCCAGGGAGGGGGAAGGAGAATCGGGGCCGGGGCGAGTGCGTGATGACCCACAAGTATAGGGGGTGTATCGTAGTACTTTCGATAAATAAGAGTGTCGAACCCAACGAGGAGCAGAAGGTGTTGACAAGCAGTTTCGATGAAGGATTCACTGTAAATGCTACAAGTATTCAGGGGTTTTGATGTAACAGATGAATAAAGTACGAGTAAGTAAAATGCGAGAGAAATAATTGCAGCAAGTGGCCCAATCCTTTTTAGCACAAAGGACAAGCGGTTTGTTTACTTATAATGACCAAACGTTCTTGAGGACACACGGGGATTTTAGTCTAGTACTTTCGCTTCATGTGGTTTAATAATCTTCATTGTTTTGATAAGTGTTGTGTGGGTGAACCTATGCTAATGCACCGCCCTTCCTAGGACTAATACATACTTGTGATTATACCCCTTGCAAGCATCCGCAACTACAAGAAAGTAATTAAGATAAATCTAACCACAGCCTTAAACTCTGAGATCCTGCGATCCCTCCCGCATCGATATACTAACGGGGGCTTAGGTTTCTGTCACTCCGGCAACCCCGCAATTAGCAACCGAATACAAGATGCACTCCCTAGGCCCATAAATGGTGAAGTGTCGTGTAGTCGACGTTCACACGACACCACTAGAAGAATGACACCACAACTTAAATATCATAACATTGAATATTACTCAACCATAATTCACTACTAGCATTTTGACTTCACCCATGTCCTCAAGAACTAAACGAACTACTCACGAGACATCATATGGAATACAATCAGAGGTGATATGATGATGAATAACAATCTGAACATAAACCTTGGTTCAATGGTTTCACTCAATAGCATCTATAACAAGTAGAGAATAATGCCGGGAGAGTTTCCCCTATCATACAATCAAGATTTAACCTGAATTGTTACAGCGGTGACGAGGTGCAGCGGTGGTGATGGCGGTGTAGATGGTGGAGATGATGATGATGATGATGGAGATGATGTCCCGCTCGATGACGATGGCGATGGCGTCGATTTCCCCCTCCGGGAGGGAATTTCCCCGGCGGATTCCTGCCCGCCGGAGAGCTCTTTTCTCTCGGGTGTTCTCCCGCAGAGGCGGCTGTAACCCTTCGTGAGGTCCTCTCTGTGGCTTAGGTTTTCGGGACGAAGGAGTACGCGAAGAAAAGGAGGCGAAAGGGGCTGTGGGGCCCCCAGACCACATGGTGGCGCGGCCAGGCCATGGGCCGCGCCGCCCATGGTCTGGGCCCACGGCTCCTCTCTTCTTCCCCTTCGGCTCCCTCCGTCATCTGGAAAATAGGAATTTACGTGAAATTTCCTTCCACGTTGATCTTCCGAAATATTGCGTTCGACGGTGCTTTTTCCAGCAGAATCCTGGCTCCGGTGCTTGATCCTCCAACGATGATGAAACATGCAAAATAGATGAAATAACATAAGTATTGTGTCCCAATATGAAATATATCAATGAATAACAGCAAATTATGATACAAAATAGTGATGCAAATTGGACGTATCAACTCCCCCCAAGCTTAGACCTCGCTTGTCCCCAAGCGAAACTGAGCTCGATAAACAAGACCACATGTTTATGGAGTGAAGAGTCGATAAATAAAATACGGACAAGAAGCATCATATTCATTCACACAAGACATTCTAGTAAACAACTTCCTCATATAACTCATCTTGAAATAGGTAAAGAGGAATCACAAGTAAAGGTGCATGAGAAATCATAGTTGGTGATGGCAAACTTTGTTCTTGGTCAGAGAACTACTAACGGATTGTACTTTTAAGCAAAGCTTTCATATTAGATTTTATAGCTGAGCCTTCATATTTAAGCATAACAATCTCCTCATAATCATTGATAACTTCAAAGTCATATTCATTCAGATAAAATTGGTACTAAACAAGAAAGTATAAAAGACATGATCAACTGAATCATAGCATAAATGATTGGTTCACAACAACTCAATTGCTTGCTTGAGATAGAGAGAAATAGGTTTACTGACTCAACATAAAAGTAAAAGACAGGCCCTTCGCAGAGGGAAGCAGGGATTAAATCATGTGCTAGAGCTTTTCAAGTTTTGAAATCATATAAAGAGCATAAAAGTAAGATTTTGAGCGGTGTTTGTTGTTGTCAACGAATGGTAGCGGGCACTCTAACCCCTTGCCAAACGAACCTTCCAAGAGCGGCTCCCATGAGGGACGGCATCTCTACCAACAAGGTAGATCATCCCCCTTCTCTTTTGTTTACACATGTATTTTAGTTCTATTAAGGATGACACTCCCCCCAACCTTGGCTTTCTCAATCCATGGCTAACCGAATCCTCGGGTGCCTTCCAACATTCACATACCATGGAGGAGTGTCTATTGCAAAATTAAGTTGCTTACTGATAAATCAGGGCAAAACATGTGAAGAGAATTATTAATGAAAGTTATTAATTGGGGCTGGGAACCCCGTTGCCAGCTCTTATTGCAAAATTATTGGATAAGCGGATGTGCCGCTAGTCCATTGGTGAAAGTCCGCCCAACAAGATTGAAAGATAAAACACCACATACTTCCTCATGAGCTATAAAACATTGACACAAATAAGGAGTAGTAGTTTGAATAATTTAAAGGTAGCACATGAAGTATTTACTTGGAATGGCAGAAAATACCATGTAGTAGGTAGGTATGGTGGACACAAATGGCATAGGTTTGGTCTAAGGTTATGGATGTATGAGAAGCATCTCCTCTCAATACAGGTCTTTGGCTAGCAATGTTTGATAGCAAGCATAAAGGTTGAGGGAAACAAACAAATATACATATGATAGAAACAATCATGCATCTTTCTCATAAGCACAAGCAATTTTAACTTCAGAATACTAAGCATAGAAATAATAGAGTAATATATCTAAGTGTATTTCTCTCTTCTATTTAAACATCAGGGTGTTGTTGCTATTGACCAATGCTAAGTTTGCCAAAACCAAATAGATTTACTTGATGCTCCCAAAGTGATATCAATACGCATGTCAAGAGTAATCATATAATAGAGATTGCAAACTAAAATAAGGTGTGCAAAAAGTAAATGATAAGACTTCTCATTAATATTCCATAACGATAACTCACACCAACGGATACATAGATAACTAACTAAGAGAGATACTTCCACATTGCATACTATTCCATATGATAACTTCCCTATTCATGATATGACACTACTTGATAGTAAAAGATAAAGGTAATGATGATATGATACCGCGGCACTCCCCCAAGTTTGGAACAAACCAAGGGGATGCCAATACCGATGATGAATTACTCCTTCGGTGATGATGGCGATGGATTCCTCTCGCGCTTCATAAGGATCTCCTTCAGCTTCAGCTTCTCAATTTTGTAATTCTGCACCAAAACCTGAAGAGACTCATTGTTACCCGAGTATGGCGGTGACGGCCTTGTGCTGGGATTTGAGTAATATTCCAGCATTCTGCGAAGTCGCTGGTTCTCCTCTTGAAGTATCTCCACTTCCCTTCTTAGAGCACGATATTGATCACAAAACTCATCAGCAACCCGTATTGCTTCCTCCGCACAAGGGAAAGAGTCGAGGTCCAGAGCAGGAAGAGCTCCCTGCAAGTTATGAGAAAAAGAACGCCCATATTAACCGATCCCACCAAAATTGGCTTACTCCTCGTAGTTTCCCACTCTCCTTTTGCTGATGCTATCTTCTCCTTCTCCTTATTGATCCTTTCATCCATCTCTTCCCTCCAAGGCCCCTTGTCTTTGTTGCTGGAGACCATGGTGCTTCTAGATCAAAACAAATCTGGCAGAAAACAGCTCGAAACAAAACACGACGAGAAACGATATTACGGACCTCCAGGGGTCCGGGGGATTATATAGCAAATATTTTTACGACAAAAGGAAAGTACTAGATCGAACCAGAGTCGGAAAGGGGGAACGAGGCGGCCAGACCATAGGTCGGCGCGGGCCCAGGTCAGGCCGCGCCGGCCTATGGTGGCACGCCCTCGTGCGTCCTTTCCACTCCGTTTCGAACTCGTAATTTTTCATATTTTCTAAAAACAGCAGAAATAATGTTCGGAAAGGTAAACGCGGACTTTTTATTACCTGTACTGTTACCTATTCAAAGTCCAGTTCTGTCGGACTGTCAATTTGTCCTTTGATGAAAGCCTCTTGTGTTTCCACTTGAATAATATCAACATCAACATTATAAGAATCACCCGAGATATAATGCTTGAGTCTTTGTCCATTCACCACTTGTGTGGCATTGACTTGGAGAGAGCTAATTTTAATTGCTCCTGAACGATACACCTCCTCAACAACATATGGTCCTTCCCACTTCGAGAGTAATTTCCCTGCAAAGAATCTGAGACGAGACCGATACAATAGGACTTTATCCCCAATATTAAACTCTCTTTTGATAATTGATGTCTACGGGTGCTTCTATTCTTGTAGACTGTTGGGCCTCCAAGAGCAGAGGTTTGTAGAACAGCAGCAAGTTTCCCTTAAGTGGATTACCCAAGGTTTATCGAACTCAGGAGGAAGAGGTCAAAGATATCCCTCTCAAGCAACCCGCAACCACAAAGCAAGAAGTCTCTTGTGTCCCCAACACACCTAATAGGTGCACTAGTTCGGCGAAGAGATAGTGAAATACAAGTGGTATGAATGAATATGAGCAGTAGTATGGCGCCAGAAAAGTGCTTGCTGGCGTGCAGTTGATGGTAGTAATATTGCGGGAAGTAAACATGCAGTAATAACGTAGCAACTATAAAGCAATAACAAGCAGCGATAGCAGTATTTAGGAACAAGGCCTAGGGATTACACTTTCACTAGTGGACACTCTCAACATTGATCGCATAATAAATAACTCTTTCTCATATGTGCTACATACACTCTTGTTTGATAATGAACATCATTCGTTGCGTAGGATTACACGAACCCTCAATGCCGGAGTTAACAAGCTCCACAACATTCGATATTCATGTTTAAGTAACCTTAGAGCATAATAGATCATTGCAAAATAAACCAAGAACTAACATAGTGCACGCACTGTCCACATTACACTATGAAGGAGGAATAGATCACATCAATACTATCATAATGATAATTAACTCCACAATCTATAAGAGATCATGATCATAGCCTACGACAAGAACCACACGGTGCACACACTAATCACCTTTACACCATGCAGGAGGAATAGACTACTTTAATAACATCACATGAGTAGCACACAACTAGTAGCGATACAAAGCTCATCATATGGATCTCAATCATGTAAAGCAGCTCATGAGATCATTGTATTGAAGTACATAGGAGAGAGATTAACCACATAGCTACCGGTACAGCCCCGAGCCTCGATGGAGAACTACTCCTCCTCATGGGAGCAAGTGGTGATGAAGATGGCGGTGGAGATGCGGGGAGTGTCGATGGAGAAGCCTTCCGGGCACTTCCCCGTCCGGCAGGCCGGAACGAGACTCCCGTCCCCAGATCTTGGCTTCGCGATGGCGGCGGCTGGAAGGTTTCGCGTACCGTGGCTTCCTCCGTAAGGGTTTCGATGCAGGGGCTTTTATAGGCGAAGAGGCGCGGAGGGTCAAAGGGGCGACCACACCATAGGGTGGCGGGCCCCGGCCGGCCGCGCCACCTGTCATCTGGCCCACCAGGGCCCTCCTCCGGTGGCTCTCGGGTGTTCGGATGCTTCCGGGCAAAATAGGAACCGGGCGTTGATTTCGTCCAATTCCGAGAATATTTCGTTACTAGGATTTCTGAAACCAAAAACACAGAACAGGAACCGGCACTTCGGCATCTTGTTAATAGGTTAGTTCAAAATGCACAAATACGACATATAATATATATAAAACATGTAGGTATCATCAATAAAGTAGCATGGAACATAAGAAATTATCGATACGTTGGAGACGTATCAGCATCCCCAAGCTTAGTTCTGCTCGTCCCGAGCAGGTAAAACGATAACAAAGATAATTTCTGAAGTGACATGCCATCATAATCTTGATCATACTATTTGTAAGAATATGTAATGAATGCAGCGATCAAAACAATGGTAATGACATGAGTAAACAAATGAATCATAAAGCAAAGACTTTTCATGAATAGTACTTCAAGACAAGCATCAATAAGACTTGCATAAGAGTTAACTCATAAAGCAATAAATCAAAGTAAAGGTATTGAAGCAACACAAAGGAAGATTAAGTTTCAGCGGTTGCTTTCAACTTATAACATGTATATCTCATGGATATTGTCAACATAAAGTAATATAACAAGTGCAATATGCAAGTATGTAAGAATCAATGCACAGTTCACACAAGTGTTTGCTTCTTGAGGTGGAGAGAAATAGGTGACTCAACATAAAGGTAAAAGAATGGTCCTTCAAAGAGGAAAGCATCGATTGCTATATTTGTGCTAGAGCTTTGGTTTTGAAAACATAAAGAGAGCATAAAAGTAAAATTTTGAGAGGTGTTTGTTGTTGTCAACGAATGGTAGCGGGTACTCTAACCCCCTTGCCAGACAAACCTTCAAAGAGCGGCTCCCATTTTATTTTATTTTTGGGTGGCACTCCTTCCAACCTTTCTTTCACAAACCATGGCTAACCGAATCCTCGGGTGCCTGCCAACAATCTCATACCATGAAGGAGTGCCTTTTTATTTTAGTTTTATTTAGATGACACTCCTCCCCACCTTTGCTTTCTCAAGCCATGGCTAACCGAATCCTTCGGGTGCCGTCCAACAATCACATACCATGGAGGAGTGTCTATTTTTGTTAATTAATTTGGGACTGGGAATCCCATTGCCAGCTCTTTTTGCATAATTATTGGATAAGCGGATGAAGCCACTAGTCCATTGGTGAAAGTTGCCCAACAAGATTGAAAGATAAACACCACATATGTCCTCATGAGCTATAAAACATTGACACAAATCAGAGGTGATAAATTTTGAATGGTTTAAAGGTAGCACTCAAGCAATTTACTTTGGAATGGCGGAGAAATACCATGTAGTAGGTAGGTATGGTGGACACAAATGGCATAGTGGTTGGCTCAAAGATTTTGGATGCATGAGAAGTATTCCCTCTCGATACAAGGTTTAGGCTAGCAAGGTTTATTTGAAACAAACACAAGGATGAACCGGTGCAGCAAAACTCACATAAAAGACATATTGTAAACATTATAAGACTCTACACCGTCTTCCTTGTTGTTCAAAACTCAATACTAGAAATTATCTAGACCTTAGAGAGACCAATTATGCAAACCAAATTTTAGCAAGCTCTATGTATTTCTTCATTAATGGGTGCAAAGTATATGATGCAAGAGCTTAAACATGAGCACAACAATTGCCAAGTATCACATTATCCAAGACATTTTAGAATTACTACATGTAGCATTTTCCAATTCCAACCATATAACAATTTAACGAAGAGGAAACTTCGCCATGAATATTATGAGCTAAGAACACATGTGTTCATACGAACCAGCGGAGCGTGTCTCTCTCCCACACAAGGATGAACTTATTCAGAGAACTAAGATAACAAAACAAAAATAAAAGCACACAGACGCTCCAAGTAAAGTACATAAGATGTGACCGAATAAAAATATAGTTTCAAGAGAAGGAACCCGATACTTTGTCGATGAAGAAGGGGATGCCTTGGGCATCCCAAGCTTAGATGCTTGAGTCTTCTTGAAATATGCAGGGATGAACCACCGGGGCATCCCCAAGCTTAGACTTTTCATTCTTCTTGATCGTAGTATATCATACTCCTCTCTTGACCCTTGAAAACTTCCTTCACACCAAACTTCAAGCAAACTCATTAGAGGGTTAGTGCATAATCAAAAATTCACATGTTCAGAGGTGACACAAACATTCTTTTCACTTCTGGACATTGCATAAAGCTACTGGATATTAATGGATCAAAGAAATGAATCCAACATAGCAAAAGAGGCAATGCGAAATAAAAGGCAGAATCTGTCAAAAACAGAACAGTCCGTAAAGACGAATTCTGGCACAGACTTGCTCAAATGGAAAAACTCAAAACTAATGAAAGTTGCGTACATATCTGAGGATCACGCTCGTAAATTGGCAGATTTTTCGAATTTTCTACAGAGGACTGTGCGCAGATTCGTGACAGACAGCAATGTTTCTGCGCAACGATCCCAAATATAACATCAACTTTGACATAGAAACTTTACTTGGCACAAAAACATGATAAGGAGAGGTTGCTACAGTAGTAAACAACTTCCAGACACAAATATAAAACAAAGTAAGTAGTAAAAAAAACATGGGTTATCTCCCAGAAGTTCTTTCTTTATAGCCATTAAGATGGGCTCAGCAGTTTTAATGATGCACTCGCAAGAAATAGAAGTTGAAGCAAAAGAGAGCTTCAAGAGGCAAATTCAAAACACATTTAAGTCTAACATGCTTCCTATGCATAGGAATCTTGTAAATAAACAAGTTCATGAAGAGCAAAGTAACAAGCATAGGAAGATAAAACAAGTGTAGCTTCAAAAATTTCAGCACATAGAGAGGCATTTTAGTAACATGAAAATTTCTACAACCATATTTTCCTCTCTCATAATAACTTTCAGTAGCATCATGAAAAACTCAACAATATAACTATCACATAAAGCATTCTTATCATGAGTCTCATGCATAAAATTATTACTCTCCACATAGGCATAGTCATTCTTATTAATTGTAGTGGGAGCAAATTCAACAAAGTAGCTATCAAATATAGGAGGTATATTGTAATCATAATCAAATTTATCCTCCATAACAGGTGGTAACAAAAGACTACTATCATTATAATCATCATAAATGGGAGACAAAGTATCATCAAAGTAAATTTTCTCCTCAATGCTTGGGGTACTAAAAATATCATGCTCATCAAAGCCAGCTTCCCCAAGCTTAGAATTTTCCATAGCATTAGCAACAATAGTGTTCAAAGCATTCATATTAATATGTTCCATGGGTTTTTTAATTTTTGCATCAAACCATCCATGTCTTAAATCAGGAAATAAAATAAGAAGCTCATTGTTGTCCATTATGCCTAACTAGTGTAAACAAGAAACCAAATGTCGCAATTGCAGAGTCTAAAGGAAATAGCTTCGAGCACACACACAATGGCGCCAGAAAAGTACTGTTACCTGGGACCGGAGTATGAGTACCTTTTACCTTTCCTCCCGGCAATGGCGCCAAAAGTGCTTGATGTACGGGTGCTTCTATTTTTGTAGACAGTGTTGGGCCTCCAAGAGCAGAGGTTTGTAGAACAGCAGCAAGTTTCCCTTAAGTGGATTACCCAAGGTTTATCGAACTCGTGGAGGAAGAGGTCAAAGATATCCCTCTCAAGCAACCCTCCAACCACAAAGCAAGAAGTCTCTTGTGTCCCCAACACACCTAATAGGTGCACTAGTTCGGCGAAGAGATAGTGAAATACAAGTGGTATGAATGAATATGAGCAGTAGTATGGCCAGAAAAGTGCTTGCTGGCGTGCAGATTGATGGTAGTAATATTGCGGGAAGTAAACATGCAGTAAGGTAACGTGTGCGCAGTAAAGCAAACAAGCAGCGATAGCGTATTTAGGAACAAGGCCTAGGGATTACACTTTCACTAGTGGACACTCTCAACATTGATCGCATAATAAATAACTCTTTCTCATATGTGCTACATACACTCTTGTTTGATAATGAACATCATGTAGGATTACACGAACCCTCAATGCCGGAGTTAACAAGCTCCACAACATTCGATATTCATGTTTAAGTAACCTTAGAGCATAATAGATCATTGCAAAATAAACCAAGAACTAACATAGTGCACGCACTGTCCACATTACACTATGAAGGAGGAATAGATCACATCAATACTATCATAATGATAATTAACTCCACAATCTACAAGAGATCATGATCATAGCCTACGACAAGAACCACACGGTGCACACACTAATCACCTTTACACCATGCAGGAGGAATAGACTACTTTAATAACATCACATGAGTAGCACACAACTAGTAGCGATACAAAGCTCATCATATGGATCTCAATCATGTAAAGCAGCTCATGAGATCATTGTATTGAAGTACATAGGAGAGAGATTAACCACATAGCTACCGGTACAGCCCGAGCCTCGATGGAGAACTACTCCCTCCTCATGGGAGCAGCAGCGTGATGAAGATGGCGGTGGAGATGCGGGGGAGTGTCGATGGAGAAGCCTTCCGGGCACTTCCCCGTCCGGCAGGTGGGAACAGAGACTCCTGTCCCCGCATCTTGGCTTCGCGATGGCGGCGGCTCTGGAAGGTTTCGCGTACCGTGGCTTCCTCCGTAAGGGTTTTCGGCGGGGGCTTTTATAGGCGAAGAGGCGGCGCAGAGGGTCAAAGGGGAGACCACACCATAGGGTGGCGCGGGCCCAGCCCTGGCCGCGCCACCCTGTCATCTGGCCCACCAGGGCCCTCCTCTGTGGCTCTCGGGTGTTGGATGCTTCCGGGCAAAATAGGAACCGGGCGTTGATTTCGTCCAATTCCGAGAATATTTCGTTACTAGGATTTCTGAAACAGCAGAAAACAGGAACTGGCACTTCGGCATCTTGTTAATAGGTTAGTTCCAGAAAATGCACAAATACGACATATAATGTATATAAAACATGTAGGTATCATCAATAAAGTAGCATGGAACATAAGAAATTATCGATACGTTGGAGACGTATCAATAATCCTTCTATCATGCCATTTCTTAACTTTTTCTTTAAAGAGTTTAGCATTTTCATAAGCTTCACTTCTCCATTCATCTAGAGAACTTAATTGCAGCAACCTTTTATTACCGGCTAATTTAGGATCTTTATTTAGTTCTCTAACAGCCCAATAAGCTTTGTGCTCTAGTTCTAAAGGTAAATGACAAGCTTTTCCATAAACCATTTTATAAGGTGACATTCCCATAGGATTTTTATAAGCAGTTCTATAAGCCCATAGTGCTTCTTTCAATTTGCTAGCCCAATTCTTTCTAGATTTATTAACAGTCTTTCCCAAGATAGCTTTAATCTCTCTATTTGATAATTCTACTTGACCACTAGTTTGAGGGTGATAAGCAGAAGCAATTCTATGATTAATACCATACTTAGCAAGAGTTTTTCTAAAACCTCCATGAATAAAATGAGAACCTCCATCAGTCATAATATATCTAGGTACTCCAAATCTAGGAAATATAACATCTACAAGCATTTTTATAGAGGTCTCACCATCAGCACTTTTTGTAGGTATAGCTTCTACCCATTTAGTAACATAATCAACAGCGACAAGTATATGAGTGTTACCATCTGAAGAAGGGAAAGGACCCATGAAGTCGAATCCCCAACAATCGAATGGTTCAATAACAAGAGTATAATTCATAGGCATTTCATTGCGCCTAGAGATATTACCAACTCTTTGGCATTCATCACAAGATAAAATAAACTTCCTTGCATCTTTGAAGAGTGTTGGCCAATAAAAACCTGATTGTAGAACCTTTTGCGCGGTTCTATCTCCAGCGTGATGTCCTCCATAAACACTACCATGACATTTATTCAATATCTCCTGTTGTTCATATTCAGAACACATCTTCGCATAATACCATCCACTCCTTCTTTATATAAGTGTGGGTCATCCCAAAAATAATGCCTCAAGTCATAAAAGAATTTCCTCCTTTGCTGAGCTGAAAAGGTTGGAGGCAAATACTTCGAAACAATAAAGTTAGCATAATCTGCATACCAAGGGCTCTCTCGCGAGCTCACCTTTATTACAGCCAATTGTTCATTTGGAAAACTATCATTAACAGGAACAGGATCATAAGCAATATTTTCCAATCTAGACAAATTATCGGCAACAGGATTATCAGCACCTTTCCTATCTATAATATGTAAATCAAATTCTTGCAACAGAAGTACCCATCTAATAAGCCTTGGCTTAGCATCTTTCTTTGTCATAAGGTATCTAATTGCAGCATGATCAGTATGAATTGTAACTTTCGAATCAACAATATAGGGTCTAAACTTATCACAAGCAAAGACTACGGCTAACAATTCCTTTTCAGTTGTAGCATAATTTCTTTGAGCAGCATCAAGAGTCTTACTAGCATAATGAATAACATTTAATTTTTTATCTACCCGCTGTCCAAGAACAGCGCCTACAGCAAATCACTAGCATCACACATAATTTCAAAAGGCAAATTCCAATCGAGGTTCGACTACAGGAGCAGTTGTTAAGGCTTTCTTTAGAGTTTCAAAAGCTTCCTTACAATCATCATCAAAAACAAAAGGTACATCTTTTTGAAGAAGATTAGTAAGAGGCTTTGAAATTTTAGAGAAATCTTTAATAAATCTCCTATAAAACCCAGCATGACCAAGAACACTACGAATACCTTTAACATCCCTCGGATAGGGCATCTTCTCAATTGCTTCAACTTTAGCTCTATCAACTTCAATACCTCTCTCGGAAATTTTATGTCCCAATACAATTCCTTCATTAACCATAAAGTGGCATTTCTCCCAATTAAGAACAAGGTTAGTTTCTTCACATCTCTGCAAAACTTTATCGAGGTTTCGCAAGCAATTATCAAAAGAATTCCCATAGACAGAAAAATCATCCATGAACACCTCTACAATACTTTCACAAAAACCATGAAAAATAGCAGACATGCATCTTTGAAAAGTAGCAGGAGCATTACATAAACCAAAAGGCATACGCCTATAAGCATAAGTTCCATAAGGACAAGTGAACGTGGTTTTCTCTTGATCTTTAGCTTTAACAGCAATTTGTGAAAACCCAGAATAACCATCAAGAAAGCAAAAATGAGTATTTTTAGATAACCTTTCTAGCATTTGATCAATAAAGGGTAAAGGGTAATGATCTTTCTTAGTAACTTTATTAACTTTTCGAAAATCAATGCACATTCTATAACCTACAACTATTCTTTGAGGAATAAGCTCATCATTATCATTAGGCACAACAGTCATTCCTCCTTTCTTAGGAACACAATGCACAGGACTAACCCATCTACTATCAGCAATAGGATATATAATACCAGCTTCAAGAAGTTTTAATACCTCGTTCCTTACCACCTCTTTCATCTTTGGAATTAGACGACGTTGATGTTCAACAACAGGCTTTGCATCTTCTTCCATATTAATAGCATGTTGGCAAATAGAAGGAGAAATCCCTTTCAAATCATCAAGAGTATAGCCAATAGCTCCTCGGTGTTTCTTCAATATTTCCAATAACCTTTCTTCCTCAATCTCTGAAAGCTTAGAGCTAATAATAACAGGATATACTTTCTTATCATCAATATGAGCATATTTAAGATTATCAGGTAAAGGCTTTAAATCAAAAACAGGATCTTCCTTTGGTGGCGGTGTTGTACCCAAATCTTCCACCGGTAAATCATGCTTGAGAATAGGTTGGCGAAGAAAAATTTCCTCAAGCTCATCTCTTTCTTTCCTAAAAGCTTCACTTTCACTATTCTCCAAATGTTGCTGCAAAGGATTATTAGGAACAAGAACAATAGATGCACACTGCTCCATTTTAAAATCATTACTAGGCAAGTCGCTTTATAAGGAGTTTTGGTAAATTTAGAAAAGTTAAATTCATAAGGTTCACCAGCAAATCTAGTCAAAATTTTCTATTTCTTACAATCTATAATAGCTCCACAAGTATTTAGAAAAGGTCTACCAAAAATGATAGGACAATGATCACTAGCAGCAGAACCAAGTACCAAAAAGTCAGCAGGATATTTAATCTTACCACATAGAACTTCCACATCTCGAACAATACCAATTGGAGAAATAGTTTCTCTATTAGCCAGATGAATAACCACATCAATATCTTCAAGTTCACAAGAACCAATTTCGTGCATAATCTCCGTGTAAAGCTCATAAGGAATAGCACTAACACTTGCACCAATATCACATAAACCATAATAGCAATGATCACCAATTCTAACAGATAGCATAGGAACACTAACTTGTTTGGGTTTATTAGGATGCGAAACAATATTAGAAGCATCTTCACAGAAAATAATATGACCATCCTCCACATTTTCAGTCACAAGATCTTTAACTATTGCAACAGGTTCAATTTTAATTTGTTCTTCAGTTCTTTAGGTTTCTTTTCACTTTTATTAACTGCACTAGATATGACAGAGTACTCCTTCATTTTAGCAGGAAAGGAGTTTTTTCAATATAAGCTTCAGGAATAACATTATCAACAGTTTCAATCACTACACATTTGTTTACAGATGAATCAACTTTATCTTTATACGGTTCATGATACTTATCAAAGTTCTTCTTAGGCAGTTCATAATGAGAGGCAAAAGCTTTATAAAGATTTGCAACAACTTGGGAATCAAGACCATATGTAGCACTCATATTACGAAATTTATCAGTATCCATAAAAGTTTCAATGCATTTATAATCATAAATTATACCTGATTCTCTATCTTTGTCGTTCTCCCATCCTTCAGTATTTTCTTGGATCCGATCAAGAAGGTCCCTTTTAAACTCTTCTTTGTTGCGTGTAAATGATCCGAACAAGAAGTATCCAGCAAGGTCTTGTCTTGAAAAGAAAGTCTTGCATAGAAATTATCAATAATAACATTACCAGGAAGCTCATGAATGGGGCATTTGAGCATTAAAGACTTCAATCTCCCCCAAGCTTGGGCAATACTTTCTCCATCATGAGGCCAGAAATTATATATGCGGTTCCGATCTTTGTGAATTTCACTTGGAGGATAAAATTTGGAATAAAATAAAGGCACAATGTCCTCCCAATCAATAGAATCACCATTCTTCAGCAATTTATACCTGCGCCGCTTTACCAGACAACGATATAGTGAATAGTTTCTTCCTAACTTCATTCATAGAAATACCTGCACATTTGAATAACCCGCATAATTCATGCAAAAACAGCAAATGATCACCAGGATGGACAGTTCCATCCCCTTCATAGCGGTTATCCATAACACGTTGAATAATTTTCATAGGTATTTTATATGGTACTACTTCCTCACCTGGCGCTTCATCCACTACCGTTGCAGTAGTAGTAGATTTCCCAAATAGAAATTGAAGAGAAGATCTCTCCATAATGATTTATAGCAGCAGGCAGAAATAAAATCAACACAAACAGTAAAGGTTTTCCTTACCAATTCCGCTTACCAATAGCGCTTCACAACGGCGCGAGAAAATAGTCTTGATGACCCACAAGTATAGGGTGTATCGTAGTACTTTCGATAAATAAGAGTGTCGAACCCAACGAGGAGCAGAAGGTGTTGAAAAGCAGTTTCGATGAAGGATTCACTGTAAATGCTCACAGACAAGTATTCAGGGGTTTTGATGTAACAGATGAATAAAGTACGAGTAAGTAAAATGCGAGAGAAATAATTGCAGCAAGTGGCCCAATACTTTTTAGCACAAAGGACAAGCCGGTTTGTTTACTTATAATGACCAAACGTTCTTGAGGACACACGGGGATTTTAGTCTAGTACTTTCGCTTCATGTGGTTTAATAATCTTCATTGTTTTGATAAGTGTTGTGTGGGTGAACCTATGCTAATGCACCGCCCTTCCTAGGACTAATACATACTTGTGATTATACCCCTTGCAAGCATCCGCAACTACAAGAAAGTAATTAAGATAAATCTAACCACAGCCTTAAACTCTGAGATCCTGCGATCCCTCCTGCATCGATATACTAACGGGGGCTTAGGTTTCTGTCACTCCGGCAACCCCGCAATTAGCAACCGAATACAAGATGCACTTCCCTAGGCCCATAAATGGTGAAGTGTCGTGTAGTCGACGTTCACACGACACCACTAGAAGAATGACACCACAACTTAAATATCATAACATTGAATATTACTCAACCATAATTCACTACTAGCATTTAGACTTCACCCACGTCCTCAAGAACTAAACGAACTACTCACGAGACATCATATGGAATACAATCAGAGGTGATATGATGATGAATAACAATCTGAACATAAACCTTGGTTCAATGGTTTCACTCAATAGCATCTATAACAAGTAGAGAATAATGCCGGGAGAGTTTCCCCTATCATACAATCAAGATTTAACCCGAATTGTTACAGCGGTGACGAGGTGCAGCGGTGGTGATGGCGGTGTAGATGGTGGAGATGATGATGATGATGATGGAGATGATGTCCCGCTCGATGACGATGGCGATGGCGTCGATTTCCCCTCCGGGAGGGAATTTCCCCGGCGGATTTCCCGCCGGAGAGCTCTTTTCTCTCTGGTGTTCTCCGCCCACAGGCGGCTGTAACCCTTCGTGAGGTCCTCTCGTGGCTTAGGTTTTCGGGACGAAGGAGTACGCGAAGAAAAGGAGGCGAAAGGGCTGTGGGGCCCCACCACATGGTGGCGCGCCGGGCCATGCGCCGCCTATGGTCTGGGCCCACGTGGCTCCTCTCTTCTTCCCTTGGCTCCCTCCGTCATCTGGAAAATAGGAATTTACGTGAAATTTCCTTCCACGTTGATCTTCCGAAATATTGCGTTCGACGGTGCTTTTTCCAGCAGAATCCTGGCTCCGGTGCTTGATCCTCCAATGATGATGAAACATGCAAAATAGATGAAATAACATAAGTATTGTGTCCCAATATGAAATATATCAATGAATAACAACAAATTATGATACAAAATAGTGATGCAAATTGGACGTATCAGTGCGTTCTGCACCCGTCACCATGCGGTGACCACGGCGGAGCGGCGTCCTCCGGTGAGCAGCAGAGCGAGGGGAGGGCTGCGGAGCTCCTGTGTGTCTCAGAGGCATGGGAGGGAAGTGGTGTGGCAGAGGAGTGAGCTGGGGGCTCGGTCTTATAGGCGAGGGAGGGTGGCCTGCGGGCGGATGGGCGGCGTCTGGGGCCAATGGTCGGGCGCGTGGGAGGCGTTGGCCAATGGGGATGCACTTGCTGACGTTCTGGGCGGCGCGGGCGATGACGTCGCAAGGCTGGCGTCATCAGGGGAGGGTACGGGCGCGGGAAAGAGGAGAGGTCGAGTGGGAGGGTCCCTGTACGTGAGTTTCTGCCATGTTTTTAGGGTTTGGGTGTGATTGGGCCGTGGCCTTCTTTGCTTGGGCTCGGTTTGGGAGAAGGAGAGGGTCCAGAGGGAGGTCCTGGTGGGATTGGGTCGGGCCAAGAGGGTGCAAGGGTTAGGCACAAGCAAAAATCATGGCCCGGCCATGTTTGATGCAAATGGAGAGAGAGGGAGAGGAGATAGAGGGGTGGGTGTGAGTGTGGTGGGACCAAATCCCATGCAAAGTTGGGGTTTGCACCACTTTGCAAGAGTTGGAAACAAACCAAGAGTAGAAAGAGAAAAAAGAGAAGAAAGTGGTGGTGGTGAAGGGGATGGTATTAACTTGATATGTGAAAAAGTAGGGAAAAAAGGTGCATGGTGGTGTTGAACAAGTGTTACCCGAGCATGAAAAACGTGGCAACAAGTTTTGCAAGATCGGAATTATTCAAGTTGAGGTGAGAGGAAGGTGGTGGTGGTGATATCAAGGTGATGTTTGAAAAGCAAGATGGTAGAGAGATGAAGAAGTAGGGGTGTTATATTAGGGATTTTTGGAGATTGAACAAGCCAATGGGGACTTTCATGATCATGGTTCCCTATGGAGATTTTTTTTGAATAAGAGCATGAAAGGGTGAATGTACCATTTCCAAGAAAATATAGAGTTTAGATCAAGCATTGATGGAGTGGTGAGGCTAAGTGAGGGATCATTGAGATGTGTTAGTGGTAAAGACAATGCCATGGGTATTTTATCACAGATTCAAATACCCTTTTTAATTTGGTGTCTATGGCCTTGATTTGATTTAAAACTAGATACAAAAGGGGTTACTTAAAATACTTGGAAAGAGGCATGATTTTTAGAGGAGTAGGATGATCCATAGAGGAAATAAAATGAAAAATGGACCATTCCATTTTATTAAGAAAGCAAAACTACAAATAAAGGCTTTCACAAGATTTTAAAGTCATATAAGGTAAGGGCAAACCATTTGGTAAATACTTTGTGTTAAAACAAAATATCCTGAGAAACCATTTTGTGACACTATGATCTAAGGTGATCATAGCCAATTTTAAAAGAAGGGTTTTTGACAAAATCCTTTGAATTAAAATTTTGTGTCATAGGACAAAACCAAAAGAGGTTTTGGAGTTTAGGTCCAAAGGTTTGATTATTTGAAAAAGAGGAGGTTAAGGTTATACAAGAGTGACCATAACTTCACTATTTTCTGGAGACTATAAATTGTGTGTTGAGGTATTTATAGGGAAATCACCAAGCATAGGGTTGATGCATTGGTAAAGAAAGGAAAAGAATTTTCCAGGGCCACACATGTGTTTTATTTAGTGAGTTGTTAAGTTGTTTTTAACGCTAGAGGTGTTATTCTAAGAGGTAACTCAAGACAATTGCAACAATCACAACAAGACAAATTCATCTATTAACAGATCAAAGCAATTCATTATAACAAACAGATCAAGGCAATTCATCTAATTAGTCTATAGAAAAAGTTTTTGTTCCCCCTAATTTTTGCACTTTGGATAATTAAACATGTTTGCAAAAGTTGGGGTGTTACAAAGGCCGCATTCAAGATCAAGCTTGAGGAGGCTAAGGTGGAAGCCGCCAAAGTTGCCGCCCAAGCAGCCTCATCCATGCCATGAACGAGACCGCCCTAGCCAAGGTGAACAAATGAAGGAGGATGCCAAGATCCTGACGGCCGACACCTCCTTCATGGATGATGATGCCAAGGCGTGGTTCAAGTTGGCCCGGTCGAGGATCATGAAGGAGATGATGGACAAGCAGGCGGCAGAGCCTACCATTCTAGCGGTAGAGCAGCCATCAGCCACCAGTACCACGCCATCCTCGGCTGTGATCAACGAGTTGCCGACCTCCTCCATTTGATCCCCTCTTTATTTGATCCCCAGTTTGTAATGTGTGACTTATACCTCGTGGCGTTTTCTTAGCCGGCTTGGCCGCCGAATTTGAACTTCTGGATGCCTTGTGGCCAAATTTGAACTATGATTTCAAGTTTCCCATTCATTTGGAAGGTTTTTGGGGGTGTTTGATCATGGTGGGGTCAGTTTGAGGGGTGCCGGTGGGAGGAGCAAGCCCCCATGCCGCGGCAGCGTTGCTGGCGCTTCCCCAAACAACAAAGCCAACGCTACCGCTGGATGCAATTTCAGAGGTATGGGTGAAGATGCTCTACTGTTGCTTTTTTCCATGTCTTCCTATTTCCGAAGTTTTCGGAAGTTTTAGCGGGAGAATCCAATATTTCTGCTTCCAAGTTACCGCAGCGAGACAGAATCCTCCCAACTCCTCCTTGCCTCTGATTCCCTCCCGTCCACATTCCACTTCAAGACACACCACAGCCAGTCGCCTGTGGGGCCCACAGCCGAGTCACAACTCACAAGCGTCAGTGCGTCACCATACACGTACGACGCTGGCCTCGTGCGGGGACGTGCGTGCCGCTGGCACCGCTCGCGCAGCCAACCCACCGCGGACCCCACACCCCGGGTGGGCCCCACCGCACCTTCCCTTCCAGTTCCAGCGTCCACGCGGTATACGATCCCAGCCAACACAATAAAAACCCAATCGGGCGCCGCACGCCCACCGGCATTCTCCCTCCAGCCACCGCACACACACCCTCCCGCCCGCCCGAACAATTCCTCCACCGTCCACCGGCGGGATGGGCAGCCTCGGCGGCGCCGGCGGCGGGGTGGGCGCCAGGCGGCCGAGGTTCCTGTGCCTGCACGGGTTCCGGACAAGCGGCGAGATCATGCGGAAGCAGGTGGTGGGGAAGTGGCCCGCCGAGGTCACCGCGCGCCTCGACCTCGTCTTCCCCGACGCGCCCTTCCCCGCCGAGGGCAAGTCCGACGTCGAGGGCATCTTCGACCCGCCCTACTACGAGTGGTTCCAGTTCGACAAGGTCCGCCTCCTCCCCTCCCTCCTTTCCCTCGCCTCGCAGTCGCACCACCACATTGCTCTCATTAATTGCCTGATCTGTCAATTTGTCCTCTAAAGAAAGGAATTGGATGGAGTCCGTAGCACGTTTTTGGTTTTTTATCCGCTCCTCCTGTTTTCTTCTCCCCAGGATGTCAAACGTGCGTATTTGACTATTGGTTATTTTCTCCGTCATATATTTTCCCCTTCCAACAGGGCTTCACGGAGTACAGGAATTTGGACAAATGCTTCGACCACATCGAGGAGCTGATGATCAAAGAAGGGCCCTTCGATGGACTAATGGGTTTCTCTCAGGTAATAAGACTGGAGTAATTGTTTTCTGAACATATACCATATGGTGACCAAACTGTCAGTTAACGATTGCAAACTGTCATCAGGGTTCGATTCTGTCTGCTGCGCTCGTGGGGCTCCAACAGCAAGTAAGCCGATCCATACTGCTAAACTTACGGCATAAACTCCAGTTATACTGTCTGCGTCTACGCTGATACAGCTACATCTGTCTTCAGCTCATTAATTTTGTTCTGTTGGCAGGGACTGGCGCTGACTAGAGTTCCCAAGATCAAGTACCTCATAATCATAGGGGGCGCCCGGTTCCGCGGCGCACACACAATTGCCGAGAAGCCGTACGCCAGCAAGATCAAAATCCCCTCGCTGCACTTCCTTGGTACTTCAATCTCTTCTGCGCTCAATAGACCCTCGCAATTGGTATACTGGTTGCTTGTTGGTTAGTGTATCATTTTCAGTTCCCTCCAAAGTTGTTCTTGCGTATGCCTGTCTGCTTTATAATTTTTATTATTTCCCACTGCCGGCAGTTCTTGCGGATGCCTGTCTGCTTTATAATTTTTATTATTTCCCACTGCCGGCACGCCTACCTCATGTGCACTCATGTTCTAGTGTTTGTGTCGTTTAGGCAATGTGCTTAACTCCTCACACCAACTGCGTGCTTCTTTTGTGTCATGCTTTTCATTAAAAAATCCCAGAAGTTGCATGCGTTCTAATGTCAGTAATTAGCAGATGAATTCATTGAAATTTACATACCAACAATCTACTGATAAAAAGGTTCCAAAAGCTAAATAGCTGATTAATAGTGCTAATTTGCCGATGAAATTTTGACCTAGCCTTTGATGAATCGTTTATGGGATTACTCCCCTTTATCATCATTTTCATTATGTACTTCAGTCGACGGTCTGGTGATTTTATTATTCCGAGTCAAATATTGTTTCGGAATATATTAAGCTTTTGTTGGTCCACTGAGTGGTTAGCAGATAGCAGACAGACAGTAACATACAACCGTTAAACGCCCTTCTATTTGATGTGCAGGTGACAATGACTTCCTAAAAAACGGTGGTGAAAAGCTCATAGAGTCATTTGTCGATCCCTTCATCATACGTCACCCAAAGGGCCACACGGTTCCAAGGCTTGTCGGTAAGCTCATACTTTCGTTTACCAAGCTCCTCTAAACTGTATAGAGTTAAGGCAGTGAGTATTGATCTACTTGTACTAAATTTCATAACAAAAAATAAAGAAATCTGTAGGTAAACTGTAAACATGAGCTGCCTGTGATAGGAGGCAACAGGCAACAGGATCGAAAACTTTAGCTGGAAATAAACTTCAGTGTAGCTCTGTTCGTCTAATTCAGGATGTCCTTACACGCTAAACATATTTCTGAATGGGAGGACTTCCACTGGTGTCATAGACATTGACCAAGCTATTAGTTGCTAGTCCTTTCTTGTTGGAGTAGTGTGGTAGTAGTACTCTAGTAGAGTCTAGAGTATTCTAGGGGGTTGGAGACTAATCCACTGAGGTACAAGGGACCAGCCCATCCAGAAATTTTCCCAAAAACCTACATTTGTTTATGAATGCCAAACCGCCAAAGTAAAACTATGCTTGTTGTCGTGCAGATGAGGAAAGTCTCAAGGTGATGACCCGTTTCCTTGACAAGATGGAAAAGGAGATATCTGAACATTCATCCACCGAGGCCCAAGAACCCGCTGATGTTGACGAAAAAGAAATGTGCATCTGATAGGACCTGGACAATTAGTATCTGAATACCTCCCAAATTCATAATGTAGGCAAGCATGCTGATACAGATGTAAACTCATCCTCCTGCGGTGGCGCAAGTGTGTGGCTATTCAGTAATCATACTTGAATGCAGATAGCTTTTGTGTAGCTCCTTTTTTTACTTCGAGTCCTATATAAATTCTCTGAGTTTTATTAGATTAGAACCGATCTTTGAAGGTGTTATCAATATTCGCTGAACTGTTTAGCGAAGTACCGATGAATCTGGCAGCATGGTCCTGGCTTTATGATGTTTATAATATTGTCTGAACTGAAAGAATATATTTATTGAACATGTACTACAGATAGCTGTAATTAGCCATAAACGAACTATATATCCCAACAGTCAGGTTTTGTTGGTCAAACTATCTCATGTACGGACTATGAATCCCTCGCCGTCCCAGAGTTGGGTTGAGGTCGTGTATCGCTCGTCGTCGCCTAGAACATCGCCGCCAATACCCTCTCCAAGGTGTTGCGAGGAGTTCAATGTCAACACCAGTTTTGAGTCTCGCCTTCACTGGCAGTTTGCCTTGATGCGCATGGAGCTCGCTTAGTTGGTTGCTAAGCACGTTGAGGAGGCGTCTCGCCCCCTTCGTGAAGAGGTGGCAAGTCTGAAGCTGTTGTTGGCACGCGTTGGTGTTCCTTTGGAGCCGATGGATTCGTGCTCTTGGTGGGCGGGAGCTAGCCACCATTAGGGGTGGGCAAAAAACCGAAGACCGAAACCGAAAAGACTGAGACCGAACCCGAAAAGACCGAGACCGAAATGACCGATAAAAAATGGGTAGAAAATTTTATAGACCGAATTTAGTTTAGTCAATTCGGCTATTTGTTCCGAGTAACCAAATAGACCGAATTGGCCGAATTTTAGATGAGACTGTCCCAAGCTTTAGTTTTTGTGATGTGCGTGAGATGTGGTATTGTTGAATCTTAATCAAACTTCTCTAGCATTGTTATAGTTTTATTTAGATTGTTGAACATTTATTCCTACCAATTAATAATAATATATGCAATGAAAACATGTCCAAAATACATCTAAAATGTTATCAACCTTTTACTAAACATTGTCTAAGTTTTGTGTTGATAACATCGGCCACACTGTTTGGTCATGACCGAACCTGAACCCGAATTATCGGGTACCCGAATTTGTCGGGTAGTAAAACTAACAATTATATTTCGGTCCTCATTTTTTCTGATCGAACTTGAAATAGACCGAAATATAAAAACCAAATTGTTGGTCATGACCGAATGTCCACCCCTAGCCACCATGCAGGCTTCATTTTCGCTTGGCTCCGCTGAGCGGAAGTCATCGATGGTTGAGATCATGCCAGAGTTATATGAGTCATGTGGGGATTCTTTTGTGGTGCCTCAGCTTCTAGACTTGAGTGGTGGTGTGGTTATGTCTCCTTCCGTAAAGGAAGTGAGGTTCGACTCGCCCGAGATCTCGGTCGTGACTTCTCCGCCGAGTTAGGCACTTGGCTTTGAAAAAAGTGGTGTTGTTGTTGTTCCTCTCTCTCCCTTGTTTTCAACATGCATGTGGTTCCTGTTGGTGATGGGTTGCTAAGTTAGGACTGTTGGCAACAGTGTCCGGCGTTGTCGTCGCTAGAGAGGTGTGAGATTTTCTCGCCACCTTGGCTGCTGCCTACCCTGGATCCGTAGTTGATTGATGGGTGCCTCCAACATCATGGCATGTCTTCATCGACGCGGTGTTGGAGTCTCGTGTTTGGAGTTCGTTGGGGTTGCCTCGTGGTTCCTTGTGTCGGCTAGTGTGGGTGTGATCTTGTTGTTCTGGTTTTGTTAGGCTGGGTTTGTGTGGGCTTAACCCTGATGTTGGGAGAGTGTTGTTGTTGTCGTTGGTTTTCGCTCGATTTTGTCCTAAAAACTGAACACTCTCTTTTTAATTAATGCCGTTAAAATAAAATCTTCCTGTAGATGGAAATCTTTCAGTGATGCTGAATTTCGGTCATCTCGGCAGACACCGAAATAATGTGTCCTTTTGGTTCATGCATTTCAGTTGTACACATAAAATATTTTACAAGTTGCGACAAAGTCCCGTTCAGTTTTCCAAACATAAGCCAACACACAAATTTAATAAAGCAATTACAGTACGGAGTACCAGATTCATGAACAAGTCACAGCACAAGCAGAAGTACGAAGCCACCATATGATCAAGAGGGACGCCGAGAGACAGCAGCGATCCGAGCTTGAGAGAGATGGCCGCGGCAGCTCAACTGCATCGTCCCATCACCTTCAATTCGACGAGCAACGCTCGCCACCTACCCACCTCCGCCCCGTCGCTCTCGCGCCGTCGCCCTCGAGAGCCGCGTGTCGCTGGCTGCCAGCCCCGGCGGCTTCTAGCGCTCAGCGGCGAGGAGGGGGACGACGTCGGGGCGACGAGGCAGCGGCCGGCGCTGCCGCGGTTCCTGTGCCTGCACGGGTTCCGCACCAGCGGGGAGATCATGCGGAGGCAGGTGGAGGACAGGTGGCCCGCCGAGGTCACCTCCCGCCTGGACCTCGCCTTCGCCGACGCGCCCTTCCCCGCCGCCGGCGAGTCCCCGGTGCGCGGCGTCTTCGACCCGCCATACTACGAGTGGTTCCAGTTCGTCGGCGAGGTCAGCCCTGCTTCCCCTTCCATCACAGTTCCTCGCCGCCGCTTCGACTGTAAATATGCAGTTGACCTCCAATGTGACGTGATCTCCTTCCTGGGATCCATCTCGGGACAGGACTTCCTCAGGTGCAGCAACTTCAGCGAGTGCGTGGCCAACATCGAGGAGCTGATGGTCAGAGAAGGTCCGTTCGACGGATTGTTCGGCTTCTCTCAGGTCAGGTGGTAAACGCATACTGCTAGGGATCAGCTTCGTTTGAGACATCATGCTCCATTAACTGACGAACAACTTCGATGCTGACTGACAAACATCCAGGGCGCTCTCCTCTCAGCAGCCCTTGTTGGGCTT
Source organism: Lolium multiflorum (assembly GCA_030979885.1). Classification (NCBI taxonomy): domain Eukaryota; kingdom Viridiplantae; phylum Streptophyta; class Magnoliopsida; order Poales; family Poaceae; genus Lolium; species Lolium multiflorum. The sequence continues at coordinate 226,580,011 of CM061748.1, read as the reverse complement.
CAGGAACAAGTGAGTGAGCACATTTGTCGTTGACTCTCGCTGTTTCTGGATAAATCTGCTGGTTCCATGTCACCATTTTAAGCTGAACATGTCACCATTTTGCTCTCTGCGTTTTCTGGCAGGGGCTGGCCTTGAGCAGAGTCCCTACGGTGAAGTACGTCATAGTTATATCCGGTGGGAAGATCCAGTCGCCGGCATTGGCCGCGAGGGCGTATGCCAACAAGATCAAATGTCCTTCGCTTCACTTCATTGGTAACGTCAATGCCGTTTTCCTCCCTGTGATTGTCAGCGGAAATAAGTAAATGCAACAACTTGCTTCTGCGCAGGCGACAATGACTTTGCGAAAACCCACGGCGAGGAGCTGGTAGACTCATTCGTGGAGCCACTTGTTATACGTCACCCGGCCGGCCACACCGTTCCCAGACTTGGTAAGCACCCTTGACACGTTAGCTTACATAGCCTTTCAGAGTTTCAGTCAATTAGAAGAAAGCATTTGAGTTCATGGCCGGAATCAGACTGTGTTCACACGTTTAAACTGCTATGCGGATGATATCTGTAGACGAGAAGGGTCTCCAAGGGATGCTCAACTACCTCGACAAGATCCAAGGGGAGCTGTTGGCGCGGCATTCGTCAATTGGTGCCGATGGGCGATGACAACTCCGCTTCATAATTTTATATGACATGGGAACATCATGGTAGGGCGGTGTATTAGACTGTTTGCAGCTTTCCGGCGACAGTGCTAGAGATTTCTATGCTCTAGAACACTATCCAGAGGTTAAATACAAAAGGAAAAATGAATCGGGTTTCATTTGTATTTTCTTGAGCATTTCTTTGGACCTTGGGACAGCGGGGAATGGGCCGATGGGTGCTTTATCTAGCTCTGACAAGCCTCCGGCAATGCACGCATTCATGACTGCCAAGCCCGAGTCGGTGAAATCAAGTTTTTTCGATGTTGCATGTGGTGTTTGACACGCTTCAGGTGTTTATGTTGTTTGTTGTGTATGCGTAAGACACATGTTGCAAAGATTCTAGTTGTACTTCAAGACGATTCTCATGGTGCAAATGTGTTTCCTTGTTGTTGTCTTCATTGTTCATATATGTTGTGTACGGTCTTGTATTTTTTGGGTATTGCGATACACATGGTTGATTCACTATGCAATCAGAGAATGTAACATCGCCACTGATGTAATCTCAAGCGTGACCCTTTCGATATCAGGAGCCAAGACACTGGATCGTGGCCCGTGATGTGAAGCTTGTAGGAAGTCGGAGCAGATAATTTACCATGCCCTCTTCGGTTGTCATGGGTGTCAGGAAGCAAGAAGGAGGGGGGGGGAAAAAGAATGTATTTGAAAACCTCCCGATCCAAGTATAATGAATCTATACTTCTTATAAAGCAAAACCCCACTAACTGCAATTAATGTTAGAAGTTGTTTGGTATCCATCATTTGGGCATGGAATCCTAGAATTCATTTTGGAATTCCATAGGTGGGATGTTTGGTTGCCACAAAATTGGGCCGTCCTTTTATTTAGGAAATCCAGCAAAATGACGTCATGGGTAAACACGATTCCGACTGAGACCTGTCATTTGTGTTTCTCTATGGAAGCCATTTACAAATTTAATATTGAATTCTGCTGTCATTTGCAATTCCTGTGGCAACCAAATAAGTGTCCATTTCTAGAATTACAATGTAAATGAAATAAATACATGTATTCATTTCAAAATGCTACAAACGAAATGAAAGCCTGGCTTCCAAACGACTTCTTAGTCTATCTCTACATGCAAGCCGTTCACATCATCTATTCCATTAGCCAATCAAATGTCCATGTCATCGCTACTAACATTCATTATTAATGTATTCTTGCATGCAAGCTATCTATGTCGCTATTTTTTTTATTAAAATGTCCACATAGCTAATTTATAGCCATCAAATGTAAAAATAATGTGAATTAAATTTAGCATCTCAACTATTTTGACCAATTGAATATTGCATACTTCTATAGACAATTTATATTACATATGTATTATACCATTTCATTTAGTCAATATAATTTCTTAGAAGATTCCTGCTGCAACGCGCGAGGTATCCTTCTAGTATCAATAAAGACACAAGCTTCTTTGATGATACCAAGTCTGGAGGCACTAACATGGTCGCTCGCGGCATGGTGCAAGCTCTCTGGCATGAACATGAATACAGTGACTATGGAGATGTTGGACATCTAAGAGGGAATTAGACTAGCGACGGAGATAGGCTATAACCAAGTGATCATACAAAGTGACTCCCAATTGGTTGTGAACCTATGCATTGCGGATGGTGATAAACGCTCATAAATTTGGTTTATTTGCCAATAAATTAAGAGATTATGGAGGTCAGTGGAGTTTTAACTAGTGTTAGCATTGTTTTTGCTGGGTGTGAAGCAAACTTGGCTGCCCATCTATGATAGGAGGATATGTATGTGGATTAACTATAACCTAGGTTTCATGGCTGATACTCTTCAGAGTGATTGTAATCATGTTAGTTGATTAATAAAGCTCTATGAATATGAAAAAAATACACATGTGTGCATATCTTTGACCTCCCCGTGATCAGATACATCTAAATCCTAAGTTTATTGCTCGACCTACCTCGCTCTAGGCTCGTCGTCGCCTTCTTCGCCGCAAGTCCAGCGAGGTGGTGCAGAACATGGACAAGGATTGTGGGGATCAAGTAGAGTTTCTTGCACGGTTGGAGAAGGAAGAGGGAGAGGACAAGAGAGGGAGAGCAGGATGGCTGCGTGCCTGCACATGTGGACCTCTCGCTTGCGGGGATAAGATCATAGGTGGCATGGCACACTCTTAACTTGCCTTGCGAGCGATCACCCGTCGGGAAGCAATTTCACTTAACGAGTCATCGTCAGGTATCTTCCCTTCTTTTGCCAAGGAAGTTCAACTCACCAACAATCATATCCAGGGAAAATGCTTTGCCATTAAGCCAACTGAGACGGGAGGTGTCAGCCACAAAACCCATCTAGGTTTCTGCCTTCAGTGGCCTTGGGGCCTTAAAGGTGTGGCGGACGATGTTCTTTCGGATAGTTTTCATTTCTTTAGATAGTCTTTGAGTGTATTTTTCAGGATGATGAGGCGGTGGCTAAATTTTGAAGTCAGAATTAGGTCCTCCTGCCGTTTACTCGCTTTGGTTGTGCGCCTAGCGTTGTCGGCGTGGAGTCATGTGCCCAGCACATCTTCTAAGATATGGTAAGTTTTCCTGTTCTATATATTGTTAATCTTTTCCAATTTACGGTTGTCAATATTGGTGATGGTTGCTTTTGTAGTGCCGTCCTTTGGATCGTAGTACGACGACCTTAACTATCCCTAAACTCCCCCTTTTAATATTTTTTTTACCAATTTCTTTTTTGAAATGAAAAAAAAAGGTCTGAACTCTGAAGAACCTTGACGTATGCTCGTGTTTGTTTCAATTTTCAAAATGCTAGCCCAAGACCAAGAGAATGTATTACTGGCCGCTGGCCGGACATCGACTAAGTTCATGTATTTCAGGAGCGAATGGAGAGTATACAGTTTTATATCTGTGAAATTCAATTCGGAACATGGGAGCATATGCTCCTGCCACCGGAAAAATATTTTAAAATGTTCAAAAAATTCGAACAAAAAATTTCTTGCTTACGTATCAACATTTTACGTGCGCAGACCAAGTCTTGCGAAAAACCGACATTTTTTGTGACTTGTGCGAAAAAGATAAACAAAACGTCTTATACACAACCATTTTTTACAGAAAAATTTCTGTGGAACCACTTTGTGAACGTGTAGAATTTCGAGATGTATCTACTAAATTTTGTGTTCAAATTTTTCAACATTTTAAAAATGCATTTAAAATGAAGTTTAAAAACCGGGAGCATATGCTCCCGGGTGCCAAAACGCCTATCAATAAGGATATCCTTGGAAGGAAAAACTCATTTCTGTGCCGTAAACTGTACTGTATTACGGTGCCGCGGTTCCTCGCGCGGAACGCCGCAGCAGACCAGACGAGATGGCGGCGATGCTCCTCCGAGCCGCCCGTGCCTCGCGGTCCCTCGCTCTCCCCCGCTACACCGGCGCAAGCCCTAGCCCACTGTCCTCCTCCTCTTCCGCCGCCTCTACAGCGGAGACGCCGTTCCCCGCCGCCGCTACCCCGGGCAACGCGGCTGACGTTGACGAAGCCGTCATAGTCGGAGGCGAGGGGGACGACCTGAGGAGCCGCGTCTTCCGGCTGCGGCTCGCGAAGCGCAGCGCCACGGAGGCGCTCGAGAAGTGGGCCGGCGAGGGCCGCGCCGCCCCCGCGCCGGAGCTCCGCCGCATCGCCCGCGATCTCAGCCGCGCCCGCCGCTTCAAGCACGCGCTCGAGGTTCGCGCACTCCCAGATCCCTGATCTCTTCTGATTACCCAATTGTAGAGGAGTTCCTGGAACGATTTGGTACAGATGTAAGTTCGTGTCTATGCGGCACTGTGATACGATCCGGTCCTAATTCGTTTGGAAATGGCCGTGAAATGTTGCCGATGTAGATTTATGTAGCAGAAATCGTAGCTAGCATGTTTACTACCTTCTAGAATGCCTTATTGGTCTGTATCATACAGAGGATGGAGCTCTTAAACCTGAGTTGTGATGTGGGTTTAATTCTACCATTTTCACAGGAAGTGATACTTCCATAGCCTGAGCATATTTACTCTGTAAGTGTCAGTGCAAGCTATGGAACATTTCAATGGAATTTATGTGCTCTGCTGTTCTTCTCTTCAAGTTAAATTGATTGCAAAGGCTGTAGACATGCTCATGTAGTATTGAGTCACAGAGGAGCTGTAAGCTTCTAACCTGCAATTAGTAGCAGGAAGCTAGTTGTCGCCAATTAAACATTTTTAACATCTATCTGTGCCATTTTATATCGGAATGATGCAGTCCATCATTCTGTATTGTGCCAAATGATTAGACATCTTAATTTACTTATCTACAAAAGTGGGGAAGGTAGCTGCTCTTGATATGTTATATTATATATGAAAACAGTATCGTTCGGCCAGGAAAAGAGCTAGGCATTGAACCTTCACCAGTTTGATGCTTAAAGCACATACGGCACATTCTCTCTATCTCTTCTTGCTTATTCTGATACCTATGAAATCCTGAAATTCATAAAGCCCATTCTGTCTGTTTCTTCATAGTGCTTACTTATGAAATGCTTACAAACACAATCAAATAGTTTGATAATGGCTACTATATTTATCCTTTAAGAAAACAAGGAAGAAGCTGAGATCATTAGTTCTGAACTTTTGAATTTTGCAGGTCGCTGAGTGGATGAAGACGCATCACGAGTCTGATTTATCTGAGAACGACTATGGCATGCGCATCGACTTGATTACCAAAGTTTTTGGCGCTAGTGCAGCCGAAGACTTTTTTGAGAAGCTTCCACCTGTAGCCAAGTCACTGGAAGCATATACCGCACTCCTGCATTCCTATGCTCGATCAAAGATGACAGACAAAGCCGAGAGGCTATTCCAGAGAATGAAGGATGCCAACCTCTCCATCGATGTCCTGGTTTACAATGAGATGATGACCTTATATATCTCTGTTGGCGAGCTTGATAAGGTTCCAGCCGTTGCTGAAGAGCTGAAGAGGGCAAATGTTTCCCCAGACCTATTCACATACAACCTCCGTGTCAGCGCAGCTGCCGCATCCATGGATCTCAAGGTCTTCAAAGGAATTCTTGACGAGATGTCGAGAGATCCAAACTCAAACGAAGGATGGACACTGTACCGAAACCTCGCCGGCATCTACGTCGACGCCACTCAGCTCGTTGGCTCTGGGAATTCGTTGGTGGAAGCCGAGGCGAAGATCAGCCAGAGGGAGTGGATAACGTACGATTTCCTCGTCATCTTGCACGCCGGTCTCGGCAATCTGGACAGGGTCAAGGACATATGGAAATCGATGCAGTTGACCTCGCAGAGGATGACTAGCCGGAACTACGTCTGCGTGCTCTCCTCCTACCTGATGTGTGGGCAGCTGAAGGATGCAGCGGAGGTCGTGGACGAGTGGCAGCGGTCGAAAGCTCCGGAGTTCGACATCTCGGCCTGCAATAGGCTGTTTGATGCTTTCCTGGGTGCTGGTTTTACCGAGACGGCGGATAGCTTTAGAGAACTGATGTTGCAAAAGAGTTGTATACTGATGAGCAGGGCAAGCGTGTCCTCGTAAGTAAACGGTATGCTTAAAACTGCTTCCTGAAGCTATGTTATGGTATGAATCAATAATAATGGACTCCAGATCAATTTGCGCCTCGTAATCCTGTTGGAAGCATATGGGAATATTATTTCCAGGTGTATCATGATCGGAGTGCTTGCTTCTAAAGCTAGAGTTGGTAAGTGATTGCATCTGGAGGCACACCTGTAGCGCACACGAATTGTGTGTGTGGCACATGGTTGCTTCTCCAGGTGCAACTGCTCTGCACTGGTAGGCGACACCATCTCCCAACTGATCACACTACTCTTCACCCTGTTGTCCTATATGCACACTTCGCCAGGTTGTTCTTATGTTTATCGTCAGCTGGTGGTGTGTGTGTGTGCGGGGTGTGGGCGAGAGAGGCATGATTATTTTGCACATAAAAAACCTGTCACGATCGGATGGACTTGTTTAAGGATTTCTTGGCCTTTCTTCCATGGCGTCATCGGGTATAATCAACCACATCCACAGCTTTCCAGAACACTGAAATACAGTATATTCTTGTAAAGAAAACAATGAAGTATTCCCAAATACTGCACTACTAGTCGCCTCCCCTGCATCGCGTAACGGTCGGTCGGTATAGTTAGGCTGGTGCCAATGCACCACCCCATTCTCACCCGCCACGTTAGTTTTTTCCTTCACTCTCACCCCACGGTGCCAGTGCACGGGCTATAGTACCAGCTCTCACTTCTCTCTCCTCCACATCACCATTTCTTTTTCAGATTAAATTATTTCACTCGATTTTTTTGGACATTCGAAATAATGCAAGAAAATTATTTTATTCAACTCATAATGTTACCGATTACATAATATTTAATAAAATTGCATAATAAATTTGAAAAATTACATAATAAATAAAAAATAAATTCTAATCCTCTTCCTCCTCCTCCTCCTCCTCCTCGTCGTCGTCATCATCTTCCAGACCAAGCTCTTTTTCCACCATGTGGATGGCCTTCGCATGTTTGCGCTTTTCTGCTTCGTTCATGTCGGCGGTTGATCGGTCTTTCATTTTGTTCCATTGCTTGAGTAGCTTAGCCTTCACTAAACCATTCCACATGTTCTTCATCGCGAAGGATTTACTTGCTACCTCACTGGTTGATGAGGTTTCCTTCCCCTTCCTCCTACCCTTACGTGCCGCGGCCTTGGCCCTATCGCGGACGGTTGGACGCTCCTCCTCCGTCGTCGCCTCGCTAGAGCTGTACTCACCAGAAACTCCTAGACGGCTTCTCTTGGAAGTGGAATCGGTTCCACTACCAGGACCATGTTGTCCTTTCCACTTCGCTTCATTGCGAACAGCTTCCCACCAGTGGTGCCGTCTGAACGGTGGTGGGGGGTACGGACCATATGGCGCGTATGGATACGGAGGCGGAGGGTATGAACCATATGGTGGGTAAGGAGGTACAGTCCCACTTCCGCTACCTGTAGGTGGAGCATGTGGAGGTGGTGGGGGTATGGATACGGAGGCGGAGGGTATGAACCATATGGCGCCGGAGGTGGAGCGTATGGCCCATATGGCCCCGGAGGTGGTGTGCCGGAGGAGTATAAAACTCGGGGAAGCGGCGAAGAACCGACATTGGTGCGACGATGTGTCGGAGAGACATCATCTAGGTGTATTGGTGACCCGTCGGGCTGCAACAGATCCGTGAACGAGGTCAAATCTGGTGGAGTCCAACCGGACATGGTGAATAAGATTTGAGAGAGTGAAGGAGATGAATGAGATGAAATGGGTGTGGAGTGAGTGAAACCATAAGGGGGGTATTTATAGGGGGTGGGGATGAAATTTTGGAGTTTTTTTTTTGGCTTTTTTCGGATTTTTTGAACCAGCAACGGCTCCCAGCTAGCTGGCGCGACGGGTCAGATCGCGCCACGTCAGCTAGCGTTCTTCCTCTCGCCCGCTCTCCCCCGTCTGCCAGCGCTGCCGCCCCCCTCTCGCCCTGTCGCCTCCCTCTCGCCCAGCGCGGGCGGTAGCGGGCGATACCGCCGGGCGCCCGCGCCACCGCCCCGCGCTGCCGTCTCGCCCCGCTGTCGCCTCCCTCTCGCCCCGCCTCGGGCGGGAGTTGGCACCAGCCTTAGTAGTAGTACTCGCCTCCCCTGCATATCATCGCGAGACAGCATTTAGTGTGTCCCTAAAATTAGTCAACAAAGATCAATCGTGATGTGCGGAAAAAAGAGCAAAAGGGGAAGACTCCACTCGTCGTAAATTTCTACCCTAGAAAGAAAAGGGAGGTGGGAATTTGGGATTTGGGCGCCGCCGCTATAGCGTCGTAGCACACCGCAGTACCGCCTCTCTCGATTGAAGTAGACCGGCGCCGCACCGCGTAGCTGCTACTAGTTTCGCCAGACAATTCTGTTGTTCCGATGATGGGGGCGCGCGGGCACCTCCTCGTCGCCCTCTGCCTCCTCGCCGCCGGCGCGGCCATCATCGTCGGCGGGCAGCCCACGCCTCAGCCGCCAGCGCAGGCGCCGCCGCCGCCGCCGAAGCAGACGCCGTTCGGGCGCACCATGTCGACGGTCATCACGGTGGCGATCAGCGTCTTCTTCTTCCTGCTCTTCTTCTGCGCCTACATCAACCAGTGCCGCCTCGCGGGCGAGGGCGGCGCGATGCTGGGCCGCAACGTCGTCGCGGTGGGGGGAGGCCCGTCGAGGAGGGGCAAGCGCGGGCTGGACCCGGCGGTGGTGGCCACGTTCCCGATCGTGCCGTACCGGGAGGTCAGGGAGCACACGATCGGGCGGGGCGAGCTGGAGTGCGCCGTGTGCCTCACCGCGTTCGAGGAGGGCGACGACCTCCGCCTGCTCCCGCACTGCTCCCACGTCTTCCACCCCGAGTGCATCGACCCCTGGCTCGAGACCCGGGTCACCTGCCCGCTCTGCCGCGCCAACCTCGAGAAGCCGCCGCCGCCGCCGCCACTGCCACCGCTCGCAGCGGCGCCCCCGTCGCCCGGGCCGACGACGCCGCGGACTCAGCCCTCGCCGGCCCCGTCCCCGCCGCACGCAGTGGCGATAGCGGTGCCGCCGGCGCGGCAGGAAGAGGAGGAGGAGGAGAGCGACGAGGACGATAGGAAGGAGGAGGCGATGGAGCTGGAGACGCTGCGCAGCGAGCGGCGGGCGGCGCGGCTGCCGAGGTCCAACTCCACGGGCCACTCGCGCTTCGCGGCGTCGGCCGAGGCCGCCGCGCGGAGCGACCACGAGAGGTTCACGCTGCGGCTGCCGCACCACGTGCGCGAGCAGGTGCTCACGGCGCGCCGCCTGCGCCACGCCACCAGCCTCATCGAGATCTCCGGCATGAGCCCCGACGGGAGCTCGCGCGGAGGACGGCGCGCGGGCGCCGGAGGCAGCTTCGGCAACCCAGGAACCGGAACCGGCGGCGGCGGCAGCAGCCACGGCGGGCGGCGGTGGCAGGGGTTCCTGGCCAGGACGATGTCGTGGGCCAGAGGGGGAGGCGACGGGTCCGTGCGGAAGGGCTGGGACGGCTCCACCAGGAGGGGAAGGGATGACGCCGAGTCCAGCAGGAAGGGGGCGGCCTCGCCATCGCCGACGGCGGCGCGGCCGTGACGGCGTCGGCGGTCGACATCGACAGCCCACGGGAAACCAACAAACCTTGTGAACTGTAGAAATTAATGGCGTGTAATTCGCCGCGTTTTCGTTGAGCATTTGAGCGTATGGACATATTTTTCGTTGTTTTTAGCTAGCCTAGCTAGAACTAGAATACACAGTACGGAGGATTTGCGTTTTCTTCTCAATTCGTTTGACTTCTCTCGCTGGGTGAAATATTTGTTCGATTGGACTGTAGATTCTCTCCGATGGGATTCCATTGATAACCTGAACAAGGGAGAAGAACTGGAAGAAGGTTCCTCGCTGGATATTTCAACCTTTTCCAATTACAGATGATAGCCTTCTCTTTTCTGAAAGATCGAATTGCTTTCAAGAACCTTTTGTAATAGACAATTGTTAGTGGGAGAAGAAGAATTTATGCCACGCCTTTTAATCATTATCTTGGAGGTTCTTAGCCCAAAAGGAGATTCTTGCTCGTAAACTGGGGGCTGTGAAATTGTCAGGTTGTTTAATGGATGGTTGTCTGAGATCCGTCAATCTCTTGTTTACGATCAATCAATCTACATTTGCAGACAAATGCAAGTGGAAACATCAGGGCGTGATTGTTAGTTAAATCTCAGTTGCAACTTCATGTGCGCCTGAAAAAAATTCCTGTTATTCTCATGGATAGCACAACGAAATTCTATGGTTTGGAAGTCGACAGAAAACTAAACTGAGGTTCAGAACAACACAGCGGATAAGTACGTGGCATGATTACAGGGGCTTCGCGTAGTGGCTGTGCATTGACGAGCCGCCAGTATGGTATCTAGCGGCAACGCCGGGAGAACCCACTACAGGACAGATGGAGAGACTGTGCAAGATATCACCATGACAGCCGTTGGAAACGAGTGGATGAGTGAACCGTTTATTTGGCGTGGAAGACACGGAACGAAGCTGTTGAAGTGTTGATGCTACGGAACAAAAGCACACGACCCATGGACGCAATTAGATCAGCCATTACTTGTGACAGACAGGATGTGTGCCCCATTATATATGGCTGATAGTCTAAATTGGCACGCGAAGTCTAAATTAAGATGACTTTCTTTTGCTTTTTGACCGTTGAATCAGTTTGATTTTTTATTAGTGAAACGAATTAGCGGCTCTCTTTGGTACTTTGGTAGTGCCTCTACACAAAAGATAAGGGAACAACGCGCGGCAAAAGCGAGAGTATAGTTTTCTTTTTTGGTGTTCTTATTATAATTCCTTCCCAAAAGGCATGGAAGCCAATATCCATTTGTTTTAAAAGACAAAGTCAGCACCCTTTATAATGTTGAAGATATAAGCAAATTTCCATATGAAATAATCTGTACAAGTAAATGATAAATCATGACTATGTAAACAAATAAACTAAACGTGTAGTCTAGTAAGATAGATGAACAGATCACATCTAAAGTAGACAAACCGATCGCATCTACCACATATACTAGAAGAAGAACTCTAAAAAGAGAAACGACAAGATCACATACTTCAGCAGCGTCGTTGTCGCCCATGTTGAGGTTGTCGAAGAAGTCGTGAGGTCCGGGAAGAAGTTGTCGGTGTGGAGAAACTCGTCGTCGAAGACGACATCGTGTGCGATGTCGCGCCGGAGCGCTCCCCAAAAACCTGATTGCCCCTCCCGTACGGGTTCACGAGAAGCAGGGTTGGAGGCCTCTGTCCCGGCAGTCGGTGCACGCCGACGGACGGGATGAGAAGACGAATGCGGCGCAAGAACTGGAAACAGGTAGTCGCATATGTGGCACGTACAGGCTAGGGTTCTCGTCCGCGCTTATATAGTGCGCTTCGGGAAGGTCGTGGGGCGCAGCCACGTCGAGTCGGCACAGCCACGATCCGAAAACCGGAAGGCAAAACGGCTGAGTAACGCGTTCGTTAATGACTCGGAATTGATTACACAATTAATTTCCCAAACAGCAAAAAGATAAGCTCGGCTCGGCGAGATTCCCGCAACCCGTGACGCGTCGTGACGAGGCGAGGCGAGGCGTGGCGAGGCGGGCGGCGGAGGAGGAGGAGTGCGCGAGGGCTCTCTCTTCTCACTCACTTACTAGGACTAGAACAACCCACCTTATATACCACTCCAACTCTCTCCCAACTAGCAATGTGGGACTAAACTTTAGCCCCCACTAGTGCTGCCCTGATTATTGGAATGGGCCATGTGAGTTTCAGAATTTGATAATGGGCCATGGGCCAAAGGCCAAATGCCCACAAATTCCAGCAATCCCCCACAAACTCTCATTGGCACATCTCATCAAAAAGTTTCCAGAACATTGTTTTATATACCGGTATGTCGTGGAGACTGTTAAGTTGAACTTCCACTTAAAGCTTCATATTACACTAGATTGCAACTTGGATAGTGGATTATGCCTTGAACTACAAGTTTTCTGCGCACTAGCTTCATACAAAGCCTAGACCGATACTAGGCTGCCGCGAGACTTTCTTGCGGTTTGGAGCTTATACGTCATACTCCAGGGCCTTTCATGAGTTTACTAGAGAGCACTCAACTCCCATAGATTGCGACGTTTAACAATCAGACTCATATAGGTGTGTTCTTCAAAAGATGTTCTGCAGGACAACATCCCTGCTAAAATAAGCCATTTAGAACACATTAAGATAATTATCAACATGTTGCACTTTCTTTCCCTTCTCCACCGACAGCTTCCACCCCGTTCTTTGAGAGTCAGCCGGCGTCTCCACCGTTCGTCCCCGGCTCGCTCCTTTCTCCCCTCCGGCGGCATCGCCGACCGGCGTGGAAGAGGATGTGTAGCGCGGGCTGTAGATATTAGCTGTAGGTTTTGCTTTTCTCGCTGCTTGTCCCTTGTGGCGTTTTGGAGTAAAGGGCTAGATCCCATCGGCCGGATCTGGCGCGTGCTTGCCATGGTGATCATTGTTGTGCTTCTCCGGTGGCAGGAGCAGTTGCAAGCGGTGGTGCTGAGGCAAGAGATCTCCGCAAATAAGGCCGCTACTCTCTTCTTCTGTTCGAGTGCTTCTCTGGTGCCATGGCGCGGTGCTGGAGGGCGGTGGTTCTGCTTCCCAGGGTGGCTTCCAAGGAGGAAGATGATGCTGGGTTGTTGTGCTGCAGCTCGTTTCAATAAGCGCCCATATGCCTTCTTCGGTATGATTTTTGTCTCTCCGCTTCCTCTCTTGGCCGGCCGTGGTGGCGAGGGTGAGGGGTGTGCTGGAGCGATGGATCTTCTTGCGGGAGAGGGTCGGGAGTCTTGTGGTACTGCGCGCTGGAGAAGAATCTCGGTGGCCGGTGGTTGGTCGCTGACTCAAGATGCTGGTAGGCAGCAGCTCCAGGCCTGGTCGACGGTGTTGCGACAGGCTCTTTTCAACCTCCTTCGGAGGCCCTTTCGAGTTCGTGCGATGGCGCTGCGCTCCCATCCTGCGTCAAGTGGTCTCGTCCCCGACTCTCGCGTAGGGGGCTGTCGTGCGTGCTTGCTATTCTTCAGTGCAGGCGAAGAAGATGAATGTCCCAATTGCGTTTCTCCTTCTTCGTTTAAGGTCTATTGTGTAAATGTAGAGGGCTCTTTTCTTATTCTTGTTTATTGTGTGGTCCTCTATGTAAAATGTAACGCACTGTTGACTTATTATTGCAGTATCCAGACCCTTCGGGGTCTATCCCTTTTCCAAAAAAAAAATCAACATGCCATGCAGATTAGGAGAGTATCGCATCTTACGGAGTGGTAAAATTGCTATAGGGATAAATACTCTCCTCCCAGCTGACCAACAGCTTGTCTCCCAGCTCTAATTCACGGGATCTCCGATCACATAGAGTGGGTTACCACCGTGGGCAGCTCATAGTGTGGGTCTCATACCCATCTCCCTCGATTCATTTTCTATCACATTTCGTGATAGTCCCTTTGTGAAGGGGTCTGCCAGGTTTCTAGACGTATGGATATAATCCAACGCTATAACTCCGGAGTTTCTCATTTTCCTGACAGTTTTCAGTCTCCTCTTCACATGCCTTGATGACTTCATATTATCCTTAGAACTGTTTACTTTGACGATCATAGTTTGATTATCACAGTTCATAGGAATAGCGGGTATTGGTTTCTCAACCACAGGTAAGTCCATCAAGAGCTCACGAAGCCACTCTGCTTCAACAGTGGCTGTGTCTAATGTTGTGAGTTCTGCTTCCATAGTTGACCTCGTAATGATGGTCTGCTTGCAAGACTTCCAGGAAACAGCGCCACCTCCAAGTGTAAACAAATAACCACTTGTGGCCTTAGTCTCATCAGCATCAGATATCCAATTTGCATCACTATAACTCTCAAGTACCCTTGGATACCCAGTATAGTGAATGCCATAACTCGCAGTGCCTTTCAAATAGCGCGAAACTCTCTCAAGAGCATGCTGATGGGGTTCGTTGCATGGAGAACAAAATTTTCTACCGCAAACAAACAAAACCAAGATCCAATCTAGGAAAAACGCCAGATCTAATCTACTAGATTGAAGCAACGAGACGAATTGGATCTACATACCCTTGTAGATCGCTAAGCGGAAACGAGATTGAATCTCGTGGTGGATGTAGTCGATCACTTGCCGCTTGCAAAAGCGCGTAGAAGATCTTGACGGTGCCACAGTCGGGCAGCACCTCCGTACTCGGTCACACGTACAGCTCGATGAAGACACCTCCTCCTTGTTCCAGCAAGCAGGGAGATGTGGTAGATGGGATCTAGTCCAGCAGCACGACGGCGTGGTGGAGGTGGAGAGTTTCCGCGGACAGGGCTTCGCCTGTACGCGTTGGGTGGAAGAAACTAGGCAAAAGGTGGAGCAAACGGAGCAAACGGCCGCGACCCAAAAAATCTGATCTTTTGCGCCGGCCACGTTGCTCCTTTTATAGACGTGCAAGGCGGTGGAGCTTCAGCGTGGAAGCCACGCCAAATCAATCGATCGAATCGATCGTTCCGTAATGTGCAAGGCAAAACATTTGCCTTTCCTTGCGTACGGACGCGCAGCACATGGCCTGGCCGGCCTTGGCCTCTATTCTCGTGAGCATTGGCCCTGCTTGGCCCTTGCCTGTGCGTGGCCGGCAGGCCGGCCTAGCAGGCCGAGCCTTGCCTCCTTTTTTTTCTTTTGTTTTGCCTTTTTTTTTGATAGTTTGTCTACATTAGCTACTTAATTGGCCCATTAGCAAAACTTCTCATAGACTACTTTTAGCCCCGCATTTATTTCTAATAAATAAATTAATATTAATATTTACTAATTCAATTAATTAATAAATCATTAATCATCTTCCCGGAACAATTCCGTAACTCTCCAAAACTATTTCTTTAATCCCGAAACTACCCCTAGCAACATCGCAACCTTAAGTGTGTCACCCTACGGTTCGAGAATGTGCAGACATGACCGAGACGCCTCTCCGATCAATAATCATCAGCGGGATCTGGAGATCCGTAATGACTCCTACATATTCAACGATGAACTATGTGATCGAATGAACCATATACATACGGTACCGATTCCCTTTGTCACACGATATTTTACTTGTCCGAGGTTTGATCATCGGTATCTCTATACCTTGTTCAACCTCGTCTCCAACAAGTACTCTTTACTCGTACCGTGGTATGTCATCTCTTATGAACCAATCATATGCTTGCAAGCTAATTATACGACATTCCACCGAGAGGGCCCAGAGTATATCTATCCGTCATCGGGATGGTCAAATCCCACTGTTGATCCATATGCCTCAACTCATACTTTCCGAATACCTAATCTCACCTTTATAACCACCCATTTACGGTGGCGTTTGATGTAATCAAAGTACCCTTCCGGCATAAGTGATTTACATGATCTCATGGTCGAAAGGACTTGGTAACTATGTATTGAAAGCTTATAGCAAATGAACTTAATGACGTGATCTTATGCTACGCTTAATTGGGTGTGTCCATTACATCATTCACATAATGATATAACCTTGTCATTAATAACATCCAATGTTCATGATCACGAAACGATGATCATCTATTAATCAACAAGCTAGTTATACAAGAGGCTTCACTAGGGACTTCTTGTTGTTTACATAACACACACGTATCAATGTTTTGGTTAATACAATTATAGCATGGTATATAAACATTCATCATAAACACAAAGATATATAATAAACAATTTATTATTGCCTCTTGGGCATATCTCCAACACATGCCAATGAACATCTCCAGGTCTAGACACAAAACGGCTGAGTTTACTTACAACAAAGGAGATGTCAGGCCTCGTGGCGCTGGCTAAATACATAAGCGAGCCAATGATATGCGAATATCGCAATTGATCTCTAGCAATTCTTTTATTCTTACGAATTATCACACTAGGATCATAAGGCGTTGGAGAAGATTTGCAGTCGCTATACCCGAAGCGACTCAGGATCTTTTCCACATAGTGGGACTGAAGCAATGTAATCCCACCATCGTCATCCTTCAGCAGCTTGATGTTTAAGATTACATCAGCTACTCCCAAGTCCTTCATATCAAAACAACGAGATAGGAACTCCTTGACCTCCTTAATCACAGTAAGGCTGGTCCCAAATATCAATATGTCATCGACATAGAGACAGAGAATAACTCCCTCGCCCCCACCATGGCGATAGTATACACACTTGTCAGCTTCGTTTACAACAAAGCCTTCAGCGGTTAAAGTTCTTTCAAACTTCTCATGCCACTGCTTAGGCGCTTGCTTAAGCCCATACAAAGACTTCAGTAACCACACCATTCCGGTGTTGGTCATGCTTTGCCCTAGGGAGAGCTTTAGTCAACGGATCTACATTCGATCAGTGTGTACTTTGCAAATCTTTACTTCTCCATCTTCGATGTACTCGCGAATCGAATGAAAACGCAGCTTGATATGCTTCAGCTTCTTGTGTGACCTTGGTTCTTGTGCATTGGCGATGGCACCCATGTTGTCACAATAAATGACTAGTGGGTCCAATGCACTAGGAACCACACCAAGCTCAACAATGAACCTCTTCATCCATACCGCTTCCGATGAAGCCTCTGAAGCCGCTATGTATTCCGATTCAGTTGAAGACTTCGCCACCGTGCACTGCTTGCAGCTTACTGCAGCACCATTCAATATAAACACGTACCCAGTGAGACTTAGAGTCATCAGGATCGGTGTTCCAACTTGCATCGGTGTAACTTGTTACAACGAGCTCTTGGTCACCGCCATAACAAAGAAACATATCCTTAGTTCTTTTCAAGTACTTTAGGATATTCTTGACCGCTGTCCAGTGTTCCATTCCTGGATCACTTTGATATCTGCTAGTCAAACTAACAGCATGTGCTATATCCGGTCTAGTACACAACATGGCATACATGATAGAGCCTACTGCCGAGGCATAGGGGATCTGATTCATCCTCTCTCTTTCTTCTGCCGTAGCCGGACCTTGAGTTTTACTCAAGACCTTACCTGGCAACATCGGTAAGAATCCTTTCTTACTTTCATCCATTCTAAACTTCTTTAGAATCTTGTCCAGGTATGTACTCTGTGAAAGTCCTATTAGGCGTCTTGATCTATCTCGATAAATCTTGATGCCTAAAATGTACGCTGCTTCACCAAGGTCCTTCATTGAAAAACACTTGTTCAAATAACCTTTTACACTGCTTAATAGTTCTATATCATTCCCAATCAACAATATGTCATCTACATATAATATCGGGAATGCTACAGAGCTCCCACTCACTTTCTTGTAAATACAGGCCTCTCCATGACACTGTATAAACCCGAAGTCTTTGATCACCTTATCAAAGCGTCGGTTCCAACTCTGGATGCTTGCTTCAGTCCATAAATTGAATGCTGAAGTTTGCATACCATGTTAGCATTTTTAGGATCGACAAAACCTTTGGGTTGTACCATATACAACTCTTCCTCAATGTCACCATTAAGGAACGCCGTTTTGACATCCATCTGCCAAATCTCATAATCGAAAAATGCAGCTATTGCTAACAAAATCCTCATAGATTTTAGCTTCGCTACAGGTGAGAAAGTCTCATCGTAGTCAACACCTTGAATTTGTCGGAAACCCTTTGCGACAAGTCGAGCTTTATAGACAGTAACATTACCGTCAGCATCTGTTTTTCTCTTGAAGATCCATTTATTTTCAACAGCCTTGCGGCTATCAGGTAGATCTACCAAAGTCCATACTTTGTTATCATACATGGATCCCATTTCGGATTTCATGGCTTCTTGCCATTTGTTGGAATCTGGGCTCATCATCGCTTCTTCATACGTCGCAGGGTCCTCATCATTGTTGTCCACAATCATGAGATTTAGACAAGGATCATACCAATCAGGAGTGGTACGTTCCCTTGTCGATCTGCGAGGTTCAGTAGCTACCTCGCTCGAAGTTTCATGATCATTATCATTAGCTTCCTCTGTTACGGTGCGGGCGGCACAGGAACATCTTCCGGCGCTACTCTGATCAACGAGAGAAGGTTCTAACCTCGTCGAGTTCCGTTCTTAGCAACAAAGATTTTGCCTTCGGATCTGATAGAAAGTATACCCTATAGTTTCCTTAGGGTATCCTATGAAGACGCATTTCTCCTTTGGGTTCTAGCTTGTCCGGTTGTAACCTTTTTACATAGGCTTCGCAACCCCAAACTTTAAGGAACGACATCTTAGGTTTCTTATTAAACCACAATTCATACGGTGTCGTTGCAACGGATTTCGATGGTGCCCTATTTAAAGTGAATGCTGCTGTCTCTAATGCATAACCCCAAAATGATAACGGCAAATCAGTAAGAGACATCATAGAACGAACCATATCTAAGAGAGTTCGATTACGACGTTCGGACACACCATTGCGTTGTGGTGTTCCCGGCGGTGTCAATTGTGAAAGTATTCCGCATTTCTTTAAATGCATGCCAAACTCATAACTCAGATATTCACCTCCGCGATCAGAACGAAACTTGATCTTCTTGTTACGTTGATTTTCTACTTCACTTTGGAATTCCTTGAATTTCTGGAAAGTCTCGGATTTATGTTTCATGAAATAGATATACCCATATCTACTCAGATCATCGTGAAGGTTAGAACATAACGATAACCACGATGCTACACTCATTGGTCCGCACACATCGGTATGTATGATTTCCAATAAGTCTGTAGCTCGCTCCATAATACCAGAGAATGGAGTCTTAGTCATTTTTCCCATTAGACATGCTTCGCATCTGTCAAGTGACTGAAAATCAAGTGACTCAAGTAGTCCATCTGCATGGAGTTTCTTCATGCGTTTCACTCCAATATGACCAAGACGACAATGCCACATATAAGTAGAATTATCATTCAATTTAATTCGCTTAGCATCAATGTTATGAACATGTGTATCGCTACTATCGAGATTTAATAGAAATAAACCATTCTTCTCAGGCGCATGACCATAAAAGATATTATTCATAAAAATAGAACAACCATTATTCTCAGACTTGAATGAATAACCGTCTTGCATTAAACACGATCCAGATATAATGTTCATGCTCAACGCAGGCACCAAATAACAATTATTAAGGTCTAAAACTAATCCCGATGGTAGATGTAGAGGGAGTGTGCCGACAGCGATCACATCGACCTTGGATCCATTTCCAACGCGCATCGTCACTTCATCCCTCGCTAGGCTTCGTTTATTCCGTAGTTCCTGTTTCGAGTTACAAATGTGAGCAACCGAACCAGTATCAAATACCCAGGCACTAGTACGAGAACCAGTGAGATAAACATCTATAACATGTATATCAGATATACCTTTCTTCTTCTTGACAAGGCCGCTCTTCAGATCAGCCAGATACTTGGAGCAATTCCGCTTCCAGTGCCCCTTCCCATTGCAGTAATAGCAGTCAGTATCAGGTTTAGGGCCACCCTTAGGCTTCTCAGGATGAGCGGCAGCTTTCTTGCCACCCTTCTTGAGGTCCTTCTTAGGTTTGCCCTGTTTCTTGAACTTGGTTGTCTTATTGACCATCAACACTTGGTGCTCTTTCTGTATCTCAACCTCAGCAGATTTCAGCATGGAGAAGAGTTCGGGTAACTCCTTGTTCATGTTCTGCATATTGTAGTTCATCACGAAGTTCTTGTAACTTGGTGGCAGTGATTGGAGAACACGATGAATACCCAGCTGGTTAGGGATCACAATCCCCAAGTCACTGAGCTTCCTCGCATGTCCGGACATAGCGAACATGTGCTCACTAACGGAGCTGCCCTCTTCCATCATGCAGCCAAAGAACTGCTTCGAGGCCTCATAGCTTTCCACGGCCGCATGAGTTTCAAAGATAACTTTGAGCTCACGCATCATATCACAAGGGTCGTGGTGCTCAAAACGCTTTTGGAGCTCTGCCTCTAGGCTGCATAGGATGGCACACTAAACTTGAGAGTACACTTTAGCCCGAGCTTCGAAAACATTCTTTTCTTCCTCGGATACTACAGGAGGTGGTGTGGAACCTAGCGGTGCATCAAGCACATATTGCAGATTTCCGCCATTGAGGAAGATCCTCACATGACGGAACCAGTCGGTGAAGTTGCTACCATTGCTTTTAAGCTTTTCTTTCTCTAGGAACTGGTTAAAATTGATTGATGGGGACGCCATGATCTACAACACATATTTTCAATAGTTTAGACTAAGTTTATGACAAATTGAGTTCAAATTTTAATTTAACAAAATTAAAACTAGGTGAACTCCCACTCAAAACAATATCCCTCGCATTGTCTTAGTGATTACACGAACCAAATCCACCACACCAAGTCCGATCATCACGAACAAGATGTAATTTCAATGGCGAACACCCAAGTGTTCATCATATCAATCATATGACTCATGCTCTACCTTTCGGTATCCCGTGTTCCGAGACCATGTCTGTACATGCTAGGCTCGTCAAGGCAACCTTAGTACCCGCGTGTACAAAACTGGCTTGTACCCGTTGTATGCACATGTAGAATCTATCACACCCGATCATCACGAGATGCTTCGAAACTTAGCAACGGTGCATACTAAGGATGAACACTTTATTATCTTGATATTTAGTGAGAGGGATCATCTTATAATGCTACCGTCGCGATCTAAGCAAAATAAGATACATAATAGGATTAACATCACATGCAATTCATATGTGATATGATATGGCCCTTTTGTCTTTGCGCCTTTGATCTTCATCTCCAAAGCACGGACATGATCCTCCATCATCAAAGAGCATGATCTCCATCATCGTCGGCGAAGCACCAAGGTCAATGGCGCCGTGATACGTCTCCAACGTATCGATAATTTCTTATGTTCCATGCTACTTTATTGATGATACCTACATGTTTTATGCACATTATATGTCGTATTTACGCATTTTCTGGAACTAACCTATTAACAAGATGCCGAAGCCATTGCTGTTTCTGCTGTTTTTGGTTTCAGAAATCCTAGTAAGGAAATATTCTCGGAATTGGACGAAATCACCGCCCAGGGTCCTATTTTTGCACGAAGCTTGAAGACCGAAGGGGAGTCGAAGTGGGGCCACGAGGTGGCCGATATGACGGCGCGGCCCAAGCCCTGGCCGTGCCGGCCTGTCCCTTGGGCCCCTCGTGCCGCCTCTTGACCTACCCTTTCGCCTACTTATAGCCTCCGTCGCGAAACCCCCAGTACCGAGAGCCACGATACGGAAAAACCAGACGCCGCCGCCGCGAATCCCATCTCGGGGGATTCAGGAGATCGCCTCCAGCACCTGCCGGAGAGGGGATTCATCTCCCGGAGGACTCTTCATCGCCATGATCGCCTCCGGAGTGATGAGTGAGTAGTTCACCCCTGGACTATGGGTCCATAGCAGTAGCTAGATGGTCGTCTTCTCCTAATTGTGCTTCATTGTTGGATCTTGTGAGCTGCCTAACATGATCAAGATCATCTATCGTAATACTATATGTTGTGTTTGTCGGGATCCGATGGATAGAGAATACTATGTTATGGTGATTATCAATCTATTGTTTATGTGTTGTTTATGATCTTGCATGCTCTCCGTTATTAGTAGAGGCTCTGGCCAAGTCTTTACTCTTAACTCCAAGAGGGAGTATTTATGCTCGATAGTGGGTTCATGCCTTCATTGACACCTGGGACAGTGACAGAAAGTTCTAAGGTTGTGATGTGCTGTTGCCACTAGGGATAAAACATTGATTCTATGTCTAAGGATGTAGTTGTCGATTACATTACGCACCATACTTAATGCAATTGTCTGTTGCTTTGCAACTTAATACCGAATGGGGTTCGGATGATAACCTGAAGGTGGACTTTTTAGGCATAGATGCGGTTGGATGGCGGTCTATGTACTTTGTCGTAATGCCGGATTAAATCTCACTATATTTATCATATCATGTATATGCATTGTTATGCTCTTCTCTATTTGTCAATTGCCCGACTGTAATTTGTTCACCCAACATGCTTTTATCTTATGGGAGAGACACCTCTAGTGAACTGTGGACCCCGGTCCTATTCTTTACATAGCATACAATCTACTGCAATACTTGTTTTTGTTTTCTTGCAAACAATCATCTTCCACACAATACGGTTAATCGTTTTTCAGCAAGCCGGTGAGATTGACAACCTCTGTTTCGTTGGGGCAAAGTACTTGGATTGTGTTGTGCAGGTTCCATGTTGGCGCCGGAATCCCTGTTGTTGCGCCGCATCACATTTCGCCACCATCAACCTTCAACGTGCTTCTTGGCTCCTACTGGTTCGATTAAACCTTGGTTTCATATCGAGGGAAACTTGCTTCTATACGCATCATACCTTCCACTTGGGGTTCCCAACGGACGTGTGCATCTACGCGTATCAAGCTAAAATCTGGCGCCGTTGCCAGACTGAAGAAAAGCTACACAGATATTTCTAACTCCCACGTCAACTACAAGCTAAATTTGCGCCGTTCGGGGAGATCAAGACACTGCAAGGGGAGTCTCCACTTCTCAATCTCTTTACTTTGTTTTTGTCTTGCTTTATTTTATTTACTACTTTGTTTGCTGCACCTAAACAAAACACACAAAAAATTAGTTGCTAGTTTTACTTTATTTCTGTCTTGCTCTCTATATCAAAAACACAAAAAAATTAGTTACTTGTCTTTACTTTGTTTGCCTAGTTTACTTTTTGCTTATTGCATCATGTTTCCTTTTAATTTTACCACAAAAGACATACCGGTAGGACGTGGGTCCATAGTTGGGAGAAATAATATAGAAGAATTTTTCAATCATGTTAGTATTACTGAAGATTTTGAAGATAGACACTTGGTAGAACTTGCACCTACCTATGAAATTGCTGCTGCTGCTTTAGTTCGCATGTTGGAAACTAAATTTGTTAATCTCAATCCTATAATCCAACACATGTTTCTTACACTTGGTGATATGGAAGAAGGGGAAAAGAAAGATTTTGTTTTAGAAACTCTTCTTAGAGAATTTGGTGGTCTAGCAAGAGAGGCTAGAAAAGTTTTTGCTAAATTCAATATGCTAGGTTCTCATACTAATTTTGTTGATCTCCTTGAAAAAATGTACATGGATAGAATAAGGTACACTAATAATATTAATGATGGTGGGGAGATCAAAGCACCAATACCATGTAAACTCCTAGCTATGAATGATGCACTAGAAAATAACTATGCTTGGCTTGTTCCCGAAAATTTGTTCGATGAGAATAGCAAGCCCAAGACTAATGAAAAGGGAGACGCTAAAACTTATGTATCCAATATACTATGCTTGGTTGAGAAAACTCCCAATACCCCTGGTTATGATGTTGATGCTTCTACTCTCGATGTTACTTGATTTGCACTTTCTGCGCCTAGCTGAAAGACGTTAAAGAAAAGCGCTTATGGGAGACAACCAATGTTTTTACTACAGTACTTTGTTTTTGAGTCTTGGAAGTTGTTTACTACTGTAGCAACCTCTCCTTAGCATGTTTTTGTGCCAAGTAAAGTTTCTATGTCAAAGTTGATGTTAAATTTGGGATCGCTGCGCAGAAACAGCATTGCTGTCTGTCACGAATCTGGGCACAAGTCTCTGTAGAAAATTCGAAAAATCTGCCAATTTACGAGCGTGATCCTCATATGTACGCAACTTTCATTAGTTTTGAGTTTTTCCATTTGAGCAAGTCTGGTGCCATTTTAAAATTCGTCTTTACGGACTGTTCTATTTTTGACAGATTCTGCCTTTTATTTCGCATTGCCTCTTTTGCTATGTTGGATGAATTTCTTTGATCCATTAATGTCCAGTAGCTTTATGCAATGTCCAGAAGTGTAAAGAATGATTGTGTCACCTCTGAATGTGTGAATTATTAATTATGCACTAACCCTCTAATGAGTTTGCTTGAAGTTTGGTGTGAAGGAAGTTTTCAAGGGTCAAGAGAGGAGTATGATATACTATGATCAAGAGGAGTGAAAGCTCTAAGCTTGGGGATGCCCCGTGGTTCACCCCTGCATATTCTAAGAAGACTCAAGCGTCTAAGCTTGGGGATGCCCAAGGCATCCCCTTCTTCATCGACAACATCATCAGGTTCCTCCCCGAAACTATATTTTTATTCAGTCACATCTTGTGTTCTTTACTTGGAGCGTCGGTTTGTTTTTGTTTTTGTTTTTGTTTGAATAAAATGGATCCTTGCATTCACTTTGTGGGAGAGAGACACGCTCCGCTGTTGCATATGGACAAATATGTCCTTAGGCTTTACTCATAATGTTCAAGGCGAAGTTTCTTCTTCGTTAAATTGTTATATGGTTGGAATTGGAAAATGCTACATGTAGTAATTCTAAAATGTCTTGGATAATGTGATACTTGGCAATTGTTGTGCTCATGTTTAAGCTCTTGCATCATATGCTTTGCACCCATTAATGAAGAAATACATAGAGCTTGCTAAAATTTGATTTGCATATTTTGTCTCTCTAAGGTCTAGATAATATCTAGTATTGAGTTTTGAACAACAAGGAAGACGGTGTAGAGTCTTATAATGTTTACAATATGTCTTTTATGTGAGTTTTGCTGCCGGTTCATCCTTGAGTTTGCTTCAAATAACCTTGCTAGCCTAAACCTTGTATCGAGAGGGAATACTTCTCATGCATCCAAAATCCTTGAGCCAACTACTATGCCCTTTGTGTCCACCATACCTACCTACTACATGGTATTTCTCCGCCATTCCAAAGTAAATTGCTTGAGTGCTACCTTTAAAATTCCATCATTCGCCTTTGCAATATATAGCTCATGGGACAAAATAGCCTTAAAAACTATCGTAGTATTGAATATGTACTTATGCACTTTATCTTTTATTAAGTTGCTTGTTGTGCGATAACCATGCTTCTGGGGAACGCCATCAACTATTGTTGAATATCATGTGAGTTGCTATGCATGTCCGTCTTGTCTGAAGGATCTATCACCTTAATGATTGGAGCATGCAAATTGTTAGAGAAGAACATTGGGCCGCTAACTAAAGCAATGAATCATGGTTGAAGTTTCAGTTTTGGACATATATCCTCAATCTCATATGAGAATAATAATTGTTGCTACATGCTTATGCATTTAAGAGGAGTCCATTATCTGTTGTCCATGTTGTCCCGGTATGGATGTCTAAGTTGAGAATAATCAAAAGCGAGAAATCCAAAATGCGAGCTTTCTCCTTAGACCTTTGTACAGGCGGCATGGAGGTACCCCTTTGTGACACTTGGTTGAAACATGGCATTGCAAAGATCCGGTAGTCCAAGTTAAGTAGGACAAGGTGCGGGCACTATTAGTATACTATGCATGAGGCTTGCAACTTGTAAGATATAATTTACATAACTCATATGCTTTATTACTACCGTTGACAAAATTGTTTCATGTTTTCAAAATAAAAGCTCTAGCACAAATACAGCAATCGATGCTTTCCTCTTTGAAGGACCTTTCTTTTACTTTTATTGTTGAGTCAGTTTACCTATCTCCCTCCACCTTGAACTGTGCATTGATTCCTACATACTTGCATATTGCACTTGTTATATTACTTTATGTTGACAATATCCATGAGATATACATGTTATAAGTTGAAAGCAACCGCTGAAACTTAATCTTCCTTTGTGTTGCTTCAACACCTTTACTTTGATTTATTGCTTTATGAGTTAACTCTTATGCAAGACTTATTTATGCTTGTCTTGAAGTACTATTCATGAAAAGCTTTTGCTTTATGATTCAGCTGTTTACTCATGTCATTACCATTGTTTTGATCGCTGCATTCATTACATATGTTTACAAATAGTATGATCAAGATTATGATGGCATGTCACTTCAGAAATTATCTTTGTTATCGTTTTACCTGCTCGGGACGAGCAGAACTAAGCAGGGATGCTGATACGTCTCCAACGTATCGATAATTTCTTATGTTCCATGCTACTTTATTGATGATACCTACATGTTTTATGCACATTATATGTCGTATTTACGCATTTTCTGGAACTAACCTATTAACAAGATGCCGAAAGCCAGTTGCTGTTTTCTGCTATTTTTGGTTTCAGAAATCCTAGTAAGGAAATATTCTCGGAATTGGACGAAATCACCGCCCGGGGTCCTATTTTTGCACGAAGCTTGAAGACCGAAGGGGAGTCGAAGTGGGGCCACGAGGTGGCCGGATAAGGGCGGCGCGGCGGGCCCTGGCCGCGCCGGCTGTCCCCTGGGCCCTCGTGCCGCCTCTTGACCTACCTTTTCGCCTACTTATAGCCTCCTTCGCGAAACCCCCAGTACCGAGAGCCACGATACGGAAAACCTTCCAGAGACGCCGCCGCCGCGAATCCCATCTCGGGGGATTCAGGAGATCGCCTCCGGCACCTGCGGAGAGGGGATTCATCTCCCGGAGGACTCTTCATCGCCATGATCGCCTCCGGAGTGATGAGTGAGTAGTTCACCCCTGGACTATGGGTCCATAGCAGTAGCTAGATGGTCGTCTTCTCCTAATTGTGCTTCATTGTTGGATCTTGTGAGCTGCCTAACATGATCAAGATCATCTATATGTAATACTATATGTTGTGTTTGTCGGGATCCGATGGATAGAGAATACTATGTTATGGTGATTATCAATCTATTGTTTATGTGTTGTTTATGATCTTGCATGCTCTCCGTTATTAGTAGAGGCTCTGGCCAAGTTTTTACTCTTAACTCCAAGAGGGAGTATTTATGCTCGATAGTGGGTTCATGCCTTCATTGACACATGGGACAGAAAGTTCTAAGGTTGTGATGTGCTGTTGCCACTAGGGATAAAACATTGATTCTATGTCTAAGGATGTAGTTGTCGATTACATTACGCACCATACTTAATGCAATTGTCTGTTGCTTTGCAACTTAATACTGAATGGGGTTCGGATGATAACCCGAAGGTGGACTTTTAGGCATAGATGCAGTTGGATGGCGGTCTATGTACTTTGTCGTAATGCCCGGATTAAATCTCACTATATCTATCATATCATGTACATGCATTGTTATGCTCTTCTCTATTTGTCAATTGCCCGACTTGTAATTTGTTCACCCAACATGCTTTTATCTTATGGGAGAGACACCTCTAGTGAACTGTGGACCCCGGTCCTATTCTTTACATAGCATACAATCTACTACAATACTTGTTTTACTGTTTTCTTGCAAACAATCATCTTCCACACAATACGGTTAATCCTTTGTTACAACAAGCCGGTGAGATTGACAACCTCACTGTTTTCGTTGGGGCAAAGTACTTGGATTGTGTTGTGCAGGTTCCACGCCGGAATCCTGTTGTTGCCGCATCACATTTCGCCACCATCAACCTTCAACGTGCTTCTTGGCTCCTACTGGTTCGATTAAACCTTGGTTTCATACTGAGGGAAACTTGCTTCTATACGCATCATACCTTCCACTTGGGGTTCCCAACGGACGTGTGCATCTACGCGTATCACGCCGTCTTCATGATTGTCCTCCATGTAGCAACTATTACAACCTCTTTGAAATACTACTCAACATGAAATTTAAAGACAACCATAAGGCTCCTGCCGGTTGCCACAATACAATAATGATCATCTCATACATATTCATCATCACATTATGGCCATATCACATCACCAAACCCTGCAAAAACAAGTTAGACGGTTCTAATTTGGTTTGCATATTTTACGTGGTTTAGGGTTTTCGCATAAGATCCAATCTACCTACGAACATGAACCACAACGGTGATACTAATGTTGTCAATAGAAAGAGTAAGTTGGATCTTTACTATAGTAGGAGAGACAGACACCCGCAAAGCCACTTATGCAATACAAGTTGCATGTCGAGCGTGGAGCAAATCTCATGAACGCGGTCATGTAAAGTTAGCCCGAGCCGCTTCATCCCACTATGCCACAAAGATGCAAAGTACTCGAACTAAAGACAACAAAGCATCAACGCCCACAAACAATTGTGTTCTACTCGTGCAACCAATCTATGCATAGACACGGCTCTGATACCACTGATGGGGTTCGTTGCATGGAAAACAAAAATTTTCTACCGCAAACAAACAAAACCAAGATCCAATCTAGGAAAAACGCCAGATCTAATCTACTAGATTGAAGCAACGAGACGGATTGGATCTACATACCCTTGTAGATCGCTAAGCGGAAACGAGATTGAATCTCGTGGTGGATGTAGTCGATCACTTGCCGCTTGCAAAAGCGCGTAGAAGATCTTGACGGTGCCACAGTCGGGCAGCACCTCCGTACTCGGTCACACGTACAGCTCGATGAAGACACCTCCTCCTTGTTCCAGCAAGCGGGGAGATGTGGTAGATGAGATCTAGTCCAGCAGCACGACGGCGTGGTGGTGGTGGAGAGTTTGCGCGGACAGGGCTTCGCCTGTACGCGTTGGGTGGAAGAAACTAGGCAAAAGGTGGAGCAAACGGAGCAAACGGCCGCGACCCAAAAAATCTGATCTTTTGCGCCGGCCACGTTGCTCCTTTTATAGACGTGCAAGGCGGTGGAGCTTCAGCGTGGAAGCTACGCCAAATCAATCGATCGGATCGATCGTTCCGTAATGTCCAAGGCAAAACATTTGCCTTTCCTTGCGTACGGACGCGCAGCACATGGCCTGGCCGGCCTTGGCCTCTATTCTCGTGAGCATTGGCCCTGCTTGGCCCTTGCCTGTGCGTGGCCGGCAGGCCGGCCTAGCAGGCCGAGCCTTGCCTCCTTTTTTTTTTTTTTTTGCCTCTTTTTTTTGATAGTTTGTCTACATGAGCTACTTAATTGGCCCATTAGCAAAACTTCTCATAGACTACTTTTAGCCCCGCATTTATTTCTAATAAATAAATTAATATTAATATTTACTAATTCAATTAATTAATAAATCATTAATCATCTTCCCGGAACAATTCCGTAACTCTCCAAAACTATTTCTTTAATCCCGAAACTACCCCTAGCAACATCGCAACCTTAAGTGTGTCACCCTACGGTTCGAGAATGTGCAGACATGACCGAGACGCCTCTCCGATCAATAATCATCAGCGGGATCTGGAGATCCGTAATGACTCCTACATATTCAACGATGAACTATGTGATCGAATGAACCATATACATACGGTACCGATTCCCTTTGTCACACGATATTTTACTTGTCCGAGGTTTCATCATCGGTATCTCTATACCTTGTTCAACCTCGTCTCCAACAAGTACTCTTTACTCGTACCGTGGTATGTCATCTCTTATGAACCATTCATATGCTTGCAAGCTAATTAGACGACATTCCACCGAGAGGGCCCAGAGTATATCTATCCGTCATCGGGATGGACAAATCCCACTGTTGATCTATATGCCTCAACTCATACTTTCCGAATACCTAATCCCACCTTTATAACCACCCATTTACGCAGTGGCGTTTGATGTAATCAAAGTACCCTTCCGGCATAAGTGATTTACATGATCTCATGGTCGAAAGGACTTGGTAACTATGTATTGAAAGCTTATAGCAAATGAACTTAATGACGTGATCTTATGCTACGCTTAATTGGGTGTGTCCATTACATCATTCACATAATGATATAACCTTGTCATTAATAACATCCAATGTACATGATCACGAAACGATGATCATCTATTAATCAACAAGCTAGTTATACAAGAGGCTTCACTAGGGACTTCTTGTTGTTTACATAACACACACGTATCAATGTTTCGGTTAATACAATTATAGCATGGTATATAAATATTCATCATAAACACAAAGATATATAATAAACAATTTATTATTGCGCAAAACTCTCTCAAGAGCATGCCAATGAACATCTCCAGGTCTAGACACAAAACGGCTGAGTTTACTTACAACAAAGGAGATGTCAGGCCTCGTGGCGCTGGCTAAATACATAAGCGAGCCAATGATCTGCGAATATCGCAATTGATCTCTAGCAATTCTTTTATTCTTACGAATTATCACACTAGGATCATAAGGCGTTGGAGAAGATTTGCAGTCGCTATACCCGAAGCGACTCAGGATCTTTTCCACATAGTGGGACTGAAGCAATGTAATCCCACCATCGTCATCCTTCAGCAGCTTGATGTTTAAGATTACATCAGCTACTCCCAAGTCCTTCATCTCAAAACAACGAGATAGGAACTCCTTGACCTCCTTAATCACAGTAAGGCTGGTCCCAAATATCAATATGTCATCGACATAGAGACAAGAATAACTCCATCGCCCCCACCATGGCGATAGTATACACACTTGTCAGCTTCGTTACAACAAAGCCTTCAGCGTTAAAGTTCTTTCAAACTTCTCATGCCACTGCTTAGGCGCTTGCTTAAGCCCATACAAAGACTTCAGTAATTTACACACCTTTCCTTCTTGACCATCTACTACAAATCCATCAGGCTGCTCCATATAAATTTCCTCTTCAAGCTCTCCATTTAGGAAAGCAGTCTTAACATCCATTTGATGAACGAGAAGACCATGTGAGGCAGCCAAAGAAAGTAGTACTCGAATAGTGGTCAGTCGAGCTACAGGTGAGTATGTATCAAAGAAGTCTTCGCCTTCTTTCTGAGTATAACCCTTGGCTACGAGTCGTGCCTTGTACTTTTCAATAGTACCATCGGGCCTAAGCTTTTTCTTGAACACCCACTTGCATCCTACAGGTTTGCACCCATAAGGACGATCAGTAACCTCCCAAGTTCCATTAGCTAAGATGGAATCCATCTCGCTACGGACAGCTTCCTTCCAGTAGTCAGCATCCTGAGATGCATAGGCTTCTGAAATAGAAGTGGGAGTATCATCCACGAGGTACACAATGAAATCATGACCAAAAGACTTTGCAGTCCTCTGTCTCTTGCTCCTTTTGGGAGCTTCATTGTCATCCTCCACAGGATTATCAAAGTGTTCTATAGCCATGGTAGGTTCAGGAAATAATTCCTGAGTAGATGAACTGGGCATCTCCTGAATTGATGAGCTAGACGTTTCTTTCATAGGAAAGATGTCCTCAAAGAAAGTCGCATCATTTGACTCCATAATTGTACCAACATGCATGTCGGATACCTCAGATTTTACTATCAAAAATCTGTAGCCAATGCTATGAAATGCATATCCCAGCAGAACACAGTCCACGGTTTTTGGTCCAAGCTTGCGCTTCTTGGGTATCGGCACATTTACTTTTGCCATACAGCCCCAAGTTCGTAGGTAAGAGAGTTTCAACCTTTTCCTTTCCCATTCCTCAAACGGGGTAATGGTTTTGTTCTTTGTGGGGACACGGTTTAGGACATGACATGCAGTCAATATCGCCTCCCCCACCATGCCTTGGATAGACCCGATGTATCTAACATGGCGTTAACCAAATCAGTTAGAGTACGGTTCTTCCTTTCGGCCACCCCATTTGACTGAGGTGAGTAGGGAGGCGTCCTCTCATGGATAATACCATGTTCCGCACAAAAAGAATCAAACTCGTTGGAAAAATACTCTCCACCACGATCAGACCTTAGCCGCTTGATCTTTCGATCAAGTTGGTTTTCTGCTTCAGCTTTAAAGATTTTGAAGTAATTAAGAGCTTCATCTTTAGATTTCAGGAGGTACACATAACAATATCGAGTAGAGTCATCGATTAAAGTCATGAAGTATCTTTTCCCTCCTTTTGTCAATTCACCATTCATTTCACAAAGATCCGAATGTATAAGCTCCAGCGGTGCCAAGTCTCTTGCCTCCGCAGTCTTGTGAGACTTACGTGGTTGCTTAGCTTGCACACATACTTGGCACTTGGATTTCTTGACAATAGCAAATTTTGGAATTATATTCATATTCGCTAGCCGCGTCATGCACCCAAAATTAATATGACAAAGTCGTGAATGCCAAATATCGGACTCACTATCATTGCAAACATGATTAATAATTTGAGTACATATGTCTGACAGAGATAAGCGGAACAAGCCTCCGCATACATAACCCTTTCCAACAAATTGTCCACACTTGGAAATTACAACTTTATTGGACTCAAAAACCAACTTAAAACCATCTCGACATAAAAGCGATCCGCTAACGAGATTCTTATTAATGGAGGGAACGTGCTGCACATTCTTCAGCTGGATGGTCTTTCCCGAAGTAAACTTCAGATCCACCGTACCAACACCACGAACAGAAGCACGTGAGCCGTTTCCCATCAGCACGGAGGAAGTCCTTGCGACCTGATAAGAAGAAAACATAGAGACATCAGAACATACATGTGTATTGGCTCCGGTGTCTATCCACCAATCAGGAGAATTACATACTGAAAGGACAGTAGGGGAAATACCGTACCCAACGTCCTTCATCTCAGTATCAACGCCAATAACAACATTTGCGGACTTGCCGCTGTTCCCACGCCGATCATGGCGTTCTGGGCAATCAGGAGCCCAATGTCCAGGAGCACCACAAACATGGCAGTTCCCTTTCTTCTTATAAGGAGTCTTCCTTTTGAAGTTGGTTGAGTTGGAGGCTTTGTTCTTCTCGTCAAACTTGCCTTTTCCATTGTTCTTATTCTTAGACTTGTGAGATTGGAAGTTTTTCTTCTGTACCACATTGGCACTAGAACCTCCCTCAAAACTACGAGCGCGTGTGTCCTTTGCTCTCGCCTTCTCTTCCACATGAAGCGAGCCAATGAGATCCGAAACGGAAAACTCTTGTCTCTTATGTTTCAGAGAAGTAGCAAAGTTCCTCCATGAAGGAGGAAGCTTGGCAATAATGCCACCGGCCACAAATTTGTCCGGTAAGGTACACTTAAACTGCTCGAGTTCTTTGGCAAGAGACTGAATCTCATGAGCCTGCTCAACCACGGAGCGCTCATCAGTCATCCTGTAGTCATAGTATTGCTCCATGACATACAGTTCAGTGCCAGCGTCCGAGACCCCAAATTTGGCCTCGAGCGCATCCCACGCATCTTTACCATGGTCGAAAGCCATGTACGGGTCAACAATGTTGTCCCCAAGAATGCTGAACAAGGCCGCCTTAAACATGGCGTCGACCTTCTCAAACTTTTCCTGCTCCTCTGCAGAGAGAGGCCCCTCAGGTCTAGCATCTGTGGCGCTAAAACAGCCTAGGTTTGTAAACCATAGAACTGCCTTTGTGCGCCACCTCTTGTAATGCATACCATCAAAGAGGGGAGGTCGAGTAGCGGCAGCAACGCTGCTTGAATTGATTTGCCTAAAATCAGGTTTTTGGATTGTTGAATATATAAGCAAATTTCCATATGAAATAATCCGTACAAGTAAATGATAAATCATGACTATGTAAACAAATAAACTAAACGTGCAGTCTAGTAAGATAGATGAACAGATCACATCTAAAGTAGACAAACCGATCGCATCTACCACATATACTAGAAGAAGGAACTCTAACAGAAACTGAAAGAGAAACGACAAGATCACATACTTCGCAGCAGCGTCGTTGTCGCCCATGTTGAGGTTGTCGAAGAAGTCGCTGAGGTCCGGGAAGAAGTTGTCGGTGTGGAGAAACTCGTCGTCCGAAGACGACGTCGTGCTGCCAGTAGTCGCGCCGGAGCGCTCCCCAAAAACCTGATTGCCCCTCACCCGTACAGGTTCACGAGAGGCAGGGTTCCGGAGGCCTACTGTCCCGGCAGTCGGTGCACGCCGACGGACGGGATGAGGAAGACGAAGGCGGCGGCGCAGAACTGGAAACAGGTAGTCGCATATGTGGCACGTACAGGCTAGGGTTCTCGTCCGCGCTTATATAGTGCGGTTCGGGAAGGTCGTGGGCGCAGCCCACGTCCGAGTCGGCACAGCCACGATCCAGAAAAACCGGAAGGCAAAACGGCTGAGTAACGCGTCCGTTAATGACTCAGAATTGATTACACAATTAATTTCCCAAACAGCAAAAAGATAAGCTCGGCTCGGCGAGATTCCCGCAACCCGCGGCGCGTCGTGACGTGTCGTGACGAGGCGAGGCGAGGCGGGCGGCGAGGCGGGCGGCGGAGGAGGAGGAGTGCGCGAGGGCTCTCTCTCTTCTCACTCACTTACTAGGACTAGAACAACCCACCTTATATACCACTCCAACTCTCTCCCAACTAGCAATGTGGGACTAAACTTTAGCCCCCACTAGTGCTGCCACTGATTATTGGAATGGGCCATGTGAGTTTCAGAATTTGATAATGGGCCATGGGCCAAAGGCCAAATGCCCACAAATTCCAGCAATCCCCCACAAACTCTCATTGGCACATCTCATCAATAAGTTTCCAGAACATTGTTTTATATACCGGTATGTCGTGGAGACTGTTAAGTTGAACTTCCACTTAAAGCTTCATATTACACTAGATTGCAACTTGGATAGTGGACTATGCCTTGAACTACAAGTTTTCTGCGCACTAGCTTCATACAAAGCCTAGACCGATACTAGGCTGCCGCGAGGCTTCCTCGCGGTTTGGAGCTTATACGTCATACTCCAGGGCCTTTCATGAGTTTACTAGAGAGCACCCAACTCCCATAGATTGCGACGTTTAACAATCAGACTCATATAGGTGTGTTCTTCAAAAGATGTTCTGCAGGACAACATCTCTGCTAAAATAAGCCACTTAGAACACATTAAGATAATTATCAACATGCTGCACTTTCTTTCCCTTCTCCACCGACAGCTTCCACCCCGTTCTTTGAGAGTCGCCGGGCGTCTCCGCCGTTCGTCCCGGCTCGCTCCTTTCTCCCCTCCAGCGGCATCGCCGACCGGCGTGGAAGAGGATGTGTAGCGCGGGCTGTAGATATTAGCTGTAGGTTTTGCTTTCTCTTGCTTGTCCCTTGTGGCGTTTTGGAGTAAAGGGCTAGATCCCATCGGCGGATGGCGCGTGCTTGCCATGGTGATCATTCTTTGTGCTTCTCCGGTGGCAGGAGCAGTTGCAAGCGGTGGTCTGAGGCAAGAGATCTCCGCAAATAAGGCCGCTACTCTCTTCTTCGTTCGAGTGCTTCTCTGGTGCCATGGCGCGGTCTGGAGGGCGGTGGTTGCTTCCCGGTGGCTTCCAAGGAGGAAGATGATGCTGGGTTGTTGTGCTGCAGCTCGTTTCAATAAGCGCCCATATGCCTTCTTCGGTATGATTTTTGTCTCTCCGCTTCCTCTCTTGGCCGGCCGTGGTGGCGAGGGTGAGGGTGTCTGGAGCGATGGATCTTCTTCTTTGGAGAGGGTCGGGAGTCTTGTGGTACTGCGCGTTGGAGAAGAATCTCGGTGGCGGTGGTTGGTCGCTGACTCAAGATGCTGGTAGGCAGCAGCTCCGGCCTGGTCGCCGGTGTTGCGACGGCTCTTTTCAACCTCCTTCGGAGGCCCTTTCGAGTTCGTGCGATGGCGCTGCGCTCCCATCCTGCGTCAAGTGGTCTCGTCCCCGACTCTCGCGTGGGGGCTGTCGTGCGTGCTTGCTGTTCTTCGTGCGAAGAAGATGAATGTCCCAATTGCGTTTCTCCTTCTTCGTTTAAGGTCTATTGTGTAAATGTAGAGGGCTCTTTTCTTATTCGGTTTATTGTGTGGTCCTCTATGTAAAATGTAGCATGTTGACTTATTAATGCAGTATCCAGACCCTTCGGGTCTATCCCTTTTCCAAAAAAAAATCAACATGCCATGCAGATTAGGAGAGTATCGCATCTTACGGAGTGGTAAAATTGCTATAGGGATATATACTCTCCTCCCAGCTGACCAACAGCTTGTCTCCCAGCTCTAATTCACGGGATCTCCGATCACATAGAGTGGGTTACCACCGTGGGCAGCTCATAGTGTGGGTCTCATACCCATCTCCCTCGATGCATTTTCTATCACATTTCGTGATAGTCCCTTTGTGAAGGGGTCTGCCAGGTTTCTAGACGTATGGATATAATCCAACGCTATAACTCCGGAGTTTCTCATTTTCCTGACAGTTTTCAGTCTCCTCTTCACATGCCTTGATGACTTCATATTATCCTTAGAACTGTTTACTTTGACGATCACAGTTTGATTATCACAGTTCATAGGAATAGCGGGTATTGGTTTCTCAACCACAGGTAAGTCCATCAAGAGCTCACGAAGCCACTCTGCTTCAACAGTGGCTGTGTCTAATGCTGTGAGTTCTGCTTCCATAGTTGACCTCGTAATGATGGTCTGCTTGCAAGACTTCCAGGAAACAGCGCCACCTCCAAGTGTAAACAAATAACCACTTGTGGCCTTAGTCTCATCAGCATCAGATATCCAATTTGCATCACTATAACCCTCAAGTACCCTTGGATACCCAGTATAGTGAATGCCATAACTCGCAGTGCCTTTCAAATAGCGCAAAACTCTCTCAAGAGCATGCCAATGAACATCTCCAGGTCTAGACACAAAACGGCTGAGTTTACTTACAACAAAGGAGATGTCAGGCCTCGTGGCGCTGGCTAAATACATAAGCGAGCCAATGATATGCGAATATCGCAATTGATCTCTAGCCCATACAAAGACTTCAGTAACTTACACACCTTTCCTTCTTGACCATCTACTACAAATCCATCTGGCTGCTCCATATAAATTTCCTCTTCAAGCTCTCCATTTAGGAAAGCAGTCTTAACATCCATTTGATGAACGAGAAGACCATGTGAGGCAGCCAAAGAAAGTAGTACTCGAATAGTGGTCAGTCGAGCTACAGGTGAGTATGTATCAAAGAAGTCTTCGCCTTCTTTCTGAGTATAACCCTTGGCTACGAGTCGTGCCTTGTACTTTTCAATAGTACCATCGGGCCTAAGCTTTTTCTTGAACACCCACTTGCATCCTACAGGTTTGCACCCATAAGGACGATCAGTAACCTCCCAAGTTCCATTAGCTAAGATGGAATCCATCTCGCTACGGACAGCTTCCTTCCAGTAGTCAGCATCCTGAGATGCATAGGCTTCTGAAATAGAAGTGGGAGTATCATCCACGAGGTACACAATGAAATCATGACCAAAAGACTTTGCAGTCCTCTATCTCTTGCTCCTTTTGGGAGCTTGATGCGCGTAGATGTACACGTCCGTTGGGAACCCCAAGTGGAAGGTATGATGCGCACAGCAGCAAGTTTCCCTCAGTATGAAACCAAGGTTATCGAACCAGTAGGAGCCAAGAAGCACGTGAAGGTTGTTGGTGGAGGAATGTAGTGCGGCGCAACACGGTGAAACCGGCGCCAACGTGGAACCTGCACAACACAACCAAAGTACTTTGCCCCAACAAGCAGTGAGGTTGTCAATCTCACCGGCTTGCTGTAACAAAGGATTAACCGTATTGTGTGGAAGATGATTGTTTGCGAAGAAAACAGTAAAGAACAATTGCAGTAGATTGTATGCGATGTAAAGAATAGGACCGGGGTCCACAGTTCACTAGAGGTGTCTCTCCCATAAGATAAAAGCATGTTGGGTGAACAAATTACAGTCGGGCAATTGACAAATAGAGAAGGGCATAACAATGCATATACATGATATGATAAATATAGTGAGATTTAATCAGGGCATTACGACAAAGTACATAGACCGCCATCCAACTGCATCTATGCCTAAAAAGTCCACCTTCAGGTTATCATCCGAACCCCTTTCGGTATTAAGTTGCAAGCAACAGACAATTGCATTAAGTATGGTGCGTAATGTAATCAACAACTACATCCTTAGACATAGCATCAATGTTTTATCCCTAGTGGCAACAGCACAACACAACCTTAGAACCTACTGTCACGATCCCAGGTATCAATGAAGGCATGAACCCACTATCGAGCATAAATACTCCCTCTTGGAGTTAAGAGCAAAAACTTGGCCAGAGCCTCTACTAATAACGGAGAGCATGCAAGATCATAAACAACACATAAACAATAGATTGATAATCACCATAACATAGTATTCTCTATCCATCGGATCCCGACAAACACAACATATAGAATTACAGATAGATGATCTTGATCATGTTAGGCAGCTCACAAGATCCAAAAATGAAGCACATGAGGAGAAGACGACCATCTAGCTACTGCTATGGACCCATAGTCCAGGGATGAACTACTCACTCATCACTCCAGAGGTGATCATGGCGATGAAGAGTCCTCGGGAGATGAATCCCCTCTCGGCAGGGTGCCGGAGGCGATCTCCTGAATCCCCGAGATGGGATTCGCGGCGGCGTCTCTGGAAGGTTTTCCGTATCGTGGCTCTCGGTGGGGGTTTCGCGACGGAGGCTTTATGTAGGCGGAAGAACGCGGGGGCCACACGAGGCCCCACACGCAGGGCGCGCGCCAAGCCCTAGGCCGCGCCGCCCTGTTGTGGCGGCGCCTCGTGGCCCCACTTCCTTTCCTCTTCACGCTTCTGGAAGCTTCGTGCAAAAATAGGACCTTGGGCGTTGATTTCGTCCAATTCCGAGAATATTTCGTTACTAGGATTTCTGAAACCAAAAGCGAAAACAGACAACTGGCTCTTCGGCATCTTGTTAATAGGTTAGTTCAGAAAATGCGTAAATACGACATATAATGTGCATAAAACATGTAGATATCATCAATAATGTAGCATGGAACATAAGAAATTATCGATACGTTGGAGACGTATCAGCATCCCCAAGCTTAGTTCTGCTCGTCCCGAGCAGGTAAAACGATAACAAAGATAATTTCTGAAGTGACATGCCATCATAATCTTGATCATACTATTTGTAAACATATGTAATGAATGCAGCGATCAAAACAATGGTAATGACATGAGTAAACAAGTGAATCATAAAGCAAAGACTTTTCATGAATAGTACTTCAAGACAAGCATCAATAAGTCTTGCATAAGAGTTAACTCATAAAGCAATAAATCAAAGTAAAGGTATTGAAGCAACACATAGGAAGATTAAGTTTCAGCGGTTGCTTTCAACTTATAACATGTATATCTCATGGATAGTGTCAATATAGAGTAATATAACAAGTGCAATATGCAAGTATGTAGGAATCAATGCACAGTTCACACAAGTGTTTGCTTCTTAAGGTGGAGAGAGATAGGTGAACTGACTCAACAATAAAAGTAAAAGAATGGTCCTTCAAAGAGGAAAGCATCGATTGCTGTATTTGTGCTAGAGCTTTTATTTTGAAAACATGAAACAATTTTGTCAACGGTAGTAATAAAGCATATGAGTTATGTAAATTATATCTTACAAGTTGCAAGCCTCATTCATAGTATACTAATAGTGCCCGCACCTTGTCCTATTTAGCTTGGACTACCGGATCTTCGCAATACACATGTTTCAACCAAGTGTCACAAAGGGGTACCTCCATGCCGCCTGTACAAAGGTCTAAGGAGAAAGCTCGTATTTTGGATTTCTCGCTTTTGATTATTCTCAACTTAGACATCCATACCGGGACAACATGGACAACAGATAATGGACTCCTCTTTAATGCATAAGCATGTAGCAACAATTATTATTCTCATATGAGATTGAGGATATATGTCCAAACTGAAACTTCCACCATGATTCATGGCTTTAGTTAGCGGCCCAATGTTCTTCTCTAACAATATGCATGCTCCAACCATTAAGGTGGTAGATCCCTCTTACTTCAGACAAGACGGACATGCATAGCAACTCACATGATATTCAACAAAGAGTAGTTGATGGCGTCCCCAGAAGCATGGTTATCGCACAACAAGCAACTTAATAAGAGATAAAGTGCATAAGTACATATTCAATACTACAATAGTTTTTAAGGCTATTTTGTCCCATGAGCTATATATTGCAAAGGTAAAGAATGGAAATTTAAAGGTAGCACTCAAGCAATTTACTTTGGAATGGCGGAGAAATACCATGTAGTAGGTAGGTATGATGGACACAAATGGCATAGTGGTTGGCTCAAGGATTTTGGATGCATGAGAAGTATTCCCTCTCGATACAAGGTTTAGGCTAGCAAGGTTATTTGAAGCAAACTCAAGGATGAACCGGTGCAGCAAAACTCACATAAAAGACATATTGTAAACATTATAAGGCTCTACACCGTCTTCCTTGTTGTTCAAAACTCAATACTAGAATTATCTAGACCTTAGAGAGACCAAATATGCAAATCAGATTTTAGCAAGCTCTATGTATTTCTTCATTAATGGGTGCAAAGTATATGATGCAAGAGCTTAAACATGAGCACAACAATTGCCAAGTATCACATTCTCCAAGACATTTTAGAATTACTACATGTAGCATTTTCCAATTCCAACCATATAACAATTTAACGAAGAAGTTTCAACCTTCGCCTTGAATATTATGAGTAAAGCCTAAGGACATATTTGTCCATATGCAACAGCGGAGCGTGTCTCTCTCCCAAAGTGAATGCTAGGATCCATTTTATTCAAACAAAAACAAAAACAAAAACAAACCGACGCTCCAAGTAAAGAACACAAGATGTGACTGAATAAAAATATAGTTTCAGGGGAGGAACCTGATGATGTTGTCGATGAAGAAGGGGATGCCTTGGGCATCCCCAAGCTTAGAGTCTTAAAATATGCATGGGGGGGGCATCCCCAAGCTTAGAGCTTTCACTCCTCTTGATCATAGTATATCATACTCCTCTCTTGACCCTTGAAAACTTCCTTCACACCAAACTTCAAGCAAACTCATTAGAGGGTTAGTGCACAATAAAAGTTTACATGTTCAGAGGTGGCACAATCATTCTTTACACTTCTGGACATTGCATAAAGCTACTGGACATTAATGGATCAAAGAAATTCATCCAACATAGCAAAAGAGGCAATGCGAAATAAAAGGCAGCTGTCAAAACAGAACAGTTCGTAAAGACGAATTTTAAAATGGCACCAGACTTGCTCAAATGGAAAAACTCAAAACTAATAAAAGTTGCGTACATATCTGAGGATCACGCTCGTAAATTGGCAGAGTTTTTCGAATTTTCTAAAGAGACTTAGGCCCAGATTCGTGACAGACAGCAATGCTGTTTCTGCGCAGCGATCCCAAATATAACATCAACTTTAACATAGAAACTTTACTTGGCACTAAAACATGATAAGGAGAGATTGCTACAGTAGTAAACAACTTCCAAGACTCAACAAAACAAAAATTGCTGTAGTAAAAACATGGGTTGTCTCCCATAAGCGCTTTTCTTTAACGCCTTTCAGCTAGGCGCAGAAAGTGCAAATCAAATATTTTCAAACGAAGAAGCATCAACATTATTACCTTGAGAGTTGGGAGTTTTCTCAACAATGCATTGTATCTGGTCTATATAAGTAACTCCTCTCTCATTGCTCCTAGGCTTACTATTCTCATCAAACAAATTTTCAGGAACAAGCCAAGCATAATTATTTTCCAAAGCTTCATGCATCCCTAGTAGCTTACTAGGTATTGGCGCTTTAATTTCCCTACCATCATTAACATTACTAGTATACTTAATTCTATCCATATCCATCTTTTCAAGTATTTGTTTAAAATCAGGAAAGAAACCAAGCCTCTTATGCTTGATAAAAACTTTTCTAGCTTCTTTAGCTATATCTTCAAATTCTCTAACAAGGACTTTTAAAACAAAATTTCTCTTTTCTCCCATCTCTATATCCGTAAGTGTAAGAAACATATGTTGTATTATGGGATTGAGATTAACAAATCTAGTTTCCAACATGTGTATTAAACAGGCAGCAGCACTTTCATAAGTAGGGGCAGTTTTTAATAATGGTATATCTTTAAAATCTTCATCCATACTAACATGGGTGAAAAATTCTTCTATATTATCTCTTCCAATGATACACCCACGCCCTACCGGTATCTTTTCCAAAGTAAACTTAGGATTAAGCATGATGAAATAAGCAAAAAGTAAACTAGGCAAATAAAGTAAAGACAAGTAACTAATTTTTTTGTGTTTTTGATATAGAGAGAGCAAGACAGTAAATAAAGTAAAACTAGCAACTAATTTTTTTGTGTTTTGTTTAAGTGCAGCAAACAAAGTAGTAAATAAAATAAAGCAAGACAAAAACAAAGTAAAGAGATTGAGAAGTGGAGACTCCCCTTGCAGCGTGTCTTGATCTCCCGGCAACGGCGCCGAAATTTAGCTTGATGTGCGTAGATGTACACGTCCGTTGGGAACCCCAAGTGGAAGGTATGATGCGCACAGCAACAAGTTTCCCTCAGTATGAAACCAAGGTTATCGAACCAGTAGGAGCCAAGAAGCACGTGAAGGTTGTTGGTGGAGGAATGTAGTGCGGCGCAACACCGGTGAAACCGGCGCCAACGTGGAACCTGCACAACACAACCAAAGTACTTTGCCCCAACGAAGCAGTGAGGTTGTCAATCTCACCGGCTTGCTGTAACAAAGGATTAACCGTATTGTGTGGAAGATGATTGTTTGCGAAGAAAACAGTAAAGAACAATTAGAGATTGTATGCGATGTAAAGAATAGGACCGGGGTCCACAGTTCACTAGAGGTGTCTCCCATAAGATAAAAGCATGTTGGGTGAACAAATTACAGTCGGGCAATTGACAAATAGAAAAGGGCATAACAATGCATATACATGATATGATAAATATAGTGAGATTTAATCGGGCATTACGACAAAGTACATAGACCGCCATCCAATGCATCTATGCCTAAAAAGTCCACCTTCGGGTTATCATCCGAACCCCTTTCGGTATTAAGTTGCAAGCAACAGACAATTGCATTAAGTATGGTGCGTAATGTAATCAACAACTACATCCTTAGACATAGCATCAATGTTTTATCCCTAGTGGCAACAGCACAACACAACCTTAGAACCTACTGTCACGATCCAGGTATCAATGAAGGCATGAACCCACTATCGAGCATAAATACTCCTTCTTGGAGTTAAGAGCAAAAACTTGGCCAGAGCCTCTACTAATAACGGAGAGCATGCAAGATCATAAACAACACATAAACAATAGATTGATAATCACCATAACATAGTATTCTCTATCCATCGGATCCCGACAAACACAACATATAGAATTACAGATAGATGATCTTGATCATGTTAGGCAGCTCACAAGATCCAACAATGAAGCACATGAGGAGAAGACGACCATCTAGCTACTGCTATGGACCCATAGTCCGGGGGTGAACTACTCACTCATCACTCCGGAGGCGATCATGGCGATGAAGAGTCCTCCGGAGATGAATCCTCTCCGGCGGGTGCCGGAGGCGATCTCCTGAATCCCCCGAGATGGGATTCGGCGGCGTCTCTGGAAGGTTTTCCGTATCGTGGCTCTCGGTGGGGGTTTCGCGACGGAGGCTTTAAGTAGGCGGAAGGGCAACGCGGGGGGGCCACACGAGGGCCCCCACACGCCAGGGCCGCGCGGCCAAGCCCTAGGCTGCGCCGCCCTGTTGTGGCGGCGCCTCGTGGCCCCACTTCCTTTCCTCTTCACGCTTCTGGAAGCTTCGTGCAAAAATAGGACCCTGGGCGTTGATTTCGTCCAATTCCGAGAATATTTCGTTACTAGGATTTCTGAAACCAAAAACAGCAAACAACAACTGGCTCTTCGGCATCTTGTTAATAGGTTAGTTCCAAAAATGCGTAAATACGACATATAATGTGCATAAAACATGTAGATATCATCAATAATGTAGCATGGAACATAAGAAATTATCGATACGTTGGAGACGTATCAGAGCTTCATTGTCATCCTCCACAGGATTATCAAAGTGTTCTATAGCCATGGTAGGTTCAGGAAATAATTCCTGAGTAGATGAACTGGGCATCTCCTGAATTGATGAGCTAGACGTTTCTTTCATAGGAAAGATGTCCTCAAAGAAAGTCGCATCATTTGACTCCATAATTGTACCAACATGCATGTCGGATACCTCAGATTTTACTATCAAAAATCTGTAGCCAATGCTATGAAATGCATATCCCAGCAGAACACAGTCCACGGTTTTTGGTCCAAGCTTGCGCTTCTTGGGTATCGGCACATTTACTTTTGCCATACAGCCCCAAGTTCGTAGGTAAGAGAGTTTCAACCTTTTCCTTTCCCATTCCTCAAACGGGGTAATGGTTTTGTTCTTTGTGGGGACACGGTTTAGGACATGACATGCAGTCAATATCGCCCCCCCACCATGCCTTGGATAGACCCGATGTATCTAACATGGCGTTAACCAAATCAGTTAGAGTACGGTTCTTCCTTTCGGCCACCCCATTTGACTGAGGTGAGTAGGGAGGCGTCCTCTCATGGATAATACCATGTTCCGCACAAAAAGAATCAAACTCGTTGGAAAAATACTCTCCACCACGATCAGACCT
Organism: Lolium multiflorum; assembly: GCA_030979885.1. NCBI lineage: Eukaryota > Viridiplantae > Streptophyta > Magnoliopsida > Poales > Poaceae > Lolium > Lolium multiflorum. The sequence continues at coordinate 226,535,604 of CM061748.1, read as the reverse complement.
TAGCCGCTTGATCTTTCGATCAAGTTGGTTTTCTGCTTCAGCTTTAAAGATTTTGAAGTAATTAAGAGCTTCATCTTTAGATTTCAGGAGGTACACATAACAATATCGAGTAGAGTCATCGATTAGAGTCATGAAGTATCTTTTCCCTCCTTTTGTCAATTCACCATTCATTTCACAAAGATCCGAATGTATAAGTTCCAGCGGTGCCAAGTCTCTTGCCTCCGCAGTCTTGTGAGACTTACGTGGTTGCTTAGCTTGCACACATACTTGGCACTTGGATTTCTTGACAATAGCAAATTTCGGAATTATATTCATATTTGCTAGCCGCGTCATGCACCCAAAATTAATATGACAAAGTCGTGAATGCCAAATATCGGACTCACTATCATTGCAAACATGATTAATAATTTGAGTACATATGTCTGACAGAGATAAGCGGAACAAGCCTCCGCATACATAACCCTTTCCAACAAATTGTCCACACTTGGAAATTACAACTTTATTGGACTCAAAAACCAACTTAAAACCATCTCGACATAAAAGCGATCCGCTAACGAGATTCTTATTAATGGAGGGAACGTGCTGCACATTCTTCAGCTGGATGGTCTTTCCCGAAGTAAACTTCAGATCCACCGTACCAACACCACGAACAGAAGCACGTGAGCCGTTTCCCATCAGCACGGAGGAAGTCCTTGCGACCTGATAAGAAGAAAACATAGAGACATCAGAACATACATGTGTATTGGCTCCGGTGTCTATCCACCAATCAGGAGAATTACATACTGAAAGGACAGTAGGAGAAATACCGTACCCAACGTCCTTCATCTCAGTATCAACGCCAATAACAACATTTGCGGACTTGCCGCTGTTCCCACGCCGATCATGGCGTTCTGGGCAATCAGGAGCCCAATGTCCAGGAGCACCACAAACATGGCAGTTCCCTTTCTTCTTATAAGGAGTCTTCCTTTTGAAGTTGGTTGAGTTGGAGGCTTTGTTCTTCTCGTCAAACTTGCCTTTTCCATTGTTCTTGTTCTTAGACTTGTGAGATTGGAAGTTTTTCTTCTGTACCACATTGGCACTAGAACCTCCCTCAAAACTACGAGCGCGTGTGTCCTTTGCTCTCGCCTTCTCTTCCACATGAAGCGAGCCAATGAGATCCGAAACGGAAAACTCTTGTCTCTTATGTTTCAGAGAAGTAGCAAAGTTCCTCCATGAAGGAGGAAGCTTGGCAATAATGCCACCGGCCACAAATTTGTCCGGTAAGGTACACTTAAACTGCTCGAGTTCTTTGGCAAGAGACTGAATCTCATGAGCCTGCTCAACCACGGAGCGCTCATCAGTCATCCTGTAGTCATAGTATTGCTCCATGACATACAGTTCAGTGCCAGCGTCCGAGACCCCAAATTTGGCCTCGAGCGCATCCCACGCATCTTTACCATGGTCGAAAGCCATGTACGGGTCAACAATGTTGTCCCCAAGAATGCTGAACAAGGCCGCCTTAAACATGGCGTCGACCTTCTCAAACTTTTCCTGCTCCTCTGCAGAGAGAGGCCCCTCAGGTCTAGCATCTGTGGCGCTAAAACAGCCTAGGTTTGTAAACCATAGAACTGCCTTTGTGCGCCACCTCTTGTAATGCATACCATCAAAGAGGGGAGGTCGAGTAGCGGCAGCAACGCTGCTTGAATTGATTTGCCTAAAATCAGGTTTTTGGATTGTTGAATATATAAGCAAATTTCCATATGAAATAATCCGTACAAGTAAATGATAAATCATGACTATGTAAACAAATAAACTAAACGTGCAGTCTAGTAAGATAGATGAACAGATCACATCTAAAGTAGACAAACCGATCGCATCTACCACATATACTAGAAGAAGGAACTCTAACAGAAACTGAAAGAGAAACGACAAGATCACATACTTCACAGTAGCGTCGTTGTCGCCCATGTTGAGGTTGTCGAAGAAGTCGCTGAGGTCCGGGAAGAAGTTGTCGGTGTGGAGAAACTCGTCGTCCGAAGACGACGTCGTGCTGCCAGTAGTCGCGCCGGAGCGCTCCCCAAAAACCTGATTGCCCCTCACCCGTACAGGTTCACGAGAGGCAGGGTTCCGGAGGCCTACTGTCCCGGCAGTCGGTGCACGCCGACGGACGGGATGAGGAAGACGAAGGCGGCGGTGCAAAGAACTGGAAACATGTAGTCGCATATATGACTCGGAATTGATTACACAATTAATTTCCCAAACAGCAAAAAGATAAGCTCGGCTCGGCGAGATTCCCGCAACCCGTGCCGTGCCGTGCCGAGGCGGGCGGCGGAGGAGGAGGAGTGCGTGATGGCTCTCTCTCTTCTCACTCACTTACTAGGACTAGAACAGCCCACCTTATATACCACTCCAACTCCAACTAGCAATGTGGGACTAAACTTTAGCCCCCACTAGTGCTGCCACTGATTATTGGAATGGGCCATGTGAGTTTTAGAATTTGATAATGAGCCATGGGCCAAAGGCCAAATGCCCACAAATTCCAGCATATAATTGGCGCACAGTAGCCATCGGCCGACATGTCTTATATTTCTAAGAATTTATTGCACCTTTAGACCTTGCGATAGTTGTTATCAATTTTAGAACAATTTAGCCTATTTCGTTCCTTATTTGTGATATTGTTACATCTTTTACTCTATTTACCAGCGTTGGTTGGGTGGGCATATTTGGTTAACTATGCTATAATGTGTCTATTCTTACTCTAAAGTGAGCGATTACCATAATGGTAATGGCCCTAACGATTATGTGCTCAATTGTTTGGATCTATCTTATTAGTCTTGATAAATAATAATAGAGGGTAAAAATTATCCGAAGAATAACACAAAAATAACGAAAAGGCCAACATAGGCACATGCAATGATTTATACTGTTCGGGCACCTTAGAGCAGCCATAGTGTTGCCAAAAGTAAAATATGCCACGTAACGAAAAATAGGTTTGGTGCCAGATGGCTAACTTTCCCACATTGTGTAGATTGCCAAAAAAAAAAAAATCTAACACCAAGCCAACAACATGTTGAATTTGTTTTAAAAATCTATGTTCTCTCTTCTTATTTTTCCATAGCCCAAAACAAACAGAAAAACTATAAAGAGAGGATGGGTCCACCAGGAGGGGAAGGGATGACGCCGAGTCCAGTAGGAAGGGGGCGGCCTCGCCCTCACCGACGGCGGCGCAGCCGTGACGATGTCGGCGGTTGACATTCACATCCCACGGGAAACCAAAACCTTGTGACTGTACATATGGCGTGTAATTCGCCGCGTTTTCGTCGAGCATTTGAGCGTATGGATATATTTTTCGTCGTTTTTAGCTAGCCTAGCTAGAACTAGAAGAATACAGTAATTTCGTTTTCTTCGCACTTCGTTTGACTTCTGGCTGGGTGAAATGTTTGTTCGATTGGTCTGTACAATCTAGCTGGGCAAGGGAGAAGAACTGGAAGAAGGTTCCCCTTTGGATATCTCGACCTTTTTCCAGTTACTGATGACAGCCTTCTCTTTTCTGAAAGATCGAATTGCTTTCAAGAACCTTTTGTAAGAGACAACTGTTAGTGGGAGTAGAAGAATTTGTGCCACTCTTTTTAATCATTCTCTGGGAGCCCAAAAGGAGATTCTTGTTAAACTGGGGGCTGTGAAATTGTAGGGTTGTTTAATGGATGGGTGTCTGAGATCCGTCAATCTATTGTTTACGATCAATCTACATTTGTAGACAAATGCAAGTGCACACGTGAGGGCTCGATTGTTACTCAAATCTTAGTTGCAACCTCACGTGTATCAGAAAAATTCCAGCCACAACATGTTGCGACTCATGGATAGTATAAGGAAATTCTATGGTTTGGAAGTGGACAGAAAACTAAACTACAGTATAATTCAAGGTTCACAACAACTCAGCGGATAAGTACGTTTTAAACATAAGGCTAAGTGGAATGAGTTTGGTTTTTTATTAATGAAACGAATTAGCAGCTCTCTTCGGTACTTTGGTAGTGCCTCTACACAAAAGATAAGGGAACAAAGCGCGCGGCGAAAGCGAGAGTATAGTTTTCTTTTTTGTTGGTCTTATAATTCCTTCCCAAAAGCTAGCATGGACAAGCCAGTATCCATTTTTTCAAAAGACAAAGTCGGCATCCTTTATAATTGGCGCACATTAACCATCGGCCGACATGTCTTATATTTCTAAGAGTTTATTGCACCTTAGACCTTGTGACAACTGTTAGCAATTTTAGAACTATTTAGCCTATACCGTTCCTTAGTTGTGACACTGTTACATCTTTTACTCTATTTACATCATTGGTTGGGTGGACATATTTGGTTAACTAGATGAAACCCCGCGCGTTGCTGCGGGACATGCACAATTTACCGTGTTGTCAAATGGAGCTGAAAGTACATACAGAGTAAAATAGTAAACATGTGAGGAACCTCTTGAAAAATATTCTCCCGTATTAGTCAATGCAGCATGTGAAGTACTCACACAACTACAGTTGTATGACATATTGCATAGTGTAATCAAATCACCCATAAAGAAGACTAATTTGGTCACCTGTTGGAAGCTATGTCTTAAGAGAAACTACTTAGGATTGCTTTGATTTATCTCAAGATGTGTTCAAGTGCACATTGTGTACTTAGGAACTCCAAAGAGTTGTTATTGAACTATATATGTAAGGGCTGAATATCCACACTATAACTCAGATACTGTACTGTTCATAATAGAATAAAGACTTGAGCCAAGAGATTCCAAAAAGAATGTTAAGTGTTCAAAATTCCACTGAAACCCTCGCAAAAGAAATGCTGAAGTGAAACATTCTTGAAAGCTTTCACTGAACGGCAGAAAGGAATAAATTCGCATGCCAAACGATCGCTCACAATAATTTTGATTGCACTATCATGGGCATCTCAATTTTCATTTAAAATTTGTATGGAGCTTACCTGAACACTACTGATTTCTCTCATTCAAAAGCTGGTCTGGTGACAATTTACTGCAGAAAGAAGAGTAGTAATAAACTAAGAATGCTCTCTGTAGTGACATATTCAATAAATTGGTTCACTCAACTGAGATATTTCCATCTGGTGTAGAAATTGGGAGTTCTACTTTCTACACTTACAACCTTGAACAAACAAAGGGAAAAATGATTGGTGTTTTGGTAATCACATTGAATAAGTCAGCTTCAAAAAAATCACATTGAATAAGGACATGTATCACACATGCATCGATGCACACGGTTTCCCCAGCAGAATAGAGATTAAGAGAATGGGATGAAACCACGTGGAGTCGTACATTTATTGGACAGAATTAATCATTTGTGAGGCATTGCCGCAAGTGGCCGCCGGCCATGATAATTGCAAATTTTGCTCGTCTTCGTCGTCTTTTCCTCATCCCACCAGCTGGTCCTCGCCTTGACTCCCTGCAACGATTCCCCAGCTTTCTTGTCTCCCATGAAATGAAATCTGAGGGGAAATATGGAGGTAGACTGTTAGGTTCATTCAATCTTAAAAAATCCTATCATAATTGAATCCAACCAAAATCAGTGTGGAATTTGAGCAGCACGCCAAAGAAAACAGAATCAAATCAGGTTCACTCCTATCACAAGTGGATTCAATCAAAATCAGTGGGGACTTTTAACAGCTCGCAAAGGAAAACCGAATCGAATCGGGGTAGGCAAAACATCAGCAGCTATCGAGCTAAAGAGCAACCTAATAGATTGTCAAACATGAGTGAGGCCATGAGGGGATAAAAAAGAAACGAACGAGGAGAATCATCTGAAGCTGACAGGTACCAGAGTGGAGAACGGCAAGAGAAATAGACGCGAACAGGCGAACGGGTTGGAAATCCATAGCAACACGGGGAGTCTTTTATAGCTGGAGGTGGAACCTAATAGATTGTTAAACCATGCAGTTTACTGTGTATTGATGAACGTGGAGAATCATGGGACGGTTTCAGAAGCATTTGTGGTGAGGAGGGCAGAGGTCGGGTGGCAGTGGGAGGGCCATCGGCAGTTCGGCACAGCATCGGTGGAAAGCGCAATTACGGGCGAGGAACGGGGTCCATGTTTTTTTTTCCACCGGAGTAAAGTGCGAGCAAGTAAAGCGGGCCTCCAGCTAAACTGCGGCAACATTTCTTTTCACGGGACGAAGGTTGAGCAAATAAATCGGGCTTCTACTCCAGCCCAAGCAGGGACGCCCAGGTTACGCCCAGCCCATGTGGAGAATATGCCGGAGGGAGCGACCAGCCACCTAGCGACGGGCGAGAACACGACGCGAGAGAATAACCGATTAGAATAACCGATGATGTGGCTCAAAGTGAGATCAGCAAAATGGGGCCATCTATTAAGAAAGAGAAGATTATGCTATAATTTGTCTATTCTTACTCTATAGTGAGAGATTACCATGTTGGCAATGGCCCTAACGTCGGAGTACTATTTAGCTACGGCATTTATCTTGAGACATGTGGATCCACCTTATTAGTCTTGATAAAAAAAAAATAGGGTAAAAATTATCCGAAAAATAACACAAAAATAACGAAAAGGCGAACATAGACCCATGCAACAATTTATACTATCTAGGCACCTTAGAGCAGCCATAGTGTTGCCAAAAGTCAAATATGCCACATAACAAAAAATAGGTTTTGTGTCAGATGGCTAACTTTCCCAAATTGTGTAGATTGCCAAAAAAAATCTAACACCAAGCCAACAACATGTTGAATTTGTTTTAAAAATCTATGTTCTCTCTTCTTATTTTTCCATAGCCCAAAACGAAGAGAAACGCTATAAAGACAGGAGAGAGAAAGACATGTAACTGATCCAATGTTTTAATGGCTGCAGAATTTGGTGGCAGGAGCAACTACTTTTTTTTCTCCCACGTCATAACTTTTATCTAGCAATGCCCTCACAATGTTGCAAAGCGGAGCCAATTTTCAAATTTTCTATTTAGCGCATATTGTGGCTGCCCTTAGATCATCTCCATCGAAGCATCCCATAGCAGCCCCGATAGCGTTTCGGGGGCCGGTGGCAAAAAATGGCTCACACCAGCGCGCCCTAAAAAGCGTCGGCTAGTTTTCGAGCCCAATGGAAGCACCGGCAACCCCGTGCTGGCCCCTTCGTTGAGGGCACGGATCGGGCGCGTCGGCGCCTCGCAGCACGTCAGAAACCGCGCGTGGGCTCTGCCTGGCAGCCAGACGCACCGCTTTCCCCACCTCCCATCCACGTTCGAGCCAACTTCCACCCCTCTAGATCGCCATCACCACCGTCGTCGTCACGCCCCTGCTTGCAATAGACACCGCCGCATGTCCAGGAACCTCCGTCCATCGACACGGCCGCCACCCCCTCGACCGGCGGCTGCTATTTCCACCGAAACAGAGGTCACCGCCACCGCCGCACAACCGCCCAGCCCGCAAGGTGTTCGTCGGATTGCCACGATGGACAGCGACGACGAGATGATGGTGCAGCTCTTCACGGAGGATGATGGCGTGTAACTCACACGTTCGTTGGGAACCCCAAGAGGAAGGTATGATGCGCACAGCAGCAAGTTTTCCCTCATAAAGAAACCAAGGTTTATCGAACCAGGAGGAGCCAAGAAGCACGTTGAAGGTTGATGGTGGCGAAATGTGATGCGGCGCAACACCAGGGATTCCGGCGCCAACGTGGAACCTGCACAACACAACCAAAGTACTTTGCCCCAACGAAATGAGGTTGTCAATCTCACCGGCTTGCTGTAACAAAGGATTAAACGTATTGTGTGGAAGATGATTGTTTGCAAGAAAACAGTAAAACAAGTATTGCAGTAGATTGTATGCGATGTAAAGAATAGGACCGGGGTCCACAGTTCACTAGAGGTGTCTCTCCCATAAGATTAAAGCATGTTGGGTGAACAAATTACAGTCGGGCAATTGACAAATAGAAAAGGGCATAACAATGCATATACATGATATGATAAATATAGTGAGATTTAATCGGGCATTACGACAAAGTACATAGACCGCTATCCAGCATGCATCTATGCCTAAAAAGTCCACCTTCAGGTTATCATCCGAACCCCTTCCAGTATTAAGTTGCAAGCAACAGACAATTGCATTAAGTATGGTGCGTAATGTAATCAACAACTACATCCTTAGACATAGCATCAATGTTTTATCCCTAGTAACAATAGCACATCCACAACCTTAGAACTTTCTGTCACCAGATTTAATGGAGGCATGAACCCACTATCGAGCATAAATACTCCCTCTTGGAGTTAAGATCAAAAACTTGGCCAGAGCCTCTACTAATAACGGAGAGCATGCAAGATCATAAACAACACATAAGTAATAGATTGATAATCACCATAACATAGTATTCTCTATCCATCGGATCCCGACAAACACAACATATAGTATTACAAATAGATGATCTTGATCATGTTAGGCAGCTCACAAGATCCAACAATGAAGCACATGAGGAGAAGACGACCATCTAGCTACTGCTATGGACCTATAGTCCAGGGGTGAACTACTCACTCATTGATGACCCACAAGTATAGGGGGTGTATCGTAGTATCTTCGATAAGTAAGAGTGTCGAACCCAACGAGGAGCAGAAGGTGTTGACAAGTAGTTTCGATGAAGGATTCACTGTAAATGCTCACAGACAAGTATTCAAGGGGTTTAGATGTAACAGATGAATAAAGTACGAGTAAGTAAAATGCGAGAGAAATAATTTGCAGCGAGTGGCCCAATCCTTTTTAGCACAAAGGACAAGCCGGTTTGTTTACTTATAATGACCAAACGTTCTTGAGGACACACGGGGATTTTAGTCTAGTGCTTTCGCTTCATACGGCTGATTAATCTTCATTGTTTTGATAAGTGTTGTGTGGGTGAACCTATGCTAATGCACCGCCCTTTCTAGGACTAATACATACTTGTGATTATACCCCTTGCAAGCATCCGCAACTACAAGAAAGTAATTAAGATAAATCTAACCACAGCCTTAAACTCTGAGATCCTGCGATCCCTCTTGCATCGATATACTAACGGGGGCTTAGGTTTCTGTCACTCCGGCAACCCCGCAATTAGCAACCGAATACAAGATGCACTCCCCTAGGCCCATAAATGGTGAAGTATCGTGTAGTCGACGTTCACACGACACCACTAGAAGAATGACACCACAACTTAAACATCATAACATTGAATATTACTCAACCATAATTCACTACTAACATTTAGACTTCACCCATGTCCTCAAGAACTAAACGAACTACTCACAAGACATCATGTGGAATACAATCAGAGGTGATATGATGATGAATAACAATCTGAACATAAACCTTGGTTCTATGGTTTCACTCAATAGCATCAATAACAAGTAGAAATCAACACCGGGAGAGTTTCCCTATCAAACAATCAAGATCCAACCCAAATCGTTACAGCGGTGACGAGGCGGTGATGATGGCGGTGTAGATGATGAAGATGATGATGATGATGATGATGGAGATGATGTCCAGCTCGATGACGATGGCGATGGCGTCGATTTCCCCCTCCGGGAGGCTCCGGTTCTGCCCGCCGGAGAGCTCTTTCTCTCTGGTGTTCTCCGCCCCGCGGCGGTGTAACTCTTCGTGAGGTACCCTCGTGGCTTAGGTTTTCGGGACGAAGGCATACGCGAAGAAAAGGAGGCAAGAGGGCTGTGGGGGCCCCACACAACATGGTGGCGCGGCCGGGCCATGGGCCGCGCCGCCTTGTCTGCCCCCTGGGTCACAGTGGCTCCCCTCTGGCTTCCTTCGTCATGGAAAAATAGGAATTTACGTGTAATTTCCTTCCACAGTTTATCTTCCGAAATATTGCGTTCTGACGGTGCTTTTTCCAGCAGAATCCTGGCTCCGGTGCTTGATCCTCCAATAATGATGAAACATGCAAAATAGATGAAATAACATAACTATTGTGTCCCAATATGAAATATATCAATGAAAAACAGCAAATTATGATACAAAATAGTGATGCAAATTGGACGTATCAACTCCCCCAAGCTTAGACCTCGCTTGTCCCCAAGCGAAACTGAGATAAACAAGACCACATGTTTATGGAGTGAAGAGTCGATAAATAAAATACGGACAAGAAGCATCATATTCATTCACACAAGACATTCTAGTAAACAACTTCTTCATATAACTCAACTTGAAATAAGTAAAGAGAAATCACAAGTAAAGGTGCATAGGAAATCATAAATGGTTGTGGCAAACTTTGTTCTTGGTCAGAGAACTACTAACGGATTGCTCTTCTAAGCAAAGCTTTCATATTAGAATTTATATAGCTGGGCTTTCATATTCAATCATAAAATCTCCTCATAATCATTGATAACTTCAAAGTCATATTCATTCAGATAAAATTTGCACTAAACAAGAAAGTATAAAGGACATAATTAGCTCAATCATAGCATAAATGGTTGGTTCACAACAACTCAATTGCTTGCTTAAGATAGAGGGAAATAGGTTTACTGACTCAACATAAAAGTAAAAGATAGGCCCTTCGCAGAGGGAAGCAGGGATTAAATCATGTGCTAGAGCTTTTTAAGTTTTGAAATCATATAAAGAGCATAAAAGTAAGATTTTGAGCGGTGTTTGTTGTTGTCAACGAATGGTAGCGGGCACTCTAACCCCTTGCCAAACGAACCTTCCAAGAGCGGCTCCCATGAGGGACGACATCTCTACCAGCAAGGTAGATCATCCCGCTTCTCTTTTGTTTACACATGTATTTTAGTTTTATTAAGGATGACACTCCCCCAACCTTGGCTTTCTCAATCCATGGCTAACCGAATCCTCGGGTGCCTTCCAGCATTCACATACCATGGAGGAGTGTCTATTGCAAAATTAAGTTGCTTACTGATAAATCAGGGCAAAACATGTGAAGAGAATTATTAATGAAAGTTATTAATTGGGGCTGGGAACCCCGTTGCCAGCTCTTATTGCAAAATTATTGGATAAGCGGATGTGCCACTAGTCCATTGGTGAAAGTCCGCCCAACAAGATTGAAAGATAAAACACCACATACTTCCTCATGAGCTATAAAACATTGACACAAATAAGGAGTAGTATAGTTTGAATTATTTAAAGGTAGCACATGAAGTATTTACTTGGAATGGCAGAAAATACCATGTAGTAGGTAGGTATGGTGGACACAATTGGCATAGGTTTGGTCTAAGGTTATGGATGTATGAGAAGCATTCCCTCTCAATACGGGTCTTTGGCTAGCAAGGTTTGATAGCAAGCATAAAGGTTGAGGGAAACAAACAAATATACATATGATAGAACAATCATGCATCTTTCTCATAAGCACAAGCAATTTTAACTTCAGAATACTAAACTCATTAGCATAGAGATAATAGAGTAATATATCTAAGTGTATTTCTCTCTTCTATTTAAACATCAAGATGTTGTTGCTATTGACCAATGCTAAGTTTGCCAAAACCAAATAGATTTACTTGATGCTCCCAAAGTGATATCAATACTAATGTCAAGAGCAATCATATGATGGAGATTGCAAACTAAAATAAGGTGTGCAAAAAGTAAATGATAAGACTTCTCATTAATATTCCATAACGATAACTCACACCAACGGATACATAGATAACCAACTAAGAGAGATACTTCCACATTGCATACTACTCCATATGATAACTTCCCTACTCGTGATATGACACTACTTGATAGTAAAAGATAAAGGTAGTGATGATGTGATACCGCGGCACTCCCCAAGCTTGGAACAAACCAAGGGGATGCCAATACCGATGATGAATTACTCCTTCGGTGGTGATGGTGATGGATTCTTCTCGCGCTTCATAAGGATCTCCTTCAGCTTCAGCTTCTCAATTTTGCAATTCTGCACCAAAACTTGAAGAGACTCATTGTTATCCGAATGTGGCGGTGACGGCCTTGTGCTGGGAATTGAGTAATATTCCAGCATTCTGCGAAGTCGCTGGTTCTCCTCTTGAAGTATCTCCACTTCCCTTTTGAGAGCACGATATTGATCACAAAACTCATCAGCAACCCGTATTGCTTCCTCCACACAAGGGAAAGAGTCGAGGCAGGCGGAAGAACTCCCTGCAAGTTATGAGAAAAAGAACGCCCAGTGTTAACCGATCCCACCAAGATTGGCTTACTCTCCGTAGTTTCCCACTCTCCTTTTGCTGATGCTATCTTCTTCTTCTCCTTATTGATCCTTTCATCCATCTCTTCCTTCCAAGGCCCCTTGTCTTTGTTGTTGGAGACCATGGTGCTTCTAGATCAAAGCAAATCTGGCAGAAAACAGCTCGAAACAAAACACGACGAGAAAACGATATACGGACCTCCAGGGGTCCGGGGATTATATAGCAAATATTTTTACGATAAAAGGAAGGTTCCAGGCCGAAAACGAGTGGAAAAGGGACGCCGAGGCGTGTCCTCATAGGGCGGCGCGGCCAGGTGGGGCCCGCGCCGGCCTATGGGGGCACGCCCTCGTGCGTCTCCTCCACTCCGTTTCGATCCCGTAATTTTTCATATTTTCTAAAAACAGCGAAATATTGTTCGGAAAGCTAAACGCGGACTTTTATTACCGTACTGTTACCTATTCAAAGTCGAGTTCTGGCGGACTGTCAATTTGTCCTTTGATGAAAGCCTCCGGTGTTTCCACTTGAATAATATCAACATCAACATTATAAGAATCACCCGAGATATAATGCTTGAGTCTTTGTCCATTCACCACTTGCGTAGCATTGCCTTGGAGAGAGCTAATTTTAATTGCTCCTGAACGATACACCTCCTCCCACTTCGAGAGTAATTTCCCTGCAAAGAATCTGAGACGAGACCGATACAATAGGACTTTATCCCCAATATTAAACTCTCTTTTGATGATCCTTCTATCGTGCCATTTCTTAACTTTTTCTTTAAAGAGTTTAGCATTTTCATAAGCTTCACTTCTCCCTTCATCTAGAGAACTTAATTGCAGCAACCTCTTATTACCGGCTAGTTTCGGATCTTTATTTAGTTCTCTAACAGCCCAATAAGCTTTGTGCTCTAGTTCTAGAGGTAAATGACAAGCTTTTCCATAAACCATTTTATAAGGTGACATTCCCATAGGATTTTTATAAGCAGTTCTATAAGCCCATAGTGCTTCCTTCAATTTGCTATCCCAATTCTTTCTAGATTTATTAACGGTCTTTCCCAAAATAGATTTAATCTCTCTATTTGATAATTCCTTGACCACTAGTTTGAGGGTGATAAGCGGAAGCAATTCCATGATTAATACCATACTTAGCAAGAGTTTTTCTAAAACCTCCATGAATAAAATGAGAACCTCCATCGGTCATAATATATCTAGGTACTCCAAATCTAGGAAAAATAATATCTAAAAGCATTTTTAAAGAAGTCTCACCATCGGCACTTTTTGTGGGTATAGCTTCTACCCATTTAGTAACATAATCAACAGCGACAAGTATATGAGTGTTACCTTCTGAAGAAGGGAAAGGACCCATGAAGTCGAATCCCCAACAATCGAATGGTTCAATAACAAGAGTATAATTCATAGGCATTTCATTGCGTCTAGAGATATTACCAACTCTTTGACATTCATCACAAGATAAGATAAACTTCCTTGCATCTTTGAAAAGTGTTGGCCAATAAAAACCTGATTGTAGAACCTTTTGTGCGGTTCTATCTCCGGCGTGATGTCCTCCATAAACACTACCATGGCATTTACTCAATATCTCTTGTTCATATTCAGGAACACATCTTCGCATAATACCATCTACTCCTTCTTTATATAAGTGTGGGTCATCCCAAAATAATGCCTCAAGTCATAAAAGAATTTCCTCCTTTGCTGAGATGAAAAGGTTGGAGGCAAATACTTCGAAACAATAAAGTTAGCATAATCTGCATACCAAGGGCTCTCTCGCGAGCTCACCTTTATTACAGCCAATTATTCATTTGGAAAACTATCATTAACAGGAATAGGATCATAAGCAATATTTTCCAATCTAGACAAATTATCAGCAACAGGATTATCAGCACCTTTCCTGTCTATAATATGTAAATCAAATTCTTGCAAAAGAAGTACCCATCTAATAAGCCTTGGCTTAGCATCTTTCTTTGTCATAAGGTATCTAATTGCAGCATGATCAGTATGAATCGTGACTTTTGAATCAACAATATAGGGTCTAAACTTGTCACAAGCAAAGACTACAGCTAACAATTCTTTTTCAGTTGTAGCATAATTTCTTTGAGCAGCATCAAGAGTCTTACTAGCATAATGAATAACATTTAATTTTTTATCTACTCGCTGTCCAAGGACAGCGCCTACAGCAAAATCACTAGCATCACACATAATTTCAAAAGGCAAATTCCAATCAGGAGGTTCAACTACAGGAGCAGTTGTTAAGGCTTTCTTTAAAGTTTCAAAAGCTTTCTTACAATCATCATCAAAAACAAAAGGTACATCTTTTTGAAGAAGATTAGTAAGAGGCTTTGAAATTTTAGAGAAATATTTAATAAATCTCCTATAAAACCCAGCATGACCAAGAACACTACGAATACCTTTAACATCCCTCGGATAGGGCATCTTCTCAATTGCTTCAACTTTAGCTCTATCAACTTCAATACCTCTCTCGGAAATTTTATGTCCCAATACAATTCCTTCATTAACCATAAAGTGGCATTTCTCCCAATTGAGAACAAGGTTAGTTTCTTCACATCTCTGCAAAACTTTATCGAGGTTTCGCAAGCAATTATCAAAAGAATTCCCATAGACAGAAAAATCATCCATGAACACCTCTACAATACTCTCGCAAAAGCCATGAAAAATAGCAGACATGCATCTTTGAAAAGTAGCAGGAGCATTACATAAACCAAAAGGCATACGCCTATAAGCATAAGTTCCATAAGGACAAGTGAACGTGGTTTTCTCTTGATCTTTAGCTTTAACAGCAATTTGTGAAAACCCAGAATAACCATCAAGAAAACAAAAGTGAGTATTTTTAGATAACCTTTCTAGCATTTGATCAATAAAGGGTAAAGGGTAATGATCTTTCTTAGTAACTTTATTAACTTTTCAAAAATCAATGCACATTCTATACCCTACAACTACTCTTTGAGGGATGAGCTCATCATTATCATTAGGCACAACAGTCATTCCTCCTTTCTTAGGAACACAATGCATAGGACTAACCCATCTACTATCAGCAATAGGATATATAATACCAGCTTCAAGAAGTTTTAATACCTCATTCCTTACCACCTCCTTCATCTTCGGAATTAGACGACGTTGATGTTCAACAACAGGCTTTGCATCATCTTCCATATTGATAGCATGTTGGCAAATAGAAGGAGAAATCCCTTTCAAATCATCAAGAGTGTAGCCAATAGCTCCTCGGTGTTTCTTCAATATTTCCAATAACCTTTCTTCCTCAATCTCTGAAAGTTTAGAACTAATAATAACAGGATATATTTTCTTATCATCAATATGAGCATATTTAAGATTATCAGGTAAAGGCTTTAAATCAAAAACAGGATCTTCCTTTGGTGGCGGTGTTGTACCCAAATCTTCCACCGGTAAATCATGCTTGAGAATAGGTTGTCGAAGAAAAATTTCCTCAAGCTCATCTCTTTCTTTCCTAAAAACTTCACTCTCGCTATTCTCCAAATGTTGCTGCAAAGGATTATTAGGAACAAGAACAATAGATGCACACTGCTCCATTTTAAAATCATCACTAGGCAAATCAGCTTTATAAGGAGTTTTGGCAAATTTAGAGAAATTAAACTCATAAGATTCACCAGCAAATTTAGTCAAAATTTTCTCTTTCTTGCAATCTATAATAGCTCCACAAGTATTTAGAAAAGGTCTACCAAAAATGATAGGACAATAATCACTAGCAGCAGAACCAAGTACCAAAAATTCAGCAGGATATTTAATCTTACCACATAGAACTTCCACATCTCGAACAATACCAATTGGAGAAATAGTTTCTCTATTAGCCAGCTGAATAACCACATCAATATCTTCAAGTTCACAATAATCAATTTCGTGCATAATCTCCGTGTAAAGCTCATAAGGAATAGCACTAACACTTGCACCAATATCACATAAACCATAATAGCAATGATCACCAATTCTAACAGATAGCATAGGAACACTAACTTGTTTGGGTTTATTAGGATGTGAAACAATATTAGAAGCATCTTCACAGAAAATAATATGACCATCCTCCACATTTTCAGTCACAAGATCTTTAACTATTGCAACAACAGGTTCAACCTTAATTTGTTCTTCAGGTTCTATAGGTTTCTTTTCACTTTTATTAACCGCACTAGATATGACAGAGTACTCCTTCATTTTAGCAGGGAAAGGAGTTTTTTCAATATAAGCTTCAGGAATAACATGATCAACAGTTTCAATCACTACACATTTGTTTACAGATGAATCAATTTTATCTTTATACGGTTCATGATACTTATCAAAATTCTTCTTAGGCAATTCATAATGAGAGGCAAAAGCTTTGTAAAGATTTGCAACAACTTGGGAATCAAGACCATATGTAGCACTCATATTACGAAATTTATCAGTATCCATAAAAACTTCAATGCATTTATAATCAAAGATAATACCTGACTCTCTATCTTTATCATTTTCCCATCCTTCAGTATTCTCCTGGATCCGATCAAGAAGGTCCCTTTTAAACTCTTCTTTGTTGCGTGTAAATGATCCAGAACAAGAAGTATCCAGCAAGGTCTTGTCTTGAAAAGAAAGTCTTGCATAGAAATTATCAATAATAACATTACCAGGAAGCTCATGAATGGGGCATTTGAGCATTAAAGACTTCAATCTCCCCAAGCTTGGGCAATACTCTCTCCATCATGAGGCCAGAAATTATATATGCGGTTCCGATCCTTGTGAATTTCACTTGGAGGATAGAATTTAGAATAAAATAAAGGCACAATGTCCTCCCAATCAAGAGAATCACCATTCTTCAGCAATTTATACCAATGCGCCGCTTTACCAGACAACGATATAGAGAATAGTTTCTTTCTAACTTCATCCATAGTAATACCTGCACATTTGAATAACCCGCATAATTCATGTAAAAACAGTAAATGATCACCAGGATGAACAGTTCCATCCCCTTCATAGCGGTTATCCATAACACGTTCAATAATTTTCATAGGTATTTTATATGGTATCACTTCCTCACCTGGCGCTTCATCCACTACCGTTGCAGTAGTAGTAGATTTCCCAAATAGAAATTGAAGAGAAGATCTCTCCATAATGACTTATAGCAGCAGGCAGAAATAAAATCAGCACAAACAGTAAAGGTTTTCCTTACCAATTCCACTTACCAATAGCGCTTCACTCCCCGGCAACGGCGCCAGAAAATAGTCTTGATGACCCACAAGTATAGGGGGTGTATCGTAGTATCTTAGATAAGTAAGAGTGTCGAACCCAACGAGGAGCAGAAGGTGTTGACAAGTAGTTTCGATGAAGGATTCACTGTAAATGCTCACAGACAAGTATTCAAGGGGTTTAGATGTAAGAGATGAATAAAGTACGAGTAAGTAAAATGCGAGAGAAATAATTGCAGCGAGTGGCCCAATCCTTTTTAGCACAAAGGACAAGCCGGTTTGTTTACTTATAATGACCAAACGTTCTTGAGGACACACGGGGATTTTAGTCTAGTGCTTTCGCTTCATACAGCTGATTAATCTTCATTGTTTTGATAAGTGTTGTGTGGGTGAACCTATGCTAATGCACCGCCCTTTCTAGGACTAATACATACTTGTGATTATACCCCTTGCAAGCATCCGCAACTACAAGAAAGTAATTAAGATAAATCTAACCACAGCCTTAAACTCTGAGATCCTGCGATCCCTCTTGCATCGATATACTAACGGGGGCTTAGGTTTCTGTCACTACGGCAACCCCGCAATTAGCAACCGAATACAAGATGCACTCCCCTAGGCCCATAAATGGTGAAGTATCGTGTAGTCGACGTTCACACGACACCACTAGAAGAATGACACCACAACTTAAACATCATAACATTGAATATTACTCAACCATAATTCACTACTAACATTTAGACTTCACCCATGTCCTCAAGAACTAAACGAACTACTCACAAGACATCATGTGGAATACAATCAGAGGTGATATGATGATGAATAACAATCTGAACATAAACCTTGGTTCTATGGTTTCACTCAATAGCATCAATAACAAGTAGAAATCAACACCGGGAGAGTTTCCCCTATCAAACAATCAAGATCCAACCCAAATCGTTACAGCGGTGACGAGGTGCAGCGGTGATGATGGCGGTGTAGATGATGAGATGATGATGATGATGATGATGGAGATGATGTCCAGCTCGATGACGATGGCGATGGCGTCGATTTCCCCTCCGGGAGGGAATTTCCCGGCGGATTCCTGCCCGCCGGAGAGCTCTTTTCTCTCTGGTGTTCTCCGCCCCAGAGCGGCTAACTCTTCGTGAGGTACCCTCGTGGCTTAGGTTTTCGGGACGAAGGCATACGCGAAGAAAAGGAGGCAAGAGGCTGTGGGGGCCCCACACAACATGGTGGCGCGGCCAGGCCATGGGCCGCGCCATTGTCTGGCCCACCAGGTCCCCCTGGCTCCCCCTTCTGGCTTCCTTCGTCATCTGGAAAAATAGGAATTTACGTGTAATTTCCTTCACAGTTGATCTTCCGAAATATTGCGTTCTGACGGTGCTTTTTCCAGCAGAATCCTGGCTCCGGTGCTTGATCCTCCAATAATGATGAAACATGCAAAATAGATGAAATAACATAAGTATTGTGTCCCAATATGAAATATATCAATGAAAAACAGCAAATTATGATACAAAATAGTGATGCAAATTGGACGTATCACTCATCACTCCGGAGGCGATCATGGCGATGAAGAGTCCTCCGGGAGATGATTCCCCTCTCCGGCAGGGTGCCGGAGGCGATCTCCTGAATCCCCCGAGATGGGATTCGCGGTGGCGGCGTCTCAAGGTTTTCCGTATCGTGGCTCTCGACTGGGAGTTTCGCGACGAAGACTTTAAGTAGGCGGAAGGGCAACGCGGGGGCCACGAGGGCCCCACACACCAGGGCCGCGCGGGCCAAGGCTGGGCCGCGCCGCCCTAGTGTGGCGGCGCCTCGTGGCCGCACTTCCTCCCCTTCGGCGCTTCTGGAAGCTTCGTGCAAAAATAGGACCCGGGCGTTGATTTCGTCCAATTCCGAGAATATTTCCTTACTAGGATTTCTGAAACCAAAAAAACAGAAAACAGCAACTGGCTCTTCGGCATCTTGTTAATAGGTTAGTGCGGAAAATGCGTAAATACGACATATAATGTGTATAAAACATGTAGATATCATCAATAATGTAGCATGGAACATAAGAAATTATCGATACGTCGGAGACGTATCAGCCCAAGCTTAGTTCTGTCACGAGCAGGTAAACGATAACAAGGATAATTTCTGGAGTGACATGCCATCATAACCTTGATCATACTATTGTAAACATATGTAATGAATGCAGCGATCAAAACAATGGTAATGAAATGAGTAAACAAATGAATCATAAAGCAAGGACTTTTCATGAATAGTACGTCAAGACAAGCATCAATAAGTCTTGCATAAGAGTTAACTCATAAAGCAATAAATCAAAGTAAAGGTATTGAAGCAACACAAAGGAAGATTAAGTTTCAGCGGTTGCTTTCAACTTATAACATGTATATCTCATGGATATTTTCAATGTAAAGTAATATAACAAGTGCAATATGCAAGTATGTAGGAATCAATGCACAGTTCACACAAGTGTTTGCTTCTTGAGGTGGAGAGAGATAGTTAAACTGACTCAACAATAAAAGTAAAAGAAACGTCCTTCAAAGAGGAAAGCATCGATTGCTGTATTTGTGCTAGAGCTTTTATTTTGAAAACATGAAACAATTTTGTCAACGGTAGTAATAAAGCATATGAGTTATGTAAATTATATCTTACAAGTTGCAAGCCTCATGCATAGTATACTAATAGTGCCTGCACCTTGTCCTAATCAGCTTGGACTACCGGATCATCGCAATACACATGTTTCAACCAAGTGTCACAAAGGGGTACCTCCATGCCGCCTGTACAAAGGTCTAAGGAGAAAGCTCGCATTTGGATTTCTCGCTTTTGATTATTCTCAACTTAGACATCCATACCGGGACAACATGGACAACAGATAATGGACTCCTCTTTAATGCATAAGCATGTGGCAACAGTTAATATTCTCATATGAGATTGAGGATATACAAAACTGAAACTTCCACCATGATTCATGGCTTTAGTTAGCGGCCCAATGTTCTTCTCTAACAATATGCATGCTCCAACCATTAAGGTGGTAGATCTCTCTTACTTCAGACAAGACGGACATGCATAGCAACTCACATGATATTCAACAAAGAGTAGTTGATGGCGTCCCCAGAAGCATGGTTATCGCACAACAAGCAACTTAATAAGAGATAAAGTGCATAAGTACATATTCAATACCACAATAGTTTTTAAGGCTATTTTGTCCCATGAGCTATATATTGCAAAGGCGAATGATGGAATTTTAAAGGTAGCACTCAAGCAATTTACTTTGGAATGGCGGAGAAATACCATGTAGTAGGTAGGTATGGTGGACACAAATGGCATAGTAGTTGGCTCAAGGATTTTGGATGCATGAGAAGTATTCCTCTCGATATAAGGTTTAGGCTAGCAAGGTTATTTGAAGCAAACTCAAGGATGAACCGGTGCAGCAAAACTCACATAAAAGACATATTGTGAACATTATAAGACTCTACACCGTCTTCCTTGTTGTTCAAAACTCAATACTAGAAATTATCTAGACCTTAGAGAGACCAAATATGCAAACCAAATTTTAGCAAGCTCTATGTATTTCTTCATTAATGGGTGCAAAGTATATGATGCAAGAGCTTAAACATGAGCACAACAATTGCAAAGTATCACATTATCCAAGACATTTTTAGAATTACTACATGTAGCATTTCCCGATTCAAACCATATAACAATTTAACGAAGAAATTTCAACCTTCGCCTTGAATATTATGAGTAAAGCCTAAGGACATATTTGTCCATATGCAACAGCGGAGCGTGTATCTCTCCCATACAGTGAATGCTAGGGTCCATTTTATTCAAACAAAAACAAAAAACAAAACAAACCGACGCTCCAAGTAAAGAACATAAGATGTGACTGAATAAAAATATAGTTTCGGGAGGAACCTGATGATGTTGTCGACGAAGAAGGGGATGCCTTGGGCATCCCCAAGATTAGACGCTTGAGTCTTTAAAATATGCAGGGATGAACCACGGGGCATCCCCAAGCTTAGAGCTTTCACTCCTCTTGATCATAGTATATCATACTCCTCTCTTGACCCTTGAAAACTTCCTTCACACCAAACTTCAAGCAAACTCATTAGAGGGTTAGTGCACAATTAAAAATTCACATATTCAGAGGTGACACAATCATTCTTAACACTTTTGGACATTGCACAAAGCTACTGGACATTAATGGATCAAAGGAATTCATCCAACATAGCAAATACGGCAATGCGAAATAAAAGGCAGAATCTGTTAAAAACAGAACAGTCCGTAAAGACGAACCTGAAAGGGGCACTAGACTTGCTCAAATGGAAAAACTCAAAACTAATGAAAGTTGCGTACATATCTGAGGATCACGCTCGTAATTTTGCAGATTTTTTCAAATTTTCTACAGAGATTTATGCCAGAATCCGTGACAGACAGCAATGCTGTTTCTGCGCAGCGATCCCAAATATAACATCAACTTTAGCATAGAAACTTTACTTGGCACAAAAACATGATAAGGAGAGGTTGCTACAGTAGTAAACAACTTCCAAGACTCAAATATAAAACAAAGTACTGTAGTAAAAACATGGGTTGTCTCCCATAAGCGCTTTTCTTTAACGCCTTCAGCTAGGCGCAGAAAGTGTGAATCAAATATTATCAAGAGTAGAGGCATCAACATCATTTTTCTTGCAAACACAACTTGTTGCAGAGGGTACTTTAGGCGCTCCATTATCTAAATTTTCTATGGTGGTGCTAGGGGTTTTAGCAATTTTAGGCCTATAATAATTCTTTTGTTTAGGCACTTTAGAGGCATACATGAATTTTTGCTCTCTACCCACATAAGCTTTCTCCTTATACTTGAGAGAAGAAAAGGTTGAACCCAAGGTTCCCATAGCTTTTTCAAGTTCATCAATCCTATTGGTTTGATTATCATGGACAACACAAGTTCCTAGGACACTAATTCTTTCATCAATTCCTCCTAAGGATTTATCAAGTTCATCAGTTTTATCAAATAACATTTCCAATTTAGTTTCAACACTTGGAAAAATTTTCTCTATGGTTTCCAATTTTTTATAACATCTTCAAGAGAGATTTCAATTTTAACTTCATTAACAGGTGGTATTCCAACTAGACTCTCAATGATGCAGCTAGCTTCTAAAGCAGGAGTACCTAGGAAATTACCTCCCGAAAGAGTATCAAGAACATACCTATTTCAACTAGATAAACCAACATAAAAGTTCCTAAGAAGGATAGTGGTGGAGTGTTTCTTAATGCACCTATGATGAGCATTACTAATTCTGTACCAAGCATCTTTAAAACTTTCTCCACCTTGTTGCTTAAAAGAACGAACTTCAACTTCAGGATTACTCATTATAACAGTAGTAAAGGTAAACTAGGCAAATAAAGACAAGTAACTAATTTTTTTGTGTTTTTGATAAAGAGAGCAAGACAGTAAATAAAGTAAAACTAGCAACTAATTTTTTTGTGTTTTGTTTAGGTGCAGCAAACAAAGTAGTAAATAAAATAAAGCAAGACAAAAACAAAGTAAAGAGATTGGGAAGTGGAGACCCCTTGCAGCGTGTCTTGATCTCCCGGCAACGGCGCAAAAGAGCTTGATGGCGTGTAACTCACACGTTCGTTGGGAACCCCAAGTGGAAGGTATGATGCGCACAGCAGCAAGTTTTCCCTCAGAAAGAAACCAAGGTTTATCGAACCAGGAGGAGCCAAGAAGCACGTTGAAGGTTGATGGTGGCGAAATGTGATGCGCGCAACACCAGGGATCGGCGCCAACGTGGAACCTGCACAACACAACCAAAGTACTTTGCCCCAACGAAACAGTGAGGTTGTCAATCTCACCGGCTTGCTGTAACAAAGGATTAAACGTATTGTGTGGAAGATGATTGTTTGCTAAACAGTAAAACAAGTATTGCAGTAGATTGTATGCGATGTAAAGAATAGGACCGGGTCCACAGTTCACTAGAGGTGTCTCTACCATAAGATTAAAGCATGTTGGGTGAACAAATTACAGTCGGGCAATTGACAAATAGAAAAGGGCATAACAATGCATATACATGATATGATAAATATAGTGAGATTTAATCAGGGCATTACGACAAAGTACATAGACCGCTATCCAGCATGCATCTATGCCTAAAAAGTCCACCTTCAGGTTATCATCCGAACCCCTTCCAGTATTAAGTTGCAAGCAACAGACAATTGCATTAAGTATGGTGCGTAATGTAATCAACAACTACATCCTTAGACATAGCATCAATGTTTTATTCCTAGTGGCAACAGCACATCCACAACCTTAGAACTTTCTGTCACTGTCCCAGATTTAATGGAGGCATGAACTCACTATCGAGCATAAATACTCCCTCTTGGAGTTAAGAGCAAAAACTTGGCCAGAGCCTCTACTAATAACGGAGAGCATGCAAGATCATAAACAACACATAAGTAATATATTGATAATCACCATAACATAGTATTCTCTATCCATCGGATCCCGACAAACACAACATATAGTATTACAAATAGATGATCTTGATCATGTTAGGCAGCTCACAAGATCCAACAATGAAGCACATGAGGAGAAGACGACCATCTAGCTACTGCTATGGACCCATAGTCCGGGGGTGAACTACTCACTCATCACTCCGGAGGCGATCATGGCGATGAAGAGTCCTTCGGGAGATGATTCCCCTCTCCGGCAGGTGCGGAGGCGATCTCCTGAATCCCCGAGATGGGATTCGCGGTGGCGGCGTCTCGGTTTTTCCGTATCGTGGCTCTCGGCCGGGGTTTCGCGACGAAGACTTTAAGTAGGCGGAAGGAACGGGGGCCACACGAGGCCCCACACACAGGGCCGCGGCCAAGGCCGGGCGCGCGCCGCCCTAGTGTGGCGGCGCCTCGTGGCCCCACTTTCTTTCCCCTTCGCGCTTAAGCTTCGTGCAAAATAGGACGGGCGTTGATTTCGTCAATTCGAGAATATTTCTTACTAGGATTTCTAAACCAAAAGCAGAGAAAAACAACTGGCTCTTCGGCATCTTGTTAATAGGTTAGTGACGGAAAATGCGTAAATACGACATATAATGTGTATAAAACATGTAGATATCATCAATAATGTAGCATGGAACATAAGAATTATCGATACGTGGAGGACGTATCGCGAGGAGAAACAGACTCCGGCGGCAACAACAACAGCTGATTCTGACTAGCTTGCTCCGCGTTCGCTAGCCTTTCTTCGCCGTGCCTCAACGCGGCGGCTCAAAGTCAGATAAGAGGAGGAACATCAACCGGCATCATCAAGACGACGCCATGCTGCTTGACGCTGACTACTTCGCCGATGACGCGACTCATTCGCCGAAGGAATTTCGGCGTCGGTTTAGGATGAACAAGGATATGTTCATGAAGATTGTCTTCGGCGTCAGGGAGTACGACGACTATTTCATGATCAAGCAAGATTGCATAGGTTTGTGAGGCTTTGCCTCAATCTAAAAGTGCAGTGTTGCAATGCGCTGTCTTGCATACGGAGCTCCTCCAGATACAGCCAATGACTACCTGCGAATGGCGGAGTCGACATATTCACGGACTCTCTACAAGTTTTGCCGAGCCGTCATAGCGATGTTTGGTAAAGAATATTTGAGAGCACCAAAGGTAGATGATACAGCTCGGATCCTGGAAAATAATGCAGCACGAGTGTTTCCGGGATGGTCGGAAGCATTGACTGTATGCATTGGGGTCGTAAGAATTGCCCTTTTTCTTGGCAGGGGATCTACAAGAGGCGTACCGGTGAGTGTACTGTCATTCTAGAGGCGGTGGCAGACCATGACCTTTGGATTTGGCATGTTATTTTTGGCATGGCAGGAACAAATAATGATATCAACGTGCTGGAGCGCTCTCTGGTGTTTTTCAGACTAGCTGAGGGACAAGCTCATGTCGTGAACTTTGAGGTAAACGACCACGCATATAACAAGGGGTACTATCTAGCTGATGGTATCTACCCTACGTATTTTGTAAGGAGTTACCTTACAATTTCGGGAGAGAATTGTACTCCTAAGTCCTAATGTTGACGATGCTCATGTCGACTCGCTGGGAAGCACGAGTTATGAGTTGACACGCAGCTCCCTACAACCGAACATGTTTTTTTGGGGCGAATTTACAACCGAACATGTTGGACGAATAGAAATGGTTTCAGTACGAATATAGGAGTATTACAAATCTTTCACAGATTTATCCGGTCAACACAACTACAGCTACACAAGCGCGTGCAGCCACCGATCCGGAAGAGGGATTGTAGCGCGGGAGCTCTCTCTCCATAGAAAAGTCAATTCCAAAGTCAAAACTACTCAACCGACAGTAGTTAACAGTTCACAGATAAATTGGCCAATCAAATGTAACACTTGTTAGGTCCGCTACCAGCCCAACCGAAGACCATACTAACTTACATAGTTACATTAGACAAGCCTGTTAGGGGTTATCTTTAGCTTTATAAATCATTTTCGATCTCCTTCCACACCGATGTTATACTCCACAAATCTTTCCCTTGCGCACACTCGTCACCATAGGCCCGCTTAACACAACATTTTCGGCCCACCACCGTGACCGGCCACCGTGAGTATAAGACATAATGTATTGTACCAATTATATTTATTGTCTTCTCTAGATGGCGTGGAGTGCTAAAAAAAGGCGTATCTTCAATACCATTGTACATGCCCTAACCATTTACTATAACCTTTAGATTGTGTAATTAATTTTCCTTTACGTGCATATCTGTTCTTTTCAACAAAAAAATATTTTAATATCGTGAAGATACCAACAACACCATGCATCTGCAACAACGCATTACACTAATGGCAATACGAGTGCACACAACCAAAAAAAAAGAGGAATTACAAAAAATAAAAATCCCGCGACAACTATTTATTCCTTGCAGTAGCAGACCAAACAGCACAAAGACAACACCATAAGTCCATCTTCTTCAAAAGCAACGCCTTCAAAATGAGAACATTGCACAAACATCGTCGGCTTTCTAATCATAGATCATAAGTTTACACCGTGGAGAAGGTCCACACTCTCAAAAGCAATGCCTTCAACAAGGCTATTACTAGGCACAACCAATTAAGGTTAGACCTTGGGATTTCACTTACAAGATTAGACTATGAATTTCTCATGCGATGACGCCCCCACTTGCTGATGTAGCTTCTCCAGGTCACGATTCACCAAGCTAATCCCTCATCTCCACCAGGACTCGAACCACCAATACTAGTCCTCAGATCTCAACTTCCATGTCATTCTCCGCCTTTGATATCACCATGAAATTAAAGACATGTCCACGATGGCAATAGACTGCAGAGCTTTGCATCGCTTCCTCCGAAACCAAACGGTAAAAAAACACGGTTGCGCGCAATCGAATCCCATCCGATCCGACAATTTCTAGTCATGAGTTACCCAATGGAGTTTGCCGGCGAAGCCTTCTGGAACACGACACGTCGGCCAGATCAATGAAAACATGCGGCTTCGTCTCGGCTTGCGACAGACCGCCTCCTTTATTGAAGCCGAGCCACTAACCCCCATGGCACCCGCAAAGACGATGTCTTCAACAAGGTAAAGACGTCGCTCCCAAGTGTGACAATGAGATAAGCAAAGACGATGCTTTCAACAAGGTAAAAACGCCAAACGACGCCGCCATCGGCTGCCATGTCACCCTAAACTCGGCAGCGAGACCACCCGGTTACCTTTTTCTTATGATATCTATGGACTTAATTAGATCTAATGCACAGACAGATGTGATAGCGAGAGAGACATCAAAACGTGATTCCAGGAGAGTGTTCTTCTCATCTCATGCATACTGCAAATTCCCCTGAAGTTGTTCCGCTCCCTGCCGGGGAACAATTCAGTGATACCTTCGTGCTGTCTGTCAGGAGTATGATCTGTGGCGCGAGCACGTCTCCGAATCTCTATTTGCACTTCTCGGAAAGAAAATTGATGCCACAAGAAAGCTAGTGGGAAACAGGAGGAGATCTTCGTCTGCACTCTGCACTAGCGCGCCGTGTTGACCGAAATGATTTTTGCGTAGTTGATCAGATACGCCTGATCAAGCAACCCCAAGCTAATCATGTGCTGCACCACTACCACATGGGAGCATGTTCAGACGTTTAGTTACTGTAATCAGAACATAGATTTCAAGGATGAGTAAATCAAATCTCTCGTGACTACAATTTCATGAAGTTGGGACAGACGATGAGGCTCCCTCCCATGTTACTAGACTTAGTTGAAGAGGAAAAAATGCACTCCCTCCGTACATAAGAAAAATGTCGACGGTTTGTCCAATTTCTAATGTATGTACTAGCACAAACTTTGCCATCCTTTTATAGTAGTAGAGTGAAACAAAGAAAGAGCGCCAGCCGACAAAGTGCAATGTCTGCTTCGCCCAGAAGAGAAGAACATCATCTTCCCACATCTCTGCCTCTCTATTCTTGTTTTGGGATGATCTCTGTTCTTAATTGCACTTGAAGGAGAACAGGACAGCAACATCAGAGAGTTCAGAGCAAAAGCGAGAACAACAAATCAGGCTTGATATGGTAATTGGACTGGCGAGCCTGATGAATCCAATTTGCAGGGAAGAACGACAAGTATGTACACTGTGCAAGACGCATGTATGAATGACTTATCGATTGCAGATTTCTCTTTACTGCATTTCGGGGTTTGAACTTGTAATCACCAGTTTTGAGATTACAGGTAGCACCGTAGCAAGGAGTATATTACACACACACTGAGCTATTGATCATGGACGTTATTGGCAGCAAGGATCAAAATTCAGCTCTGGGATCTCTGTGGCACCGGCCGTCACAAGGGCAGCACAGAGCTCCGAGCACGGCAATGCCGCGAGAAGAAGAACCTCGGGGGACCGGCGGCGGGCGCGGGCGTCTCGGTGCTCAGATCCTTTTCTCTGTCGCTCTGCTCCCCTTCGGGGGGCGCCTCCGGCAGCCGATCCAGCGCCGCCACGTCTGCCGCGGCCGAGACTGTCGCCGCGTCCATGGAAGCCGCGCGCCGCATATTTCGCGGCAGCGGGCACGTGGGCTGCGGCAATGGCAATGGCAATGGCTCTGGCGAGACGAGTTGCCGCTCGCGCTGGTCTTCTTCGACATGCGGCGCCTCTTGGTCGTCAGCTTCCTCCTCGTCTTCGTGCTCCAGCGTTGAATCGCTCGCGGCAGCCACTTGGTCGGCTGCGTCTGCGGCGTTGGCGTCTGGATCAGCTGCTGGATCGGCGTCGACGGTGGCGGCGGTGTCGATGACGTCGGAGCGGCAGAGCGGGCAGTTGACGTGCGCGCGGAGCCATGTGTCGATGCAGGGGACGTGGAACGCGTGGCCGCACTTGGGCAGCAGGCGCAGGAGCTCGCCATCCGCGAACTCGCCGAGGCAGACGGAGCAGTCGGCGGCCTTGCCGAGGAGCCCGGGCGCCCCCGCGCGGTACCTTGTGGTGGCGATGGAGGCGATCGCGGCCTCGTCGAGCCCGACGGTCCGGATGTACCAGACGTGGTGCACCACGCCGCCCCCGCCGCCACCGCCCTCCGGGTCGTTGGTGGTCGCGGCCGGGGCCGGGGCGAGGAGGGCCTGCCGCCGGCGCCGCCGCCGTACCTGCCGCCGGCGCACGGCGACCGAGACGCCGAAGAGGATCAGGGAGAGGAACGCGAGCGCGGCGGCGGCGATGAGGACGTTGGTGACGAAGCGGCGGTGGTGGCCGTCGCCGCTGTCGGTCCCGGGGACTGCCAAGGGAGGGTAGGTGTTGGTTGCCCACTGGTTGCGCCTGCCGGCGGCGGGCTGGCGGTCGGGTGACGGGGCCGGCGCGCAGCCCGGGACAGGAGGGATCAGAAATGACCAATCGGAAGGCGAGGGCGAGGGAGACGGGGTTGGGGTGGAGGTGTAAGGGGGTGGGGAGGGAGGCGAGGGGCAGCCGGCCCAGGGGTCGCAGGGCCCATGGTCGTCGTCGTACTCGAAGAGGGTCCGGCGGTGGTGGTGGCGCGGCATGGCTTGGATCAGGCGGGCGGCGAGGACGGCGGCATGGGGCGTGGACTGGTGGAGGAAGAAGGGCCGGGGAAAGTGGGAGGGAGGATCGTGCGGTTGGACTCTTTGTTTTTCAGGGGCGGTGCGCCGACTGGACTCGACTGGGGAAGGCGAGAGGGAACGGGCGGCTTTGGATAGTTGGATAGTTAGTTGGTGGGCAAGTTGGACTTGGCGCGTAGAATATTTTGGCACGTACGTACTGTAGACGGTAAAAGGAGTGGCTTTCCTCGCACAAGTGCGGGGTACCGGATGCTGGTGGCGGACGACGGATAACTTCCCTCCGCCGTTAATTTTTCTGACTTGGAAGCCACTGACGAGACGATGACTCCAGTAGTGACGTGCACAGCAAGCACAGGCATGTCCTGATGGGATGGTGCAGCTAATTTATAGGGAAAACGCTTTCCATCCGGCGACCGATCGCTCGTCCCTCACTCCCACGCGGTCCTATATGGGCCTGATTTTTCGGCCTAAACTGGAGTGTTGCTTTTTTTTTTAAATGCAGTGTTGTTTAGATTTATAACAATTAGATAAAAATTTATTGTAAACTCACACGACATAATTTGTAAGATTTTTCTAAGTGATATGTTACGAAAATGTGTGTTTCTTGATATGTTGTAAACGGATGACTTTTTTGTTGTAATTATTTGTGATTTTTGGTGTAATTGTTTTAGTCATGGACACTTTTTTTCGTAGAGATGTTGTATATGTTCGTTAGTTTTGTAACAAATGCGTATAAAAGTTATAGAGAAAGCATGTCAGAGATGTTGTAATGTTTAGTTGTAAATTATTTTCTTAACAACTTTTGAATTATTTGCAAAAATATATTTTTTAGTTGTAAATAGTCTGTGGTTTTTGTGGATGATGTTTGCGACTTTTGTTGTAAACACCCAAATTATTTGTGGCCTGTGTTGCTAATTATTGTTGTAAATATTTTACTGGTTTGTTCTAAAGATATTTCTGGAATGAAAGCAGACTTTTATTGTAAACATTCAAATAAAATAATGTTGGTTTTTGTTATTAATTATTGTTGTAAGTATGTTTCCGATTTGTTGTAAAGATATTATTGCATGGAAACTGACTATTATTGTAAACACCCAAATAAAAAATATTGTTTTTGTTGTTAATTATTATTGTAAATATATTGATAATTTGTTGTACATATATGTGAAGATTTACTGTGAAAATTTTGTTGTAATACTTTTTATTTTTTGTACACAAAGCGGCGGGTTTTTGTTGCTATACTAAACAGCGGGTTTTGTTGTAAATATCTGAAAGTTTGGGGGCAAAGGGAAACACGTGTTCGGTTTAAACTGATAGGCTTAGGACCGCGGGTTGATTTTCTAAAAACCAGGGGGCAAAATGAAAAAATCGAAATGCTGCTAATTCTGGACGCCGGATTACGATCGAACGGCGCTGATACGACCGATCCCCGCGCGCGGATCGGCCGACCGACGGCCAGCGCGCGCCAATTTATAGTCAATCATGTTGAATAATTGTTGGGTCTTAGGCTGTCGGCCCACCGAAAATTTTCATAATGTGGGATTCTAGACTGCGCACCCAACAACGTTTTCCATTTTTTAGAAAAATAGATAAAAAAATATTTTAAAACATTTGAAAAATAATATATACATGTAGCCACTATGACCGTGCGAAATATCAATTCGAAGTACCTTATATTCTGGGCTCAGCGAAAATTAAAAAAAAAACGAAAACAAGGACGGCAATTTTGTACAGTTCACCCTATCAAGATCTGCAATTTTTCTGTTTTTGCTGACTAAATATAAGGGATTCCGTATTGAATTTTTACACAAAGGTTTAAATTTGAGTTCCGAGTTTAACTTGCATCACTAGAGGGACCACGTCTTGTTCACATGCATGTGTTCTCTCTCTAAAGGTCCGACGGGTTTAAGTGTTGGCTCGGTTTTGCCCGCCGATCAGATCCAGTATCCACGATCCGGCCTGAAAAGAATCCATAGGGACCCGTGAACTCACACTCGTAGATGCTACAAGTAGCTGTCGATGTGCCGGAAACGGGCTCAAACCCTATTTTCGCACATTCGCATCCACCGCCTCGCCTCCACCCTAGGGTTACCTCCGGTGAGCAATTCCCGCACCTACACTGCATCCACGGCTCTGTGATGTTTCGTCACGTCGGTTTGGGAAAGGGGTAGCCGGATTGGAGCCGACGACGCCTCACCGCTAGGCGGCAGAAGTTCCCGCGAAAACCCCACTCAGGAGCACGCGAAATGGGTCTGGTCAGAGGACGCATAGAAGCGCATGACGAAGAGGTGGACCAACCACGGTTTTATGCCACCGCCCTCGCTCTGCACGTACGCGTACGCCAGGGAGGCGGGGTCGTCTTCCTCCTTGCGCCGTTGTTGTCGCTCCTCCACCCCCTCTGTCGACGATTGGGGCATTGAGGCTGAACAGGAGTCGGCGCCCCCGTCAGTCAAGATCTTCGAGGACACAGACTTCATCGACAACGACGAAGCCGAGGGTCGCAACCGTCAAGAAGCTCCGCTACATCTCGGAGCGGGAGGCCCCGTAGGCGTGACATCGCGAGGAGGAGGACGCGCGCTGGGCCCTCCACCAGGTGCGCGCCTACAAGGAATTCCAACTGGAGGCCGCCGTCAGCCGCGTTAAGATGGAGCACGTCGAGCTCAAGTAGGAGGAGCTCGCCGTCGGTCGTCGTCCACCGCCACACCTAAAGGAACCGGTGAGGTATCCAGGGCCAAATTTTGGTAAATGTAGGATTGTGATAGGCTAGATTAGGTTTTTATTTTGTGTTTGTATGATGTATCCATGAACTCAATCGTGATCAATGCTTCGATGAAGTGCTTGATCGCTTCTTAATTCTCTCACAAACATAGTTTTTCAAATTATTCAATTTCGAGTACAGGTACTGATCTGCAAAACGAGTTCCTGAGCCTGTAAATTGTACTGTATTTTCTATAGGCTGTACTTGCGTTTTTGTAGGCTGCTATTTTGGGTATCCAATAGAGTTGCTCTGATCTCCCGTATGAATATACCCCTGTTTCGCTACCGGAGACAAGTTGGCCAACTAACCAATACGCTCGCCCGCGGAGATTTGGTACACTGCCGTGTGAAGATGGAATCATCGAGCAATTTTATTTCCCGGACACAGAAGACTGACGTAAACCGACGAACTAGCACTGAAAACTCGTGCTGTTGTTCTGTTGTGCACCGACTGCCGCGCAGATATTCGTGCACGCTGTCCGGTGCATCCCGCTAAAGCCTTTTTTTAGGGCAAAACATGCTTAGCTTTATTGATTAACAACGTTTACGGAGGTTGATACAAAAGTAGGTGGTTGAATCAACCACAAATGTCGGCTTGGATCAAACAGATGCTGAGCGACCGTTTTCGTCCGCCGTGACCACCGAAAATGCGTCTGGGCCTTGCTCCAGCGATGCGACGCAAAGTGACCGGTCCGTCCGCGGAGACGCAACCTGGCCCAAATATCGTCAGGTTTGTCTCGCGACTGGTCGGGAAAGTGTCCGCGTGCATCCGGATCCGTCGGCGGTGACTAGTTAAGCAAAAGTTTTTCATTCTATTGATTGGCCAAAAGGACCATCTTTACGAAGATGGTTAGTGAAGTTAACCTAAAACTACAACGGCCGTACCTACCGCCGTCGCGGCTACACCGGCCTCGGTTACTCGCAGTCGCGCGCCCTACTACTGGCCGCCGGAGGGGCCGGCGCCATCGTCGAAGCGCGAGCGCTTCGCGCACTCCTTGCGCCGCGCACTCCTTGCGCCGCGCACGCCGCACATTGGACATCTTGTCCTGCCGCTTGCGGCGTTCGAGGGCCTCGGCCAGAGAGGAGTCCCACAGGGGTGTCCTGGCCATGGAGTTGGCCGTCTCCGCCGTCGCCAGGGCCGCCGCCTCCTCCGCCGCCGCCTGGGCCGCCGCCGCCCCTCATCGCACAGCATCAGCCTACACCCCCGCCGGTGGGCGACAAAGCGAGCCATGTCCCTAGCCGCCTCCGCCGCTTCGTCCCTGGCGGCGATGGCGACCGCCAGCTCCCGGTTCTCCTGCTCGACCCGCGCGGGAGAAGGGGCCCTACGCTGGAGCGAGTCTAGGTCGGAGCACATGTGTCAACACCTGGATTTTTAAGTCCAGATGCCTATTATGCCCTTCATCGCAATCCCAGGAATATTGTTGTTGCGAGACATAATAGTTGAATATCATAGAGTCACCATTTATTACAACACGTAATCGTCTTACACAGTAGATCACATGATCCAATATTACAATAGTAGTTGATCTATTGATCAACAAGCACCACAGATAGCGGAAACGAGGTAGTCGCGGATTATCTAATCCACAGGCCAACGCTTGACGTCAGGAGCGGTCCTAGTTGTCGTAGACGTCCTTT
The DNA here is from genome assembly GCA_030979885.1 of Lolium multiflorum. NCBI lineage: Eukaryota > Viridiplantae > Streptophyta > Magnoliopsida > Poales > Poaceae > Lolium > Lolium multiflorum. Next base: position 226,501,799 of record CM061748.1, on the reverse strand, counting down.
TGTCCATCCACTTTGTACTGTTGTTCTCCTTCATAGTCTGGCCATTTGAATAGCCAGGGACAAAGCCATGAGTACTTTAAAGTACTCGCAAACTGAATACTGGTGTAAGCACTATCAATTTTATTAGGGGGATGCTAAGCTCTAAGTTTATTTGCATAAAGTCAAGTTTATTTCATAAACATTTAGTAAAGATGCTTGAATCGCTAGACTGACTCAAGTGGGAACATTAGTGTCATTCCCACAACTCTGTTGTGATTCAATTCAAAGTCACCATTCACCTTTCAAATTCAAGTCACAAGTCACTTGTCACATTTTTGAAAATGGTCTGATGACGGAACAGTATGGCCTTTCCAAACGTCCGTAACCGTGGACGCGGCTATTCGAATAGTTCTACACTCTGCAGAGTTCGTACACTTGTGCCATGATGGCGTGTAAGTCACACGTTTGTTGGGAACCCCAAGAGGAAGGTATGATGCGCACAGTAGCAAGTTTTCCCTCAGAAAGAAACCAAGGTTTAATCGAACCAGGAGGAGCCAAGAAGCACGTTGAAGGTTGATGGTGGCAAAATGTGATGCGGCGCAACAACAGGAATTCCGGCGCCAACGTGGAACCTGCACAACACAATCCAAGTGCTTTGCCCCAACGAAACAGTGAGGTTGTCAATCTCACCGGCTTGCTGTAACAAAGGATTAACCGTATTGTGTGGAAGATGATTGTTTGCAGAAAACAGTATTGCAGTATTGTATGCGATGTAAAGAATAGGACCTGGGTCCACGGTTCACTAGAGGTGTCTCTCCCATAAGATAAAAGCATGTTGGGTGAACAAATTACAGTCGGGCAATTGACAAATAGAGAGGGCATAACAATGCATATACATGATATGATAAATATAGTGAGATTTAATCCGGGCATTACGACAAAGTACATAGACCGCCATCCAACTGCATCTATGCCTAAAAAGTCCACCTTCGGGTTATCATCCGAACCCCATTCAGTATTAAGTTGCAAAGCAACAGACAATTGCATTAAGTATGGTGCGTAATGTAATCGACAACTACATCCTTAGACATAGAATCAATGTTTTATCCCTAGTGGCAACATCACATCACAACCTTAGAACTTTCTGTCACTGTCCCAGGTGTCAATGAAGGCATGAACCCACTATCGAGCATAAATACTCCCTCTTGGAGTTAAGAGCAAAAACTTGGCCAGAGCCTCTACTAATAACGGAGAGCATGCAAGATCATAAACAACACATAAACAATAGATTGATAATCACCATAACATAGTATTTTCTATCCATCGGATCCCGACAAACACAACATATAGTATTACAGATAGATGATCTTGATCATGTTAGGCAGCTCACAAGATCCAACAATGAAGCACAATTAGGAGAAGACGACCATCTAGCTACTGCTATGGACCCATAGTCCAGGGGTGAACTACTCACTCATCACTCGGAGGCGATCATGGCGATGAAGAGTCCTCGGGAGATGAATCCCCTCTCCAGGGTGCCGGAGCGATCTCCTGAATCCCCCGAGATGGGATTCGCGGCGGCGGCGTCTCGGAAGGTTTTCCGTATCGTGGCTCTCGGTTGGGGTTTCGCGACGGAGGCTATAAGTAGGCGGAAGGGCAGGTCAAGAGGCGGCACGAGGGGCGGGTGACGGGCCGGCGCGGCCGGGGCCGGGCCGCGCCGCCTGTCCAGCCCCCGTGGCCCCAGCCGACTCCCCTTCGGTCTTGGAAGCTTCGTGCAAAAATAGGACCCTGGGCGGTGATTTCGTCCAATTCAGAGAATATTTCTTACTAGGATTTACAAAACCAAAAAGCAACAACAATGGCTCTTCGGCATCTTGTTAATAGGTTAGTTCCAGAAAATGCGTAAATACGACATATAATGTGTATAAAACATGTAGGTATCATCAATAAAGTAGCATGGAACATAAGAAATTATCGATACGTTGGAGACGTATCAGCATCCCCAAGCTTAGTTCTGCTCGTCCCGAGCAGGTAAAACGATAACAAAGATAATTTCTGAAGTGACATGCCATCATAATCTTGATCATACTATTTGTAAACATATGTAATGAATGCAGCGATCAAAACAATGGTAATGACATGAATAAACAAGTGAATCATAAAGCAAAGACTTTTCATGAATAGTACTTCAAGACAAGCATCAATAAGTCTTGCATAAGAGTTAACTCATAAAGCAATAAATCAAAGTAAAGGTATTGAAGCAACACAAAAGAAGATTAAGTTTCAGCGGTTGCTTTCAACTTGTAACATGTATATCTCATGGATATTGTCAACATAAAGCAATATAACAAGTGCAATATGCAAGTATGTAGGAATCAATGCAGTTCACACAAGTGTTTGCTTCTTAAGGTGGAGGGAGATAGGTAAACTGACTCAACAATAAAAGTAAAAGAATGGTCCTTCAAAGAGGAAAGCATCGATTGCTGTATTTGTGCTAGAGCTTTTATTTTAAAAACATGAAACAATTTTGTCAACAGTAGTAATAAAGCATATGAGTTATGTAAATTATATCTTACAAGTTGCAAGCCTCATGCATAGTGTACTAATAGTGCCCGCACCTTGTCCTACTTAGCTTGGACTACCGGATCTTTGCAATGCCATGTTTCAACCAAGTGTCACAAAGGGGTACCTCCATGCCGCTTGTACAAAGGTCTAAGGAGAAAGCTTGCATTTTGGATTTCTCGCTTTTGATTATTCTCAACTTAGACATCCATACCGGGACAACATGGACAACAGATAATGGACTCCTCTTAAATGCATAAGCATGTAGCAACAATTATTATTCTCATATGAGATTGAGGATATATGTCCAAAACTGAAACTTCAACCATGATTCATGGCTTTAGTTAGCGGCCCAATGTGCTTCTCTAACAATTTGCATGCTCCAATCATTAAGGTGATAGATCCTTCAGACAAGACGGACATGCATAGCAACTCACATGATATTCAACAATAGTTGATGGCGTTCCCCAGAAGCATGGTTATCGCACAACAAGCAACTTAATAAGAGATAAAGTGCATAAGTACATATTCAATACTACAATAGTTTTTAAGGCTATTTTGTCCCATGAGCTATATATTGCAAAGGTGAATGATGGAATTTTAAAGGTAGCACTCAAGCAATTTACTTTGGAATGGCGGAGAAATACCATGTAGTAGGTAGGTATGGTGGACACAAATGGCATAGTGGTTGGCTCAAGGATTTTGGATGCATGAGAAGTATTCCCTCTCGATACAAGGTTTAGGCTAGCAAGGTCATTTGAAGCAAACTCAAGGATGAACCGGTGCAGAAAAACTCACATAAAAGACATATTGTAAACATTATAAGACTCTACACCGTCTTCCTTGTTGTTCAAAAACTCAATACTAGATATTATCTAGACCTTAGAGAGACCAAATATGCAAATCAAATTTTAGCAAGCTCTATGTATTTCTTCATTAATGGGTGCAAAGCATATGATGCAAGAGCTTAAACATGAGCACAACAATTGCCAAGTATCACATTATCCAAGACATTTTAGAATTACTACATGTAGCATTTTCCAATTCCAACCATATAACAATTTAACGAAGAAGAAACTTCGCCTTGAACATTATGAGTAAAGCCTAAGGACATATTTGTCCATATGCAACAGCGGAGCGTGTCTCTCTCCCACAAAGTGAATGCTAGGATCCATTTTATTCAAACAAAAACAAAAACAAAAACAAACCGACGCTCCAAGCAAAGAACACAAGATGTGATTGAATAAAAATATAGTTTCAGGGGAGGAACCTGATGATGTTGTCGATGAAGAAGGGGATGCCTAGACGCTTGAGTCTTCTTAGAATATGCAGGGGTGAACCACGAGGGCATCCCCAAGCTTAGAGCTTTCACTACTCTTGATCATAGTATATCATACTCCTCTCTTGACCCTTGAAAACTTCCTTCACACCAAACTTCAAGCAAACTCATTAGAGGGTTAGTGCACAATTAATAATTCACACATTCAGAGGTGACACAATCATTCTTTACACTTCTGGACATTGCATAAAGCTACTGGACATTAGTGGATCAAAGAAATAAATCCAACATAGCAAAAGAGGCAATGCGAAATAAAAGGCAGAATCTGTCAAAAACAGAACATCCGTAAAGACGAATTTTAAAATGGCACCAGACTTGCTCAAATGGAAAAACTCAAAACTAATGAAAGTTGCGTACATATCTGAGGATCACGCTCGTAAAGTGGCAGATTTTTTCGAATTTTCTACAGAAACTTGTGCCAGAATTCGTGACAGACAGCAATGCTGTTTCTGCGCAGCGATCCCAAATATAACATCAACTTTAACATAGAAACTTTACTTGGCACAAAAACATGATAAGGAGAGGTTGCTACAGTAGTAAACAACTTCCAAGACTCAAATATAAAACAAAGTACTGTAGTAAAAACATGGGTTGTCTCCCATAAGCGCTTTTCTTTAACGCCTTTCAGCTAGGCGCAGAAAGTGCAAATCAAGTAACATCGAGAGATGAAGCATCAACATCATAACCTGTTCTAATAATAGAATCAAAAGGCAACTTCATTCTCTTTCTAGGGAAGTGTTCCATACCTTTCTTGAGAGGAAATTGATATTTAATATTACCTTCCCTCATATCAATAACAGCACCAACAGTTCGAAGAAAAGGTCTTCCCAACACAATAGGACAAGATGCATTGCATTCGATATCCAAGACAACAAAATCAACGGGGACAAGGTTATTGTTAACCGTAATGCGCACATTATCAATCCTCCCCAAAGGTTTCTTTTTAACATTATCGGCAAGATTAACATCCAAATAACAATTCTTCAATGGTGGCAAGTCAAGCATATCATAAATCTTTTTAGGCATAACAAAATACTTGCACCAAGATCACATAAAGCATTGCATTCAAAGTCATTGAATTTCATTTTAATGATGGGCTCCCAACCATCTTCTAACTTTCTAGGAATAGAAGTTTCAAGTTTTAGTTTCTCTTCTCTAGCTTTTATGAGAGCATTTGTAATATGTTTTGTAAAGGCTAAATTTATAGCACTAGCATTAGGAGTTTTAGCAAGTTTTTGCAAGAACTTTATAACTTCAGAGATGTGGCAATCATCAAAATCTAAATCATTATGAGCTACAACAATGGGATCATTGTTCCCAAGGTTGGAAAAAATTTCAGCAGTTTTATCACAAGCAGTTTCAGCAGTTTTAGCAATTTCAGGCAGTTTTGTACGCTTTGCACTAGAAGTAGAAACATTGCCAACACCAATTATTTTACCATTGATAGTAGGAGGTGTAGCAACATGTGAATAATTAGCATTACTAGTGGTGGTAATAGTCCAGACTTTAGCTACATTATTTTCTTTAGCTAGTTTTTCATTTTCTTCTCTATCCCACCTAGCACGCAATTCAGTGATGTCTACGGGTGCTTCTATTCTTGTAGACAGTGTGGGGCCTCCAAGAGCAGAGGTTTGTAGAACAGCAGCAAGTTTCCCTTAAGTGGATTACCCAAGGTTTATCGAACTCAGGGAGGAAGAGGTCAAAGATATCCCTCTCATGCAACCCGCAACCACAAAGCAAGAAGTCTCTTGTGTCCCCAACACACCTAATAGGTGTACTAGTTCGGCGAAGAGATAGTGAAATACAAGTGGTATGAATGAATATGAGAAGTAGTATGGCGCCAGAAAAGTGCTTGCTGGCGTGCAGTTGATGGTAGTAATATTGTAGGAAGTAAACATGCAGTAGTAACGCAGCAAGTCAGTAAACAGTAAACAAGCAGCGATAGCAGTATTTAGGAACAAGGCCTAGGGATTAGACTTTCACTAGTGGACACTCTCAACATTGATCACATAACAGAATAGATAAATGCATACTCTACACTCTCTTGTTGGATGATGAACACATTGCGTAGGATTACACGAACCCTCAATGCCGGAGTTAACAAGCTCCACAATTCAATGTTCATATTTAAATAACCTTAGAGTGCATGAAAGATCGAAACGACTAAACCAAGTACTAACATAGCATGCACACTGTCACCTTCATGCTTATGTAGGAGGAATAATACACATCAATACTATCATAGCAATAGTTAACTTCGCAATCTACAAGAGATCATGATCATAGCATAAACCAAGTACTAACACGAGTGCACACACTGTCACCATTACACCGTGCAGGAGGAATAAAACTACTTTAACAACATTGCTAGAGTAGAACATAGATAAATTGTGATACAAAACACATTGCAATCATAAGAGATATAAATAAGCACTTCATTATGCCATTCATAACAGTGAATAAGTATTCTGTGAAATATAGCCTAAGAGACCCACACGGTGCACACACTGTCACCTTTACACACGTGGGACAAGGAGTCTCCGGAGATCACATAAGTAAAACTCACTTGACTAGCACAATGACATCTAGATTACAAGCATCATCATATGAATCTCAATCATGTAAGGCAGCTCATGAGATTATTGTATTGAAGTACATAGGAGAGAGATGAACCACATAGCTACCGGTACAGCCCCGAGCCTCGATGGAGAACTACTCCCTCCTCATGGGAGCAGCAGCGTTGATGAAGATGGCGGTGGAGATGGCAGCGGTGTCGATGGAGAAGCCTTCCGGTGGCACTTCCCCGTCCGGGTGCCGGGCAGGACTCCTGTCCCCGGATCTTGGCCGCGATGGCGGCGGCGTGGAAGGTTTCGCGTGCCGTGGCTTCTTCGCAGGGTTTTCGACGCAGGGGGCTTTATAGGCGAAAGGGCAGCCTCGGAGGGTCGAAGGGGCGACCACACCATAGGCTGGCGCGGCCAGGCAGACCGCCACCCTATCATCTGGGGCCCCAGGGCCCTCCTCTGGCGGCTCTCGGGTGTTCTGGATGCTTCCGGGCAAAATAGGAACCTGGCGTTGATTTCGTCCAATTAGAATATTTCGTTACTAGGATTTTCTGAAACCAAAAACAGCAAAAAACAGGAAGCACTTGGCATCTTGTTAATAGGTTAGTTCCAGAAAATGCACGAATATGACATAAAGTGTGCATAAAACATGTAGGTATCATCAATAAAGTAGCATGGAACATAAGAAATTATCGATACGTCGGAGACGTATCAGCATCCCCAAGCTTAGTTCTGCTCGTCCCGAGCAGGTAAAACGATAACAAAGATAATTTCTGAAGTGACATGCCATCATAACCTTGATCATACTATTTGTAAACATATGTAATGAATGCAGCGATCAAAACAATGGTAATGACATGAGTAAACAAGTGAATCATATGACAAAGACTTTTCATGAATAGTACTTCAAGACAAGCATCAATAAGTCTTGCATAAGAGTTAACTCATAAAGCAATAAATCAAAGTAAAGGTATTGAAGCAACACAAAGGAAGATTAAGTTTCAGCGGTTGCTTTCAACTTATAACATGTATATCTCATGGATATTGTCAACATAAAGTACTATAACAAGTGCAATATGCAAGTATGTAGGAATCAATGCACAGTTCACACAAGTGTTTGCTTCTTAAGGTGGAGGGAGATAGGTAAACTGACTCAACAATAAAAGTAAAAGAATGGTCCTTCAAAGAGGAAAGCATCGATTGCTGTATTTGTGCTAGAGCTTTTATTTTGAAAACATGAAACAATTTTGTCAACGGTAGTAATAAAGCATATGAGTTATGTAAATTATTTCTTACAAGTTGCAAGCCTCATGCATAGTATACTAATAGTGCCCGCACCTCGTCCTACTTAGCTTGGACTACCGGATCTTTGCATGCCATGTTTCAACCAAGTGTCACAAAGGGGTACCTCCATGCCGCCTGTACAAAGGTCTAAGGAGAATGCTCGCATTTTGGATTTCTCGCTTTTGATTATTCTCAACTTAGACATCCATACCGGGACAACATGGACAAGAGATAATGGACTCCTCTTAAATGCATAAGCATGTAGCAACAATTATTATTCTCATATGAGATTGAGGATATATGTCCAAAACTGAAACTTCCACCATGATTCATGGCTTTAGTTAGCGGCCCAATGTTCTTCTCTAACAATTTTGCATGCTCCAACCACTAAAGTGATAGATCCTTCAGACAAGACGGACATGCATAGCAACTCACATGATATTCAACAATAGTTGATGGCGTTCCCCAGAAGCATGGTTATCGCACAACAAGCAACTTAATAAAAGATAAAGTGCATAAGTACATATTCAATACTACGATAGTTTTTAAGGCTATTTTGCCCCATGAGCTATATATTGCAAAGGTGAATGATGGAATTTTAAAGGTAGCACTCAAGCAATTTACTTTGGAATGGCGGAGAAATACCATGTAATAGGTAGGTATGGTGGACACAAATGGCATAGTAGTTGGCTCAAGGATTTTGGATGCATGAGAAGTATTCCCTCTCGATACAAGGTTTAGGCTAGCAAGGTTATTTGAAGCAAACTCAAGGATGAACCGGTGCAGCAAGACTCACATAAAAGACATATTGTAAACATTATAAGACTCTACACCGTCTTCCTTGTTGTTCAAAACTCAATACTAGATATTATCTAGACCTTAGAGAGACCAAATATGCAAATCAAATTTAAGCAAGCTCTATGTATTTCTTCATTAATGGGTGCAAAGCATATGATGCAAGAGCTTAAGCATGAGCACAACAATTGCCAAGTATCACATTATCCAAGACATTTTAGAATTACTACATGTAGCATTTTCCAATTCCAACCATATAACAATTTAACGAAGAAGAAACTTCGCCTTGAACATTATGAGTAAAGCCTAAGGACATATTTGTCCATATGCAACAGCGGAGCGTGTCTCTCTCCCACAAAGTGAATGCTAGGATCCATTTTATTCAAACAAAAATAAAAACAAAAACAAACCGACGCTCCAAGCAAAGAACACAAGATGTGCTGAATAAAAATATAGTTTCGGGGGAGGAACCTGATGATGTTGTCGATGAAGAAGGGGATGCCTTGGGCATCCCCAACGCTTGAGTCTTCTTAAAATATGCAGGGTGAACCACGGGGCATCCCCAAGCTTAGAGCTTTCACTCCTCTTGATCATAGTATATCATTCTCCTCTCTGACCCTTGAAAACTTCCTTCACACCAAACTTCAAGCAAACTCATTAGAGGGTTAGTGCACAATTAATAATTCACACATTCAGAGGTGACACAATCATTCTTTACACTTCTGGACATTGCATAAAGCTACTGGACATTAATGGATCAAAGAAATGAATCCAATATAGCAAAAGAGGCAATGCGAAATAAAAGGCAGAATCTGTCAAAAACAGAACAGTCCGTAAAGACGAATTTTAAGATGGCACCAGACTTGCTCAAATGGAAAAACTCAAAACTAATGAAAGTTGCGTACATATCTGAGGATCACGCTCGTAAATTGGCAGATTTTTTCGAATTTTCTACAGAGACCTGTGCCCAGATTCGTGACAGACAGCAATGCTGTTTCTGCGCAGCGATCCCAAATATAACATCAACTTTAACATAGAAACTTTACTTGGCACAAAAACATGATAAGGAGAGGTTGCTACAGTAGTAAACAACTTCCAAGACTCAACAAAACAAAAATTGCTGTAGTAAAAAAAACATATGGGTTATCTCCCAAGAAGTTCTTTCTTTATAGCCATTAAGATGGGCTCAGCAGTTTTAATGATGCACTCGCAAGAAATAGTATTTGAAGCAAAAGAGAGCATCAAGAGGCAAATTCAAAACACATTTAAGTCTAACATGCTTCCTATGCATAGGAATCTTGTAAATAAACAAGTTCATGAAGAGCAAAGTAACAAGCATAGGAAGATAAAACAAGTGTAGCTTCAAAAATTTCAGCACATAGAGAGGCATTTTAGTAACATGAAAATTTCTACAACCATATTTTCCTCTCTCATAATAACTTTCAGTAGCATCATGAGCAAACTCAACAATATAACTATCACATAAAGCATTCTTATCATGAGTCTCATGCATAAAATTATTACTCTCCACATAAACATAATCAATTTTATTAGTTGTAGTGGGAGCAAATTCAACAAAGTAACTATCATTATTATTCTCATCATCAAATATAGGAGGCAAAGTATCATCAAAGTAAATTTTCTCCTCAATGCTTGGGGGACTAAAAATATCATGCTCATCAAAGCCAGCTTCCCCAAGCTTAGAATTTTCCATAGCATTAGCAACAATAGTGTTCAAAGCATTCATATTAATATTTTCCATGGGTTTTTTAATTTTTGCATCAAACCATCCATGTCTTAAATCAGGAAATAGAATAAAAAGGTCATTGTTGTCCATTATGCCTAACTAGTGTAAACAAGAAACCAAATGTCGCAATTGCAGAGTCTAAAGGAAATAATAGCACACACACAATGGCGCGAGAAAAGTCTGTTACACAGGCAAAGTATGAGTGCCTTTTACCTTTCCTCCACGGCAACGCGCCAGAAAAGTGCTTGATGTCTATGGGTGCTTCTATTCTTGTAGACAGTGTTGGGCCTCCAAGCAGAGGTTTGTAGAACAGCAGCAAGTTTCCCTTAAGTGGATTACCCAAGGTTTATCGAACTCGGGGAGGAAGAGGTCAAAGATATCCCTCTCATGCAACCCTGCAACCACAAAGCAAGAAGTCTCTTGTGTCCCCAACACACCTAATAGGTGTACTAGTTCGGCGAAGAGATAGTGAAATACAAGTGGTATGAATGAATATGAGCAGTAGTATGGCGCCAGAAAAGTGCTTGCTGGCGTGCAGTTGATGGTAGTAATATTGTAGGAAGTAAACATGCAGTAGTAACGCAGCAGTAGTCAGTAAAACAGTAACAAGCAGCGATAGCAATATTTAGGAACAAGGCCTAGGGATTAGACTTTCACTAGTGGACACTCTCAACATTGATCACATAACAGAATAGATAAATGCATACTCTACACTCTCTTGTTGGATGATGAACACATTGCGTAGGATTACACGAACCCTCAATGCCGGAGTTAACAAGCTCCACAATTCAATGTTCATATTTAAATAACCTTAGAGTGCATGAAAGATCGAAACGACTAAACCAAGTACTAACATAGCATGCACACTGTCACCTTCATGCTTATGTAGGAGGAATAATACACATCAATACTATCATAGCAATAGTTAACTTCGCAATCTACAAGAGATCATGATCATAGCATAAACCAAGTACTAACACGAGTGCACACACTGTCACCATTACACCGTGCAGGAGAATAAAACTACTTTAATAACATTGCTAGAGTAGCACATAGATAAATTGTGATACAAAACACATTGCAATCATAAGAGATATAAATAAGCACTTCACTATGCCATTCATAACAGTGAATAAGTATTCTGTGAAATATAGCCTAAGAGACCCACACGGTGCACACTGTCACCTTTACACACGTGGGACAAGGAGTCTCCGGAGATCACATAAGTAAAACTCACTTGACTAGCACAATGACATCTAGATTACAAGCATCATCATATGAATCTCAATCATGTAAGGCAGCTCATGAGATTATTGTATTGAAGTACATAGGAGAGAGATGAACCACATAGCTACCGGTACAGCCCCGAGCCTCGATGGAGAACTACTCCCTCCTCATGGGAGCAGCAGCGTTGATGAAGATGGCGGTGGAGATGGCAGCGGTGTCGATGGAGAAGCCTTCGGGGGCACTTCCCCGTCCCGTGCGAACAGAGACTCTGTCCCCGGATCTTGGCCGCGATGGCGGCGGGCTGTGGAAGGTTTCGCGTACCGTGGCTTCTTACGTAAGGGTTTTCGACGGGGCTTTATATGGCGAAAGGGCAGCCTCGGAGGGTCGAAGGGCGACCACACCATAGGCCGGCGGCGGGCCCGGCCGCGCCACCTATCATCGGGGCCCACGGGGCCCTCCTCAGCGCTCTCGGGTGTTTGGATGCTTGGGCAAAATAGGAACACAGGCGTTGATTTCGTCCAAGTCAGAATATTTCGTTACTAGGATTTGAAACCAAAAACAGCAGAAAACAGGAGCTCTTCGGCATCTTGTTAATAGGTTAGTTCCAGAAAATGCACGAATATGACATAAAGTGTGCATAAAACATGTAGGTATCATCAATAAAGTAGCATGGAACATAAGAAATTATCGATACGTCGGAGACGTATCATTCAGCCATTAATCTTATATTCTCATTAATTCTAACTTGGATGGCATTTGCTGTAGTAGTAATCTTATTATCAATATCATTATTAGGCATAACTTTCAATTTTAAAAGATTAACATCGGAGGCAAGTCTATCAACTCTAGAAGCAATAATATCAATTTTATCAAGCTTTTCCTCAACATATTTGTTAAAAGCAGTTTGTGTACTAATAAATTCTTTAAGCATAGCTTCAAGACCAGAGGGTACACTCTTATTATTGTTGTAAGAATTCCCATAAGAATTACCATAACCATTACCATTAGCAGAAGGATATGGCCTATAGTTATTACCAGAGTTGTTCCTATAAGCATTGTTGTTGAAATTATTATTTTTAATGAAATTCACATCAACATTTTCTTCTTGAGCAACCAATGAAGCTAAAGGAACATTATTAGGATCAACATTAGATCTACCATTCACAAGCATAGACATAATCACATCAATCTTATCACTCAAGGAAGAGGTTTCTTCAACAGAATTTACCTTCTTACCTTGTGGAGCTCTTTCCGTGTGCCATTCAGAGTAATTTATCATCATATCATCAAGAAGTTTTGTAGCCGCCCCCAAAGTGATGGACATAAAGGTACCTCCAGCAGCTGAATCCAATAAATTCCGCGAAGAAAAATTTAGTCCTGCATAGAAGGTTTGGATGATCATCCAAGTAGTCAGTCCATGGGTTGGGCAATTCTTTACCAAAGTTTTCATTCTCTCCCATGCTTGAGCAACATGTTCAGTATCTAATTGCTTAAAATTCATTATGCTACTTCTCAAAGATATAATTTTAGCGGGAGGATAATATCTACCAATAAAAGCATCCTTACATTTAGTCCATGAATCAGTACTATTCTTAGGCAAAGATAGCAACCAATCTTTAGCTCTTCCTCTTAATGAGAAAGGAAACCCTTTCAATTTAATAATATCACCATCTACATCCTTATACTTTTGCATTTCACAAAGTTCAACAAAATTATTGAGATGGGCAGCAGCATCATCAGAACTAACACCAGAAAATTGATCTCTCATGACAATATTCAGTAAAGCAGGTTTAATTTCAAAGAATTCTGCTGTAGTAGCAGGTGGAGCAATAGGTGTGCATAGGAAATCATTATTATTTGCATTTGTGAAGTCACACAACTTAGTATTTTCAAGGGTATTCATTTTAGCAACGGTAAATAAAGCAAACTAGATAAAGTAAATGCAAGTAACTAATTTTTGTGTGTTTTTGATATAGAGAGCAAGACGGTAAATAAAGTAAAACTAGCAACTAATTTTTTTTGTGTTTTGTTTAGGTGCAGCAAACAAAGTAGTAAATAAAATAAAGCAAGACAAAAACAAAGTAAAGAGATTGAGAAGTGGAGACTCCCCTTGCAGCGTGTCTTGATCTCCCCGGCAACGGCGCCAGAAAAAGAGCTTGATGGCGTGTAACTCACACGTTCGTTGGGAACCCCAAGAGGAAGGTATGATGCGCACAGTAGCAAGTTTTCCCTCAGAAAGAAACCAAGGTTTAATCGAACCAGGAGGAGCCAAGAAGCACGTTGAAGGTTGATGGTGGCAAAATGTGATGCGGCGCAACAACGGGGATTCCGGCGCCAACGTGGAACCTGCACAACACAATCAAGTACTTTGCCCCAACGAAACAGTGAGGTTGTCAATCTCACCGGCTTGCTGTAACAAAGGATTAAGCGTATTGTGTGGAAGATGATTGTTTGCAAGAAAACAGTAACAAGTATTGCAGTAGATTGTATGCGATGTAAAGAATAGGACCGGGGTCCACGGTTCACTAGAGGTGTCTCTCCCATAAGATAAAAGCATGTTGGGTGAACAAATTACGGTCGGGCAATTGACAAATAGAGAAGGGCATAACAATGCATATACATGATATGATAAATATAGTGAGATTTAATCAGGGCATTACGACAAAGTACATAGACCGCCATCCAGCTGCATCTATGCCTAAAAAGTCCACCTTCGGTTATCATCCGAACCCCATTCAGTATTAAGTTGCAAAGCAACAGACAATTGCATTAAGTATGGTGCGTAATGTAATCGACAACTACATCCTTAGACATAGAATCAATGTTTTATCCCTAGTGGCAACAGCACATCACAACCTTAGAACTTTCTGTCACTGTCCCAGGTGTCAATGAAGGCATGAACCCACTATCGAGCATAAATACTCCCTCTTGGAGTTAAGAGCAAAAACTTGGCCAGAGCCTCTACTAATAACGGAGAGCATGCAAGATCATAAACAACACATAAACAATAGATTGATAATCACCATAACATAGTATTCTCTATCCATCGGATCCCGACAAACACAACATATAGTATTACAGATAGATGATCTTGATCATGTTAGGCAGCTCACAAGATCCAACAATGAAGCACAATTAGGAGAAGACGACCATCTAGCTACTGCTATGGACCCATAGTCCAGGGGTGAACTACTCACTCATCACTCGAGGCGATCATGGCGATGAAGAGTCCTCGGGAGATGAATCCCCTCTCCGGCGGGTGCGGAGCGATCTCTGAATCCCGAGATGGGATTCGGCGGCGGCGTCTCTGGAAGGTTTTCCGTATCGTGGCTCTCGATACTGGGGGTTTCGCGACGGAGGCTATAAGTAGGCGGAAGGGCAGGTCAAGAAGCGGCACGAGGGGGCCCAGTGACGGCCGGCGCGGCAGGGCTGGGCCGCGCCGCTGTCATCTGGCCACCTCGTGGCCCCACTTCGACTCCCCTTCGGGAGCTTCGTGCAAAAATAGGACCCTGGGCGGTGATTTCGTCCAATTCCGAGAATATTTCCTTACTAGGATTTCTGAAACCAAAAACAGCAGAAAACAGCAACCGGCTCTTCGGCATCTTGTTAATAGGTTAGTTCCAGAAAATGTAAATACGACATATAATGTGTATAAAACATGTAGGTATCATCAATAAAGTAGCATGGAACATAAGAAATTATCGATACGTTGGAGACGTATCATGCCACAACATTTGCAATAATTCGTCAGGGTTAACTGGCCCTGATTTATCACACTCCGTGCGCGGACTACCAACCATAACCTTTCACCTACATACCCTAGTATAGGCACCTCTCCCCATGAGCTTGACCTCCCAGTGAAGACAAACCGTCAGCCTGGGAACTACACAGGGCTTGGGCCGGACAATTCACCTCATTCACGTCATTTCATATCAATTCACTTTCAACGGAGGCAGCCTCGGCATAACCCCTATGACGCTTGTTTAGTGGGAACCCATACTAAGGCACATAAATTTCTAGTTAAGCCCTTACCCATATTCAGGTATTGTGGGGGTACTTGCAAAATTGGAATGGTATCATCCGAACCCAATCATCAGTTTTATAAAATTTCACCAAGTCCTTCACCAGTCACATTCACATTCAAACTCTTTCAATGGAATGATCCATCATTCCAAGGTTTCCAAAGTCATTTTATTTCACATTTGTTCCCATCTAGACTAGTCAATTTTACTTAGTTAGCAATAGCAACTAATCATGAGGGGTGCTATCTAGTTTGCTTAGGCTAAATTTGAACTCTTGTTCTATTCTATACCAAGTGAATCATGAATCAAAATAAACTTTGAAATACCATAAGTAAAATAATAGTAAAATAAAACATAGGATAGGATTCTTAAGGAAAGTAATATTTAATGGTGCCTTGCTCATGAAGAGCTTGGCCTTAGGTTGGCTTGCAAGAGTATTAGCTTGCAACAATATAACTTATATTAGTCTAACTTGCATTGGTAAAAGCTTGCAATACTATAGCTTGCAACAGGGTAGCTTGCCTTGATTGGTGAGGTGATCAAAGTTCTCTTCTTCTTCTGGGTAGAAGAACTCCTCCTCTTGGCAGTCTCCGGTACTAGCGTCTATAAACGAACACAAGGATACAATCACCAAACAATACTTCAGTGCTAGACTAATCACACAAGTGGTTCACACAAATTATTCTAGCATCACCACATTATTCACTTGTTAGTTGACTTGGTTTTCTTTTAAAGAAAAATAATTTCCTCTCATTACAAATATTAGTTTAGGGTTTCTATTTAATTTTTTGAGAAATAATTTCCTCTCTTTGAAATATTTATTATTGTTTCTATTTCTTTATTTCTTAGGAATTAATTTCCTCTTATTGAAATATTCATGTAGGGTTTCCATTTAGGAATAATGCCCTTTCATTGAAGTGTTTATTAGTGTTTTCTATTTATTTATTCTTGAGAAATAATTTACTCTTATTGAATCTTGTTAAGATTTAATCTCCTAAATTGACAAGGTATGATCACATGTTGACCAGGGTCAACACTTCACACTTATCCTTTGAGAAATATGACTTAAATGAGGAAAATACACCTCATGCAATTTAATACTATCTTATTAAGAAGTTAATATCATCAATTCATACAACATGAGGTTTATTATATTAAGATCATTATCTTATGTTGACTTTACTTGAGACAAGATTTAAATGAGACCAATACATCTCATATGATTTAACAAGTAGTTTGGAACAATTTAAACACTACTATACCAATGATTTAATAATCTTTAATTAGAACATATGGGTCTTGAAGACTAATGTCCTCACCCCATGCATTTTAAATGCTACTTTGGTTTAAGATCCTTAAGTGAGCAAATATGAGATTATGAAACAAAGGTCATCACATTACTTTCATGACACTTGGGAATGTGATTTAATTGAGATGTTATACCTCATACAATTTAATATTAATCATGGTAATGATTTAATATCCTTAAACCAAACATATGAGAACCTAAATTACCAGAGTCTCTACCTTAATTTGAATTGTTGGTGACAAGGTTTAAATGAGAGAAACACTCCCATATGATTTATTAATAGTTTTGGACAATATCTTTGACTAGAAATAGGCATATAGTTCTTTAATTAAACTAGGCCATGATTATGTACAGAACATATATCATATTTTTATATATTAAATTAGAGTTAGTGAAATGTGAATTATGAGAGGTGGAATCACCTCAAAATTGAATATGGTTTATTTTCTAGATTTATTTGAATACTGAAAAGTATCTAACTTAATATTTTTGCTATTCAAAATCTACACAAGCTATGGGGTTGAAACCAGTGGGGTTAGTTAGATAATTTCATAAGCTTTCTAGAACATTTTGAATCACTCAAGTTGGGTTTGTAGATTTGAAACTATTCAATTTCTAACCAGCACCAGTATTGAAATTCTCTAAATCAATTTTATTTGAATTAATCTAAATGGGCTAGGCGGGAAAGGAATTGGGCCGAAAGGTTTAAAACGCAGCAGGCCAGCCCAGTAACGCTTCAGCGCGCCACGGGCCAACTGACAAAAGGGTCCCACTAGTCAGTGTCTTATTTTCACCGAATCGGTATCAACTAACCTGAGCCGCGCGATCAGAAGCGAATCCAACGGTGGAGGGACGTCATCGTCGACGAGAAGCAGACGCGGGCACGGCGGAGGTAGGGGGTCGAAGGCGAGCTGGGACTCGGCGAGGGGCGGCGTTGGTGCTAGGCGGCGTTGTCGACGAAGGGGAGTCGCCTGGTACCAGTTGCAGCTCCAATGGTGGCCGAATTCGTCGTGTTGATCTGCGGCGGACTCCGGCGATCGACGGAGCAATTGGAGCTATCTGTGGCCTAATCGAAGGGGAGCTGGTGTTGAGGAGGTCAAGGAGAGGGAGAGAAGCAAGTTTGGTGTGGAAGGAGAAGGCTGAGGGGGCCTCTTTTTATAGTGCGAGGGGGTGGCCGTGGCGGAGCGGCAGGTCGTCGATGGCGCCGGCGATCCAGGACGCGAAGGGGCAAGGGCATGGGCGCGTCGTGTAGGCGACGGCTAGGCAATGCTAGGGCGCTTGATGGCTTTGCTAGGGGAGGACATGAGCGTGCGGCATCATCGCCGTCCTCGCGGTACCGGCGCGGCAGAGCTTGATGATGGCGTCGTCTACGGCGCCGGTGATGGCCAATGGCGGTGTCCGTCGGTGTCCTGGTGAGGTGTGGAGGAGGCATGCGCAAGGAGAGAGAGGAGCTCGACAGCGACCAGGCGACGCGATGCACTGGCGCGTCCAGGACGGTGTCCATGCGCGCTCTGGCGCGCCATGACCGGCATGGGCGCGTCTGGGCGTGCCGTGTTCTGGCCAATGCAGGGGCGTGTACTAGACATGATCATCACGAGAGTGAAGGGCCAGAGAGAAGAAAGGGGTGAGGGTGGCCGGCATGGGCACGGCATGGATGCAATGGTGGTTTTCCTCCATTTTCCTCAAGGTTTCAGTACAGGAGATGATGCAAGGGGGGTACAGGAGCACTCATGATCAATGATCAAGATGGTCATGGACCAGAGGTTAAAAGAGTGTATGGCAATTTGAGATTTATGCCTGCAAGGTGTTTGTGATAATGGCCGCAAGAACATTTTGGTCAAATTTTGGTATTCTTTTTGGTGAATCTCAAACATATAATTAATGTGATAGAATGGTGGTGGTAGTATTCATTTTGATGGTGGTTTGCAAGAATTCAAAAAGTGGGGTGATCTTCTCCCTATTTCAAAGTCCCTTCTTGTCTCCTTTATTCTGGTCAACCTAGTCAAAGTCAGCATGGGTGGTCAACAGCAAAGTGGTTCACCTTGACATGGTCTTGGATGACATGGCAAGAGTTGGTCAAGGTTGGTTTAAGAAAAGTCAAAACCAGGGGGGTAAAGTGGGGAAGATTTTATAAAATGATCATATGACCATTATCATATGTAAGTTGGAATTTGCATGTTTCTTTGATTGAGTTGGGTTTCTTTGATTCAAATGGGTGTGTTATTGATATATAAGTGTTTTACACACAATGGCACAAGCCTTAGTGGTCTTGGTTGAAGATTTGATAAATTGGCCTATGTGTATGTGGGTGAATAAATAGAATTTTCTCACCATTTGATTTCTTCCTATTTGATGTGATTTTTATTGACTCCTAAGTGATTCTTATGAGTTTAGGAACCTTTTACAACATTGAAACCATTCCAAAAGGTCTAGTTCAAAGATTTGCAAAAATGGCCATAAACACATAAGAGGTGATTTTCCATTTGTGCTTATTCTTCTATTTTGTTTCCCTTGCCCTACTTGAGCATGGGTTAGGGTCAAATTAGTGTGAGATTAAGTTTAGAGAAGGTTTCACAACATTTGGTCAAGGTTTAAAGGCATAGGGCAAGAATTTGGTATTATGGCTATGTGTCACATATGCCTCTTATGCATATGTTGTATTTGATTTTTAATTTGACTTGGCTTGACTCAATTGGTGTTGTTGAGTGTTGAAATGGTATAGAGAAGTGATCCAACCATTCACAACATGTCTTAGGGTCAAGATTCTCAAATTCATAAATTTGCATTTTTCTCTCATATGCCTCTATGGCATTTTTAGTTTCTTTTTATTTTCTTTGGATTCAACTTGGGTTTGATGTAATAGGCACTAGGTAAGGTGTATGAAGGTTTTCCAATCTTCTAACAAAGTAGAAAAGTTTTAGGTAAAGGGTTACAAAAATAGCCATAGGCACATATGCCCTTTTCTTATTTAATTTCGATTCTTTTTATTTATTTTCTATTGGATGGTGAATAAAAGAATGAGGCTTAGGGTTTAGTGGGATTTAGTAAATGGTTTACCATTATTGAGAAAATTAGGATGGGTAGTAGTCAAGATTTCCCTACTAGGCTTTATGCCCACAGATGTCTTTTTATTTTATTTTTGTTTCTTCTTATTTGACCTAATGGGTATTTGAGAAGGTTAGGGTTTAGGGTTTTGGGGATTATGTTTAAGGTAATAATCAAACAATCGTGGCAATAACCCAAGTATTAAACCAGGTCACTATGTGTCAAACTAAATTTAATAAAAGTTTTTGTTGGTTCCAAAATTTGGTAATTGGAAAAATTCATTTTCTTTATTTTTAAATTTTTGGGATGTTACAAACCCTTCCCCTTAAACAAATCTCGTCCCGAGATTTTAAGAAAGATTGGGTTTCCTAAGAGGGATTGAGTAGCGTAATTAACCGGAAAACATACTTGGCATGGTCTGGAGTGCTTCCTGGCTTCAGTGGCTTCCATGTGGTAGAGGCGACCGTTGTTGTTGTTCTGGTTCCTTCTACCACGAACGTCGTTGTTCTTGGGCAGGTGCAGCAGTTTTGGGGCAGTTGTGGCAAGTTTCTTGGGGCATTCATTTGAGTAGTGGCCTACAGTGCCACATTTATAGCAGGTGATTGCTGCCTTGTCCTTGGTGGTGATAGGGGTAGCGTTGCTTCCAGTTCTCGGGCCAGTGTTGGTGTTGTTACTGTTTCCATTGGGGTGGTGGTTGGTGTGATTGGGGTTGCTGTTGTTGTTGTTATGGTTGCCTCCGGGCTTCGGGGGTCCTCCGATGTCATTTGCGTAGTTGGGGCGATGAGTCTGAGCCGTTGGCTTGTTGTGTCTTGGGGTAAATCCTCCAGTTGAGTTGTGGCGGTGCTTCTGGGTATGGTGGGGTCCACTCTGGTTCATCATTCTTCTCTTGCGGTTTTCAGTGGCACGATGCAGTTTTCCTTCCATCTGTATGGCTGAGTCTACGAGGGCTTCAAGGTCAGCGAACGAATGTTTACTAACACCGTTTGCATTTCGTCATGGAGTCCATTCAGAAATCTTTCCTTCCTTTTCTCATCGGTGTCGGTCGTCGGCGTACCTTGACAGTGAGAAATGCTGTCGCGGTATTCCACCACGGTCATTCTTCCTTGCTTGAGTTCGCGAAACTCGTCTCATTTTCTTGATCAGTCCTTGGGGTACATGGTATTTGCTGAATTTCAACTTGAATCTGCCCAATTCATTATCTGTCCATCATTCATTGCCCGCACTTGTCCACCAAGCTCTGGCAGGTCCTGACAGGTAGTGGGTGGCGAATAGTACTTTCTCTGCGGCTTCAACTCCCGCAACTTCTAGGTTGTTCTCCATTGTTTGGAGCCAATCATCTGCGTCAAGGGGTTCTTCCGTCTTGCTGAACATCGGTGGGTTGGTGTTCTGAAAGTTCTTCAGCTTTGACCCAGGGTGGTCGTGGTTTCCATGGCCGTGATTGTTCTGAGCTATCTGTTGCATTGCAGCAATGTTGGCTTGTCGTTCGGCTCTCTCGTCTTCTCGGTCTGCCATCAGGGTTTGTAATAGTTGCATCATTGCGTCTTGATTCGCACCACGATTCGGAGGGGCCATCTGAACATTAGGGTATATGATAAGGTAAGAGGGAAATTTCTATGGTTCGTTTTGGGTGAAATTAAGACTTTTAAAAAAAACTTGGATTCTTTTTGATGATGCAGATAACACACATTCATTTATTTATTCCGCATATATTACAAACTAACACACCACACCAATGGTTTTAAGAACAATTCTTCTCCAACTACGATACAACGGGCGGGGGTACAACTCACACCTACACAAGTGACTAGGTGCAACTACTCTTCATCATCTTCATCCACATCGATGGGAATGATCCCATCCTCTCCAGACTCCAGAAACTCGTAGTCCTCCTCCTCAGTGAGCTCATCCTCCTCAAAGCCGTTGTCGTCACTCAGGAAGTCCTCGCCTCCCTGGATGTCCTCGCCATCCTCCTCCATCTCCTCCAGCTGATCCTTTTGGGCCTTGACAGTGGCCTCCAAGGTGAGTATCTTCGCGCGGAGGCGCGCAATGGTAGCATCCTTCTCGGCGCGCTGCAGGCGGAGTGACTTGCGATCCTTGGCGAGCAGCCTGATGGCATCGGCATGGTGAGCCAAGGCCATGTGAGTGCGGTTGGCGTGGACACGCGCATTGTCCAGATCCTTCCGGGTCTCGTGAAGCATGAAATCCAAATGCTCCACATGATGCTTGAGCACCGGGTGCGAAGAGAGGGCCATGGGCTCTCCAATGGTGTCATGCCTCGCAAAGTGAGTGAAGCGAGTACCCTGGAGTGCAGCGATGTTCTGTCCGCACACACGAGCAAGTGCCTCCTGAAGGGCACGAGCAAGTCCGTCCATCCAGTTGCTGGCCTTGAAGGAGAAGAGGATCCTCTCAGAAGTCGGAGGCTCCATCTTGCCCCTCAAGTCAGCGGTGATCATCCACTGCGGTTCCCCTCCGGGCTGGTTGTGGATCCGGACTCCGTGAAACTCGGGGTGCGGGCGTTCGAGCTCCTCAGTCACCAAGTCCAAGTCTCTCTCGAAAACCAGATCTCCACCCTTTCCCAGCTGGTAAAACTTGGGGTAGGCTCCCTCCATCTGAAAGTGAATTGGATAAGTAAGTTAGAGATGAACAAGTGTGACAAAATTTTATGTAGATTTACAAAGTAAAGCGTGACTTAGCATTTCGAAAAAGGCCTCAAAGAGAAGAAAGTGAGTAAGTTTTCAGAAATATCCTCTTCATTTGTTTTTGAAACTAACTTTTTCCGAACGTCCATTCTAACTAGGGTCTCCTAAGGTCAAACAATGGCTCTGATACCAACTTGTCAACACCCGGATTTTTAAGTCTAGATGCCTATTATGCCCTTCATCGCAATCCCAGGAATATTGTTGTTGCGAGACATAATAGTTGAATATCATAGAGTCACCATTTATTACAACACATAATCGTCTTACACAGTCAGATCACATGATCCAATATTACAATAGTAGTTGATCTATTGATCAACAAGCACCACAGATAGCGGAAACGAGGTAGTCGCGGATTATCTAATCCACAGGCCAACGCTTGACGTCGGGAGCGGTCCTAGTTGTCGTAGGCGTCTGTTGTCCATCCACTTAAATACGTTGTTCTCCTTCATAGTCTGGCCATTTGAATAGCCAGGGACAAAGCCATGAGTACTTTAAAGTACTCACAAACTGAATACTGGTGTAAGCACTACTAGGTTTATTTGCATAAAGCCAAGTTTATTTCATAAACATTTAGTAAAGATGCTTGAATCGCTAGACTGACTCAAGTGGGAATATTAGTGTCATTCCCACAACTCTGTTGTGATTCAATTCAGAGTCACCATTCACCTTTCAAATTCAAGTCACAAGTCACTTGTCACATTTTTGAAAATGGTCTGATGACGGAACAGTATGGCCTTTCCAACCGTCCGTAACCGTGGACGCGGCTATTCGAATAGTTCTACACTCTGCAGAGGTCGTACACTTGTGCCACAACATTTGCAATAATCCGTCAGGGTTAACTGGCCCTAATTTATCACACTCCGTGCGCGGACTACCAACCATAACCTTTCACCTACATACCCTAGTATAGACACCTCTCCCCATGAGCTTGGCCTCCCAGTGAAGACAAACCGTCAGCCTGGGAACTGCACAGGGCTTGGGCCGGACAATTCACCTCATTCACGTCATTTCATATCAATTCACTTTCAACGGAGGCAGCCTCGGCATAACCCCTATGACGCTTGTTTAGAGGGAACCCATACTAAGGCACATAAATTTCTAGTTAAGCCCTTACCCATATTCAGGTATTGTGGGGGTACTTGCAAAATTGGAATGGTATCGCATCCGAACCCAATCATCAGTTTTTATAAAATTTCACCAAGTCCTTCACCAGTCACATTCACATTCAAACTCTTTCAATGGAATGATCCATCATTCCAAGGTTTCCAAAGTCATTTTATTTCACATTTGTTCCCATCTAGAGTAGTCAATTTTACTTAGTTAGCAATAGCAACTAATCATGAGGGGTGCTATCTAGCTTTCCTTGCTTAGGCTAAATTTGACGCTCTGGATCTATTCTAGACCAAGTGAATCATGAATCAAAAATAAACTTTGAAATACCAATAGTAAACTAATAGTAAAATAAAACATAAGATAGGATTCTTAAGCGGAAAGTAATATTTAATGGTGCCTTGCTCATGAAGAGCTTGGCCTGAGGTTGGCTTGCAAGAGTATTAGCTTGCAACAATATGACCCATATTAGTCTAACTTGCATTGGTAAAAGCTTGCAATACTATAGCTTGCAACAGGGTAGCTTGCCTTGATTGGTGAGGTGATCAAAGTTCTCTTCTTCTTCTGGGTAGAAGAACTCCTCCTCCTCGGTACTAGCGTCTATAAACGAACACAAGGATACAATCACCAAACAATACTTCAGTGCTAGACTAATCACACAAGTGGTTCACACAAATTATTCTAGCATCATCACATTATTCACTTGTTAGTTGACTTGGTTTTCTTTTAAAGAAAAATAATTTCCTCTCATTACAAATATTAGTTTAGGGTTTCTATTTAATTTTTTGAGAAATAATTTCCTCTCTTTGAAATATTTATTATTGTTTCTATTTCTTTATTTCTTAGGAATTAATTTCCTCTTATTGAAATATTCATGTAGGGTTTCCATTTAGGAATAATGCCCTTTCATTGAAGTGTTTATTAGTGTTTTCTATTTATTTGTTCTTGAGAAATAATTTACTCTTATTGAATCTTGTTAAGATTTAATCTCCTAAATTGACAAGGTATGATCACATGTTGACCAGGGTCAACACTTCACACTTATCCTTTGAGAAATATGACTTAAATGAGGAAAATACACCTCATGCAATTTAATACTATCTTATTAAGAAGTTAGTATCATTAATTCATACAACATGAGGTTTATTATATTAAGATCATTATCTTATGTTGACTTTACTTGAGACAAGATTTAAATGAGACCAATACATCTCATATGATTTAACAAGTAGTTTGGAACAATTTAAATACTACTATACAAATGATTTAATATTTGCAAATAGAACATATGGGTCATGAAGAAGGTCCTTATCCCATGCATTTTAGATGCTACTTTGGTTTAAGATCCTTAAGTGAGCAAATATGAGATTATGAACAAAGGTCATCACATTACTTTATTAGCAATTGGGAATATGAATTAATTTAGGTGCTATAGCTCATACAATTTAATATTAATCATGGTAATGATTTAATATCCTTAAACCAAACATATGAGAACCTAAATTACCAGAGTCTCTACCTTAATTTGAATTGTTGGTGACAAGGTTTAAATGAGAGAAACACTCCCATATGATTTATTAATAGTTTTGGACAATATCTTTGACTAGAAATAGCCATATAGTCCTTTAATTAAACTAGGCCATGATTATGTACAAAATAACATATATCATATTTTTATATATTAAATTAGAGTTAGTGAAATGTGAATTATGAGAGGTGGAATCACCTCAAAATTCAATATGGTTTATTTTCTAGATTTATTTGAATACTGAAAAGTATCTGACTTAATATTTTTGCTATTCAAAATCTACACAAGCTATGGGGTTGAAACCAGTGGGGTTAGTTAGATAATTTCATAAGCTTTCCAGACATTTTGAATCACTCAAATTGGGTTTGTAGTTTGAAACTATTCAATTTCTAGCAAAGCACCAGTATTGAAATTCTCTAAATCAATTTTATTTGAATTAATCTAAATGGGCTAGGCGGGAAACGAATTGGGCCGAAAGGTTTAAAACGCAGCAGGCCAGCCCAGTAACGCTTCAACGCACGGTGGGGCACAGGCGTCAGCGAGTTAACTCACCCGAAGCGGTACGCAGGGTCGGAAACCGTTGGATCAGACGACGATCGAACGGCGGAACGTCGTCGTTGTCGTCGGGGGGAGGAGGGCTGCTGGCACGGCGGAGTAGGGGGTCGGCGGCGCCCTCCAACTCACGTAGACGGTGTTGGGCCTCCAAGTGCAGAGGTTTGTAGAACAACAGCAAGTTTTCCCTTGAGTGGATCACCCAAGGTTTATCGAACTCGGGGAGGAAGAGGTCAAAGATATCCCTCTCATGCAACCACAAAGCAATACAACAAGTCTCTTGTGTCCCCAACACACCCAATATGTGCACTAGTTCGACGAAGAGATAGTGAAATACGGGTGGTATGAATATATATGAGCAGTAAGCAACGGTGCCGAGAAAATAGCTGTGGCCGTGTAGTTGATGGTGGTAGTATTGCAACGTGTACTTCTGATAAACGATAAACAAGCGATGGCTAACTCAGCGGTATTTGGGAACAGGGCCACAGATTACACTTTCACTAGTGGACACTCTCTCAACATTGATCACATAACAGAATGATAAATGCATACTCTACACT
Organism: Lolium multiflorum; assembly: GCA_030979885.1. Lineage (NCBI taxonomy): Eukaryota > Viridiplantae > Streptophyta > Magnoliopsida > Poales > Poaceae > Lolium > Lolium multiflorum. Next base: position 226,475,477 of record CM061748.1, on the reverse strand, counting down.
TTTGTTGGATGATGAACACATTGCGTAGGATTACCCGAACCCTCAATGCCGGATTAACAAGCTCCACAATAATGCTCATATTTTAGTAACCTTTAGTGTAAGATAGATCAAAACGACTAAACCAAGTACTAGCATAGCATGCACACTACATTGTCACCTTCATGCATATGTAGGAGGAATAGATCACATCAATATTATCATAGCAATAGTTAACTTCGCAATCTACGAGAGATCATGATCATAGCATAAACCAAGTACTAATACTGCAGTTACTTGCATACTTTGTCACCTTTGCACACATGCAGGGGGATAAAACTACTTTAATAACACATCACTAGAGTAGCACATAGATAAATTGTAATACAAAACACATTGCAATCATCAAGAGATATAAATAAGCACTTCACTACGCTCTTCAACAGTGAATAAGTACTTCGTGAAATATAGCCTAAGAGACCCACCCGGTGCACACACTGTCACCTTTACACACGTGGGACAAGGAGTCTCCGGAGATCACATAAGTAAAACCCACTTGACTAGCATAATGACATCTAGATTACAAGCATCATCATATGAATCTCAATCATGTAAGGCAGCTCATGAGATTATTGTATTGAACTACATGGGAGAGAGATGAACCACATAGCTACCGGTACAGCCCCGAGCCTCGATGGAGAACTACTCCCTCCTCATGGGAGCAGCAGCGGTGATGAAGATGGCGGTGGAGATGGCGCGGTGTCGATGGAGAAGCTTCGGGGGCACTTCCCGCTCACGGCGAGGTCTTGGGAACGAGACTCCTGTCCCCAGAGATCTTGGCCAGCGATGACGGCGGCTGGAAGGTTTGTGGGTTTAGGAAGTAGGTAGTAAGGGTTTGATCACGGGGGCTTTAAATAGGCGAAGAGGCGGCGCGGGAGGGTCAAAGGGCGACACACTAGGGTGGCGCGGGCCCAGCCCCTGGCCGCGCCACCATATCATCTGGGGCCCACGGGGCCCCCCTCTGGCGGCTCTCGGGTGTTACGGGATTAGCCAGGGCAAAATAGGAACACAGGCGTTGATTTCGTCCAATTCCGAAATATTTCGTTATAGGATTTCACGGGAAACTAAAAACAGCGAGAAAACGAGGCGCGCCGGCATCTTGTTAATAGGTTAGTTCGAGAAAATGGTAAATAAGACATATAATGTGCATAAAACATGTAGGTATCATCAATAAAGTAGCATGGAACATAGAAGTGTCGATACGTTGGAACGTGTACGGCATCCCAAGCTTAGTTACGCTCGTCAGAAGCGGTAAAGCATTAAAAAAAGATAATTTCTTAAGTGACATGCCATCACAACCTTGATCATACTCTTTGTAAGCATATGAGATGAATGCAGCCGATCAAAACAATGGTAATGACATGAGTAAACAAGTGAATCATAAAACAAGAAAGACTTTTCATGAATAGTACTTCAAGACAAACATCAATAAGTCTTGCAAAGAGTTAACTCGTAAAGCAATAATTCAAAGTAGAGGTATTGAAGCAACACAAAGAAGATTAAGTTTCAGCGGTTGCTTTCAACTTATAACATGTATATCTCATGGATATTGTCAACATAGAGTAATATAACAAATGCAATATGCAAGTATGTAGAAATCAAGTACACAGTTCACACAAGTGTTTGCTTCTTAGGTGGAAGGAGATAGGTAAGCTGACTCAACATAAAAGTAAAAGAAAGGTCCTTCAAAAGAGGAAAGCATCGGTGCTATATTTGTGCTAGAGCTGTTATTTGAAAACATAAAAGAGAGCATAAAGTAAAATTTTGAGAGGTGTTTGTTGTTGTCCAACGAATGGTAGTGGGCACTCTAACTACCTCATCAACCGGACTTTCAAGAGCGGCTCCCATGAAGGGCGTTATCTCTACCACCAAGGTAGATCATCCCTCTTCTCTTTGTTTACACACATGTACTTTAGTTTAGTTTTTTCTTTATTTATGGATGACACTCCTCCCCAACCTTTTGCTTACACAAGCCATGGCTAACAGATCCTCGGGTGCCTTCCAACATTCACATACCATGAAGTGTCTATTTGCAAAGAATCAAGTTGCTTACTGATGAATCGGAGCAAAACATGTGAAGAGAAATTATTAATGCAAGTTAATTAATTGAGGCTAGGAACCTCATTGCCAGCTCTTTTGCAAAATTATTGGATAGCGGATGAAGCCACTAGTCCATTGTGAAAGTGTTGTCAAAAGTAAATGACAAGATCGAAAGATAAAACACCACATACTTCCTCATAAACTATAAAACATTGACACAAATAAGAGGTAATAACTTTTGAATTGTTTAAAGGTAGCACTCAAGCAATTTACTTTGGAATGGCGGAGAAATACCATGTAGTAGGTAGGTATGGTGGACACAAATGGCATAGTGGTTGGCTCAAGGAGATTTGGATGCATGAGAAGTATTCCCTCTCGATACAAGGTTTAGGCTAGCAAGGTTATTTGAAACAAACACAAGGATGAACCGGTGCAGCAAAACTCACACAAAAGACATATTGTACATTATAAGACTCTACATCATCTTCCTTGTTGTTCAAACTCAATACTAGAAATTATCTAGACCTTAGAGAGACCAATTATGCAAACCAAATTTTAGCAAGCTCTATGTATTTCTTCATTAATGGGTGCAAAGTATATGATGCAAGAGCTTAAACATGAGCACAACAATTGCCAAGTATCACATTACCCAAGACATTATAGCAATTACTACATGTAGCATTTTCCAATTCCAACCATATAACAATTTAACGAAGAAACTTCGCCATGAATATTATGAGCTAAGAACACATGTGTTCATACGAACCCGCGCAGAGCGTGTCTCTCTCCCACACAAGGATGAACTTATTCAGAGAACTAAGATAACAAAACAAAAACAAAAATAAAAACACACAGACGCTCCAAGTAAAGTACATAAGATGTGACCGAATAAAAATATAGTTTCACTAGAGGAAACCTGATAAGTTGTCGATGAAGAGGGGATGCCTTGGGCATCCCCAAGCTTAGATGCTTGAGTCTTCTTAAAATATGCAGGGATGAACCACCGGGGCATCCCCAAGCTTAGACCTTTCCCTCTTCTCGATCACATTATATCACCCTCTTCTATTGACCCTTGAAAACTTCCTTCACACAAACTTCAAGCAAACTCATTAGAG